>CM060379.1:63227261-64427261 GCA_030545235.1 Helianthus tuberosus
GTTACTGCATTTGGGTCTGTTATCAGACTGACTCGAGTTTTTCTTGAACTTGGAATCTTTCCTGTACTCAGAATTTCCCTTTTTCTTCTTGTCAGATCGATGAGAGCTTTCCTCTTTTCTTTTCCTTTTTCCCTCGTCAGAAGTCTTAACAGTCCTATTCCTGATTGCATCTAAAGTGAGAGATAAGGATAAGTCCACCACGGACCTATATGTGGTAGGCCTAGATCCTTTAACATTTCCCTTAATTTCTGGTACTAGGCCTCCAATAAAACGCGCTATGCGTTTAGGTTCAGGGGTGACTAAATAGGGAACCAGGCGGGACATGGTGTTGAAACTCGTCACGTATGCCTGACAATCTAAATTCTTCATGACCAGAGTCAAGAAGTCTGTTTCGATATTTTCCACCTCATGCTGAGGACAGAAGTTTTCCTTGATCAGTGCAACAAATTGATCCCAAGATAAGTCATAAAGCGGGATCTTCCCCGTGGCTTGGATCAATGATCTCCACCATGCCAACGCTTCTCCTTTGAATGAATGTGAAACAAACTTCACAATATCCTGCTCTGCACAACCACTGATGTCTACTACAGTATCCATCTCATCAAGCCATGTCATACAATCGATGGCTCCTTTTTCTCCTGTAAAGTCCCTTGGTTTGCAAGAGACAAAGTATTTATAAGAGCAGGTCTTATCACGTGGCTCCCGATTGAGCACAATTTGTTTGGATGGGACACTCCTCTGATTCGACGAATGATGAGAATCATCCTTATGAGATGTATGTGTCTTGGAAGGTGGCTTCGTATGAGATACAGACTGGGTCTTAGTGCGAGTACTACTTGGCTCTTTGAACTGTCTGTCAATGGCTCTAGTGACAACATTATCTATCATTGCTTGTAGATTGACGTGTGCGTATATATACATATTTTTATCATGAATAAACACACGATTCGGTTTTAAATTTATAAAAGTGATTATTACTTTTACATCAAAACACACACGAAAGAGGCAAGTGTACCCCGTCATATATGTAGTAAAGTATCGGTAAGAACCAAGTATCGATCCAAGGAAATGGGCGGAGAAATCATGCTAGACCTTTGTCACTAAACTACCGGTAAAAACATGAGTTGTTTGATTTTTAATAAACTAAAGTAAGCATAAACAAATACTTATAAAACATAGTAAATAATAGATAAATAGCCTTGCGTAATACACAACCCAAGTATGTCAACTAAGTCGGTTTTGGCACTAGAAGCATTCGGTCAATTTTCCATTTTAAGACAATTAGTATCCCTTTCGGGAATCCTAACATGACAATCATTCGGAAAGCTAAAACGATAAACACACTTTAACCACCTAAAACTGTTCTTTAACGTGCAATTGATAAATGTTTATGAAAATCTCTTAAAAATAAGTTAGTCATCCGTTAGGAGTTTTCTAACCTCACTTAAACAAGGAAAGCGACACCGATAAACACAATGCAACCACCGAGACAAGCATAAACTAGATTAAATCACAACCGAGTTCATTTTACAAATCTTGCACATAAATTCACCAAGATAGCAATTTTGGCCTAAACTACTAACTAAGCTAACAAATCATGGCAAGAATTTATAACGACATCATTTAACCCGTTAAGGTCCTTGCGTGACGGCAAGCTTTCTTGATTAACAATAATTACATTTTATTAAACCACTAACCATTTCTAGTATCATGGTGCACACATTTTAACCAAGCTAAACTAGTTAACCAAGTTCAAAGTTTACTAATACAAGATTAATTAAGCTTCATTTTTCAACTATCTTAACTAACCAAGCATCAATCATCCAACATAATTACTTATAATCAAGAAATCAATATCAATAACAAGGTTGCAAACTAATCATCAAAGATTAACATAGAAAATACTTCAAAATGTCATTACAAACAAAGATTAACACACTAATGGCTATAATCAAGCAAGGGATTGTTGTGTTTTTGCCCAAAGGCTACAATAATACATAAACATTAATCTAAATGCTTGAAAGATTAACAAAATCATGGAAAGATTAGAAAACCAAACCATAAACAAGCACTAGACTAAGAATCCGGATAGTAATGGAGCTAAATGGCACAATGTGGCTTGAATCCGGGTCAAAAGCATAGCCTCCGGAGCCTGTAAAATCGCCTGTGAAGCTCCCAAAATTCCAGAATATCGAACATAATGTTTCTGTTCTGTTTTATATTTTTTCGATGTCGCACGGTCGTTCTTCCTGTGGCACGACCGTGCACTTTAAGCAATTATTGGAGTATGGTGCACCATACTGCATACGTCATCAGATCTTTGACCAGATTTGATATCGCACGACCGTTCTTCATATGGCACGGTCGTTCTTCGCCGGGTTCTTGTTGCACGCTTGGTCGCACCGATCGTTCAGTTCCGAGGTTATGGCTGATCATCGGATCCGCACGGGGTGCAGATCATGGCACGACCGTGCGTCACCAGGCTGGCCTTGTGTGCCTTGCACGCCTAGTCGCACTGGTCGTTCATTGCCGGACCAAGTTGGTTTTGTCGGAGATGCACGGTCGTGCATCTGGTCACACGACCGTTCCGCACGCCCAGGTCAGTTTTCTAACAGAAAGTTCGCAGCTTCATCGTTTTGTCCGGAAAGTCCTCGTTTTTGCTATCATCTTGTCTGGTATGCTGTTTTAGGCCTGTAAACAAAAGTGTAGATAATTAAGTATCCGAATGACGGTTTTACGGCCAAAAACGCATAAAATAGGGGTAAAACGGGGGACTAAAATATGTGTAAATTAGCGAATATCAAATCTCCCCACACTTGAACCTTGCTTGTCCTCAAGCAAGCTAAACTAAAAAGCAATAAAAGATAGAAACAAACAAGAACGAAAATTTACACACTATTTTATTGAAAACAACTATTAACGGTTAGCCGGTTTTTCGAAGAACAACATCAAAAGACTCAAACCCAACAAGCATATGCAATTATAAAGCGACAACCAAAAAGCCGTGACATCATATTTAATTGACTCACATGATAATCTACACACAACTCACAATGTTCACACACACTCGGTTTTATTTATGAAACATACATAAAATGTGTACGTGCAAACACTCAATATCTCGTCAATGAAATGTGCAATAACATAAGCTTGTCATAAGATCTCGTCTCCACCAACTAACATGCAAACAAGTGTAAATCAAGAGGTCTTTACGGGTTGTAACGTTAGGCTTGGGCGAAGGGTATGGAAGTGGACATTTAAAGTGGCGAAAATGGTTAAAACTCGGTAGTAGCGTTTAACTAGCAACAAACAATACAACTATACATACAAACGCCTTAAAAAGGCGACTATTGCGCAATCAAGCTTATCAACGAAATTTTAACATTTAAGCATTCAAAATTGCTCGATTTTTATCAACTTCACCCTATTTTAGGGTGTTTTATTTTCTGTTTTTTTTTTTTTTTTTTTTTACAAACATACTAATTTATACAATGAAACATAAACAATAACAAGCGCTAGTTAAACGATTATTTTGACCGAGTTTCAACACTAAAAAGGTTTAAAACATAAAAAGGCTAAATTTGGCTAAGTGGGCGATAATGTGGGTAAACAAAGGTAAACGGGAAGGCTCGACATGGTTAATCCTAAAGGGTAATATAAGGTGAACGGGAAGCACAACACAAAGAACAAGTACACAACAAAGGGGTAATCTAAGTGCCTCTATCACTTTTACACAAATCCGCATGTTCATGGTCTTAACAAGCATACTAGTGACAAGTTCTAAATTACACATAACATCCGGCTCACTCCTATATCCGAAATGAACAAATATATAACAATCAAGGCTCAAATATGCTCACGTAACGGAAGGAATGGGTAAAAGTGTGAAAACTATCATGTAAGTCTTTCTTTGTTTGTCACGCTTTCCGGTTTCCTTTTTCAAAACTATTTTGCTTGTCGAGTTTTTATCAAGTCCGAAGCTTTCTAAAACACAACCAACCGGTTTATTTACTAAAATATATACATAAAACAGGTATTTTTGAATGATTTTTCTGATTTTTTTTTAAACAAATGAGGACAAACAAAGTTAACAAAGTTAACCCCCTCCCCACACTTGAACTTCGCATTGTCCCCAATGTGAGACCCGAAATATAGAGAAAGGGATAATAATACTCCCCTCAAGATGATGATGATGCCACGAGACTTCCGAAGCTGTATCTGGTACGTGCTCCGGTCCAAGATCCGATAGCCAAAACCTGCAAGTATGTCGCATGTGCACCAAAACAAAACAGAAACAGAAAAATCACAAATAAACCATAATTTACAGAAATAGAAATACTAGCAATCCCAACAGAGACATATCATAAAAACTAAAGTAAAGAGTCTGAAAAATAAAGCATACATAACCGGGGTGTTTGAAATAACAGTCAAAATAAACACCCAAAACAAAGTACTGAAATACTAAAAACAACCACCAACTATCACTCCACCGCTCCTAAGCGTCATCACCATCATCGTCTCTAGTAAAGGACGGGCCCGCATCGCCATACCCAGGGGGGTTCCATGGTGGGAACTGTGGAGGGTGCTGAAAGTAGTCGGGGTATGCATGATGCATCTCCCCGAAAAGATATGAAAATCCCGCACTCACCCCCTGGTATAGAGTATCCTGGCTCTGCCGAAGCTGGTCCTGTGTGGCCCGAAGCTGATCCTGACTGGCCCGAATCTCGTCCTGGCTAGATCTAATCTGGTCGATGTAGGTACCATGCTGCTCCCGAGTCACTCGCATCTGCTGGAACTGCTGGTAGAACTCAGGCCACTCCTGATGCTGGTGGAATGCATGGTGCTGCGGTGATTGTGGTGGCGTATGTGGTGGTTGGTGCTGCACGTGCTGCTCCCCCATTTCTTCATCCTCATCTTCCCCTACACCTGGAGGCAACGGGTCCCAGACCTCGTTGTTCAACCCCCTCAACCTATCCCCCCTATCTAGCTCTACAATCAACCCCATGGCCTTTAGTGACCTAATGTCGACATGAACCCCCTCGGTTATCAGAGTGAGACCCTGAAGCACCTCCTCAGTCATATAGCGCTCGTTGTATGCTATTTCGGTCACATACTGACCGCCATGTATCTCACTGTTCGGAGTCCGCCCCGAGCACTTGACAAAGTATTCAGCCATTCGTGCGGCTAGGTTGATAGGTGCTTTCTCAACCAACGCATATAAAAAGATCAAATCTGGTGTTGGACAGTTACCAAGACTGTCCATGCGACCGCATATCGTATGGCTAAATACATGGTGCATCACTCGCACCAAAGGGTCTCTGAGTCGCGAGGCCTTCGACATCCTCGGGTTGTAAGGGCCCCCAACGGCATTTTCAGCCCAAAATGCATCCCGTGCTGCATCAGAAGGGAAGGTGAACTGATCGTTGAAGACATCGGTATCATCCATGTCGTCCCTAGTATAAATCCCGAGCCTTCTACCCAAACGACCAACCGACCACGTATGCCATCGTCCACATAACCTAAAGGCTACCCGCTCCTTGTGGCGGAATTTGGGTTTCCGATGAGCAACCGGCTTTTCATAGGCATAAGATGCGAAGAACTCAATTGTCAGCTCCCGGTAAATGGGTCGGTTGCAACCGACCAGATTTGCAAGCGGGCGACTCATCATGTCGTCTAGTCTGTCATACTGATTGAGTTCCCACATCACTTCCCAATCCAACCATCGGGGGACTCCGAACTGCCCCCACCTTGCCCATAATGCGTCTCGTTTCGGGATGCACAAAGCCTCTCGCTCATCGTTGGGGTCGAATTGAAGGAAGGGATGGTCCATCTGTATGGGAAATAACGTTAGAAAGACGGAAACAGGAGAAATTTGAATCAAAAACAGGCGAGCAGCCAATTATGAAGAAGCTGTGAATTCTGATCTGGGCATATGGAACGGTCGTGCGATGAGACGCACGGTCGTGCGTTACCGACGACGAGTACCAAATGCCCAAATATGCCGGAACTGCACGGCGTGCGACCAACCGCACCACCGTGCCACACCGAACAAACAGCAGACTATCGAAAACATCCGGCATGGCACGACCGTTCCATTCAAGGAATGTCCGTGCGACACCTTTTTTCTGCAGATTCTGACCCAGGCTCTAAGTTAGCCCGATTTTTCACAAATCAACAAGTTATTACACAAACAAGGGTCAGAAAATTCACCGGATGTTCACGATACAACGATTCAACAAGGGTTAGGGTTTCGATTTATTTATGAAGAGAACCCTAAAAATGCCTTGAAGAATCGGAAGAAATCAAACCTAGAAAGCAAAGAAACAAGAAATCTACAACTAGGAACGTACCGTGCGAAGTAGGGTGTGAGATCGTGCGAAGAACCGTGCGATTTGAAGTAAAAATGGTCTGGAACGGCCTGCAGCGACTAGGGTTTCGCGAATTGTGAATGGGGGCTGCAGATGAGGGTATTTATAGTACCAAATGACAAAAATGCCCTCAGCCTGACGCACGGTTGTTCGACCTGTCGCACGGTCGTGCGTCACCGATATCGCTCAAACCCAGACAATTGTGCTCGGAAATGCACCGGGGGTGCGATCCACCGTGCTGGCCCTCGGAAACGCACGGTCGTGCGACCCGAGGAACGACCGTGCAACAGCTGCAGATACAGAATTTTCCGCAGAAGCTATTTCCAGCAACTGTTTCGGCCGTTTTTCGCCATTTTTTCAACACGCTAACTGTTTAAACAATATTGCAACACAGAACCTTCGCCCGGCACGTACGAAACTAAAACAAACTAACGGAAACTACCTAACTAACCTAAATTACGCTAAAACTACAAAAACATAAAAGCGGACTATTTTACCCTTATAGCGCCAAAGACGCTCCTGCTACATTTTTGTCGGCGAGTCAGTAGCGTAGACTCATGCTAAATTTTTGTCGGCGAGTCGATAGCAAGACTCCTAGCTAAAACTAGAAAAAAAAAATCCTAAAAAGACGATACTACCCCTAAAGCGCAAAATACGCTCTTGCTACATTTTTGATCCGCGAGTCAGTAGCGTAGACTCTCTCCTCCCCACACTTATGATGTGTGCGGGGTTTGGAGCTCAATTACCTCCACCACCGACTCTATCGGCCCGACAACGTACAACTTCAACCGGTGACCATTTACCTTGAATGTAACGCCATCCGCGTTCTCTACTGCAACAGTACCATACGGAAATACTTCCTTAACCGTGTATGGTCCTGTCCAGCGTGAATGAAGCTTCCCAGGAAATAAGCGCAGCCGTGAATTATATAGAAGAATAAGATCACTGATGCGTGTGAAGTGTCGTATATATTAGGTGTATATTTTAAGCCCCTTTTAACACTTATTTTTAGCCAAGTTTTAAATTTATAAAACACGATATTTTACTAACACTAAACACACATATGGGCAAGTGCACCCATCGTGAGCGTAGTATAGCGTTGGTAAGATACCGAGGTCGTCCAAGGACACAAGAGCTTTTAGTACCGGTTTATCCTCAACGTCTAACCAAAATAAAAAGTTTAGAAAAAGGTTTTAAACTAAGAAAAATAAAAACTAACTAAAATGCTGAAAATAAAAATAAAAGTAAAACAGATAGACAAGATGAATCACTTGGTTCCGACTCGTATCTAGTATAGCCTTTGATTATTTCCGCACTTTTGCACATAATTAAGAGATTATCTTAGTTATTGTAGTAGGCCCCTCTTTTGAAGGTGACGTTACCCTCACCCCAGTAGTTTGAGTCAGCAAGGATACAATCCTAAAAGGGTGGATTATTGGAAGATAATGAATTAAGTTATTAATGCAATATTATGGTAGGCCCCGCTTTTGGCGGTGACGTTACCCTCGACTAAGTAGTCTGAGTCAGCAGGGATACAGTCCTAAATAGCCGGGTTATAGTATTAATAGTAGTTAACTTATGAGGGGATCAAAGAGTTTGGACCCCCGCCATCCAATACCGTGAAGCATTGAAGGAGGTCCTACTAAATTTGACCCAGGTCCATTGCAGGACCTCTAAACGCTGAACAATGGCAAGACCTTTACCAAACCGTTCCCTTAACCCCCAACCAGGTAGCCAACATACCTCCATATAGACCGTGGAGATATGAATGGTGAAAATCCTTTATTTTATATAGACAGTAAAATAATGCCAAGACACCACGGACAAACGATAAGGAAAGATCACCTTCAACATAAGTAACTAGTTATTAAAGTCATTAATACAAAACCAAATAAAAAGTGCAAAAGATTAGAAATAAAAAGTATTATACTAGACACTTTGTCTTGACCAAGTGATGTAAGAGACTTAGGCAAACATGGCCTTGATTGTCAAGAACTCTTACGATCAATCTTGGATCCCGAGACGACTCACACACTCTACGATGGACAATGGATGATGGTGGTGGATGATGGTGTTGTGATGGTGGTGGGTGGTGATGAAGTGTGAGAGAGGTGGTGTGCCAAGGGATGAGTTGAAATGAAACCAAGCACTCCTATTTATAGGCTGAACAGAGGGCTGGGCACGGCCCCGTGTCCACTGGGCACGGCCCCGTGCCTGTCTGACAATCTCTCTCTTCATTAATTGTAATTCGCAATTACAATTAATGCGCCTGCTGTACTTTCGGCACGCCCCCGTGTTCGCTGGACACGGCCCGTGGTGGGCAATGGAAGCTTCTATAGGTTTGTCTTTTCTGCTGCTTCTTGGGCACGGCCCCGTGCTGGCTGAGCACGGGGCGTGTTCAGTCTTCTGCCTTCTCTATTTTGCTTTGGAAGATGCCGTTGAAGGGTCGGGCAGTCCACTTATGTTCCTTTCCTTGTATTTATGTTAGATTTAGCTGTCTTTTTGCTTCTTTTGTGAATTTGAGCTCATTTAATCCTGAAAATACAAAAGGAAGACAAAAACACTCTTTTTCCAACATTAGTACTTAAAAAGGGTTAGTTTTATGCCTCATTTGATGTAATTTATATGTTGCATTTTACACACATCAAATACCCCCACACTTGAACTTTTGCTTGTCCTCAAGCAAAACTCTTTAATATGTGGCTTACACTCCCAAATGGAATGGGTAGAAGAGAAGGTTTTGGGCTTGTCGTAGAGTGTCGGGATATCCAAGATCTTTTTGGGTTTTATTTTTATCTATTTACAATCCTATTCGTAATGATTTATTTAGAACGTTTCATAGGAGAAATTACTTATTTGGGCATAACATGCCTTTTTAAAATTCCATTTATATACAAGTTCACATACCTCACGGGAGAAATCACTCACACTCGGCCGAAGGTGTATTTTTAGTGAATCACTCGAGAGCGGCATGGAACTTATTCCTACCATAAGCTTGCCAAGCAATCAATCCTCCTCCTTTTTAACTTTTATACCTTTGTAAATATCAAGAGGTCTTTGTGGGTTAAGGGTTAGGCTTGGGTTAAAGGTAGGTGGTTGGGATATTGGTTAGTGGTTAGTAAAAAAAAAACGAAAAGCGTAACAAGTGTCGGTTTTCGTAAGACTTTCTATTTTTGTATCTTTTTATTTTGATGAAGCTTTTATTCAAACAAAGTTATTTTTGATGAACTTGTTTGTTTATTTTCTTTTTGCTTCATCATCAACACATTTTTTTTTTGAAGGATCCTACGAAAAACCGAACTTGTTACTAAAACAAAGGGTTAAAAATAAAAAAGTTTTGGTGGGTAAAAGGGTTTTTTGTTTGGGTGATGAAATGAAAAGGTTTAGGCTCAAAGGGGTTAACTATGGGGATTTTTGGGTAGGTGGTAAAAGAAAAAGAAAAATAATGGTGTAGAAATAAAAAAAAGGGTTAGTCCTAATGCCTCCATCATTTACTTACTCGGGTTTAAGTTGATAAGGACCGGGAATGTATCGTCATGGCAAGTTCTAGAGTTGTAAGAACCAAGCGGCTATTCACACAAGAAACGAAAAATGAGCATTTAGTCTAAAGATATGTAATTGTATGCTCAATAAAGGCTCAAAACTCACTTTTGTGGGAATGGGTTTTTATGTGATCAAGTATATATAATCAAATTTTAACTAAGTTTGCCATGCCTTTTCATAATTTTCTTATGTTGGTTCTTTTTATCACTACGCTATCGGTTGTAAATTTGTAAAAATATAACCTTTTTGAGAACTTGAATTTCCCGAGTTAAACCTAGACAAGTAAGAAAAATGAAATTTTTGAAAAAAATTTGGGGTGATTAGCGGTTCCAATAGAGTTTTGTGTAAGGCTTGTATTTAGGACTTGCAAAATTCAAGGTTTTAGCATCCCCCCCCACACTTAAATTACACATTGTCCTCAATGTGTCACAAAAATAAATTTTTAGGTTGATTAGATGTGTAAAATGGTGTTAAAAAGCAAAAATTTTGTGTTACTGGGCGCTGAACACGGCCCCGTGTTGTCCGGGCACGGCCCCGTGTTCAAGTGCCAGTAACAAAATTAAAACAAGAGAAGCAGAAGTCTGGACACGGGGGCGTGTCGGGTGAACACGGCCCGTGTCCAGGTACCTGAACTGGGCGTTTTTCTGCAGGTGGTTCAGCACGGGGCCGTGTTGATTGGACACGGCCCGTGTTGAACCTTCTGAAATGGAGAGAATTGTCGGGTTGCCTTGTTCTTGTGCATGAGGTCATTTTTCTCGTTTCCCTTTTCATCCCTTACCACCATGAGTGTGTTTTATTCCTGAAAATTAAAACTAACTAGAAAACATAAAAATTAATCTAAATTAAACTAAGGATAGTTCCGCGGAAGGCCTCCGTGGTGCGCCACGTTTATAAGGGTCCTTGGCTAGACCCAAAGCCGGTCATATGTCACCCAAGTGGGATGTATTGCATCCCATGTTACACCGTCGGAGAGCATCATCCAAGCTTGAGTCTATGACCTGCATGTAGTTGACCGGATCTTCGTCCTCAATTCTTTTTCCACATTCAAACTTCACCTCCTTATCCCCAAACTTCAATGTTAACGTTCCGTCATTCATGTCTACCACCGCTTGGGCGGTGGCTAGAAATGGCCTCCCGAGGATGAGAGGGACATCGGTGTCTTCTTCCATGTCTAGGATGACAAAGTCGGTTGGGAAAACGAAGTTGTCAACTTTTACCAACAAATTCTCAGCGACACCTTGTGGAAATTTGACGGATCTATCGGCGAGTTGTATGCTCATCTTTGTAGGGCTTGTTGTTCCTAGGCCGAGTCGTTTGAACATTGATGTGGGCATGAGGTTAATGCTAGCCCCAAGATCGGCTAATGCATTACGAACGGGAGATTCCCCAATCGAGCAAGGAATTGTGAAACTCCCGGGATCAATTTTCTTTTGTGGGAGTTTGTTGAGCACTAAGGCGGAGCATTCTTCGCCTAAGTTAACTAATTGCAATGATTCAATTTTCCTTTTGTTTGTGAGGAAATCCCTCATAAATTTTGTGTATTTAGGCATTTGGGTTAGGACCTCAATAAAAGGAATATTAACATGCAATTGTTTTAGTAAATTTTCAAATTTAGCGAATTGCTCATCGGTCTTTTGACGATTTAACCTACCGGGGTACGGAATTGGAGGAGTCTTGGTGGCCTATTGAGTTGGTAGAGAAGCCTTTTCTGGCGCAGGAGGAGTCACGGGCTGGCTAGAATGGCTTCTTTCATTTGGCGGCAATGGAGCATCCTCGGGGCCCACGGTTCGATTTCTTAATGTGATGAGATGTACTTGTGCCTTCGGGTTGGTTTCGGTATTACTAGGTAACGCGCCTTGTGGTCTCTCGGAGAAATTTTGAGCTAGTTGATTTAATTGTTTTTCAACGTTTTGAATGCTAGCTTGTTGATTTCTAAAATTCGATTCCAATTGTTGAAATCGATCCGAGTTTTTCTTTTCAGTGTCAGAGATGAGGAGAGATACAGTATCTTCAAGCCTTTCTCTTCCACCTTGTTGTTGAGGGAAATTTTGTGGTTGTTGAAAATTAGTTTGTTGGTTTTGTTGGTTTTGTTGGTTACTACTATTGCCGGGATCTCTCCAACCAAGGTTTGGGTGGTTACACCATCCTTGGTTGTAGGTACCCGTTGGAGGACCCGACGGCCTAGGTCTATTATCAATGTAGTTTACCGTTTCTGTTTGTTCATCTAATTCTTTCATACAACTCCAATTTTCATGTGACCCACCACACCCTTCACAAGCCATAACCGAGGCCGTTTTTGTCATTTCTAGCCTTTTGATTTTTGAAGAGAGGGCCTCGATTTGGGCTTGTAAAGAGGTGCTTTCATCAACCTTATGGGCGCCCGGGGCAATAGATTTATTACCTCGGGGAGTGTGCCATTAAAAATTGGTTTGAGCAATTTCCTCAATTTGGTTATATATTTCATTTGGGCGACGATTACCTAAAAGTCCCCCGGAGCTTGAATCAAGTGTTTGTCTTGTGTGTGGCAACAACCCATTGTAGAAAGTGGATACTTGTTGCCACACCGCCAGACCGTGATGAGGACACTTTCTTAGAAGCTCCTTGAACCTTTCCCAAGTTTCATATAAGGATTCCCCATCCTCTTGTGAGTATGTATTAATTTCAGTCATTAATTTAGCTATTTTAGCAGGAGGGAAATACTTATATAAAAACTTTTGGGCAAGTTCATCCCAAGTGTTTACCGATCCAACTGGGAGGGTGTTAAGCCAAGCCTTAGCTCGGTCTTTTAGTGAAAATGGAAACATTCGAAGGCGGATGGCGTCATTTGATGCTCCATTGATCCGAAAGGTATCACATATTTCTAAGAAGTTAGTAATATGTAGATGGGGATCCTCGTCCGCAAGCCCGTGGAAGGTTGCGGAGTTTTGGAGTATTTGTATCAAATGCGGCCGAAGTTCGAAGTTGTTGGCTTCGACATTCGGTGCATTGATAGCGGCGCCGAGATTGCCTACGATGGGCCGTAGGTAATCCATGAGGGTACGTTGGTCCGCCATTGGAAGTGGGTCCCCCGAGACTTTCTCTTGATTTTTGGCTTTAAGTCTTTTTCTGAGAAAGCGTTCGGGTTCTTCTAGAGGTTCTTTTATGTCTCTACTAGAACTAGAGCTCATGCACTACGTAGGAGGTTCAAATGCGGCGCCTAGGTTCCAAGTCCTGCAATAAAAACAGAAAAGAACGTTGGTCAGAATATTCACCACGGCCCCGTGCTCAGCGAACACGGCCCGTGGTCAGAGGCACAGTGATTGGTTTCTGGATCCCTGTTACTGGGAGTTGGACACGACCCCGTGTTGCACCGACACGGCCCCGTGTTCAGCTCTCTGTAACCCAGAAAATAAAAACTGCCAGTGATGATGCTGGGCACGGCCCGTGTCTGACCGGGCACGGCCCGTGCTGAGCTCTGCAGAAGCTGAAAAACTAAGAAAATCCTAAAAAAAATAAAAACGATTAGGCCGTTGATTCCTAACTTTCTTAAAATCCTTGTGTCCCCGGCAACGGCGCCAAAAACTTGATGCGTGTGAAGTGTCGTATATATTAGGTGTATATTTTAAATTTATAAAACACGATATTTTACTAACACTAAACACCCATATGGGCAAGTGCACCCATCGTGAGCGTAGTATAGCGTTGGTAAGATACCGAGGTCGTCCAAGGACACAAGAGCTTTTAGTACCGGTTTATCCTCAACGTCTAACCAAAATAAAAAGTTTAGAAAAAGGTTTTAAACTAAGAAAAATAAAAACTAACTAAAATGCTGAAAATAAAAATAAAAGTAAAACAGATAGACAAGATGAATCACTTGGTTCCGACTCGTATCTAGTATAGCCTTTGATTATTTCCGCACTTTTGCACATAATTAAGAGATTATCTTAGTTATTGTAGTAGGCCCCTCTTTTGAAGGTGACGTTACCCTCACCCCAGTAGTTTGAGTCAGCAAGGATACAATCCTAAAAGGGTGGATTATTGGAAGATAATGAATTAAGTTATTAATGCAATATTATGGTAGGCCCCGCTTTTGGCGGTGACGTTACCCTCGACTAAGTAGTCTGAGTCAACAGGGATACAGTCCTAAATAGCCGGGTTATAGTATTAATAGTAGTTAACTTATGAGGGGATCAAAGAGTTTGGACCCCCGCCATCCAATACCGTGAAGCATTGAAGGAGGTCCTACTAAATTTGACCCAGGTCCATTGCAGGACCTCTAAACGCTGAACAATGGCAAGACCTTTACCAAACCGTTCCCTTAACCCCCGACCAGGTAGCCAACATACCTCCATATAGACCGTGGAGATATGAATGGTGAAAATCCTTTATTTTATATAGACAGTAAAATAATGCCAAGACACCACGGACAAACGATAAGGAAAGATCACATTCAACATAAGTAACTAGTTATTAAAGTCATTAATACAAAACCAAATAAAAAGTGCAAAAGATTAGAAATAAAAAGTATTATACTAGACACTTTGTCTTCACCAAGTGATGTAAGAGACTTAGGCAAACATGGCCTTGATTGTCAAGAACTCTTATGATCAATCTTGGATCCCGAGACGACTCACACACTCTACGATGGACAATGGATGATGGTGGTGGATGATGGTGTTGTGATGGTGGTGGGTGGTGGATGAAGTGTGAGAGAGGTGGTGTGCCAAGGGATGAGTTGAAATGAAACCAAGCACTCCTATTTATAGGCTGAACAGAGGGCTGGGCACGGCCCCGTGCCTGTCTGACAATCTCTCTCTTCATTAATTGTAATTCGCAATTACAATTAATGCGCCTGCTGTACTTTCGACACGCCCCCGTGTTCGCTGGACACGGCCCGTGGTGGGCAATGGAAGCTTCTATAGGTTTGTCTTTTCTGCTGCTTCTTGGGCACGGCCCCGTGCTGGCTGAGCACGGGGCGTGTTCAGTCTTCTGCCTTCTCTATTTTGCTTTGGAAGATGCCGTTGAAGGGTCGGGCAGTCCACTTATGTTCCTTTCCTTGTATTTATGTTAGATTTAGCTGTCTTTTTGCTTCTTTTATGAATTTGAGCTCATTTAATCATGAAAATACAAAAGGAAGACAAAAACACTCTTTTTCCAACATTAGTACTTAAAAAGGGTTAGTTTTATGCCTCATTTGATGTAATTTATATGTTGCATTTTACACACATCAATCACCCGCTTGGAATTCTTTGTGGTCCTTCAAGCGTTTGTCGTGAAGTTTCTTCGTGCGCTCTTTGTAGAGTACGGAACTTTCATAGGCTTGGTGCCGCAATTCTTCCAATTCATGAATTTGGAGAAACAGGGCTTCACCTCCGGTTTTTAGGTCCAAATTCGCGGTTTTCAAAGCCCACATAGCCTTGTGCTCCAACTCCACCGGTAAATGGAAAGCCTTTCCGTATACCAACCTAAAGGGGGTGGTCCCTATAGGGGTCTTATAAGCTGTACGGAATGCCCATAATGCTTCCTCAAGTTTGTCCGACCACTCCTTGCGGTTTGCACCAACAGACCGCTCAAGGATGCGCTTAAGCCCACGGTTCGTGACTTCCACCTGCCCGCTCGTCTGCGGGTGATAGGGCGTGGATAAACGGTGATGCACACCGTATCGGGACAAAGCTTTTTCAAGCTGTGTGTTACAGAAATGAGTCCCTCGGTCACTAATGAGCGCTTTCGGAGCGCCAAATCGGGCGAACAAACTTTTAAGAAACCTCACAACTACTCTGGCGTCGTTAGTGGGTAAGGCTTGCGCCTCCGCCCACTTTGATACATAGTCAACAGCCACGAGTATGTACTTGTTTCCACGTGAGGGGGGGAATGGTCCCATGAAGTCTATCCCCCAAACATCAAAGACTTCACATACTTGTATCCAGTTCTGGGGCATTTCGTCGCGTGCCGATATGTTCGTCGCCCTCTGACAAGCATCGCACGCTTTCACCCAACTCTGCGCGTCACGGAAAATGGTCGGCCAGTAAAACCCGGAATCCAACACCTTCTTCGCGGCGAAGTTGGCTCCGTGGTGGCCTCCGGTAGGTCCCTCATGACACTGGCGCAGAATGTCGGTCGCCTCAGTACCTGATACACATCTTTTGATCACCTGATCAGCACCCACCTTGAATAAGAAAGGGTCGTCCCATATGTAGTGCTTGAGATCTGAAAAGAATTTCCTCTTTTGCTGGTGAGTCAACCCTTTAATCAGAATCCCGCAAGCAAGATAGTTCGCAAAGTCGGTGAACCATGGCGACTCATCGCATATCTCAACACCCATCAAAAACTCGTGTGGGAAATTGTCATTGATTAAATCCCAATGCGCGTCCTCGATGTCTCCGTGCTCCAACCGAGATAGATGGTCAGCCACTACATTCAAAGCACCCTTTCTATATCAAACTCTTGCAGCAACAGGATCCATCTGATTAGACGTGGTTTAGCGTCCTGTTTGCTGAAGAGGTATCTAATGGCTGCGTGATCAGTGTATACAACGGTTTTCGAAAGCACTAAATACGATCTAAATTTATCAAATGCGAAAACGACCGCCAAGAGCTCTTTTTCAGTCGTGGTGTAATGCTCCTGAGCTTCGTGAAGAGTTTTGCTCGCATAATAGATCGGGTGGAAGTGCTTTTCCTTCTTTTGACCTAGAACGGCCCCTATAGCGTAATCGCTTGCGTCACACATAATCTCAAATGGCAGACTCCAGTCAGGTGCGACTAAAATAGGGGCCTCAATCAACTTTTGCTTGAGAAGGTCAAAAACCCTCAAGCAATCATCTCCAAACACGAACGGAGCATCTTTCTCCAACAAACGGGTCATGGGTCTGGCGATTTTTGAAAAATCTTTGATGAATCGCCGATAGAACCCGGCATGACCGAGAAAGCTCCGTATAGCTCTAACAGAGGTGGGGGCGGAAGTCGTGAAATAACGTCGACTTTAGCTGGATCGACTTCCATGCCCGCGTGAGAAATTTTGTGTACCAGAACTATGCCCTCCTTCACCATGAAGTGGCATTTCTCCCAGTTCAGGACCAGATTCGTCTCCTCACACCTCTTCAACATCTTTCTCAAATTTTCCAAGCATTGATCGAAGGAATCCCCAAATACCGAAAAATCATCCATGAAAACCTCCATGGAATCCTCGATCATGTCATGGAAAATTGCAACCATGCATCTCTGGAAGGTCGCTGGTGCATTACACAACCCAAAAGGCATCCGTCTGTAGGCGAACGTGCCGAAGGGGCAGGTAAAGGTAGTCTTCTCCTGATCCTCAGGAGCGATAGGAATCTGAAAGTACCCAGAGAACCCGTCCAAGAAACAGTAATACAACTTCCCCGACAGACGTTCCAACATCTGATCGATGAATGGAAGCGGGAAGTGATCCTTGCGAGTAGCATCATTGAGTTTGCGGTAGTCAATGCAAACTCGCCACCCAGTGACGGTACGGGTAGGAATTAGTTCATTCCTATCATTCGAGACTACAGTCATACCACCTTTCTTGGGTACAACCTGCACTGGACTCACCCACACAGAGTCCGAAATAGGATATATCATCCCGGCATCCAACAACTTAATCACCTCCTTCTTCACCACGTCCTGCATATTTGGATTTAAACGCCTCTGATGCTGTGCACACGGTTTGTACTCGTCTTCCATCAGAATCTTGTGAGTACAGAAAGAAGGATTGATGCCTTTGATATCCATGATTTTCCATGCAATGGCTCTCTTATGAAGTTTCAGAACCTCAAGAAGCTGATTTTTCTCAACTTTTTCCAATGACGCCGAAATTATTACCGGTAAGCGATGCTCCTCGTCAAGAAATGCATACTCGAGATGTGGCGGGAGTTCTTTCAACTCCAAAGACGGTGGATCTTCAACCGACGGTTTTGCTTTCTCTTCTTCTACATGGACAATATCAAAAAATCTCTCCGGACTCTGGGAACCATCATCACCAATCTGATAGACTGGCTGCTCGAAATCGTGGCCCTCCTGCGTAATGCCAATCAGGTCCCCACACGACAGACGTGTGTCCGAATCAATCTCGTCAATAGTACCTTGAAAATGAGAGCACACACATGCATCAACAATGTCGACGTAATAAAGCTTGTCATCGTGACATTGCGGATGCTGCATCGATCTTTTGATATCGAATGTCACGTGCTCATCATTCACTCGGAGCGTGATTTGGCCAGCTGCCACATCAACAATCGTCCTCGCTGTATTGAGGAAAGGACGTCCAAGTATCAAAGGTGCTTTTGAATCCTCGTCCATGTCAAGAATAACAAAGTCCACGGGGAAAACAAATTTATCAATTTTTACAAGCATGTTTTCCACAAATCCACGCGGATACTTGATTGAACGGTCTGCCAACCGAATGCTCATCCTAGTAGGTGACGGCTCACCTAGATCCAGTTTAGTAAAAACCTTATAAGGCATAAGGTTGATACTCGCTCCCAAGTCAGCCAATACATGGCTAACAGACATGTTTCCAATCAAACACGGGAGCGTAAAACTACCTGGATCTCCCATTTTCATGGGCAGACGGTTTGGTAGAACGGCAGAACAAGTTTCATTCATCACCACACATGAAATATCCTCGAGCTTTTGTTTATTCGAGAGGATATCCTTAAGGAATTTCGCATTGGCATCTGGGCCAAGGCTTCAACAAACGGTATATTGATGTGTAGTTGCTTAAACAACTCAAGGAACTTACCGTATTGTTCTTCATTCTTCTGCTTCTTCAGCCTGCCTGGATAAGGAACTGGAGGAGTGAAATCTTTGACCGGCTCCTGGACTTGTGCTGTACTTGCTGGGCGTAGCCTGGCTTGCACCTCGTCCGGTGTGTCAGTCGGGACCGCTTCAGTGATCGGTGCTGAGTCCGATATGACGGGTCCGGTAGGTTTTCCACTCCTGGTCATGACAGCATTCACATCCCTGTGTCCGCCCGGGTTTGGTTCTGTATTACCCGGAAGACCACCCGGAGGTCTTTTAGACATCATCTGTGCCAGCTGACCAACCTGATTCTCGATATTCTGAATCGAGGCTTTGTGACCCCTCATTTCCCCCTCATGAGAGAGAAAACGATCCTCGCTCTGCTGATAGCGTTTTTCAGCTAACTGATTCGCACTCGAGGAGCTAGTAAGAAGCTGAGCCATCATATCCTCTAGCTTGGACCTAGACTGAGGGGCCTGCTGCTGGGAACTACTCCCAGTGCCCTGATTCTGATACGAAAATGGACGCTGCTGGTAAGGTTGGTTGTATTGCTGGAACTGCTGACCCTGACCTTGCTGTGGCACTGGAGCGCGCTGATTAAATCCCAAAGGGTTTTGATTGCCTGTATTCGCTCGCCACCCAAAATTTGGGTGATTTCTCCAACCGGGATTATAGGTGTTACTGTACGGGTTGTTCTGCGGCCTCACCTGATTACTCACGAAATCTACCTCTTCGTGGCCCTCGTATACGACTCCCTGAAAACATACCCTAGGCTCGTGTGACACTCCACGTGTAGTAATGGTCGTATAGTCGTCTACAGCATGGACTCCTGCGCGAGATGATGATGATGATGCCCAGCCTCTATCTCCTTCCCGACGCGAGCTGGATTTCAACGCAGTTTTTTCTATAATATCATACGCTTCATTCGGCGTCTTAGTTCCTAGATCGCCTCCTGCGTTCACGTCTAATCGCTCCTGTGTGTTGTAACTGAGCCCCTGATAGAACGTCAAAACCAGCTGTCGCTTGGAGTAGCCATGATGTGGAACATCAATCAACAAATCCTTGAATCTCTCCCAAGCCGCATGCAACGACTCGCCCTCGTCCTACTGAAAAGATACAATTCGGTTCCGTAGCTTGTTCGTTTTCTCAGGTGGAAAATATTTCTGCATAAACTGCTCCGCCAACTGATTCCAGGTCCTGATGGACCCGGCTGGAAGTGACATAAGCCAAGCTCTAGCTTTGTCACGTAACGAAAACGGAAACAACCTCAACCGAATTGCATCCTCCGAAACACCTGTAATCTTAAACGTGGAACAAACATGGAGAAAAGCAGCAATATGCCTCCCGGGATCCTCGTGCTCACGTCCGTCAAACTGTACTGAATTCTGCACCATATTAATAATACTAGATCTAATCTCAAAAGTAGGTACATCAATAGTAGGTTGAAGGATACTCGGCTCCAGGCCTGCCCTTCCGGGCTGATTTGTCTCATTCAAAGGTCGCTCATCATCCGTCATGGTTCTGTCTCCAGCTGCCCCTAAGCCCTCGGCTTCAACAGGTACCACCGGCTCCGGCTCACCACTGGCGAGCAGTAGCCCAACCGCCCGACCTCTCGCGCGTAGATGTCTCCTAAGATCACGTTCGGGCTCGTCTGACGGTTCAACAACTTCTGGAGCGGGGGTCGAGAACATTAACCTGCAAACGAAAATTTGACACAATGAATATTTTATTAATAAAATAATGTTTTTTTTTTGCAGCTGAATAGAAGCAGAATATTATTATAAATGGGCTGAAAATTTTATAAAAATCCGAAAATGGGCCCGAAAGTTTATAAAAATTACAACACTAAAAATAAATGAATCGGCTAATACAAAAATTGTTTTAGGGTGCCGAAAACCCAAAGAATAAGTGAATAAATAAATCCGGATCAAATAAATAAATGGAATAAAAATTTACAAGTGTACAAAATATTCACGAAAACGAATAAATCGAATTAAAAACAAGAAATATTAACAAATAAATAAACAAATAAAATAATCATGAAAATATACACAAATATTAACAAGTATATACACCGATAACACAATGACTCGGGTCGTTCCTAAAACTCGCCATTTCCCCGGCAACGGCGCCAAAAACTTGACGTGTGCGTATATATACATATTTTTATCATGAATAAACACACGATTCGGTTTTAAATTTATAAAAGTGATTATTACTTTAAATCAAAAAACACACGAAAGAGGCAAGTGTACCCCGTCATATACGTAGTAAAGTATCGGTAAGAACCAAGTATCGATCCAAGGAAATGGGCGGAGAAATCATACTAGACCTTTGTCACTAAACTACCGGTAAAAACATGAGTTGTTTGATTTTTAATAAACTAAAGTAAGCATAAACAAATACTTATAAAACATAGTAAATAATAGATAAATAGCCTTGCTTAATACGCAACCCAAGTATGTCAACTAAGTCGGTTTTGGCACTAGAAGCATTCGGTCAATTTTCCATTTTAAGACAATTAGTATCCCTTTCGGGAATCCTAACATGACAATCATTCGGAAAGCTAAAACGATAAACACACTTTAACCACCTAAAACTGTTCTTTAACGTGCAATTGATAAATGTCTATGAAAATCTCTTAAAAATAAGTTAGTCATCCGTTAGGAGTTTTCTAACCTCACTTAAATAAGGAAAGCGACACCGATAAACACAATGCAACCACCGAGACAAGCATAAACTAGATTAAATCACAACCGAGTTCATTTTACAAATATTGCACATAAATTCACCAAGATAGCAATTTTGGCCTAAACTACTAACTAAGCTAACAAATCATGGCAAGAATTTATAACGACACCATTTAACCCGTTAAGGTCCTTGCGTGACGGCAAGCTTTCTTGATTAACAATAATTACATTTTATTAAACCACTAACCATTTCTAGTATCATGGTGCACCCATTTTAACCAATCTAAACTAGTTAACCAAGTTCAAAGTTTACTAATACAAGACTAATTAAGCTTCATTTTTCAACTATCTTAACTAACCAAGCATGAATCATCCAACATAATTACTTATAATCAAGAAATCAATATCAATAACAAGGTTGCAAACTAATCATCAAAGATTAACATAGAAAATACTTCAAAATGTCATTACAAACAAAGATTAACACACTAATGGCTATAATCAAGCAAGGGATTGTTGTGTTTTTGCCCAAAGGCTACAATAATACATAAACATTAATCTAAATGCTTGAAAGATTAACAAAATCATGGAAAGATTAGAAAACCAAACCATAAACAAGCACTAGACTAAGAATCCGGATAGTAATGGAGCTAAACGGCACAATGTGGCTTGAATCTGGGTCAAAAGCATAGCCTCCGGAGCCTGTAAAATCGCCTGTGAAGCTCCCAAAATTCTAGAATATCGAACAGAATGTTTCTGTTCTGTTTTTATATTTTTTCGATGTCGCACGGTCGTTCTTCCTGTGGCACGACCGTGCACTTTAAGCAATTATTGGAGTATGGTGCACCATACTGCATACGTCATCAGATCTTTGACCAGATTCGATATCGCACGACCGTTCTTCATATGGCACGGTCGTTCTTCGCCGGGTTCTTGTTGCACGCTTGGTCGCACCGATCATTCAGTTCCGAGGTTATGGCTGATCATCGGATCCGCACGGGGTGCAGATCATGGCACGACCGTGCGTCACCGGGCTGGCCTTGTGTGCCTTGCACGCCTAGTCGCACTGGTCGTTCATTGCCGGACCAAGTTGGTTTTGTCGGAGATGCACGGTCGTGCATCTGGTCGCACGACCGTTCCGCACGCCCAGGTCAGTTTTCTAACAGAAGGTTCGCAGCTTCATCGTTTTGTCCGGAAAGTCCTCGTTTTTGCTATCATCTTGTCTGGTATGCTGTTTTAGGCCTGTAAACAAAAGTGTAGATAATTAAGTATCCGAATGACGGTTTTACGGCCAAAAACGCATAAAATAGGGGTAAAACGGGGGACTAAAATATGTGTAAATTAGCGAATATCATAGATCTACACCCGTTATATTCATTCTGGTGTTGTCATTCCTCATATTGGAATGACTGTTAACCTCATCTGATTCAGGCATGCTGAAGTTTGTTTTCTATAAAACAATTGTCAATAATTTTGTTTAGAAGTCTATTTTGGAATCATCATTTCCGATGATTCATTAACCACGGTATAAATAGACCATATTTGGTTAATTTGATAATCAGGTTTATTTCAAACTTTTTATTATAGTCAATCCAGTTATAAACTATTAAGGGTATTAAAATGGCGCAAAAGGCTTTGTCATGAGGACATTTTTGAATTTGTGAGCCATGATCTTATAGGATCGAGGCATTAAGGTTTGAACATAGTTCATTACCTTTCTTGACAGAGAGTCAGAGACTACAACTGTCTGTTGTCTTTTAGGACAATAGATATAGCCCGTAGGCACTTCATCACTAATGGATGTCTATGATATGATCATCTTATTTGATGATTTGAGCCATGATTTCTAAATCACTAGGCTAGATAAGAAATTGGAAGAATCCAATATAAGGATGACTATTGTGATTTTCTCGAATCACATTTGTCAAGAATGCTAACACGTTCTTAGGTGTTAACAAGGATCTATTATCTTAAAAAGGCTTTACCATTATAGCCATGTCTAAAATGACATATAGGCTAGGTTATACCTTTAAGATTTTCTTTTGAGATTTAATGGCAGAGCAATCATAAATTGACATGGTGTTCTGATTTAGGACATAATACATATGTATATGTTTAATACCCAAGTAAATTCAAAAAGGAAACTTTTCATAGAAAGTCCTAAAGAATTAGAATAATGCCCTAACGGGTCTTAAACAAAGAAATTCGCCCCCGCAGGGACTTAAAAGATATATATGTCCTTATAGGGACTACTAGAGAAATGAAATATAACAAAGGGAGTTTCTTCTTCATTTTATTTCTGAAAGTTTTTTTCTTGGTTTGTTGAGTGCTGTACGAGTACTGAAGGTTTTGGTAGGTAGTCGAAATCTTCCATATTAGGAACCTTTACAAAAGTGGAATCCAAGGATTTTATGGTTAATGAATAATATGGATCACGAATAGGGTCAGGAATGGTATAATTCAAGTTTGGGATTCCAAGACTTGGAGGTATAAAATATGGATCCTTTGGGTCCATAGGTATTTATCTTTGGAGTGGGAGCCTCCGAGACAGTTGGTATGGACTCCTCCGATGTTGGCTTCTCATTTGAAGTTTCAAAAGTCTTAGGTACAGAATCTGAAATATGGTTAATGGTTTCAACTGGTTTGATTTTTGGGAGTAGGTTCAAAAAGGTCCTTTCTCCATACTGGTCGTACGCTTATTCGAGCTGTGGTACGAAGCTTAACATTCTTAGACTTCGGGTCTGGAGAGCTTCCACCAATAGCAGCTTTGCTCGGTGGCACGTTCCTGAAATACACAAATATCGAAAACAATGCATACATATAACAGGGATGAGATCATTCCTAGTTCATGTCTAGACTCGGAAGTCAAGGAATGTGCTACTGTGTCATTGAGATTAAACACAAAAGGATAGTGTTTAATTCACTCAATGTTGGCTCTGATACCAACCTATCACACCCCGATATTTCCACGTAATACCGGTGGGCCCGGTGGGGAATATCGTGACGTAGTTAATATCACCATAGTCAAGTATCACAGTTTAATGCACAGCGAGAGTCTTGAAAGTAAGTTATTTATACAAACCGAAACACAAAGTAGAATTTTGTTAGGATCGGAGGCTCTCATGATAGTGTTTGTTTGTTTAAAATGAATGATCAATGAATATGAAAACATGTTAGGTGCAGCGGAAATGAAAACAAACTTTGTAAACACAATCAAAGGAGGAAATAGTTTGATAAACAATTGCTTCACATAGAGTCAAAAGATTACAAATCAAAGCAAAGGATTACAGTCATGCTTACAAACTATACTCCCCCTCAGCCTGATGCCCCAAGGTTGGTTGCACACAAGATGAAAGGATTAGACATGAGGAGAAGAACTCGCTCAGTCAATCAAATGTAACAGTATAGGGTACTGTTACATTTATAGGCAAACCAAACCACTGAGGTATCTCAGCTGACGTCACCATGAAAACGACGTCTAATAGCCTAACAACCTGTATCTACTGTCCTTACACAAACACTGCTAACCTAACCACTGACTATACATAAAACAAACAATTTACTAAACAGCTGCTCTCCCTTTATGTCAGTGCTTTCCTCAAGGTTGATCAGTCCTTGACTGGGCAGTGCTTTATCATCAGTAGATAGGACCAGCAGTGTTGGATACTTCAGGGTTTTCATCAGCAGTTGAAAGGGCAGCAGCAGTTGAATATGAACAGCAGATAGAGACCATCAGTTGTTATAACTCACTTTCAAGGGGAGAGCAAAGTGTAAACTGCTGCTTATTGTGAATCCTCTGTTGTGACCTGGTTTTGACTTTACATTATCTGTTCCTCTGGTAGGGTTCAATCCCAACAATCTCCCCCTGGAACAGATAATGCCAAAACCTGTCATTATTCTGGATCTTTATTACTCATCAAGAGTGCCTTAGCTTGTTCTTTGAATTCAGCTTCAAATTCCTTTGCACTCTGGTCATCCTCATCCCTACACAGTGAAAGTTCAAGGAGATCCTGCAAATCTTAAACACTAAGGCCTAGTGCTTCTTTCCTTGATATGTACTTCACATTTCCATTGGATCTGACAATAGTCAATACATGGGTCTTTTGGTCAGACATCCACTTTAGTACTTTCGAACCCAATGGATTTCTTGGGAGAGATTTATTTGATGATGAGTTGAGGGATGATGGCCTTGAAAACACCTGCAGACTTTCAGACATTCTTTTGAAAGCTTCTTCAATGACTTTGTCTGCTGCAGCTATATCTTCTGCAGTTTCTTGTTCAATAAGTTCTTGTCTTTCAGCTTCTGTCTTGTCTTTAGCAGTGTTTGGAGACGCAGGTTTGTTTAATGCCTTAAAAAGGCTTTGAAGCTTTGTTGAAGTTTCTTCTTTTAGACCCATTTTCGTGATGGTATCTTTGAAGTACTCTGCTTCCTTTTCTATTACCTCTTCTTCAGTCAGCTGTTCTCCCTCTTCTTGATTTGTTACAAAAGTAGACCGGAACAGTGTGTCGAGGTTTCCCATCTTCTGTTCAAGCTTCATCATTTGTTCTTGCTTCTTAGAAGTGCCTGAAACAGTTATCTTTCTTTTCTTCAGCCTTTCGTAGGCTTCATCAGTCTGCTGTTTTGACCATTTTGATATGGCTTCAGCAGTATCCATTTTTGCATCCACCAGCTCCTTTTTCTTTCTTTTATACTCAGCAGTGAGGTCAGCAATGAGCTTTTTAAATTTGTTCCAGTTTGGAGCATTTTTCTTCTTTGTAGGATCATTCTTAATTCTGTCAATCCTCTCAGCCTCATGCTTTAGAGCGATTATTGGCCATTCTTCAAACTGTTTTTCTTCAGCAGGATAGAATTTTTCTTTCATAATGTAGGCAAGATATTGTTTTCTTAGCTCTTTGCGTTGTTCAGCCTTTTCTTTGATTAGTTCCTGTGAGAATTCTTCCATCTGCTTTACCTTTTCAAGGAAGAAATCCAGTCTTTTAGCAATGCCTTCTTCGCTTAGACGTTCACGTTCACTTTCAAATTTAGCTCTTGCTCTAGCCTGCCTTGCCTTGAGTTTGAGGTAATCATCCATATCCTCTGGTGGCATGTAGCCTATGAGTGAGGAGAATCTCCTTTTTGAAGGATCTTCTTCTGTATAGAATTGCCTCATCTCATTTTTGATAGCTTCAAGTTCCAGTGGATGTTGTGCAGCATTAGGATCATGTGTACCCTCATCGGCAGGTATTGGCTTTCTTTTTCTGTTGAAGAGCTTTGGCTGTGAAGTAGAAGAGGTGAGAGCAGTGGTGGATGACTGACTAACAGCTGTTGAGACAACTGGTGTCTCAACATCTGCTGTCATTACAACTGCTGATATGTCAGCAGTTGTCTTATGCTTTTGAGCAGGGGATGGAAGTGGTGAGGTAGTTTTTGATGGTGGTGATGGTGGTGGTGAATCATCATCTGATATGAGATTCCTTCTCCTTTTTAATGAAGAAGGAGCAGATAATGTTTTGGGTGGATCAGTGGTGGTAGATTGGATAGCAGCGGTTTGTGACAGTGATTGACTGACAGTGGTTGAAACAACTGGTGTTTCAATCACTGTTGTCATTACAACAGATGTTGTAACATCTGTTGTCTTCTGTTTTATGACAGGAGGCAGTGGTGATGGTATGATTGTAGATGATGATGGTGGAGCAGTAGTTGTAGTGGTGTGTGTTGGGGGTGTGTGTGTTGATGAGATGGCAGCTGTTTGGCTACTGACAGCAGTTTTTGTAACTACTGTTGTATCAACTGTTTGACAAACAGGTTTTGAGACCTGCTTTTCTTTTTCTTTTTCTTTTTCCGGCTCAATGTAGAGGCCATGCTCTATTCCCTTCGTATTCATTTTTCTCAACATCTTGATATTCTCCCCCTTTTTGGCATTATCTGAAGGGGGGTTATCAAGGAATGATATGGAAGAAGGAGCTTTGCCAGAGACACTTTGAATGCTTGCCTTTATAGCCTTGATATCTGCTTGAGTGTCCTTGAACCTTGATTCAACCATGTTGGTCAACATTTGTACTTGAATAGCATGCTTTTTGTCAGCCATAAGTTGTTGTGCTTCAAGCATGGGTTGAAAAATATTCCAAAGCTCATTTTCAGCAAATGCATGTTGTACAGGTGCTTGAGCAGGAACAGCAGTTGCTTGTGCTTTCTGAGCTTTTAAAATCTCTTGCACCATCTCCTTTATTTCAGCAACTGATTCTTCAAGTTTGTCAACTCTGCCCGTCAATTCCTGATATCTTGAATCATCACCTACTTTAGTAGGATCATCTGAATCCCCACCAGCAGTGGTTATATCAATGTGTGTCTTAGGAACAGAGTCCCAAAAATCACCCATTGATGCCCCTTGTTCTTGGTACTGGGGACTTCTTTCTTCAGCACTTGATAAACCTTTGATGTTACTAGTGGTCAAAATAGGCTCACTAGTGGTTAACATTGGTGCTATTGAAGAAATTGCATTCAAGGGAGTCTGATTTATGAAACAACTGGCCAACTGGAGACCTGTTGATCCGCCAGTTGTAGTTGCTGCTCCACTTGAACTACCACCGAGAGTTACTTGTAACTCAGGGGGTGTAACCTCCTCAATTGTTGCTGGGTTAGCAGGAGTAGTAGCATCAGACCCAGTCACCTGTGGGGGTATACTCTCAGTGACAGGTGATAGAGAGGAACTGGTTTGTGTCTGAGCTATAGCAGCTGCATGCAACAAAGGTAGCATGGATTGTGGCATTATTATTGGTGAGGGGATGGGGGTTGAAAGAGACATGTCCTTGGGATCAGGACTGAGGAAGATGGATCCGAGTGGATTCAGAGCTTCATATTGTGGTGTCCCTGTGCTTACAACCTGATCCTTTTGTGAGGATGCAGGAGGAGTTTTAGGCATGGGTTGAGATCTTTCTTCCAACTGCTGTGAGGAAGTAGCAGCAGTGGTTTGTGGTGACTTTTGTGTTGTCACAGGCATTTCCTCTGGGATCTCATCTTCTAGAGTTGCCTTTGTTTTGGGTTTGGTGGGTTTGGTGGGTTTTCTGGATGTTTTTCTTTTGGTCTTTTTGGTTATGTCAGGTGTGGGTTTCAAAGCAGTGGTTGTGCTGCTATGATCACCTGGAGCAGTGGGCTCAGCAGCTGATACCTGAGGAGCAGTTGTAACCACTAAAATCTGCTCAGGTACCCCTGCTTTTGTTTTTATTGGTGCCATCATCCTTGAAAATGTTTCTTTTGTTAAGCTTTTTATTTGACAATGAACACCTTGTTTTAGCAAATTTAATTTTTCCTTTTCAAATTTTTGTTCAAAATAGTAACTCAAAAATCTTGGAAAAAGTAAAAATGCTTTACTTTCAACGTTTTTCACCATGTCATTGAAAATCTCCTGGGAGTAGTTGTAGTCCTTATTATTCAAAATAGCGTAACCCAGGCATTGAATTTTCAATGGTATTTCGTTAAAAGATGTTGTTTTATTCGAAGCACACATCAGAAGTGTGTGAAATAAAAATCTTGGAGCAGAAGGAAAATAACCTTTTTGTAAGGTATCAACCTTTGATTGTTCTGCATACCCCCTGTTTACGAAATCAGTTTTCATCTCGGCTTTCTCAAAAGAGAGTTTACCTTCCTGATCGTTGAGATTAAAGACTTCGGAGATCGACTGTGGGGTTATTTGAACTGCTTTACCCTGTATTGAGGAGTTAATGGCTATGACTTTTCCGTCTTGTTTTTCAAGCGACGCCTTTTTCCAAAACTCTCTCTGGGTTTGCAGATAAATGGGAGCATTTGCTGTCAACAAAGTTTTGTACTTTGATGCAGATAATGTATCAATGATGGTGTCAAAGGTGTGATTATCAGTAGGTTTTGTGAGTAAACCCAGATAGTTGTGAGATTGTTTGAATGGTATTTCGATGGGTTCTTTGGCCGTTTGAGCGACCTCTTTGGAAGGTGATGGTGATTTAGGTTTTGATTTTGATTTTGTCATTTTTGCGGAGAAGAACGAAAGAGAATTTTGGAGATTTTGAGAAGAAGGGTTGGAAACTGCTATGAGAAGAGAATTTTGGAATTCAATTCGACAGTGTAAAACCCTGTTTGGGGTTTAGGGCAGGGTTTTATTTTAAGAAAAAAAATGATCGCTGATGTGGCAGCGGTTATTAAGATCTGAGGGCTAAAAACTGACCACGTGTCAAACACTGATGAAGTGGATGAAGTATGGAGAACAGTTGTTTTAAGGGCCACTGACGTATCAAGCATCAGTGGTTACAACGGTAAAAATTATGGGCAGTGGATGATTTTTACTATCAGTGGATAAGACACTGATTTTGAGCATCAGTGCTTTTCAAGAAAATGAGGGATCAGTGGTTAACTTTCAGCAGTGGACAGTGTTTAGAGATCAGACGTTGGAACAAAACAGTGGTTAGGGTAAATGGTATAAATCTGAAGAACAGGTGTTTCAGCAACAGTTTTGAGGATTTTCATTCAAGATTTTGCCACATGTCAATTTTGAAAGACAGTGGTTTAGTACCCCAGATGATGAAAACTTTTTGCTAAGGCAACTCATTTTCGTTTAATATTCAATTAAAACATGAGTACCCTAGTAATTCAAGCCCAGTTTGCAATCAATTTTTGATGAAAATTTAGGAGCAAGCCTGAGTATGACATGATCATGACACATGTACCATTTCCTTTTGACCCATTTATGAGGACACAGATACCACCAAAAATAAGGTATTACATCCTGACAGGAGCTGAAACTATTGCCAACAAAAACAAGCAAGAGTTCCAAATATATTATTCCAAAAAAAATGAATAATATATCCTGGTTATTTGAGAAAATCCTTTGAAAAAAAATGGTTAAAGGATTTTCTGAGAACAGTATAAAAAAGGATCTGGTGTATTTTCAATAAAGGACATAATCATATCATTCTCAAGTTTTATGAAAATGGTCAGTGGTTTGACAGCAGTGGTAGAATATTTTGACAACATTTTGACCACTGTTTTGTACCATTTTCTGTGTCAGTTGATTGCAAACATGAGAACACATGGACACATGAGTTTTGAAGATCCTGTTGTAGATCTAATTTCTATGTGATGACTTTGAAAATTTGTCTAGTCCTTTTGTAAGTTCAATCACTGGGAACACAATTGTCACCTGAACTTCCTTGAACCAATGAGCACAAACAGTTACTTAATTGACCATTATTACCCCAAGTTTTGACTCTTAAGTGTTTTAAGTTTATTCCCTCTTCTTTTGAATTCAAAAGTTTTGAGATAAACACACTTCAGAGTTTTTGTGAATATTAGTCCAAAATCATTTTGCAGTAATGTTTTGAGAGACTTGGTCATGTTTGCACAAATTTTTTTTTTTCAACCAATCTCACACTACATATGATACGGACTATGTTGACCCTTGATTTTCTTAATGTATTATTAACAAAGTTGATTTGTTCCTTTTGAGGATCTCAACCTGTTTCCAACACATAAGATCTGATTGACTAAAGTTTTAATTTCCCTCTTTTTGTGTTAACAAATCAACAATGTTTTTATGAACATATGTTTTGTTAATCTGAGGTTTAGACTTTAGTTTTTATGGAAAACATCACAAAATACACATCAACAATTGAAATTAATTTAGAAAATAAGAAGTAATCTCATAGTTTAACAGATATTTATTTCGGATCTAGAAACCATGAGTGTTTTGTGCATAACTTCACTTGTTGTATGAAATTTGTGTGTCATATGACATCTTGGTTGATTTACAGAGTTTTTGAATAACCACTTTGAACATGATTTACTCGATACTCTGTTTTTCAACTAAATACAACCAACCTTAGTATCAATGAATTTTGAGCCGAACTGTTATGTCAATTTGAATGTTAAATCGAAATTGACTGTCCAAGCTCTGATACCAATTGTTAGGATCGGAGGCTCTCATGATAGTGTTTGTTTGTTTAAAATGAATGATCAATGAATATGAAAACATGTTAGGTGCAGCGGAAATGAAAACAAACTTTGTAAACACAATCAAAGGAGGAAATAGTTTGATAAACAATTGCTTCACATAGAGTCAAAAGATTACAAATCAAAGCAAAGGATTACAGTCATGCTTACAAACTATACTCCCCCTCAGCCTGATGCCCCAAGGTTGGTTGCACACAAGATGAAAGGATTAGACATGAGGAGAAGAACTCGCTCAGTCAATCAAATGTAACAGTACAAGGTACTGTTACATTTATAGGCAAACCAAACCACTGAGGTATCTCAGCTGACGTCACCATGAAAACGACGTCTAACAGCCTAACAACCTGTATCTACTGTCCTTACACAAACACTGCTAACCTAACCACTGACTATACATAAAACAAACAATTTACTAAACAGCTGCTCTCCCTTTATGTCAGTGCTTTCCTCAAGGTTGATCAGTCCTTGACTGGGCAGTGCTTTATCATCAGTAGATAGGACCAGCAGTGTTGGATACTTCAGGGTTTTCATCAGCAGTTGAAAGGGCAGCAGCAGTTGAATATGAACAGCAGATAGAGACCATCAGTTGTTATAACTCACTTTCAAGGGGAGAGCAAAGTGTAAACTGCTGCTTATTGTGAATCCTCTGTTGTGACCTGGTTTTGACTTTACATTATCTGTTCCTCTGGTAGGGTTCAATCCCAACAAATTTAATATTATACAATCAGTTGTATATGGATCCACAGGCGGATAAAACAGAAATATAAACATTGTTCAACAGACTTTAGACGTTTAGAACTTGCAAGATTCCTTATTAACGCCCTGAGCTCCCCAGCCAATTTACGTACAGTACCTGTCATTTAGTCTTTTTGGAAAATACGTCAGTTTACACTGGTAAATACAATTAACTGACTCTTTTGAAAGTATTTATGAAAATTGATTTAGATGCACAAGGCACAAATATTCTTTTATAACTTGGGACAATTATATTAATAACAATCTTGTATCATATTTACATGTTTGTCCAACATTTTGGGCCGGTGTTAAATAAACCGAACAAGATTAATCGACACACCACAAATATAAACTCACAAGAAGTTTCCTCACAAGTGAGTATATCTTTTACATACGCAACAGACAGGTGTATGCCTACACCCCGTGCTTAAGCCGTGGCCATTTACGCTTTTTAAATGAGCCAAGGATATCCAGGACACGGTCGTTAACCCCTAATGTTATATGTTATCAAGCAATACTGATTAAAATGGGATTATGCAATTTAACCATCTCCGATTAAAAGGTTTCTACACCCGACCAAGCGGTAATAATTTACCGTATCCCAAACCCGTATAAGGGAAAATAAGTTAAAAGTATTTACCTGAGCTAAAATGTAAATTATACTCAGCCGTATATTCTAATCAGCAAGTGCCGGTACTTCTACCGGGGCTCTCAATCTGGAACGAAGGTTTTATTAACCTATTAGATTCCTAACGGGTCTTATTTAAGTTGTAACTTAGACGGTTAGTTTTAAGGAAAGGTTTACAGTATGAAACGCAAGATTAAGCGGTGACCGGATTGGGATGTGATTTAGACCCGACATGTATGAATACTTGTTTAAAATGGGAAAACTAAACACATTCTGGATTTTGAAGTAAAAATGATAAGGTTTGACCCGTTTCGGCTAATTTATGCAATCTAGTTACATAAACCGTACCGAACGCGTATGGGTACAACGGGTAACCGGATGAGTCAAGTACAAGTTCCAATAGTTATTATGCTCAAAATATGTTGTGATATCAGTAGGATATCAACAATTATGCCCCAAATGAATTAAGACCAATTTAAGTCCCGAAAGGGTATTTTGGTCATTTTAAAGCTTATAAAAGAGATTTAAACATAAACTGAGGTTCTGGTCTAAAATATTCTGTAAAAATATTTATTTTATGTTTTTACATCAGTAAGATATCATACATATGTGTGTTTAATCATTTAAGGCCAAACTATGCACCGTAGGGGCATTTTGGTCATTTCACATATGCTTTTAAGGTTAAATTTGGAAATCTGAGTTCGAGACTTATACTTACTGTTAAAGTATAAAGAATTATTTTTTTAAAATTAGTAGGTAACAAGTCTTAGGTGCTAAATATGGTTTTAAACCATACTATGCGCCTATTTCGCATAAAAGTCGGTATTTGACGATATTCGGGTTGTTTAAGGAAATCTGAGATTTTGATCAGTCTCAAGTGTTTAAAATATTTTATTTAACATATGATATTAGTAGGAAAATGTTTGGTATGCAAATCATATGTTAAACTCATTTTATTAACTTAAATGGCTTTATCGTCAATTACCGAATTTATGCTAGAACTCTATGTTATGGTTAGTGTAAAATTTAACAAAAATTTCCAAAAATCCCAAAATATTATATTATAACAGTGGGTAGAAAGTTTGGTGCCAAAAATTGGGTTTAAATATGATTTATGCCAAAAACGCTATATAATTAATAAAAAGCTTTCGTTTTACGATATCGTGCATAACTCTTATTTCAGACAAGAAACAGATTGTTAGTGCACTACGTCTATTGACTTTGTCTTGTATCATGGAAAAGGATAGGATAGAAGTATCAGTGCTCAAGGTTCGAGAAACAGATTTTCAGGATTTAAGGAAGTGAGTTCGCTTGAAAGTGTCATGGTCAAGTTCAAGCGAAACCAACATGGCTGAGTTCGCTTGAACATGCCTTGGTCCATTTCAAGCGAACCTCCACCACTATATATAGGGCACTTGACATTTCATTTGGTACGTCTTCTGGATTTGTAACGAAGTGCTGCCAAAATCTGTTCAGGTTGTAATTGATGTTATAATCAATATAAGTGACAGATTTAATAGTATCAAGCTGTTTCCACGTCCGTTTCACTGATTCGGCCTTTGAATCGGATTACAAACTCTTCTGAACGACTCAGTTGGGTCCAACAACGATCCTACAAGTGGTATCAGAGCTCAGGAAGAAGAGTTTAGCTTGATATCATCTATTTTCTGACTTCTACACCTTCTTTTTCAATCTGAACAAGATTTCACGGTCAAAATGGCATGCAAAACAGTGTTTTAACAAAGCCTTGAGAGTTTCAGACTAAAATTCGGACTAAAAATGACAAAAACAGGCCTAACACTTGAGTTCGCTTGAAAGGATATCGACATTTCGCTTAAAATTAGCATTTTAGTTCGCTTCAACTTGTCATTTCGCTTGAAAAACCTTGCTGAGTTCGCTTCAAATTAATGTTCGCTTGAAATTAGATCTAATCGCTTGAATCAGTGTTTTCGCTTGAAAGTTCATCAGAGTTCGCTTGAAGTGCTATCTCGCTTGAAGTGTCAGTTTTGCTATTTCGCTTAAAAGCTGATATTCAGTTTCAATTTGGGATTTCGCTTCAACTTGTTGTTTCGCTTGAAAGTGGAAATTCCGAATCGAGATCAATTCACACCAACCGAGTGTCAGTTTGTTTCAAGATATTTGTTATTGTGTGTACTGATTGTGTTTGTTTGATTAAATCTGTTCAGGATTACATCATGGCTGAAGAATTCTACAACACGTTTTTCAACGCGTTCACATCCGATTCTTCCGAAACATCAACTGTCACACCAAAGTCAATCACAAAAGTGGTCAATGAAAACATTAATCATGACAATTTTTATGGGACTTATTCCAAACCACCCAAGATGGATAATATTGAAGATTATACTTGGTGGAAAGAACGGTTTCTTAACTGGGCAAAAGCATACGCTCATGAAAGCTGGTTCTCTCTAGAGTTTGGATTTGAGAGACCAAAAGATGACAAAGGAGAGGAAATTCCTATGAAGAAATTAGGCATTGAGGACAAAAAGGAATTCTTATCTGAACAGAGAATGATTGCGTTGATCCAGTCGGCTATTAGAAATGACATTTTTGCATTACTTAATCATGATGGGTCTTCGAAATCTGTCTGGGAAGCTTTACGAGTTAAAGCTGAGGGGGTAAACAGATTAAAAAGAACAAAATTGCTTTATTAAAGAAAGAATTCGATCTATTTGATAGCTTAAAAGGAGAGACAGTGAGGCAAATGATTGAGAGGTTTTGTCATCTTAAAATTGAACTTGAACGCTTTGAAATCATGAAAACCAGAGAGGAACTTATAGAGAAAGTGATTGAAGCGTTACCACGAGCTGATCAGTGGCAAACGTTTGTTTTTATCTTGAAAAATGATGCTTTGTATGAAACAATTTCTCTAGATAAATTGTTTGAAAAGATTGAAACCCATGAATTTGAATTGCAGAAACAGAACAAGATGAGCAGTTCTTCACATCAACAGAATGTTGGCTTGTACTACAAAGGAAGTTTACCTTCAGAGAAAATTGTCAGTTCACCAAAGAAAGCATTCAGTGGTGAAAGGACTCAAGAGCCACAAAAGAGCTCATCAAGTTATGATCCGGGTTATCATTCATCGGCTTCAAAAGCTAGTTCTGAAGAAGCAAAGGAGATACTTTGCAACATTGCACTTAAGTTGAAGAATTCTCCTGCAATGAGCATCAATGCAGCTAAGCAGCAAATGAGTTTCCTTGCATCTGTTCTGGAATCGTATGAAGGTCTTGTAGCTGGAAAAATTGGAAACTCCAAATTGACCAAAGAAGACTACGACCAGATTGATCCAGAAGAGATGGAGCTCATTGACATCCGTTGGTGCTTAGCAAGTTGCATCCGAAGAGCACAGAGGTATATGGAGATTACTGGGAAACAATCTCTTGGAGGTGCATCAACAAAGCTTGGATTCGACAAATCCAAAGTGACCTGCTTCAAATGTAAGCAGAAAGGTCATTTTAAGAGAGAATGCACAAATTCTGTAGTAGGTGGAAATGAACATCCGTTCAATGATGATTATTACCAAAAGGCGATCTACCATCGAAGCAGAGAAGAGCCAAAGATGATTGAGGATAAACCCAAATCAAGGGCTTGTTTTGTAATCCAAGATGATGAAGGTTTTGACTGGAGCACAATTTTTCCAGAAGAAGATCGTTTAGAGAATGTTCAAAAAACAGCTCATGGCAAAGCTATAACAGAGGAAAGAAAGTTTGTTTTTGTTGCTGAGATTCAAGATGAAAACAAAGACAAAGATACAGCTGAGATCAAAGTGAAAACCAGAGAAGAGATTCTGGAAGAAAAGACATACAAAGAAAGAAACATTGTGTTGAACATAATGGATGAAATGCAGGAAGAGTATGAGATTGCTGTCAGCAGCAGAAGATGGGATAAAAAGAGAGAGTGTTACTTCAACAGAGAAGGTGAACCAGTTGTTCCAAAGAAAGACATAATCTTTGATGATGTTCTTCTCATAATTCCTTTGAGAGCCGAATATTATAGAAATGTGTTGAAAGATGACACATATGCTAAAAGGCATGAAAAGGAGATCAGATATGCCATGACATCGTGTCTAAGAAAAAGGGATGAAGAGAGACTGAAGAAGAATGTTGAAGAAATGGTGAACAATCTGAAGAAGGTTGCTGAAGAGGTTAAAGCAAAAGCTGTTGAAGTTGAAGTGAATGAAGAAGTTGAGAAAGCTGTTACTGAAGAACAACAAATTGGAAATGATATGAAGAAAGCAGAAGAAGAAGTAAAGAATGAGAATTTGGAAGCTGGTAATGTTGGTGATGAAGTCGGTGTTGAAGAAAAGCAAGATGATGCTGATCAGAAGCAAACTGAGGCAACTGCATTAAACACCGAAGTGCTAATCACTGAGGTACATTCTGATTCTAAAATCTTAAAAACGATTGATCAGTGCAAGAAATGCATGGAACCGTGCAGAGCTTGTACTGAAAAAGATGAACAATTCAGAACAAGAGATCTTGAATTTACTAAAATTGAAAACATTTTCAAAGAAAAATGTAAAGAAATGTTAGAAAAAGAAAAAGTTTTGAAAGAAAATGATGAAAAAATTTCAGAAAAATGTAAAAAGTTAGAAACAGAAAATGAAGTTTTGAAAGAAAATGTTTCTAAAATGACAGAAGAATGTTCACAAAAAGAAATTGCTTGTCAAGAAATGAAGAAAGAATATGACTCAATGAAATTAGCATATCATATTACAAAAGAGTCATATGAAAAAGTGAAAGATGAAATGAAATTTGCTCAATCAAGAATGAATTATCTTTCTGAAACAACTAAAGAACTTAAACGAATGTATTCCATAAAACAAGATGTTGTTAATTCCTATATTGAGGATGTTGCTAAGCTAAAGCGACAGATTGCTGATTTAGAACAGGACAACAACAAGTTAAAGAGTTATCACGTGTCGTCATATGTGCTTGAACGAATTTTCAATATAAAACCGGGAGATTGTGAGTCTGAGCAAAAAAAGAAAGGCATTGGCTCAGAGTTTCATCAAGTTCCACCACCGGGAAAATTTGCATTTTATGATGATGAAAAGGTCGAAAAAGCTTTCAACATGGTAGATCAATTGCCAGACAACATTGACATAACCTATTCCAAATCTGATGATTCTCATGATTCAGAGGTGGTAGGTAAAGTCGTTGAAAGTGTGTTGAAAGAAGAGTTGGTTGATACAGGTAAATCTGAATCACAGGATGAAGATGAAGGAAATCTTCATGATAGTTATCTGAAAAACACAAAATCCAAGAAAAGTTTGAATGATGATTCAAAAGGATTGGTTTATACCATGATTGGATCGGACAAATTGTTCTTAGATGTTGTATTCCCGATTCAGAATGTGATTTCAGAAAAGGTTGATAAAGTTTTCAAAATGGTTGAGATTGAGAAGTCTGAGATTTCAAAGCTTGTTGGTAAAGGTCACAAAATTTTTTATAACAAACCTGGTTTTAAAAAGAAAAACATGAAGGCTGGTTTGGGTTATAAGAAGAAACAAAGTTGGAAAAGAAATGAAACTCCGAATTTAAAGACAAAAATGAGTTTTGTTCAAGGAAAAAGTTTTGAAGAAGAAGAAAAACTCAAATTTAGACAACAGTCTATTGAAGAGTTTTATGATCAAAAGAAAAAGCAACAACCACAGGTCAAAGATGTGTCCATGAGAACATGTTTTAAATGTGATCAAAAAGAACATCTTGCTCGCAAGTGTCCAAATCTGAAACCTGTGGATGTTGACAAAAATAAGATTGATGCTGAGAAACAAAAATCTGAGAATGTGAGACAAAGGTCAACCAGATTTGATTCAAAACAAATTTGGAGGTACAACACAAACAAGTTTGCTTCGAATCAAAATTGGAAGTCAAACCCATATAGGTTCAATTCTAGACAGACCTGGAATTCTCATACACCCAGAGTCAGAACAACTCAAAGTTGGAAAACAACTGTTGATATGACAAAACCACAAGAGTTTTGGAAACCAAAAGTTGTTCAAAAACAAAATGTTCAAAAAGAGTCTCATTTTTACAAACGTGGTATTCCTAAAGGTCAAACATGGTCTATTAAGAAACAAGTGATTTTTGAAAAAGATGAAGTAAAAGTTGAAAAGATTTTTGTGAAAGATGACAAAGAGTTTCCAGCATTGAATGAAAATTATTGTGTTGAAATGCCTAAGGTTCAAAAGACCTGGGCTAAATTGTTCAAGTAATCAAGTAGTCTGAATGTGCAGGTGCTCAACAAATTCAAAGATTGTGAGAATGGAAGTTGGAGCAGCCTGGCACAACGAGGAGAGGAGGCTGCTGGATCCTGTGTTGGTTGAAACAGGAAGTTTATTTTCATTCTGTACATAAATAAACAATATTTTCTAAACCCTAAAAATTGAAAAATTAAAATCCAAAAATATGTTTTTAGTTTGTTAAAATATAAAATTTCAAAAATATGTGTTGATTGAATACGCCGAAACCCTCACGGCTGAACAAACATGATTACTTTCACAAGATTGAAAAACGGTTTTCAAACTGTCGAAAATCAATGGGTTGTAAATCATGGGGGTAATCGTTGGTACTTTATATTAGTTTTTCTGCATTACAGAGCATAGTTAGCAGAAAATGGATGGCGAGACAAAGCTATCAGTGTTGGTTGTCAAATTTTCTTTAAATGATTTTGCATTTTAGAGGGAGTATTGTTGTTAGAAAATACAAAAACATTTGAAAATTTGATAAAGTCAAAAACATGATAAAATTAAAAATTGAGTTTTTGCGTAAAAAGAGGAAATGATAGTACATCAGTAGACAGTTACAGTATGCTAAAGAAATGGAAAGTTTAAATGTGTTAAACGATCTAACCGTGGATGTGTCGGTAGATTTTTATACATTTAGTAAACTTTTTCGGGATATAAACCTAAATTCAAACTTGCTTATTTCGTGGGGAACACTACTTGGATATATAGGTAACCCCTGAAATCTCGTTTGAAAGGTCCCTCTTTCTGAGATACTAGGTCTTTATGCTTAGTGATATATGGGGTATTATTCCGGGACTTCTGCTGAATGGAAGTTCTGACCTAGTCCTTGAATAATACTTTTCGCATTGCTTGAAATATAGCGCAGCCCTCAGCAAAATGACGAAACAATAAAATTGATAGTCATTGCTGTTGAAACAAAAGATCCTCTAAAGGGGACACACCTAAAGACAAACCTGAGTTCTCTGCTGAACGGAAGTTCTGACCTGAGCTCATATGGTTTCATAATTTATTCCCCTTACAGATATCATCTAGGTATACTCACCTGTAAGACTGAATATTGGGATCTGGATACGGGAGTATATTCAAGAGGTGGGACACATGAATAAGTTTAAGTCTTTAATATACCTAATTCGTATCCCGAATCAGTTGAAATTTTTGTGAAAATTTAAGTGGACAAGTATATCGACAATCTAAGTGAATTGTTTAATTCTTAATGTGTAAATAAGCTCAACGGTACTTGTGACTTGTCAAAAACTGATATGATCCTCTGATGCATACTCAAACAAAAATATTGTCTGTAAATATGTTTGTACATATTTCTTTACTGCTTTATATTTTCAGAAAAATACAAAAAGATTTTTGATTCTGTTTTATTTTCGACAACTGATATCTGAAATGCTGAGTTTCAAAATCTAAGTAAGCTGATTGTGTTTCTGAAAATAAAACAAGTTCATTAATTTGAAACTTGAATTAAAATCAAAAATTCAAAAACAGTTTGTGATATCTCCAAGGTCATTAATTTGGACTTGGATGATTAACTGTGAGGGAGTTGGATTCTTTAATGCTGCTAAATCATTTAATTTGTTGATAGGGGGAGTGAATTAGAGAATTTGATTGATAATATGAAAACATTGTATTTATAGATGTTTGAGTGATTGCAGATAGTCCAGATTACGATCCCGAGAGCAGAGTCTAAGGGGGAGTCTGAAGACAAGCTTGAAGCAAAGAGAAGCTTGTAGATAGAAAGCTAGGTGTCGATCCCAAAGCACGAAAGCTTGACGAAAGGGGGAGCCTGAAGCTGATGGAAGAAGAGAAGGATTGATGGATGCTTATAATGTTACAATTTGGATGAGAAGGCAGAATGATCAAGACTGAAGATGTGTCATGCTGAAGATTAGAAACTGAAGACTTCGTCAATATCCGAGGGGGAGTCTGTTAGTGCACTACGTCTATTGACTTCGTCTTGTATCATGGAAAAAGATAGGATAGAAGTATCAGTGCTCAAGGTTCGAGAAACAAATTTTCAGGATTTAAGGAAGTGAGTTCGCTTGAAAGTGTCAAGGTCAAGTTCAAGCGAAACCAACATGGCTGAGTTCGCTTGAACATGCCTTGGTCCATTTCAAGCGAACCTCCACCACTATATATAGGGCACTTGACATTTCATTTGGTACGGCTTCTGGATTTGTAACGAAGTGCTGCCAAAATCTGTTCAGGTTGTAATTGATGTTATAATCAATATAAGTGACAGATTTAATAGTATCAAGCTGTTTCCACGTCCGTTTCACTGATTCCGCCTTTGAATCGGATTACAAACTCTTCTGAACGACTCAGTTGGGTCCAACAACGATCCTGCACAGATGTCAAATTTTTAGGACATACTTATATATCAGTAATAAAGATTTTTGTCCTCTCACATTTTCAAAAAAGATAAAAGGGCATACTAGTCAACTTTTAAGCAAACAACGTAAACATGCATATGAACTCTAATTTCTAAGGACCATGTAGTATAACCTCAGAGGGTTATACTAACATATAATAAGGTCACAAAGGAACCCTAAGGCATAACTATATTAAGCCAATTCGGGTCAGAACTGAAAGTCAAAGCAAAAGTCAACTTTTGCGACTTTCGGTTGCGAACCGAGCATAAACTCAGAATTGTCGGGTTGAACATCCTTAGACATGTTCAATTAATATTTACCAAGTTATTAAAGTGACAAAACTGATTTTATAGCTTCTTCATTATCAGTTATGATTTTTATTTAAAAACTGACCCGTTTGACTTTTATTTTAGTTACTTTGATCCGACAATTAACTAAGTAAACATGATAATTAGGAGGTGCCCTTTTGAGGGTTTAACACCTACCTAATTACGATCACGTAGCCATGTTCGTTGGGAACCATGGCTCAGCCTTACAAGGTCTAACTAAAAGTCAAAGCGTTTATCGCAAACGCTTGACTTTTCGGCTTTAAGAGCCAAACAAAATATCTAAGCACGAAAGGAACACTTACAAGTGGTCCTTAGGACTGAAAAGAACTCAAAAGGAGGTTCCAAATGTTTAGGATCCTCAGATTTGAGAAATAGCAAGAAACCAAGAATGATATGCAAGTGAATTATGAGAAATCCTTGGCCTATTTATAGATTTTTAGATTTGATTGGATCATGACAAGTGTTGGAATGGGTTATGAGATGCTTACAGGTGTTTCTACAGCTTTTATAACCAGAATACCAGCACATGGATTTATTCAAATGGTTTTAAGAGTGGAAAACAACAAGAAAATCAAGAAAATAAAAAAAATTGTTGCTGTTGATGCTTAGGCGGCCCTCGAACAAGGCAGCCCAAGGCTACGCGGCCCGTGAGCCTGGGTTTGGCCCAAACAAGTTTGGCAGTTCGCTGTTTATGGTCCCTGTGCCTTATGTGCATGCTTTTTAACTTTCATAACTTACATAAATGGCCCATATTTTGTATATTCATGTGAATTATTTATAAAAACTTAAACGGCAGATCTAAAGCATACTTAGGGGTGCGACCGAGCGTTGCGTAGTGTCGCAACCCCCGATCCCTTATCTGTCCCGGGAACGGGCGGACGCTAACTCAGAGTTCAGTGGTATCAGCTTGTTAATTTGGCAGCGGAAATTTACATCAGGACCGTAGTTAGGAAATGTTTATCAGAATAAAACCACCTCATTTAATATTAATAATCACATGGGCAAAACCCAAGTTTCTTATTACAATACGTTTATAGCGATAAACTCTATTTTATTGAATTTAAAACATCGTCTTTTAGGTAACTTTTATAGCCACATTTTTCCCAAGCCTTCAGTGCTCTCCGGCTGGCTTTTTACTAATTGGCTGTTACATTGTGTTACCTGAAACGTGTTTTAAAAACATTTGTCAGTGGAAATACTGGTGAGTGAATCCCAGTTTAATCAAGAAACATTTTATCAATTAAAACAGTATTGAGAGCGATCACATTGTTTATTTCTACACAATTACTCATTCAGTACTGTCAATCCTGACTTGTGGGTCATATTACTCATTGGCTAACTCGTCGTCCAATGGTAACGTACTGTCATCCCCGACTTACTACTCACAGTGTAGTAAATTTTGTATACAAAACCCCAACATACCGGCAGTAATTGAAGAACTACAAAGACTCAATCACTGCTTAATCATATTATTAAGCATTTAAAGGTTTTGTAAAGTATTACAAAAAGGTTATCAAAAAGAGGATAAACTGTAAGGGTTTTCTGGGAATAATCTATAATTTACACAAATGTACATAGGTTAGTATCATAACCCTTTGAAAATATTAATGATACCCTCCCCGAGACGGTATTCCAACAACTACGTCGGGCAGAACCACGACAGTTGTTACGCAACCCTAAATCAATCGGGTAGCGTATCTACTACGAAACTGGGGTTATAATACTTACAACGGAGCAGAACCTCGCTAATTAGGGGGTATTATACTTGAATATTATGCTTATATCTTCAGAAATTCGAGACACAAAAAAGAAATGAACGATTTGGTTTAAAAGCCCAAGGCCTCCTTATATAGTGCTGAAATCTGGGTCTCACGCGGCCCGCGTAACACATGGGCTGGGCTTACGCGGCCCGCGTCAAAGCTGGGTCAACGCGTAGCTCGTCTGGATCACCAGTAGGCTTGACACGATGATGACACGTGTCATCACCGGGCTGCGCCACTATATTGATCTCACGCGGCCCGCGTAAATGTAAGCTAAGGCTTACGCGGCCCGCCTGAACTAAAGAAATCAAACGGAATCAGGTTCTAGTCTTTGTACCGCCCGCGTAAGTGGTTGGGGTGGGTCTACGCGGCCCGCCTCAGCTTATATTTTAGATTTAAATTTTATTTTAAATACTATTTAATATATTTCAGGATCGGTTTTCACATACGAGATGTATTTAAAGACATATTGGGACATTTTAACATATAATAGGGTGTCGGAATTTATTCGAGAGTGTTGGTTTTACTGAGGGTTGTTACATCCTCCCCACCTTGTATTAGAGCTCGTCCTCGAGATCTACTGGAACAAGTGCGGATATTTCCTTTGCACTTCAGATTCAAGCTCCCATGTGTACTCAGGTCCTCTTTTGGAGTCCCACTTCACTTTGACCAGAACTAATCTCTTGTGCTTGAGATTCTTAACTTTTTTGTCTTCAATTTGTAGAGGCCTTTCTACAAACTTAAGTTGTTCATTTACCTCTATATCCTTAAGTGATTCATCGGCTAAGCATTTCTTGAGATTAGATACATGAAACACATCATGTATTCCTGCATTTCCTCTGGCAGTTGTAGCTGATAGGCTACAGGTCCTATTCTTTTAATAATCTTAAAAGGTCCAATATACCTGGGACTTAGCTTTCCCCGTTTGATGAATCTTACTACTCCTTTCCAATGAGAGACTTTCAACAATACTTTATCTCCTAGTTGAAATTCCAATGGCTTGCGTCGGTTATCAGCATAACTCTTTTGTCGATCACGTGCTGCTTTCAGTCGTTCCTTGACTTGAATAATTTTATCAGTTGTTTCTTGCACTATCTCAGGTCCAGACAGTTGCTTTTCCCCAATTTCTGCCCAACAGACTGGGGTTCGGCACTTTCGTCCATAAAGTGCTTCGAATGGTGCAGCATTAATACTTGTGTGATAACTATTATTATAAGAAAATTCTATTAAAGGTAAGTGATCGTCTCAATTACCTCCGAAATCAATTACACAAGCTCTAAGCATGTCCTCCATTGTCTGAATTGTCCTTTCGCTTTGTCCGTCCGTTTGAGGATGATAAGCTGTGCTTAGTTTTAACTTGGTTCCCATTGCCTTTTGGAAACTTGACCAAAAATGAGAGGTAAATCGGCTATCTCTATCAGAAACAATTAATAAAGGTATTCCATGTAAAGAAACAATTTCATTTACATATAATTTAGCTAGCTGTTCCATACTGAAAGTTTCCTTCATTGGTAGAAAATGAGCTGACTTGGTTAGCCTATCTACAATCACCCAGATTGTGTCATTACCTTTCTTTGTTTTGGGTAATTTAGTAACAAAATCCATTGTTATTAATTCCCATTTCCAAACTGGCATTTCTAGTTGTTGTAACAATCCTGAGGGTTTCTGGTGTTCAGCTTTAACTTGTGAACAAGTTAAACATTTAGAAATATAGGTTGCTATGTCCTTTTTCATTCCTATCCACCAGAAATTCTTTCTTAAATCTTGATACATCTTGTCATTTCCTGGATGCATCGTATACTTAGACTTATGGGCTTCTTCTAATATACGATGATGTAGGTTTCCTAATTTAGGTATCCACATTCCCTTTTCATGGAATCTCCAAATTCCATATGTTCCTTGTTCTAATTCATTTAACATACCTTTTAATTTTTCAGTATCATCCTTGATTGCTGATCCTTGTGCTTCTCTTATCTGATTATTTAAATCTACTTGTAGATTTAATTTAAGAGAACGTACCCTTTTTGGCTTTTCATGATATTTTCGGCTTAAAGCATCTGCCACTACATTTGCTTTTCCTTCATGATACTGGATATCACAATCATAATCACTAAGCATCTCCATCCAGCGTCTTTGTCTCATATTCAACTCCTTTTGCTTGAAAACATACCTTAAACTTTTATGATCAGTGAATATGGTAAACTTACTACCATAAAGGTAATGTCTCCAAATCTCAAGAGCAAAAATTATAGCTCCTAACTCTAAATCATGGGTTGAATAATTCTCTTCATGATTCTTAAGTTGTCTAGATGCGTAGGCTATAACCTTTTGTCGTTGCATCAATACACATCCATAACCTAATTTGGAAGCGTCACAATATACTACAAAATCTTCAGTTCCTTCTGGTAATGCTAATATGGGTGTATTAGTTAATCTTTGCTTAAGGATTCTAAAGGCTTCTTCTTGTTTTAATCCCCATTCAAACTTAACAGATTTACAGGTTAGCTTAGTTAAGGGAATGGCTATTCTAGAAAAAATTTGAATAAATCTTCTATAATAACTGGCCAATCCTAAGAAACTTCTAACCTTGGTTGGTGACTCAGGGGTTTTCCATTTAGTAATTGCCTCGATCTTTGTGGGATCCACATGAGTTCCTTCATGATTGACTAGGTGTCCAAGAAACTGTACCTGTTCTAACCAAAACTCGTACTTGGAGAATTTAGCGTAAAGCTTTTCCTTTCTTAATAAACTTAAAAGTGCGTGCAAATGCTTTGCATGATCCTCCTTATTCTTAGAGTAAATGAGAATATCATCTATAAAAACAATTATGAATTTATCCAAATATGGCTTACATATTCGGTTCATCATGTCCATAAATGCGGCTGGGGCATTGGTTAAACCAAATGGCATGACAATAAATTCATAATGGCCATACCTTGTTCTAAATGCGGTTTTAGGAATGTCCTCTTCCTGTACCTTTAATTGATGATATCCTAACCTTAAATCGATTTTAGAGAAAAATCGAGCTCCTTGCAATTGATCGAACAGATCATCGATTCTTGGTAATGGGTACCGATTCTTAATCGTGACTTTGTTCAATTCACGGTAGTCAATGCACATACGCATTGATCCGTCTTTCTTTTTAACAAATAGTATTGGCGCTCCCCATGGCGACGAACTTGGTAGTATAAATCCTTTCTCCAACAATTCGTCTAATTGTTTCTTCAATTCTTGCATTTCTGCAGGTGCCAAACGATAAGGTGCTTTGGCAATCGGTGCTGTTCCCGGTATTAAATGGATTCTGAATTCAACTTCTCTATCTGGAGGTTGCCCTGGCAATTCTTCTGGAAATACATCTGAAAACAGAGATACTACGGGAATATCTTTTAAATCCTTTCCTTTAGTGTTAGTGATTATAGAAATCAAATACACTAATGATCCTTTTCTTATGTAATTTGCAGTTTTCATCACAGAGATGAATTTTGTGGATCTAGATGGTTTATCTCCTTTTATGGTGATCGTTTTACCTTTTGATGAATCTACTTGGATTGACTTTTGATCACATAAAATGTTGGCTTTATTGGCTATTAACCAATCCATTCCTAAAACAACATCAAATCCTGCCAGATTCATGTGATACAAGTTTGCAATAAATTTCTGATTTAAAATTTCTATTCTTGCTCCCTGCAAGATTTCAGAAATCCTAACGGTTTCTCCATTAGCTGTCTCTACTAAACATTCTTGTGGTAGTTTAGTTAATGATTGATTTAGAAATTTGCAAAAGGATGTATTAATAAAACTTTGGTTCGCACCAGAGTCAAATAATACTTTAGCAAAAATATCATTAACTAAAAACGTACCAGCTATGACATCTAGAATCATCTTGGCTTCATCTGCAGTCAGAACAAATGCTCTAGCATTTTGAGTATTCTTGTTGTTTGTAGCTGGAGCTAATTTCGGGCAATTAAGCTTGATATGACTTTGTTTTCCGCAGTTGTAACATATTAATTTTCTTCCTTGTGTCCCGATAATTTGCAAAAGTTACAGTATATGGAGCATCTTCCTGAATGCTTTCTTTTACAATTCTTACAGTAAGGTGTAGAGGTAGAACCTATATTTTTCCCACGATTAAAATTTCCAGAATGAAATTCTTGTGTGAGCTTCTGGGTTAGGTTCCTCCTTTGATCTTCTTCTCGGGTACGGACTAATTCGTCTGTCAAGGTATTTGCTAGTTCTACAACTTCTTCTATGGTTTGAGGTCTAGCTGCCTTGACTACGTGTCTTATCTCACCGATTAATCCCCAAATATAACGGGAGATCAATACTGATTCTGGTGAAGCAAGAGTTGGCACTATTCTAGCATATTCGAATAATAATTTAGTGTATCCTTTACTATCCACCCCAGTCATCCTAAGGTTTAGGAATTTGTTTGCTATCTGTTCCTTCTCATTTGGTGGGCAAAATTTTCTTTCTACCTTGTTTTTAAATTCTTCTCATTCCATATTGTAAGTTCTATCACTTCCTCTTGATTGGAGGATAGTGTTCCACCATTCTAGTGCTGAATTCTTAAACAGATTAGAAGCAGATAGTATCTTATCTTCTTCAGCACACTTGCTTATTCTTAAGACTGCCTCAGTTTTCTCTATCCAGCGTAGGGTTGCAATGGCCCCTTCGTTGCCCGAGAATTCCATTGGTTTACAAGACCAGAATTCTTTATAAGAACAACCGTAAGACACGGTTCTTCTCCTTTTGGGAATGGGTACTTGAAGTACAGGTCCATTGTTTACACTGTTTTCGGGTTCGATGGGTCGCTTACTGCTATGCTTACTTTTATTATTCGCGTCTTGAATCGTTTGAATAATAAATGGCATTGCATCTATGATTCCTTGTGCTACTATATGCTGAACAGCACTATTATCCATTTGGTTTCCATTGTTATTGATGCTTGGATTCTCATTAACCACGTTAATGTTACTCTGGTTATCATTATTCAAATTTCCTTCTTCGGCCATCTGAATTTTAAACATTTACCCCATATTAATATCACAAGATAATATTTAATATAGTTAATCACATGACACGCAATCTAGCCAAAAACGTCGATCATTACGACTTTTACTCTATTTTCCATATACTATTATGCATCTATTACATACTAGTACTGAAATAAAAATTACAATACCAACAGAAATAGAATTACACTAATAGTAATAGGCATTCGTACACACATGTTTTATTTCATTTTTATTTTATTATATTATATTATTATTACCATCTTCTCTATCACATTACGGATATGGATTTATCCAAAAATCCATATTGCGCTCATCGTATTTCCATACGAGACGCTCTCCCACCTGTCTCATTCTCTCACTGCTTTCTAAAATTTCCTCCCCAAAAGTCCTAAGTTCTTGCACGTTTTCTGCACTCATTGGGGTGCAGGTTCTAGGACTGGGTTCGGAATCTGGGGTGCGGGTTCCTGATATGGGGGTGAAAGTGCCTGAAATCGATAAGGATCTTCTAAGATTTCCCTAATGTAGTTATCATGGAAATAGGGATCTAAAGGGTCCATACCTGGATAGGCTCCTATGTTCTGTATAGGTGTATCTTCACGGATCGGGTAACGTTGCACATAGTCCCTAACGTCATCCCACCAGGGATCGTAATTTGGGTCTAGGGGATTTGGTGCTGGTACCCTAGGGATTTCCTCTGGGTTGAAGTCATGCATCTCCACTTGGTTTTCAGGGTTTTCTATCTCCATTGGTTGGTCAGGGATTTGCAATTGTGGTTGGGGTGCTATTGTTTGCTCCAGATTAGGGTCAGTAGCAGTTGTAGCTAAGATATGGAAATTGGCTAGGCTTCTATTAAGCATATCCTGTGTATGGGCATCTGTCTTTCGCTTAGCAGCTGCTAGAACTCTTTGCTGTTGCAACTTTCGCATTCTTTTCCTACATGCAAAGGCTTCCTTACTGAACCATCCTCTTTTCTTATGAGGGAATGGCTCTTCTGTCTGGGCTTTAAAAGCAAACATCCCTTCTTCCTGATCAGCAGAATACCCAGAAAGGGCAGGCTGTGAAGAGGTACCTTCACTCCTAGGTGAATCAGACAACTGACGACACATGTCTGAAGGTCCTTGATCACTCATACTGTAAACTAACAAATAGTCAAATAACACATAACGAATAAATACAATTATGCACGTATTTCCGTATTTTATTTCCTAACACAAAGTTTAGAATTTAAGTGTCAGCAGAACACTTCTTTGGCTTAGACCAGTGGCTAGGCTCTGATACCACCTTCTGTCGCAACCCCGGATCCCTTATCTGTCCTGGGAACGGGCGGACGCGAACTCAGAGTTCGGTGGTATCAGCTTGTTAATTTGGCAGCGGAAATTTACATTAGGACCGTAGTTAGGAAATGTTTATCAGAGTAAAACCACCTCATTTAATATTAATAATCACATGGGCAAAACCCAAGTTTCTTATTACAATACGTTTATAGGGATAAACCCTATTTTATTGAATTTAAAACATCGTCTTTTAGGTAACTTTTATAGCCACATTTTTCCCAAGCCTTCAGTGCTCTCCAGCTGGCTTTTTACTAATTGGCTGTCACATTGTGTTACCTGAAACGCGTTGTAAAAACATTTGTCAGCGGAAATACTGGTGAGTGAATCCCAGTTTAATCAAGAAACATTTTATCAATTAAAACAGTATTGAGAGCGATCACATTGTTTATTTCTACACAATTACTCATTCAGTACTGTCAATCCTGACTTGTGAGTCATATTACTCATTGGCTAACTCGTCGTCCAATGGTAACGTACTGTCATCCCCGACTTACTACTCACAGTGTAGTAAATTTTGTATACAAAACCCCAACATACCGGCAGTAATTGAAGAACTACAAAGACTCAATCACTGCTTAATCATATTATTAAGCATTTAAAGGTTTTGTAAAGTATTACAAAAAGGTTATCAAAAAGAGGATAAACTCACATTGCTATCTTAGACTTCGCGTAAGGGTTTTCTGGGAATAATCTATAATTTACACAAATGTACATAGGTTAGTATCATAACCCTTTGAAAATATTAATGATACCCTCCCCGAGACGTCACTTATAGGCATAAAAGCCTTAGATGGCCAATATTTGGCATTCCCAAGAGTATAATCAAACATCATGAAGCTGCCGGTTTGTTAAAAGGTCACTCAGAGGTAAGAATTAACATGTTGACGCTTTTAACCCTTCGTCGCGCAAACTTTCAATTAATTACGCAAACGGCTACTCTCGATCAACAAGTGGCTCATATGTGAATATGAATACCGTGTAACGTCATTCGGAGGCTTATATTAAGCATGTTGACACTTTTAGTCCTTTCTGAATCAAAGTTTTTGATTTTTCACAAAAATAGTCCCTCCAATTCAACGTTTGACTTTATTAAGGTTTAGTACACTTGTCAACATATCATTGGACGTGATTTTACGAGGTGTTATGTGAGGATTGTATTTTTATTTTGATTGGCTTTACTGCAGGGGTACCCGGGGACGGAGTTGGTGGTGGTGTCATGGAAGTTTTGCCACTACTAGTAGTCATTTTAAAGATGTGTTGATTGTATGAGAAAGCAAAGTTCCCAGTGATGGTATACTAAGTGTAGGTGAGCTCTAAGATCACATCTTTGGAATAAAATCCAGTTGGAAAAGCAAACCCTTGTTAGTAACCATATTAGTCCATTCAGTCTAAAGAAGTGACGCCATTGCTTTATCAAATAACACATGACATACTCCAAGTCAGTGCAGTCGTCAATTATTGCATTGACACAACACTAGGAATGAAAATTTTGGTTTTTGAAAGTGTATTTCAAGGATACGTCAACATTACACTTAAGTGTTTAGTATTAGGAGTTGCACCTATGTTTATGTTGTTGTCCTTGGCTCCTTGCCGTGTTGCGGACACACTAGTGTGTGTCCTCTTTCCGAAACTTTCTTTCAACATTTATTGCATCCAAGGTAGTACCACTAGTGGCATTTATCTATGTCTTTAACGATGCAATGCAAGTGAGCTTCGTGTTCTACATATAGGAAAAAAGATTTAAAAAAAGGAAAGTGTGAGAGATAGAATACTGGAAAAATGAAAGTAATAAAGGGGGGGATTAAGGAGTGTTGAACGTTTTAGATGGTGGGGAGGATGTGTATTTATAATGGGGTATTAGGCCTCCAGACTCCCTTGCGGACCCAGGGGGTCATGCTGTCCGTAAGGACTCCCCAAAAGTAAAAAAATCACATTTAGGCCCCTTTACTTGGTTAACTTGTTGTTTATGCAATAAGTTAGATGTTAAACATGATTCTTGGGTTTTAAAGGGTATATAAGCATGTGTAACGTGTATGACATGTATGATTAACATTTAGAACATAAAGTAAACATAATGGATGTCTCGGCTTTGTATAAAAATGCGCGTATTCGTGATTGCTTGTGTATTGTGTATGCATGAATAAACAAGTATGGTATAAAATGTATTTCCATTATCATCAAAAGTCTCGGATTACAAGGACTGAAGTTGAACATGAATACAAGCTTTCTAAAAATAGAAAGTATGAAAACACGGAACGTTACACAAGGTCTAGTCATGGTTGCAAAAGTGGCTAGGCGGTCCTTAGTCGGTCGACCAGGGAGTTGAGAGTACTCGGGTAGGCGGAGAGTACTCGGGGAGTACTCGGACATGTTAAATTATAAAGAAATTAGTTTTCAGAAATTAAATATATGTCTGATAACATTTATAACAAAATACGTGAAAATGATATTCATTATTTAATATAATAGTCATATAAATTATGTTTTATTATTTTTTAAGTCAAACTCGTCCCGAATTGACCTACTGGATCCGATTTTGGCCGAGTTTGACCACGTTTGATCGATTCCGAGTAATTAGGCGGAGTTAGAGAAAGTCGCCTCGTCAGCCTACCTTGTAGCGACTACTCGGCCTTGGAAACCTTGTTTTACAACCATGGGTCTAGTATTACCCGACCCGCTGTCCATGCACGACCGTACATATTAGATGCATGGCTATGCATCCCCAAAATTACCCGACATACCCCTTTGAGAAGTTGTACATGTGTCCCCCAAAGTACTATGCACGGGCGTACATATACTTGGCACGGTCATGCATACCTGCTACCAGCTTGCCTATAAATAGCACCCTAAGTTTTCATTCCAAAGTGTGCAACTTCTTGGGAGGTTTCTTAGGTCCGACCAGATTCTCCCTACAGGATTCTAATGCCTCCCTCTTCTACCCTTTTTACTTAAATAAGGCACCAAATAGTTTCGTTCACTAAATATGTAATAAATGAGAGTTGAGAGACACACTTTACACACACTACACTTGAGCTTGATCATCATGTAAGATTAGTAGTCGCGATGGGTAAAAGTGTTAAGATCTCACATGGTTATAATCTATTTGTCTTCTCAAACTCTTGGATTAGTTAATTTTGTTTAATCTATTATTTTATTTTATCAAGTGTGTTTATCTTTTACTAATTCTTGGTTCATTATCTTGTCACAAGATCACTTAGCTCCTTTAAGACTAAATTAACTTAACAACTTAATTTAACTAAATTAATCAAATCTAACTTAACTTGACCAGGTGTGCGTACGACTTCTGGGTTCCCTTAATTAGACCCAGTGTAAGCTTCTGGTATTGAACCAAATCTTACTAAGGGTTTTTTGGTATTGAATCAGATCCAGGTGACAAGCTTTTGGTATCGAACCAGATCATGGGGTAATAAATGACTTTAGATATTACATCAAGATCCTTAGGGAGGCTTCTGATAATGGACCAGGTCCAATTGTTTGGGGGGGGGGGGGGGGGTTAAAGTTAAGAAATTTTAATTAACTGGGGTTTGGATAATCCGACAAAGTAATGAGGCCGACGAAATTGTTACCGAACAACATATATATCTCTTATAGACCCATAAGAGGGATCACGACTATAGTATAAATAAAAATCATTTTTATAAATTTAAAACTAGATAAACATGTTTCAAAGTTATTAAATTAACTTACTTAACTATGCTAAAGTTACTAAAACTAGCATACCTAAAACACACACATCACCCACAGTGTATTCGGAATAACCCTCCAAAAACGTACTGTGGTCGTTTAAAGTGAGCTCTTGTAATCCATGACAAAACTTAGTTAACAAAACATCAACTACAACACATTTACCAACATATTTCTGAAGAAAATTTACGTCGATATATCTGATAACACAATGTATAGAAACCATAGTAAAAACGTAATGACCAAAACCAGTTGAAAGACTCAATGACCAGAACCTTTAACACAATGCAAAGAAAACCCAACAAAAATGAAAAAAAAAAATTTATTTTTATATAGCAATATCATATTCATAATAAAGATAAAAAACGCTCGTTATTATGGTGATTTTTTTTCCAAAAAAATGTCGTATGGAAAAGTTATAGTCGTTTTAAATTGATTCGGGTGAGGGAATTTACATGTGTCTTGCATGTAGTGAAAGAAAATAAATAAATGTAGGATTCACTTTATGCCTGATGAAACACTGGTTAACACAAGGTTATCTAGCTGGGTTGTGTCGTGTATTAGGGTTCAATCTCTTCCTCCACTCGCCAATCGCTGGATTCCTGCAAAACAGAACACTGGTGACTTGCCACAAGAAGGAGAATAGGGGGTTCTCTTTGTGACCACTATCCGGCGTGAGAATAAGTACTGTTCTGAGGAGAATAGTGTGTGTTGAAGGTGAAAATATAGAGAGAGAGAGAGCGCAGAATGTTAAACCTGAAGGAGGAGTCCTCTATTTATAGCCGAAGGATGGAGGAGGAGGAGACCTGCCAGCTAGCCAACGGGTGCCAGCTGTCCAACTAAGGGGAATATCCTCTTTGTCCCCTCTGCTGTCGTCAAGGTAGTGGATGACGTGACACACCCCTGTTTGTCCAGCTGGGTGTACTATGGCAGTGGCTGTCGGTCTGTCCTCCAAATATCTTGCAGGTCAGTTGGCGTCGATCTGTAGGTGACACGTGTTGTCCTTTATGTCTGGGAGAGCATCTTCTTTGTCACCTGTGATTTCTTTCAAAAGCTTCTAGATGTGCCCTGCAGATGTCAGCGCCAAGCTGGAGAAAAGTGGTGTGGTCACTCCCATTGTGTATGGATTTGCGACCATACCTCTCTAGTGCCCTTCCACTATTTTCTTTTCTTTGAAACAAATATTAACTCTTCAAATATAAGATTAATGGACTAAAATCTTATATTTATTTTGTACAAATAAATATAAGATTTTACTAAAATCTTATATTTACTAAAATCTTTCTTACCCTTTATATTTATTTTGTACAAATAATTTGATGAAAGGGGTATGAATGTTCGGTGGAAGGGATGTAAATGCTATTATTAACCTAAGTTTTATCGCTAAGCTTAATAAAAGCCCTTTTTTAAACCAAATTATTGCAAATATATTTCTTTACGTTATTAAAATTTCTTTTACCTCACATCACTTGTGACAACCGGTGTCTTAAATCTCGGGTCGCATCGTTATCTTTCCAACAAAAAGGGTTTCTTAAACCTCAACTTCAATGGAGTCTCTGGTTCTATCATCACCCTCACCCTCATCTTCATCTTCTTCACCAATTGCTGCCCTTTTACACAGAACCCACAACTCAAATTCACTATCCTCAAATGGGTTTACTCTATCTTTCCCAATTTCTTCTCAAAATGCTCCCTTTACCCTCAGAAAATCAGTCGTTATGGCCGCCAAGAAAAATAATAATTCTGACAAGAAGAAACAAGATAGACACAGCTTTGTAGCCAAACCAGATGAAACCACTGGTATTTTTCCTGAATCAGTTTTGCTGAAAGAGGTATAATCCTTTTCTCTTCCTCAATTGTGTTTATAGTTTTTGTGATTATTTTTGTTTCTGGAGATGGGATTTTGTTGGATTGAATTTTTATGGATTATTGTTCTTGAGTGTTTAATACATAACTAATTTTAAGGTGAGAATTGTACCTCCTAGCTAAACCAATATGTACAAGTGTCGTGGGAGGCCCCGAGGGTGGGCGGGGAGGACCACCGGTCCGGGCATGTGTTTTCCGAGGGCGCATTTGAAAAGAAAAAATCGGTTAGCTGTTAGCCTATTACGGCATGTTATTCGCCCATTCGAGTACTATGATTTTGTCATTTTGGTAATTGCATTATTTGTTGCTATAACTTTAATTGTTGTTTAAAAAGATGGTTTACGTTAGATATTTCGTTAAGGCCTAAGAGGTACGTTTTTCCGGGCTCGGACAAGTCACCTGAATTCTCAGGACCGCCCTGACAAGTGTTCATGCGATTTCTGTAGTTATCTTTAATCACCTCCTTATATGGTTTTGATTCTTCATGTCATGAAAACCACTATTGAAATCACATCTTAAAGTCATTAGGAAATCATCTTTGGGTTGATATGCGATACGTTTTTAGCTTTAAATGTATTATGTATGTGTGCCTATATATAATCTATACATAGCACATTCATTTCAAAACTGTGAAGAACCTCAAGAACCACATAATACACCTTGTATAAAAGATAACCAGAAGTAGTGGGAGAGAAAAACAGAGGCGGTTACATAACCGTCTTGTGTATCACATTCAAAGTAATAGGTACAGATGTCTTGTGCAAAATTTACCGGTATGTATGTGTATGCACTAATATGTTCTTTGGGTTAATTTGTTTTTACTTTTAGGCAATTGATATGGCACGTAAATATCACGTTGAATATAAAAATTCTTTCTTTTGAGTTTGAAGGTTTCCTATTAACCTGCGCATTACTTGTATTTCAGAAAGTAGTGCAGGAAGACGGTAAACTTCTTCCAGAATTTGCGGACGCCGAAGAACGTAAGCCAAAAAGATGGTTTGACTTTATATGTGGACTAGCTCGTGTTCTAGTTTCTCTGTTTAAATTTGTATGTTTATTCTACATGTTGTGAATCTGGAACTGAGTGTAATCTTTCTTTACTTGTAGAGGAACTCTATGAAGCTCTAAATCTTATGCTGGAAAGCGACTTGGATGCCGAACAAAGTATGCTACCTTCACTTTCGCTCTTCCTAGTTTTAATTACCAGCTATAAATTATTGTAGGTAGCAAGATGGTCGTATTACATAACGAGTCAATACAGGTTTTGGTTGAAAACAATAATTTTTTTAGTCGGTGTTGAAATGGGCCTGGTTGGGTTCGGCTGACCAACAGTCACACCTTATTGTCAATTGTCTTTTTTTTATTATTATTTTTGGTTATGAATGGTTAATGTGTTAAAATTATGTTGGAAAAAAACAATATGATTACATTGATCATCCAAATATTTAAATAAAACTTTTTATGAGGTTGTATACTTGACCAGTTTGACCTGTTCTCTTTTTAGCTTAAATCTTTAATTGACCCGCTTAAGATAAGCACAACCTAAATCGACCCATTCGTAAGTGCTTGACTAGATTGGCTGTAATATTCTTTTTATAACAAAACTGAAATGTCAAACTAAAACCGTTCTATATAATACTCTGTTCATTCTTTCATCATAGTTGACTTCCTTTGACTTCATTGTTTAATTTATATTCCAATAATATTCTGTTATGAATTTATGATTATGACACCAATTTGCTATCCATGCATGGTACTTATTGTACGGTTTGACTTCTGATATAGTTCTCGGTTTTTTGCTCAAACTAATATTTTTTTTGTGGTATTTTATTTGTAGATCGTCACTATGAAGTGGTCTATCTAATCCATGAAAAATTTGAAGAAGAAGTTGAGAAAGTAAATCAAAAAATTCAAGGTGATTCTGTGTCCCATTGCTACTCAGTATTTAGATTTACTTACTCATATATAGAATCTATCAGATATAATCTCAATAATTACGCTGGCTGTAATTTTTGACCTTTAAGAGTCAAAACACATGATTTCTGCATCGAATCAGCATTGGATTTTTCTCTTTTTCTTGGTGTATATAATATCACTATAAAAACTTTATTTAAATTGTAAAATAATGGGTTTTTTTAGACAGATTTGGACATCATAAGCATTTCAAGCCATGTTGGCAACCGTTGACCCTTTCATTTTTGGTTAATTTTTCTATACCAACTCGTATGACCCGTTATCAATAAAACACAGACCGAGTTGACCCATTTCATATAAACGAGTTGAAACTGCTGCTTCAGTATCACTAAACGTAAACTTATTGATACTATATTCGTATCAGTATAGTAGGTTTGTCTGAATGGTACGTTTTGTTGACCTCTATGTGCAGAGTTTCTAAGTGAGAAAAAGGGTCGAGTTCACAGATTCAGCGATTGGGGGCTTCGGAGGCTGGCTTACAAAATACAAAAAGCGAAAAGCGCACATTACATCCTGATGAACTTTGAAATTGAAGCAAAATGGATCAATGAATTCAAGAGTATGCTAGATAAAGATGAAAGAGTCATCCGACACCTCGTCATGAAACAGGACAACGCTATCACAGAGGAATGCATACCGCCACCGGAGTTCCACACGCTTCGTGGTGACATGGATGACGATGACGACGACGACGATGATGATGAGTATGATGAAGATGAGGATGATGACGACGATGTAGAGAGCATTGACAATGGTGATGAGCCAGGCATCATTTATGTCGAAGATGATTCGACTGTCATGGTAACGAAAAAGATCGTAAACCCGTTGGTTTTGGAGGAAGGAGAAAACTTGAAAAGTCAAAGAAATAAGAACTAGTAATCGATCTTCGGTTTGATACCCATATGTTATTGTAATGGATTTGACTTTTATAAAGTTAATTTTGATTTGAAATGTCTAGTCTTTAGGGTGTTGAAGCCCGTAATAAGTGGGTATGGTGTGTGACGGACAGAACGCCTACAAAGCAAGCATTCGGCACTTCGAGAAGAGGACCAACAAACTGGGTGTATAGCCAGAGTCGGATGTCTAAGTAAACCATAAACACTTCCCGCGAGTCCCTATATCACATTTAGCCCATATATAGGGTGGCTTCACCTGAGGCAGTGTTTAGGGTCGGAACTAGAGGCTTTAAAACAGGGAACACATAGTTTAGGGTCATAGCACGTAGGCTTTATAATTTATAGTAACGTATATATGAGCCGTAGTCAAATGTAGAGAGGTTATACAACCCCTCTTCCTTATAAACATATAAACTGGTTTGTAATGACAACTTAAATGTACGTATCGGGGCGGCAATTCTTGACACGACTCGTTAACCCGACACGAAAAAACAGGTTTGGGTCAACTAACACGACCCGTTTAAAAAACGGGTTGGGTTCGGGTTGCCCATTAACCCGTTTAACTATTTAGATAAAAATCTTTTATATTTTTGTTTTTTTCGGTCCCTAATTTACATGATTAGTTATAATAATGTTAATTTTGACATATTATATTATTTATTTATCACACTCATACTAATCATTAAACATATTATCGATAACCCACTTAAAACCGAACAACTCGTTTATAAATCGTCAACTTATATCACTCATTTAAAAATATGGGTTAAACGGGTCGGGTTCGGGTTGACCCGAATTAATATGGGTCGGGTTAGGGTTGAAATCTTTGACCCGAATAATAATATGGGTCGGGTTCGGGTTGAACATTTCAACCCGCCAACCCATCAATCCGACACGACTGCCAACCCTAGTATCATACAACTTAGGTAACCTTTGGTATGTAGGAATGAGAGATGAAATTGAATGGGTCATTGTGAGGTAATGAAGAAAAGATTGCTTGGTTGGTCAATGGAATATAATCATCAATTACATAAGGCATTCCATTCCTTCAAAATTATTCCATTCATCCCCTTGTTTTTTTTCCATTACATCCCCCTTTCACCCTTCATTAACAAAACCACAACCCATGAAAGTCGCCACCACCCACCTCCGGTGTCGTCACCGCCACCGTCGTCGCCCACCCACGCCTGTCGCCACCCGTCGCCGTTATTCACCTCTGCCGCTACCCACCGGCGACATCACCACCACATCCACAACTGACGTCGTGATTACTGTTGCTGCCAACCACCTCCGCTGTCACCCGTCATCACCGACCACCACTGCCTCCCATTTTCGCCCCCGCTATCACTTGCCACCACCCACCGCTGCTGCCACCCACCTCTACTCCCGCTGTCACCCGCCACCACCCATTGTCGCCGCCACCCGCCGTCGTCCCCCACCTCTGCCGCCACCCACCGCTGACACCTCCGCCCCCGCCGTCACCCGCCACCACCCACCATATGTCACCCCCCAACCGATGACGGAAACATCAGAGTGAGACGAACGAGATTGTTCAAATACAACATAACACTATGATTGTGACAATAATTTAATAATTCAATTTCACACCATCACTAAAAGTTACATCGTCTTAAAAGGGAAGTACAACATGTTGGGAAATAACATAACAACATAATGAGAAAACATAAAATGAATTTTTTTGGATGAGTTTCTAGTCCATCCTAAGTGATTTTCTTGTTGTGTCATCATAAATGTCCTGCAATCATGTATATAAAGTTTCCATCAACATAAAAAGGTCGGTGAGCGTACAAGTTTGGTTTACATAGCATAGGTATAGAAAATGTCTCAAATCCACATGGAAATTGTATACTAAGTTATATGAATCATACTAGCTTGCATGAACTATAAATTGAACCAAAGTGTCTACTAGCGTAATCTTATCATTGCAATGATAAGACCATAAAGATTGAATACTTAACAATGACCCAATAAACGGGACGGTGTGCTACTTCTATAGCGCTATACATGTTAAGGTAGGCTTATTCAAGTTAATGATATATAGCATGCATATAATGTGCCCTAGAATATATAACAAGTAGCATAACAAGTAGCATGTTGATGGATTGAGTGATTGTTTAAACATTATTGTATGTGTGATTGTTATTTTGATAGTGATACATGTTGCAACCCAAAGTGTATTTAAAATGTAAAATGGGTCAAGTACACTCACGGTTTGCGTATGCTTTCCACAAAGGTGAGTTGAATGATTTTGGAGGATGGATCACCGAAGTTATCCTAAAAGGATAAACAAAGGTGTGTAAGTTCTTGGGCGTCGATGATAGGAATGCATTTGGGATTTTAAATACGAAAACACATAGAATATATCTTGTTTAGATACCCATTTGGACACCATTTTTGTTAGTGTTCTTCATGAGTGTTATACTCTTTGGAAGTCCAAAACGAGGATGCTAAAACCAAGATAGGTTCCGCCTTATCACAACTTTCAACCATTATTTTAGTTGGTATCATGGTTCGATTTCGGATGAGATGGCATACTTATATGTATATAGTTATATTTTGTGTCTAAGTCATAGATTGTCAAGTACGGTCATGCATGGGTTAGATTAATCCACTAACCCTATAATTAACCAATGAACAAATCATCACTTGGATGATTCGGATGGTCATGAATACTAGTATGTAAAGCATAACTAAATCATCTAATTCACATAAACAACCAAGTGATTTGACTAGACTATTTGGAAGTTGTTGGGTGAATTAGAAGGTGAGCTAAAACACCTATCATTTTTGGAAAAATCATCAATCCAACATATCCAAACAATGGGATTTGTTGCAACTTAAAGTGTTCAAGAAGAAATGAAGTATGATGAACAAGATTTTGAATAGTTTGACAGAAACATAATTTAAATCCAACTTTGGTACTCAAAATGGTGATCTTCCAACTTAGTTTACCATGGTAAACTTGTAAAAACACTCCCAGAGGTTATCCAAGTAAGTTGAAGGCAAGAAACAAGAAGAAATGGTGAAGAAGGTCCAAAACTCACTATTTTAGACTTATGTATAATCTGCCAACACTTAGGAGTTCTGATGATTTGGGAGGATTTAAGAGTGATTAGAGAGTGTGGAAAGTGTTTAGGAGGTGTGGATGAGGGGTATTTATAATGTGGTATTAGGGTTTAGTCATAAATGCAAGTAGTTAGGTGTTAGAGTGGAAGGAAAGAGTGTTTTGAACTCAAAACCGCGAGCTGGTGGAAATTCTGCCTGTCAGACCTCCTTGCGGATCGTAAGGCTTTTGCCTTGCCGTCCGTAAGGCATCCCAAAAAATAAAAAATATTTCATTTTTAGCCCCTTTGCTTATATATTTTGTCATTTTATGCTACAAGCTTATATGTTGAACATATTTTAGGGTTTTTATGATGTATTCAAGCATGTTATAAGTATGGTGTATGTATGATCAAATCCCGAAGGATCATAAACGCAATTATTGCTTTGTTTTTTTGTATAAAAATGCGTATTCAGTGATTGTTTGCGTATTGTGTATACATGAATAAACAGGTGTGATGTAAAATGTACTATCCATTATAATCAAGTCTCGGAATTACGTTGATTGAAACCGACCTTTGAATTACATTGATTTAGAAAAGAATACGAAAAATATGGAATGTTACACCACCGCCACCCGGTGGCGTCAAGCATCTCCGTCGCCAACCACCACCTCCACAGCCGCCACCCACATCTGCCTCTGGCGACACCCACCTCCGCCACTGACCACCACCGTCGCCGTCACCCGCCACCATTGTGATTGCCGCTACCCACCTCCGCCCCTGCCACCCACCACCGCCACCTTCGACCATCGCTACCACTGCAGACCATCAACACTCACCACCGATTTTATTCCCCAGTCTATTCTATCCTACCAAACAATACAAAGTAATGATTCATTTCATTCTCACATGGTAACCAAACAAGACACAAAATGGTAACGATCCATTCCATTGCCTCATCCATTTCATTACCTCGTCCATTCCATTCCCTCATCTATTCCATTACGCCATACCAAACAGACCCTAAGGGCAGTTTACGCCGAGCTGAATCAGGCGACCATTACTTGTGTCTGACTCGTTTACAAACCGAGCCGAGCTGATCGACTCATTTACAACAGAGCTAAAAATAGAATGAGCATTGACCAAACATTAAATTTCTGAGCGAGCGGCGAGGAATTTGCATAACCTTACCGTAGCATGCCATCTAGTTTAAATATGTAGAGAGAGACATTGAAGATGCTGGGTCCCAAGTTTTTATGCGTTACAAAGCAACCACATTGCATAATATAATATTTTTCATGAATGATAATGTTATGGCCTATGATAAGGCTAAAGCTGTGGCTGATAAGGCGATGAGCAAATTGTTGAGAACAGTGATGGTGAGAGCGGGAGAATGACGACTTTGGGTGAGAGCGGGAGATAATGAGGTGATGAACAAATTGTCCGAGTTAAAGACTGTCGCTTAACGGTTTAGGATTTTACTTTTAGATTTAATGTTAAGTTTTTACTGGACTGATCAGGCTAGTATGTTTATATATAAATGTATAATTCTCAATAGTGAGTAAAAATCCAATAGAGTGATATATATATATATATATATATATATATATATATATATATATATGTATATATATAGGGTCAGGATTTAGGGAAACCGGTGAAAAGTGTGAGAACGCTTATGGATCGTCAGATCAAAACAATCTATGGACTAGATTGGCGCGGTGACGTTTTCGTAAATAACATTAATTTTATTACTTGGAACGTGCTTCATTAAGGGTAAAAGGGTAAACATCGTTTCTTACATAAAACGCCATTAAATATAAAACGCCAACTAAATACAAAACGCCAAATAATAAAAAATATTTTTCCTGCGTCGTTTTTTCTGTGTTTTAGTTAGTGTATTTTATAATCTTGGCCTACAAAAACGCCATTAAATATAAAACGCCAAACTTGAAAGATGGGACGTGTTACAGACTTAACAAATAAAGCTGAATAAAACAGTAAATACAAACACTAACTGAAACGATGGATACTTTATTAATTGCATTTATCCCGCCTAAACTACGCGCCAAAGACATCCTATAAAGAGAAACGTCTCAGCACCTTCCATTTATCACACCAAAAAACAAACGCCATGTTTCCTAAATACCACTCACTGTAAAACGCCAAAAAGTTAAAAAAAATCAAAGATGACAAACATCGTTTCTTGGATATTCAGTATTGTTCTGCGTGAAGTTTCACTGAATGGATTGTTAGGTGAGGTGGGTAACTCAATAAGATTTTGCTGCATGAGATGGACAAATCTTCCAGAAAAAGACACTGATGACAGTCATATGTCATTTTGTGTGCTTTGTTCTTGAAGAAGATTTGGATGAGAAGAAGAGACCGATGACAGTGAAGAGTGGGATGAAGATAAAGAAGAAGATAAAGATGAAGACCAAGCAAAAAACCCACTCACACGGCATCGATCTATGTCTCCAACATCCACAAAGCCACTTCAACAACGAACAACAATAAATCACACCAAAACCAAAACGCCATACATTTGTGACAGTTCTTGTAGTTTCAAAGAAGAAAGAGACATATGACAAAGAAGATTTGGAAGAGAAATTCGATTAGGATTTTTAATTTATATTTTTCGCTTCCTATTTTTTCTGTGGTTTGTTATCTAATTTTCAGCTAAAAAATACATTATTTCTCTAAAAAAATGCTTGTAAAACGCTAAGATGGTACAAACGCCAAACTCTACAACTATAATAAAATTTGTGGCATCTTGGCATTTTACAAGCATCTTTTTAGAACAAATGTATAAAACAATGTGCAAGAGAATAGAACAATGTGCCATCTTTATCTAAACATTAAAAAATACAAAACGCCAAAATCTGAAAGATGAGACGTGTTACAGCCTTAACAGATGAAGCTAAACAAGCAGTAACTACAAATAGTAAATTGAAACGGCGGAAGCTTTATTACTAACATTTATTATACTAAAAACCACTCCATGGGTACTTGAATTTATTTATCTTTTCAAAACGCCATAATTACTTGTCGCATTATAGGATTGCATCCTAAATGGCGGCAAAAAAAGAGTTTATATAAGTAGAATAGGTAAACCAAAACTTAACACTACACACATTCTCTAACACACCACACATTGTCTAAAACGCCATACAACTTAAAAAAATGGCTCAGGTTATTGCATGGAGGTTTGATAGGTTAGAGAGACGTTTCGTCCTAAAGTTCTCTGATAGGAGAAAGGTGAAGGTCAAGACAATCAAGGCCATACTTAGTATGGATGAAGCCGTACAGAAGGATATTCTGGTCCTTGGGATTCCAATGGCCAACGATTGTGAAAGGACTCAAAAGGTAATAAGAAGATTGAAAAGAAAATTTACAGCAGATGATGATGATGATATTTACGATACAGGTCTACCAACAATTAGCAGTTGGGGTTTGGATGAACAAGCAAGAACGGTTAAAGTGACTTATCGACACGGGGTGGAATATTCATTGCCGATGGACGAAATGCTGAAGACAGAGAGACTACATCTTCTTGAACAACTCTATGATTTAGCACCTTCGAACGATGCAAGCTCTAGGGTTGTCATGATATTTAAGTATAGGTTGCAGCAAAGACGAGACGAGATAATAGTGTTATACACCAATGCACAATATGATGATGGATCTGAAGAAAGTGATGAACAAAGCGATGGGTACATCTCTAATGTAATCCCATGCACAGAAGACTATTAGTTTGTTTTGATTTAGTCTTATTATAATCTTTTGAATTATTAATGAATTATAATGAATTATTAAGAACGTTATGAACGCCAAAAAATTTACATTTATAACATATATGGGATTAATTCAACTGATAAAAATATACAAAAACGCCAAGAAAAATGTAAAGTTTGAATTATTAAAGGTATATAAAGAATTTGGTAACACCATGGATGCCAATATGTTAGAATTATTAATTAATCTTAATGAATTTGGGAACGTCATAAATGCCAAAATATTATCTATGTAACACAAAAAAAGATTAATTCAACGAGACAGATCTAAAAAAAGACCAGTAAAACGACAGATAATTATTGAATCTAACTAAACGCCAAAAAAATCTTAGACTCAAAAAATGAAGCAGTATTGTAACACACGCATTGGAAAAAAAGTAGATGATAAAGACAAAAAAGCCCCTCCGCCCTGATTATATCGCGCGCCATGTGTTCGACCAGGATCCGTTCTCACACTTTTAGGCGTTTTCTCCTGATCCCGTTTATATATATATATAGGGTAAAGTTATTGTAAAAAAGGTTAAAAGTGTGAGAAAGGTGAAAAATATTGTGGATATGGCATGTGTCCTAAATCTAAATTAATTCAAAAGGGTAAACAAGTAATTTTATCATTAATTATCATTATCATTATCAATATATTAAAAAACAAAGCTTATGAATAGTAAAATAATAACCTCACCATTAAAATATTGACACGTACATCCACTCACATATGCTTCATCAGAAGCCCTAGATAACACCACCATTCCCCAACCCTACAAGCTCAAACAAACCCTAACCGGCCACAAACGCTCCATCTCCAGCGTCAAATTCTCCGACGACGGCCTCCTCCTCGCCACCTCCTCCGCCGACAAAACCGCCCGCACCTGGTCCACCTCCGACGGCTCCTTCCTCCAAGAATTCTCCGGCCACGACCAAGGCATCTCCGACCTCGCCTTCTCCTCCGACGCCCGCTACCTCGCCACCGCCTTCGACGACAAAACCGTCCGCATCTGGGATGTTTCCACCGGTGTAACCGTCAAAACCCTAACCGGACACACTAAATATGTGTTTTGTGTCAATTATAACCCTCAGTCTAACATGATTGTTTCTGGATCGTTCGATGAGACGGTTAGGTTTGGGATGTGAAAAGTGGCAAGTGTTTGAAGGTGCTTCCGGCCCATTCGGATCCTGTTACTGCGGTTAATTTTAACCGTGATGGGACGTTGATTGTGTCCAGTAGTTATGATGGGTTGTGTAGGATTTGGGATGCTTCTACTGGGCATTGTATGAAGACTTTGATTGATGATGAGAATCCTCCTGTTAGTTTTGTTAAGTTTTCGCCCAATGGCAAGTTTATTCTTGTTGGGACTCTTGATAGCACACTGGTGAGCTACTTCTTATTCAATTATATCACTTGAATTTGGTTCTTGAATTGCTTATTTGTGTACAAAATTGCTTTTGATTAAGTTATGTGTTTGTTGGTGTGTATTTGTTCATGAAACTGTATGTGAGAATGGACTTACAATGCAATAGAGTTATTGTTCTGTTGACATTGGATTCACATGTATACCTCTGTTGTCGAGGCTCACCCCACTTTTTAGGCCCAACACAACCTTCCCGCTTTGCTTTAAACTTTAGAAGCCCCACTTTTAGGCCCTTAACGTGTTTTTAGGCCACGCACCAACTCTAAGAAAGCCTGGAATCAACCTAAAATAACCTAAACTAGCACTAAAGAAGCATAAACCATTTCTAAAATCCCTCAAAATTGAATTTTTACACTATACGCCTTGCCTAAAAAGCCCTTGCTTTATAAGCGTCTTGCACTGAGGCCGAAGGCTCACCGTTTGCGCCTTGAGTGCGCCTTGCGCCTTTGACAACTCTGATGTGTATATTAGTTGGGATATGCAAAGGGTAATTTCGGCTCTTCTTAACATAAGTGTTGCGGTTGTGAAAGTGAAAAAATGAGATAGACAGAAGAAGTTATGTGTTTTTGAGATAGATTTAATCTATGATTGTGATTCTTTTGTAAATCTAAAATCTTATTTCATATTGTAGTGACACACAATATTGGTGTTGTTATTACTATTTGGTCTCCAATTGTCATGGTGAGTGTTCTTGAATACGATTATTTTTGTCTTTACCAGCTAAATCTGAAATACGCAATATAATTTTGTTTTAGGTCTATTTCATGGACACACAAATTTGGTATGCAATATATGCTACTATTGTTGGTGAAATCTATGCGGTATTCAGCAACTTGGGTGAGGTTAGTAGTAGTACACATGCTCAATTTATTTTTGATTCAAACATGATCTTTCTCATGACATCATCATTATCTGCTATGTGATTATTAGATTCGTACACTTGGCATGCTACGTTATCAATTTGAACCAGTACCTTCAGCTTTTAATGAATGCCTTATGTATTAATAAACCAACCTTATTTGGTAATTTCAATAGTATTAGGGTATTTACAACTGCATCATAACCCCACACGCACACCCATCATCACTTCACCTTCTCCACCCTAATTTCATCTAAGAAACCCTCACATTAACTCACCATGACCGTGCCGTAGGCACATTAGTTTAACGTGCTTCAATTGCAAAGCTCGGCACACATAACAGTCGGTTTTTCTGATCTTTAGGTGTGTATAATCGTTTCATCTTTTGTGTTTGTATATGAAAAGTAAACATATGACACACGTGCTAATTTCTGTATTAGTTTAGCGTGGTAATCCTCTATTTAGCTACTATTGGTGAATCGTGTTAGTAATCATATTCATGAAGCGCGGCGCAACGCGCGCGCCGGATAGCACCTAGTTCAATTAATTAAAAACTTTCCATAACCGCCACCTTAATTATAGGAACTGGATTTTTTTAAAAGATCTCTATAAACACCATTCAGTAAGTATATAGCACCATTCAGCAAGTATATAACACCATTCAGCAAGTATATAACACCATTCAGCAAGTATATAACACCATTCAGCAAGTATATAACACCATTCAGCAAGTATATAACACCATTCAGTAAGTATATAACACCATTCAGCAAGTATATAACACCATTCAGTAAGTATATAACAACATTCAGTAAGTATATAACACCATTCAGTAAGTATATAACACCATTCAACACATATATAACATCATTCAATAAAGTATATAACACCATACAATAAAGTAAATAACACAATTAAGCACATATATAACACCATTCAATAAAGTATATAACACCATTCAACACATATATAACACCATTCAATAATCATTACATCGCTGTATCATCTTCTCCACTTCCAGCACCACCACTGCAGCTCCACCGCCGCTGTCGTGTAGAGGTGGCCAACCACGCGACACCACCTTGCTAGATGTCTTTTAGTCACTCGTACCAAACCACCAGAAATCACCTTGCCGGAACCCCTGCACCTACGGACACCCAAAACACCGCCGGTGTCACACCCCAACCGATGGCGGAATCATCGGGGCGCGACACTAGGCGAATCAGATTGCTCAAGAGAATCCATAACAACTATATTGCGATAATATTTAATACATTCGTTATCCCATACTAACAAATGATACAATCACATAAGTTATCACAAATTTCTTGTCCTCTCGAACAATACAAATCTGACAACCTAGATTTTAGTTGAGTTTCTAGACTTCCTAGCTTGATTTGATATAGTCTGCGATCTAACCTGCAACATACGTTAAAATATTTGTCAATACAAAAGTATTGGCGAGTATACAGGTTTGATAAGTAGCATAATAGATAAAAAGTGTAGCGAATTTCCATATGCATAAACGTAATACACGACATATATACTCACAAAACTGATACTACCAACTAAGTCCTCGATGCTCGAATGTACGATGGCATAACTAGACCCCGTCGGGCGCAATAGTACTATACTAGTCGTGGTGGGACGTCGCGAGTATAAGCCCTAGCACATATGCAACTAGCATCACGTATATCTATGCATAACAGTTATTCGCAAGTGATAATTCGATTGATTGAATGTTTCGTTTGATAAGCTTGATTTGTTAGAAACGTATGTTACACCCAAAATTCGATTAAAAAGGGGGTCAAGTATACTCACAGTGCGTATTTAGCGAGATTACAACTTGATTGAGTCGGTTGCGAGTACGTCTGTAATGATCCTTGAAGAAAATAGAGTAAACGATGTACGGTTAAGCAAGATTGCCTTGAAAAGTTTACTCATTAGGTTGAATGGTTCTCATCCGTGCGGATTGACAAGTTATCCGTCCGGATGACAAGTCATCCGTCCGGATGACAAGTCATCCGTCCGGATGACAAGTCATCCGTCCGGATGACAAGTCATCCGTCCGGATGACATGTCATCCGGCAGGTGATCCGTGCGGATGGTGTGTCATCCGTGCGGTTAATGCGCGTATAAGTGGTCATCCGTGCGGGTGGAGGTACGTGCGGATGAATGGTGGCACGTGCGGGTGACATTGTTGTGCTTGCGGATGAGTGTCCGTCCGGACTGACATGTCATCCGTCCGGACTGACATGTCATCCGTGCGGACTGACATGTCTGTTTCGCACTCTGAACACTGTTTTCGAGTGTTTAACGGGAGGAATACGTTCGTTTTTACTAGGGTAGTGTAATTTCGCACTAACACTTGAGGTTCCATCAATTCCGACTCGTTCTAACGGCCGGGAATCACCCCGTTCCATCAGATCTGGCCGTTCGTGATGGTTCTTCATGGTTAACTCGAAATCGCACAGATTTAGGTGAGATTTGTCATTAAAACATGTGGAAATCACCCGGATCTGAGTCGTTTATAGTGAAATGAGAGCCCAACTTGAAGTTCATAAGAACTCTTGGTGACATCACCTCAAAAGCGCCTCAAATCCGCAGATTTCACGGTTAGAATTTGAGTTTCGAAAGATAGAATGATGTAGAATCGAGTGTAGATTGTAGAAGTACAAGTTTTAGGTTGAAATCTTACCGGAATCGCGAGGAAATCGAGAGAAAAGGGTCTTGGAGCGTGTTTGGTTGAATAGGAGCTGTCACATCACTGTTCAAGTGATGTGACATGATATTTATAGGCCACAGAGTAGAAGGAAGGAGTTCTGGCCCGGATAGCCCATGCGTGCGGATGGCCCATGCGTGCGGATGGCCCATCCGTGCGCATGCCCATCCGTCCGGATGGTCCATCAGTCCGGATAGCTATCCTGACGCATTGGACTTCTCCGTTTTTGATAGTTTTGATTGTTTTCGAAGCGCGTACCTTTCATAATTAATTTATATTATTATATATATATATATATATATATATCTCTAGGGGTCGTATTTACATATCCATAATCCAAAGTTTCGATAATTAACAATCGGTTTCCGATTCGAGTATGCGATTATTAGCGACGTTTCACGGCCATCAATGAGGGTAGTATAGGTCCTTTCTTGATGTCATCGTGAACGTTATTTTGAGTCGTGCCACAAAGGCTGACGGGGTACCGTTTACTCGTATTGTCATCATCGTCATGACGACTGGAGCTACAGCACTCACCCGAGAGTCTTTGTTAGAGTTAATTGTTTACGTTCAACATATCACGACCACTGAGGAGGGTAGAATAGGTCCTCACTCAATGCCTCCGTGAGTGTTAGTGTGATAATAGTGTAGTATAGTGATATTGTATTTCGAAAATATGCGATTTATCCTTCGAATAGCGTTATATGCGATATAGTTACATTATGATCCGAATCTCTGGTGCTAGGCGTAACGAGTATAACGAGTAGTAACAACGCATAAAAGTGCGGGTTGTTACAGTCTCCCCTACTTTAGGAAATTTCGTCCCGAAATTAATCCAATAGGTAGACTTCTAAGAGTTGATCTTGTATACGTAGCGATACAGCGAGCGGTTTGACCGTAAGTTGACAGCGTGAACGTTTCGAATAAGCGGAATCGACTGCGATAGCGAGAAGGCGACGTAAAGACGAAAGTATTAATCCCACGAGTTGACATTTCAAAGTACCTTGTCTTGTGTAGAATTTGTTAGTTCGAATGCGATTGCAATTTGAAAGGTTTCTCATGACGTAGAGTTAACTGAGTCGATTGCTAACCAACGTTACAAGAAGCGTTCGTTTTAGATATTAAAAAAAGGATTTTAGGATGAATAATCTTTTGAAAGTTTTCCTTTTAACGTGCGGGCAACAGAATCGATGTTATCCGACGTTGCAAGGAAGTTTAAGTTTCTAACATTTTAAGGAATTCGAAGATGAAAACAAGGGTTACGAAAACTCTCCTAGGACATGGGTTCCACCTGAACTCGATGTTGAACCAACATCTCAAGAAAGTCTTGTTTTTGATCTTGAAAAAGGTTTTAAGGAAAAATTGAACTCATGAAGCTCCCTTTGAACATGGAGTTAAGCTGATTCGATGTTAACTCCATATTGTGAGGAATTTCACTTGTTCTAGGGTTTTAATAAAAGTTTTTATAAAAATCAGTTTTAGCCTTTTGAAAAGGATGTTTTAGCATCAAGCCCCACTTGGCACCTTCTCACGGAAGTTCGTTAATATGTTTAAAACACTTATATATAGGAAGTACCAGCGGCGCATCTACCATGCTTTGTCCATATTACTTCCGTTTCGTGAGGCAGTGTCAGGTGTGCCGATATGTCTCGGATAGAATTGCGTTTACTCGGCCCAATCGATAGAAAGTCAAACCGAGCATAAGATAGGATCGAATAGATTAGTCCAGTGGGTTGATAAGTGAGAAGCGAATAGCGCGTTTTCGTTTAGATTCCACATTACACCCACATGGCACGTTTTCACGGGAGCTTGCTAACATGGCGAAACACCATGCTTAACCAGGTTAGTTTGCCTCGTGAAGCGGTGTCATGTGTACTAATTCCACATAGACTGCAATGAACACCAAGCGAGCGATAAGCGATACGCGAATAAGCGGTAGACTATACACGATAAGCGATAAGCGATTAAGTGATTAAGCGAATAAACACAAAACACTTGTGATGACGGCGATGATCAACGAGTTACAATAGTCGATAGTTGCGTTGCGAGCGAGGGAGGTATGCGATTTGATCTACGCGGTTCGGTTCGATTGATTATCACCACAGAGTTTGACTAGCATTAGACCCCACATGGCCTTTTCCACGAAAGGTCGCTGATATGGCTAAAACACCCTGCCTTAACCATATGAGCTTCCTCTCGTGAGGCGAGGTCATGCGTTCTAACTTAGCACGAATATCACTGATAACGGTAGGCGATAGCGATAGATTGATACACAGCAAATGATATAGGCTCACGTGATAAGCGATAGAGGTTGCGAGATACACAAGGTAAGCGATTGCGATTAGTCGAGTTCGATTCTTGTTTCGAATAAGCTTAACGTTTCGTTATGACGCATCACGACTATCGAGGAGGGTAGAATAGGTCCTCACTCAACAATATCGTGAGCGTTTATTTGCTTGATTGAGATTCGTTGCAACAGACTTACGACCAGTCTTGCGTCGATGCAATTTTCCTGCGAGGTAGACTCCCCAGAGTCCATCGATAAGGTGATTGCATTGCGTTTGCAGACTTACGACAAGTCTTGCGATGATACGGTTTGTTACGCCTTGCGATTGAGTGTAGTGTGTTGAAAATAATCACAATAGTATAATAGGTCTAATAACGTTCAACTCCACGTGGCACTTTCTTCACGGAACTTCGGTAGTATGGTAAGGCATTCCTCGCCCGACCCCTACTACTTTCATCCCGTGTTTTGGTGTCACCTTTTGTCAAACGCTATGGCACTTTTAGAATTCACTACGATCACCGTGCACTGAACCAAATAATCCCGTGTGCACCCGTGATTATTCGTTCCTTGCACGTTTATCGTACCTCGTTCTAAGAGTGTAGTGAGGGTAAAACACATTGTTTCGTGATATAGTATATAGTATGTGCGAATCTAGTCTAAGTGCGACGATTAGAGAGTGAAAGAGAATACGGGGGTAACATTGAGTAATAGAGTAGGTTCAAAGCTTAGAAATAAACGTCGAAAATCGTATCATTACAACTTTATCCTACGCTTGCTAGATGTCTGACGCTGAAGACTTTTGCTGGAGCTGTTGTTGTTGTACTCAAGTTCACGGTTCGATGCGGCAGTTGCGAGTGAAGTGACCGTAACGGTTGCAGTTATTGCAATACCGACAGTCAGCCCCAACTGGATGATGGTAGGTGCATGAGTAACACTGAGGATGAGTTCCAGTGTAGGCTCGTTTTGGAAACATCGGGACTGTTCGAAGGGGTTCCGGTTGCAGCAGTTCGGTTGTTGATGAGCTCGGGCTTGAAGTCTTTCGCTTGCGGCTGGGTTTGTCGGTGTCTTGCGAAGAAGGGTCGTCGTTGGAGGATTCGTCTGAAGACTCACTTGCAGAGTCTTTGGCTGATTTTTCGGAAGATCCGTCGGCAGATTTGTCGGAAGAATCGGCAGCAGACCTGTCCGAAGAATCGTTAGCAGATCCGTCAGAAGAATCGTTAGCTGATTCACTAGAGGAATCGCCAGCAGATTTGTCAGAAGATTCGTCAGTAGATTCATCAGAAGATTCGTCAACATGTTCGCCTGAAGGATTACTGGCGATTGCCTGGCGAGCTTGTTTGACAGGATTCTTTGAGAATAACCCTTCCACGAGTCGTTTGTTGTTGATTTCTGCAGCTAAGCGGTAGGTTTCTTCGATGGTAGCAGGCCTTGCAGCTTCGACAAAATCACCCACACACTCAGGCAAGCCACGAATGTACTTCGCGATGGCCTTCCCCGGAGTGTTGACTTGACTTGGGCAGATTATGCTAAGTTGTTTGAACCTTGCGGTGTAGCCAGCATTGTCACCTTCGGTTTGCTTGATTTCCCAAAATTCGTTTTCCAGTTTCTGAATCTCGTGAGGAGGACAGTACTCTTTCTCCATGAGCTCTTTCAGCTCTTTCCAAGAGAGAGCGTAAGCTGCGGAGATCCCACGTTTGTTACGTTTCGCGGTCCACCAGTCGAGTGCTCGCGATTGAAATACTCCGGTGGCGCAAGTAGTACGGAGACTATCGGGACACCCACTTTGACGAAGGGTAACTTCGATAGAATCGAACCACTGGAGTAGTTGAGTCGCACCTCCTTCACCCGGGAATTCCATCGGGTCACAGGCTTTGAAGTGCTTGTAGAGAAAAGTAGATTGCGGCTCTTCCGTCTTGGAGTCTTCCGAGGCTCGAGAGTTGCTGAGAGAGTGCACTTGAGCGGCAATTCGAGGACTAAGCTTACTCACTTCCTTAATCACAAGTGAAGAAATCCTCTTCTCGGCGCTTCGTTTGGCTTTCCTCTTAGCTACTCGTCTCGAGATAGAGTTGTTGGAAGGCATCTAGACAGGAAGAGACTTGGAGTGAGATTCGATCATAATGATTTTTGAGTTTTGCGTTGAGATTGAGCGCGTTCAAAACTTGGTGCGATAGTATAGTAGTAATACGAATCACATAGGAGCCAAATAGGAGACACGAAGTTCCTAAGTTCTCACACAATGACTGTCACACCCCTTTCTGCGGCGGAAGCACGAGGTGTGATCATGAAAGGTTCTCATTGCATACGAAGAGTAAACATACTACATGCTCAAAAATATCTTCAAATATTACATTACTGAAAACATATGTCAAGTGTTTACAACACGAGATAACATATTGTTTTAAAAGTCACAACTTTATTTAAAGATAGACAAAGCGACATCCACGAGCATGAGTAAGACCACGCGCACATCCATCCTAGTTACCTGAAATACATGTGAGTTTTTGGAAAAACGTCAACATAATGTTGGTGTGAATTCATGCAGTTTTGTATTTCATGTTTGTATACTTTGTATGAAAACATAGTTTGTGAGTAAATCAAGTTTTCATATATAAATCCAGTTTCATGTGTACACCACGTACCCATGTATAATTCAATCTTTTCTTGAGTACCCCACGTACTTCAAGTTATATATCAATCCTCTTGAGTACCCCACGTACTTCAAGTTATATATCAATCCTCTTGAGTACCCCACCTACGTCAAGTTATATATCAATTTTAGTATGGTATGAATTTTATGTAAATACAGTATTTCTGTAATTATCAGATTGTTAATGGGTTGCAAAGCCATTAACATGTGACACGACATAAGAAGTCACCAAACCTAAGGCATTTAATTGGTATATTCTGAGACACAAAAGCACTACTTGATTCTCGCCCTCACCGAGAGTGTGGCTGCCAGGCACCCGTTAGATCTAACCTTTTGTTCTGCGGTCTGAATGTATACGTTGATTAATGGTGCTTCTGTACCCTATTCGTGACACTATTTCCCATAACGCATCCTACTTGGTTCTCGTCCTCACCAAGCGCGTTTCTTTTTATCATTTCTCATAGCGCCTCATACTTGGTTCTCGTTCTCACCAAGTGCGCTTCTCATATTCTTATATTTCGTCACACTTGGTTCTCGTTCTCACCAAGTGTACTTCTTGTATTTATGTCATACCAATTATAAATTTTGTACATTTGTACATGTATTTCACCCCCGAAGTTATAAAAACTGAAAACAGTTAAAGAGAAAAGGGGGAGCATGAACTCACAACTTTGCGTTCCTAGCGTCGTAAACTTCACCGGATTTGCTTACTTAACGTCGTAACCTATACGCGTTTTCTTAACGTTAGTCACTAGACTTGTATCGCACAAGTACAGTCACTCTCTTTTGTGTTTGTATTGTTGTGTTAAAAATATTCTATATTTTTAACTACGCATCTTACTTATATTATTTCCTCTAAAATAAATATAAGTCTTTTGTGTTTTGCACTTCGCACCCGAATTGTGTATCTTGTATTTTGTATGTGTATTTTTATGTTTATACTCCTCACGAGTATTTAGTGTATTTTAAGTCTTAATACACTAGTACGTATAACACATACTATATACACTTAGCACATAAGTTGGTGATCAAATAATATATATTTTTCTCTCAAAAATATACATACTTATATCCATTTTTATTCTTGAAGAAATCCTCATTTCTTATCACCAAAAAAATTAGGGAAACCTTGGTAATGCTTTTAAACACATTTTTAAGGAATAAGTTTCTCAAAAACTTATATTTTTCTAAGTGTCAAAATTTGTAAAAATTTTGACAGAGTTTTCCCTAAAAATGGAGGTTTCCCATGTTTTCAAAAACATGTGTTTATTTTCTTTTAAATCGTCAACAATCACTAATTTCTCTATTTCATGAACTTGAATATTTACAAAATGTGTAGTAACTTACTAGCATATTTAGTAAATCTTGTTATCCTTAAAAATAAGTTTAGTTCTTTAAAAACTTTATTTTTAAAGAGTATGTATTTTCACAACTTCTAGTCAGTTTTTATGAAAATTATTTCTTTGTTAAAACTTTTGTTACACAAGTGTCCACACACTTGTTTGTTCACAAAAACCACTTTTGTTTGTGTAAGATCCGGTTTAGAACATGTGATTTCTTTTGATGCTTGGTCTTTTGAAAATACCACTTGTAGATACATAGATCGGCTAGTTTTGAACACTATTTCACAAGTAAAACGCTTTTACACAAGTTCACGATTCGTGTGTGGTAGAGCTTCACCCTTTAACCCTTGTTTCGTTCAAAACAACCTTATGTCATGATTCATGATCATGACCAAACCGGGTTAAATGATGATCCGAGCTACCACAACATAGATCGGGCCTAAATAATCACAAATTTCAATTACTACAACATTTACACAACATATGAGCTTTTATCCAACACTTATAGCATTTTTAGTAGACTTTAAAGTATCATCTTGTAAGATTTCGAGTTTTAACCGTCATATAACGTTTTAACCACATTAGAATAGTTCAAGAGGGTGATTTAAGCAACATACCACTAGCTCGAGGCTAGGGAAGAATCTAGACGCAAATATGGTGGATAAAAGCAAGAGGATGAGGTCCTTCGCTTTCCGTTTGCACCAAGCTTCCTAATACGCGATCCTCGACACTTGTATAGACTTGGAATGGCAAGATCAAAGCTTGGCAATGGTTGTGTGTTCAAGGGGTGCTTGGCCGTAGCTTCTTAGAGAGAGAGAGGGGAGTTTTTGTTGGTTGAAGATGATGAACTAATGGCCCTTCATGTTAATTTATAATCCAAGTTTGGGTTTTGTCCAAGGGGTTTAATGCTCCCAAAGTACAAAACAAATCTTGATCAATCCAAGAAGGAGATTCTAGCAAGATTATAGAAGATCATGGTGATCTTGGTGGGGCCTACTTGGGCCATAAACAAGGAGAGGGGGGGGGGGTTAAATGTAACTTTTAATGGTAAGTAGGTAACTAATGTTAGGTTAATGTAATATCTAGTGTTTAATGTGTAGGTTGTATGGTGTAGTATATTAAAGTGTTCAGCAGCCCATACTAGCTCAGAAAAATAATAACAATGCTTCTAGCATTATTCTGGTGTTTCGGGTATTGTCCGGTTGTTCGGTTAGATACCGATTCGTTAAAGTGCTAAATTACACTTTTTAGGGTCTTTTAAGTACCTTTCTTGTACCCTTTCGATTCCCAGCACTTAGGAAAATATTCTGGATGATAAAACGACATTTCTACAAAATATTCACATGTTTAAATGCTGATCTATTGCTGAATTAAATAAATTCTGCACTTAAAGTGCGTTTCGGGTGCTTTTTAGTGCTTATATTTGCTTTCGTATTGCATATATATTAACCCTTGTATGTACTCTTGGGTTTTAATGCATTCTTGTTGTCGGACCTACACCTAGGCCTCAATTCTAATGTCTGACTGCTTTCTGCAGTTCAGTCGACACAGTGTGTCTTACCGGTGAGTTTACTATTATTCTGACGCAACGCTCTCGTTTATGCATAAAGCAATATTTTGTAGTATTCAACATGCATGAATTCACTTGTTTAATCATATGTTCAGACATTGCTGACAATTAAACTCATAATTGCAGTCATTAAGCAATAATTAATGTGTACAGAAATTACCGGTTTGGGCCAGTTGTCACAGTCTCCCCCCGTTAAAAGAATTTCGTCCCGAAATTCAGACTGAACTCACTCTCGCTGGAGTCTTCTTGAATAGGTGGGGATACTTTTTCTTGAACTGGTCTTCACGTTCCCATGTATACTCGGGTCCGTGCTTAGAGCTCCAACGTACTTTGACAAGCTTCACACTACTCCTCCTGGTCTTGTTGACTTTCCAGTCAGTAACCTCAACGGGTTGCTCTGTAAATCGGAGGGCTTCATCAATATGCACTTCATCCATCGGGATGATCACGTTTTCTTGTGTTGGACTCTTCTTCAGGTTGGATACATGAAACGTATCATGTACTCCATTAAGTTCTTCCGGTAACTCCAACTTGTCTGCCACGGTACCAATTCTTTTCAATATTCTGAATGGTCCGATGTATCGTGGATTCAGCTTTCCACGCTTTCCAAATCTGACTACGCCCTTCCATGGTGAGACTTTTAACAACACTTTGTCTCCCACCTTGAATTCTATCGATTTTCTATTCGGATCAGCGTAGCTCTTTTGTCGCTCTCGAGCCGCCTTAATGCGCTCTCGGATCTGCGCAATCTTGTCGGTTGTCTCTTGTACAAGTTCAGGACCGACCATATGCTTATCTCCAGCGTCTGCCCAACATAAGGGCGATCGGCATTTGCGGCCATACAGAGCTTCGAACGGCGCGACTTTTATGCTCGTATGATAACTGTTATTGTAGGAAAACTCAACTAAAGGTAGATGAGTATCCCAGCTGCCGCCTAGATCCATGACACATGCGCGAAGCATATCTTCTAACGTTTGTATAGTCCGTTCGCTTTGGCCGTCTGTTTGCGGATGGAATGCCGTGCTTAGATCTAACTGAGATCCAAAGGCTTCCTGAAATGATTGCCAGATTCTTGAGACAAAGCGTCCATCTCTGTCGGAAATGATTGAGATTGGCACTCCATGACGTGCCACAATTTCTCTTAAGTATATCTCTGCAAGCTTTCCAGTGCTATCCTTTTCTCGGATTGGTAGGAAATGCGCAGACTTCGTCAATCGATCAACGATTACCCATATCATATCGTGCCCTCTCGGGGTCCTGGGTAATTTCGTTATGAAGTCCATCGAGATTTGTTCCCACTTCCATACGGGAATCTCTGGTTGTTGTAGTAGGCCGGACGGTTTCTGATATTCTGCCTTAACCTTAGCACAGGTTAGGCATTTTCCAACATAGACAGCAACGTCGCTTTTGAGTCTCGGCCACCAATAGTACTCCTTCAAGTCTTGATACATTTTGTCCGATCCTGGGTGGATCGAATATCTCGATTTGTGGGCTTCATTAAGGATGACTTCTCGTATGCCACCATAGAGTGGAACCCAAATACGCTTCTTAAAGTATAAGGCTCCCTCTTCGTTTGGCACCATGTATTTCAGCATACCCCGTAGGTATTCAGCTTTACGGTTTTCTTCTTTAAGAGCTTCTTGTTGTGCATCTCGAATGCGTGCTGTGAGGTTCGTTCGAATCGTCATTTCCAGTGCTCGAACCCTTAGGGTCTTAACCCTTTCTTTTCGGCTCAACGCGTCTGCTACAACGTTCGCCTTTCCAGGATGGTACTTAATCTCACAGTCATAATCATTCAGCAGCTCGACCCAACGTCGCTGGCGCATATTCAATTCCTTCTGATCAAATATGTGTTGCAAGCTTTTGTGATCTGTGAAGATTGTACATCGAGTACCATATAAATAATGTCGCCAAATCTTCAAGGCGAATACCACTGCACCCAGCTCCAGGTCGTGAGTGGTATAATTTCTCTCGTGAACCTTCAGTTGTCTTGAAGCATAAGCGATGACTTTTTGGCGTTGCATGAGCACGCAACCCAAGCCTTGTCGTGAGGCGTCGCAGTATACCACGAAGTCTTCAGTGCCTTCGGGTAATGATAGTATTGGTGCATCGCATAGCTTGCTCTTAAGTAACTGGAAGGCTTCTTCTTGTTTGTGACTCCAGTCGTACTTCTTGTCTTTCTGAGTAAGGGTCGTTAGCGGTTGAGCTATCTTCGAGAAATTCTCAATGAATCGCCGATAGTAGCCCGCTAAGCCCAAAAATTGACGAACTTCGGTCGGGGTCTTGGGAGCTTCCCAATTCTTTATTGCTTCAATCTTGGACGGGTCTACATGAATGCCCTTCTCATTCACAACGTGACCAAGAATTGTACTTCGCGAATCCAGAATTCGCATTTCGAGAACTTTGCATAAAGTTTCTCTTTCTTCAGTAATTCCAAGATGGTTCTGAGATGTTGCTCGTGCTCTTCTTTCGTTCGCGAGTAAATCAGGATATCATCGATAAATACAATCACGAATTTATCGAGATATGGTTTGCATACGCGGTTCATTAGGTCCATAAAGACCGCTGGTGCATTCGTCAGCCCAAATGGCATCACAAGAAATTCGTAGTTCCCATAGCGCGTACTGAATGCAGTCTTTGGCACGCTTTCATCTTGGATTCTCAGCTGATGGTATCCAGATCGAAGGTCGATCTTGGAATAGTAGCTTGATCCTTGCAGTTGATCAAACAAGTCATCAATCCTCAGTAGCGGATACCGATTCTTGATTGTGAGCTTGTTCAGTTCCCTGTAATCGATACACATCCGCAGTGATCCATCCTTCTTCTTCACGAATAATACTGGAGCTCCCCAGGGCGAGAAGCTTGGCCTTATGAATCCTTTATCCAACAACCCCTGGAGTTGTGTAGATAATTCTTGCATCTCGGATGGCGCAAGTCGATAGGGTGCCTTGGCTACAGGAGCAACTCCTGGAACCAAGTCTATACGGAATTCGACTTGTCGTTGCGGAGGTAGTCCTGGCAGATCTTCAGGGAATACATCAGGAAATTCCTTCACCACAGGAATGTCTTCGAGTTTCGGCTCCTCAGCCTTCTTGTCTATAACGTGTGCTAGGAAAGCAACACATCCTTTCCTTAAGCACTTCTGTGCCTTCATACAACTGATGATTCGTAGAGGCGCGTTTCGTCTTTCTCCATGTACTATGAGAGTTTCATCATTCGCCAGAGGGATGCGAATGATTTTCTCATGACAAATGACTTCCGCTTTGTTCTTGGACAACCAGTCCATTCCGACCACTACATCGAAGCTACCTAATTGAATAGGTAAGAGGTCGATGCTAAATCTTCGTTCACCAAGTTCTAGCGTGCAGCCTCTAACAACTTCGCCCGATTCAACAAGTTTACCATTGGCTAGTTCTATGGAATAAGGAATTTCTAATCTACTAGATTCTATTCCGAGTATGCGTTTAAATTCCACAGACATGAAGCTATAATCGGCGCCAGTGTCGAATAATATGGATGCAAAGTGATTGTTAATGAGAAACGTACCGGTGACCACGTTAGGGGCCTCGCGTGCGTCTCTTGCTCCAATCACAAATGCTCGAGCCGGAGCGTTTTTTCTCTCTGGGCAGTTCTTCATGAAATGATCATTGCTTCCACACTTGAAGCATCCTTGCCCTTTCCCGTTACCATTCTTGTTACTAGCACCATTCCCGTTTCGGTTCTTTCCTTTTCCCCAATAGTCTTCTGTTTGATGACCCAATTTACCACATTTGTCACACCTTGGAATGCGACAAGCTCCTTCATGATGATACTTACATTTTTGGCATCTAGGCATGGAGCCTTGGTATGCTTTGGTTGCATGGGTTTTCGTCTCCTGAGGCGGATTAGTGTCGCGCTTCTTGCTGAAACCCTTGTTGTTACGAGTTGCTTGGTTCAAACTTGTATGCTTTCTCTTTTTGTCACCGGACGACTCAACATGTGTCTCGGTCTTTTCTGTTGGGTTCAGTGATAGCTTCTTCATACGAACACAATTTTCAGTAAGGCTGACAGCCAGAGTTACAGCCTCGGTGATTGTTTGTGGTTTTGCCGACGTCACCATGCCACGAAACTCTGAGGCCAGTCCCCAAATGTAGCGTTCAACGCGCTTGAATTCGGGAGTCACCATGTAGGGAAGCACTCTCGACAGGTCGTGGAACCTTCGAGTGTAACCATTGATGTCAGCACCTTCCATAGTCAAGTGCCAGAACTCTGTTTCCAGCCTTTGGAGTTCCGCACGAGAGCAGTACTTTTCTCTCATTCTTTCCTTTAGTTCCTCCCATGTTAAGCCATAAGCGGCATCATCGCCCAAGGTTTGGACTTGCAGGTTCCACCAAGTCAGAGCTTCATCGACAAACAACCCAGTAGCAAAGGTGACTTGTTGATCCGCGGTACACTTGCTCATGCGGATACTAGCTTCAGTCTTCTCCGTCCAGCGCACAAATGCTACTGCACCTCGTGTGCCATCATAGTTCATCGGCTTGCAGTCGAGGAACTGCTTGAAAGTGCAGCCTGGAATTGATTCAACCAATTCACATGTGAGCAATCGAAGAAATAATGAAACAAAGACCGTTCATAAATTTCCTCATGCTTAGAACAGTGTCTTAAGGTTACCTTGAGCTGCATTGCCTCCAGATGAATCTCCGTTCCCATTACGCCTAGCGTTGCTTGGTCCTCCACTGTCTTGAGTTCGGTTCGCCTCGTACTGGGCGATAGCAGCCGAGATCCTTTCTTCCAGTAGGGCGTTCAGCTCCTCAGCAGTTCTTGGCAGTAGGGGAGGAGGAGGTTGATCGTCATTGCGAGCATTCACAGCTTTCCTGGGTGCCATGTTCTGACAGAACATAACACAACAGGGTTAATCATTTGTTTGATATCGTCACACTAGACAGTAGTATCATATATATTCACAGGTATATATACCACATAAGTGACATCAAACAATTATTACTCTAGCAGAGTACTTGGTAGGCTTGCACTGAGGGAATCTATACGTGACAAGACTTGCTGTGGTTTCTGTGCACTGAATTCCATAATTATGTATGCATCCATAATTACGTAACTCCTTGCACAGTCCGCACAGTTCGTTTCATCCTCGTATTTCTTCCTTCAGATGGGCCATCGCTTTCAGGTAAAGTCATTTATGCTAGTGACATTCTACATCTAGTACATGCTAATTATCACACATAATTGCAAGTAATTTCTAGCCAACGACAAGTGCTACTCAAGTGCACTCTAAGTCTCGTAGTGTCTTTTCTAGACTCATGTAGACAGTTTCAGGCAGTGGATGTCGCGAGACGTTTTATGCAATGAAAACTCTTTGAAAATTGTTTTCGTGAATGGATCCTAGAGATTGTAGACTAGACTCGAGAAGGAATCCTGGTTCACTACAATCGCAGCTCTGATACCAATCTGTCACACCCCTTTCTGCGGCGGAAGCACGAGGTGTGATCATGAAAGGTTCTCATTGCATACGAAGAGTAAACATACTACATGCTCAAAAATATCTTCAAATATTACATTACTGAAAACATATGTCAAGTGTTTACAACACGAGATAACATATTGTTTTAAAAGTCACAACTTTATTTAAAGATAGACAAAGCGACATCCACGAGCATGAGTAAGACCACGCGCACATCCATCCTAGTTACCTGAAATACATGTGAGTTTTTGGAAAAACGTCAACATAATGTTGGTGTGAATTCATGCAGTTTTGTATTTCATGTTTGTATACTTTGTATGAAAACATAGTTTGTGAGTAAATCAAGTTTTCATATATAAATCCAGTTTCATGTGTACACCACGTACCCATGTATAATTCAATCTTTTCTTGAGTACCCCACGTACTTCAAGTTATATATCAATCCTCTTGAGTACCCCACGTACTTCAAGTTATATATCAATCCTCTTGAGTACCCCACGTACTTCAAGTTATATATCAATTTTAGTATGGTATGAATTTTATGTAAATACAGTATTTCTGTAATTATCAGATTGTTAATGGGTTGCAAAGCCATTAACATGTGACACGACATAGGAAGTCACCAAACCTAAGGCATTTAATTGGTATATTCTGAGACACAAAAGCACTACTCGATTCTCGCCCTCACCGAGAGTGTGGCTGCCAGGCACCCGTTAGATCTAATCTTTTGTTCTGCAGTCTGAATGTATACGTTGATTAATGGTGCTTCTGTACCCTATTCGTGACACTATTTCCCATAACGCATCCTACTTGGTTCTCGTCCTCACCAAGCGCGTTTCTTGTTATCATTTCTCATAGCGCCTCATACTTGGTTCTCGTTCTCACCAAGTGCGCTTCTCATATTCTTATATTTCGTCACACTTGGTTCTCGTTCTCACCAAGTGTACTTTTTGTATTTATGTCATACCAATTATAAATTTTGTACATTTGTACATGTATTTCACCCCCGAAGTTATAAAAACTGAAAACAGTTAAAGAGAAAAGGGGGAGCATGAACTCACAACTTTGCGTTCCTAGCGTCGTAAACTTCACCGGATTTGCTTACTTAACGTCGTAACCTATACGCGTTTTCTTAACGTTAGTCACTAGACTTGTATCGCACAAGTACAGTCACTCTCTTTTGTGTTTGTATTGTTGTGTTAAAAATATTCTATATTTTTAACTACGCATCTTACTTATATTATTTCCTCTAAAATAAATATAAGTCTTTTGTGTTTTGCACTTCGCACCCGAATTGTGTATCTTGTATTTTGTATGTGTATTTTTATGTTTATACTCCTCACGAGTATTTAGTGTATTTTTAAGTCTTAATACACTAGTACGTATAACACATACTATATACACTTAGCACATAAGTTGGTGATCAAATAATATATATTTTTCTCTCAAAAATATACATACTTATATCCATTTTTATTCTTGAAGAAATCCTCATTTCTTATCACCAAAAAAATTAGGGAAACCTTGGTAATGCTTTTAAACACATTTTTAGGGAATAAGTTTCTCAAAAACTTATATTTTTCTAAGTGTCAAAATTTGTAAAAATTTTGACAGAGTTTTCCCTAAAAATGGAGGTTTCCCATGTTTTCAAAAACATGTGTTTATTTTCTTTTAAATCGTCAACAATCACTAATTTCTCTATTTCATGAACTTGAATATTTACAAAATGTGTAGTAACTTACTAGCATATTTAGTAAGTCTTGTTATCCTTAAAAATAAGTTTAGTTCTTTAAAAACTTTATTTTTAAAGAGTATGTATTTTCACAACTTCTAGTCAGTTTTTATGAAAATTATTTCTTTGTTAAAACTTTTGTTACACAAGTGTCCACACACTTGTTTGTTCACAAAAACCACTTTTGTTTGTGTAAGATCCGGTTTAGAACATGTGATTTCTTTTGATGCTTGGTCTTTTGAAAATACCACTTGTAGATACATAGATCGGCTAGTTTTGAACACTATTTCACAAGTAAAACGCTTTTACACAAGTTCACGATTCGTGTGTGGTAGAGCTTCACCCTTTAACCCTTGTTTCGTTCAAAACAACCTTATGTCATGATTCATGATCATGACCAAACCGGGTTAAATGATGATCCGAGCTACCACAACATAGATCGGGTCTAAATAATCACAAATTTCAATTACTACAACATTTACACAACATATGAGCTTTTATCCAACACTTATAGCATTTTTAGTAGACTTTAAAGTATCATCTTGTTAGATTTCGAGTTTTAACCGTCATATAACGTTTTAACCACATTAGAATAGTTCAAGAGGGTGATTTAAGTAACATACCACTAGCTCGAGGCTAGGGAAGAATCTAGACGCAAATATGGTGGATAAAAGCAAGAGGATGAGGTCCTTCGCTTTCCGTTTGCACCAAGCTTCCTAATACGCGATCCTCGACACTTGTATGGACTTGGAATGGCAAGATCAAAGCTTGGCAATGGTTGTGTGTTCAAGGGGTGCTTGGCCGTAGCTTCTTAGAGAGAGAGAGAGAGGGGAGTTTTTGTTGGTTGAAGATGATGAACTAATGGCCCTTCATGTTAATTTATAATCCAAGTTTGGGTTTTGTCCAAGGGGTTTAATGCTCCCAAAGTACAAAACAAATCTTGATCAATCCAAGAAGGAGATTCTAGCAAGATTATAGAAGATCATGGTGATCTTGGTGGGGCCTACTTGGGCCGTAAACAAAGAGAGGGGGGGGGGGTTAAATGTAACTTTTAATGGTAAGTAGGTAACTAATGTTAGGTTAATGTAATATCTAGTGTTTAATGTGTAGGTTGTATGGTGTAGTATATTAAAGTGTTCAGCAGCCCATACTAGCTCAGAAAAATAATAACAATGCTTCTAGCATTATTCTGGTGTTCCGGGTATTGTCCGGTTGTTCGGTTAGATACCGATTCGTTAAAGTGCTAAATTACACTTTTTAGGGTCTTTTAAGTACCTTTCTTGTACCCTTTCGATTCCCAACACTTAGGAAAATATTCTGGATGATAAAACGACATTTCTACAAAATATTCACATGTTTAAATTCTGATCTATTGCTGAATTAAATAAATTCTGCACTTAAAGTGCGTTTCGGGTGCTTTTTAGTGCTTATATTTGCTTTCGTATTGCATATATATTAACCCTTGTATGTACTCTTGGGTTTTAATGCATTCTTGTTGTCGGACCTACACCTAGGCCTCAATTCTAATGTCTGACTGCTTTCTGCAGTTCAGTCGACACAGTGTGTCTTACCGGTGAGTTTACTATTATTCTGACGCAACGCTCTCGTTTATGCATAAAGCAATATTTTGTAGTATTCAACATGCATGAATTCACTTGTTTAATCATATGTTCAGACATTGCTGACAATTAAACTCATAATTGCAGTCATTAAGCAATAATTAATGTGTACGGAAATTACCGGTTTGGGCCAGTTGTCACAATGACTTGCTTGTTTATACGTATATATATATATATATATATATATATATTTATTTATTTGCAACTTGTAATTATGCACATACAGGTCGATTTAGAATAAGCGAGGACGCGTTGAAGTGAGAAAACGAGAGCGAATGCGATAGATTATGCATTAGTTTTGTTGCGAACATTCGGATTTCGTTTTAGATTGCGATGGCTGTGCGAATCGTGCGTTTACAAAGTAGGGAGTGAAAATCGTTACATCGAGAAATCGATAAAGCGTAAAGTTTCAAAACGTAAATAAGTTTCCAACCAGTTGTAAGATTGGCAGGTCGTATGATAAGAGTGCCTTGGGTGTTTAGGCGTCGACTACCCAAGGTAACCCAACTATATTTAACAAGTTCGGGCGCGCGCGTTGACCTAGAAGACTCCATGCTTCCACTGGGATGCAGCTCATGGCATTCGTCTTCCCAGTCATCGCGTGGCTCGAGTTATTGCAATAGTCGAGTCCTTGGTGAGAGCTTTTGAAAACCAGTTTATAGAGAGTGGAACGACTTATTAAGGTACGGGTTTCACCCCTGTCTTAACAGTTCCGTTCCTAGTTGTGGTTATGCTCTTCGAATAAATTCGTGAGTTCCACTAGATTTCGAAATGGAGGCTTTCGTCGAGATGTGGATGTCACTCCTAACTCGATGAAAGGTTCTCGTGCTAGAAAAATGCGCTGAGTGAGCAATCATATCGAGAGTCCTTGGTTTTCACACCTGGTCTCGACTAGATCGCTCGGTTCTGTTTTGCGAGTATTTTTGAAAACACGTGTATTGTGTCGGCCTTAGGAAAGGCAAAGTAGTATTTCAGCCTTAGGAAAGGCTCCTTCGTGTGAAGTTGTAGTATGAGGTGTTCACACAAAGTTGTAGCTTTTAGCAATTTCGATCGAGAGTATCAAGTAAGCCCAATACAAACCCCACTGGGTTCGTACGAGTCGGCCTGTTGGTACTTAGACTATAGACTAGGTCAATTTCTAAGACGTCGACCCGGACTAGGTCGAGTCTGACCTAATTCCCTATAGTTATGGCTCTGATACCAATCTGTCACACCCCAACCGATGGCGGAATCATCGGGGCGCGGCACTAGGCGAATCAGATTGCTCAAGAGAATCCATAACAACTATATTGCGATAATATTTAATACATTCGTTATCCCATACTAACAAATGATACAATCACATAAGTTATCACAAATTTCTTGTCCTCTCGAACAATACAAATCCGACAACCTAGATTTTAGTTGAGTTTCTAGACTTCCTAGCTTGATTTGATATAGTCTGCGATCTAACCTGCAACATACGTTAAAATATTTGTCAATACAAAAGTATTGGCGAGTATACAGGTTTGATAAGTAGCATAATAGATAAAAAGTGTAGCGAATTTCCATATGCATAAACGTAATACACGACATATATACTCACAAAACTGATACTACCAACTAAGTCCTCGATGCTCGAATGTACGATGGCATAACTAGACCCCGTCGGGCGCAATAGTACTATACTAGTCGTGGTGGGACGTCACGAGTATAAGCCCTAGCACATATGCAACTAGCATCACGTATATCTATGCATAACAGTTATTCGCAAGTGATAATTCGATTGATTGAATGTTTCGTTTGATAAGCTTGATTTGTTAGAAACGTATGTTACACCCAAAATTCGATTAAAAAGGGGGTCAAGTATACTCACAGTGCGTATTTAGCGAGATTACAACTTGATTGAGTCGGTTGCGAGTACGTCTGTAATGATCCTTGAAGAAAATAGAGTAAACGATGTACGGTTAAGCAAGATTGCCTTGAAAATTTTACTCATTAGGTTGAATGGTTCTCATCCGTGCGGATTGACAAGTTATCCGTCCGGATGACAAGTCATCCGTCCGGATGACATGTTATCCGTCCGGATAACAGGTGATCCGTGCGGGTGGAGGTACGTGCGGATGAATGGTGGCACGTGCGGGTGACATTGTTGTGCGTGCGGATGAGTGTGCGTGCGGACTGACATGTCATCCGTGCGGACTGACATGTCACCCGTGCGGACTGACATGTCACCCGTGCGGACTGACATGTCTGTTTCGCACTCTGAACACTGTTTTCGAGTGTTTAACGGGAGGAATACGTTCGTTTTTACTAGGGTAGTGTAATTTCGCACTAACACTTGAGGTTCCGTCAATTCCGACTCGTTCTAACGGCCGGGAATCACCCCGTTCCATCAGATCTGGCCGTTCGTGATGGTTCTTCATGGTTAACTCGAAATCGCACAGATTTAGGTGAGATTTGTCATTAAAACATGTGGAAATCACCCGGATCTGAGTCGTTTATAGTGAAATGAGACCCCAACTTGAAGTTCATAAGAACTCTTGGTGACATCACCTCAAAAGCGCCTCAAATCCGCAGATTTCACGGTTAGAATTTGAGTTTCGAAAGATAGAATGATGTAGAATCGAGTGTAGATTGTAGAAGTACAAGTTTTAGGTTGAAATCTTACCGGAATCGCGAGGAAATCGAGAGAAAAGGGTCTTGGAGCGTGTTTGGTTGAATAGGAGCTGTCACATCACTGTTCAAGTGATGTGACATGATATTTATAGGCCACAGAGTAGAAGGAAGGAGTTCTGGCCCGGATAGCCCATGCGTGCGGATGGCCCATGCGTGCGGATGGCCCATCCGTGCGCATGCCCATCCGTCCGGATGGTCCATCCGTCCGGATGGTCCATCCGTCCGGATAGCTATCCTGACGGGTTGGACTTCTCCGTTTTTGATAGTTTTGATAGTTTTCGAAGCGCGTACCTTTCATAATTAATTTATATTATTATTATATTGTTATTATTATATATATATATATATATATATATATATATATCTCTTGGGGTCGTATTTACATATCCATAATCCAAAGTTTCGATAATTAACAATCGGTTTCCGATTCGAGTATGCGATTATTAGCGACGTTTCACGCCCATCAATGAGGGTAGTATAGGTCCTTTCTTGATGTCATCGTGAACGTTATTTCGAATCGTGCCACAAAGGCTGACGGGGTACCGTTTACTCGTATTGTCATCATCGTCATGACAACTGGAGCTACAGCACTCACCCGAGAGTCTTTGTTAGCGTTAATTGTTTACGTTCAACACATCACGACCACTGAGGAGGGTAGAATAGGTCCTTACTCAATGCCTCCGTGAGTGTTAGTGTGATAATAGTGTAGTATAGTGATATTGTATTTCGAAAATATGCGATTTATCCTTCGAATAGCGTTATATGCGATATAGTTACATTATGATCCGAATCTCTGGTGCTAGGCGTAACGAGTATAACGAGTAGTAACAACGCACAAAAGTGCGGGTTGTTACAGCCGGAATGACCTTGCGCCAACCGCTGAACCGCCAGAGATGATGAACTGGTGCTGTTGGAACCGCCGCTCCACTGCGATGTAGAGAGAGAGATCGAAATTGTAGAGAGAGATCATCTGGTCGTGCGATGTTGAGAGAGAGATCGAAATTGTAGGGATTTTGATTTACAGTTTCCTATTTTGAATGGATATAAAGACTTTATTACCCCTATAATTTTCAATTCAGTCCAAAAAAATAAAACAAATTTTACAATTTGGTCCCTATCAATCTCAACCATTAGATCAAAGATCTAATGGTGTAGATTCTTTCTTACCCTTCTCACACTTTTGGCCTTTTTTATAGGAACCTTTATTGCGAGAACCGCGAGAACCAATGTGAACACAACCTAAAATAGCTAAAAAACCTAAAAAAAACCCTTAAAAAACCTAAACCCCCCCCCCCTCCCAAAACCTAAACTCCTCTCCCCCACCACCCAAAAACCTACCCCCCCCCCCCAAAGCTAAAATGCTAAAAACTAAACCCTCAAAAAACCTAAAATAATAAAAAAACACAATTTTTTTTATTTTTTACATTAAAATCGCTACTTTTAGTAGCAAAAAAAAAAAAAAAAAATTAAAAATTTTTTTGGCTACTTAAAGTAGCGATTTTTTATAAAAAATATTAAAAAAAAATTTGTGTGTTTTTTAGCTATTTTTAGGTATTTTTTGTTGTGTTCACATTGGTTCTCACAATAAAGGGTGGTTCCTAACGGATCATTCTCCTATAAAAATATATATATCTTGTGTGAGAGTCATTGGGGAACACTAAAAAAGTGGGGAATCGGGGATCACTCTTAAACATTATACATAACATGTTGTAAAATAAATTTTTCTAAAAATTTTTTGGCGCTTTTTCTTATAAATACATGTAGAAACATTTTTAATTAAAAAAATCAAAAACTAAAAATATAAAAAAATTGTTTAAAAAACAGTTAGAAAATATATATCTTATAAATTAACTTAACATGTTAAAAATCATTTTTTTTAAATTTATTTTCAGCGCTATTCGAATTAAAAAAAATTGTAATTTTTTTTTTGCATTTTTTAACTGTTTTTTTTTTTATATTTTTAGGTTTTGATTTTTGTTATTAAAAATGCATGTACAAGTATTTATAAGGAGAAGCGCCAAAAAAAATTATAAAAATTGATTTTTAACATATTAAGTTAAATTTTTAAACGTGTTTCCTGGTTGCCCACTTTTTTTAAAAAATTGATTTTGAACCGAGCCCAATATAGGGAAGAGTTAAAATGAGAACCACCTTGAGTAGTGAAAACCGAGAGAACTAGGCCATCCAAAAGGTTTTTGCAAATTTTTTTTTCTCAAAATTCATAAAAATACACTTGTTTCAGAAAAAAAAATAAAAAAAAAATGCCGCATACCTACATTTACATGAGGCGTAAAAAAATATTTATCTTCGTACAAAATTTACACCAACGCGTAAAAAAAACTTGCATCAATCAAAACTACCAACTCGATAATTTTCTTTTATTTTTTTACATATATGTTTATAATATTTTCGTCTACGTTTGTGCAAAAAAAATTTGGCCCAACTCGCGCGAAAAGAAAAAGGTTTCACGGTTCTCACAACTCGTGGTGGTTCTCATTTGAACCGAGCCATATATATATATATATATATATATATATATATATATATATATAGGGGAAGGTTCATTTGAGAAGAAAATTTTATTGAGAAGAAAAAGAATAAAAGGGTATAATTGTAAAACATTAAATAGTTTTTTTTTTCTCATCTCATTTATTATTATGTTTGATTAATTAATTAGTCATTAAGACTATAATCCTCCACACTAAATATATTTGCCTACACACATCAAAAGTTATCCTACACATTTCGAAATTTATCTTACACATTTTGAAATTTATCCTACACAACTCGTAATTTATCCTACACGCCTCGTATTTATCCTACACTTTAAATGAATTTTTATTTATATTTTTTGTGAAAAATATATATCTTAAAAATAAGTTACAAATTTAATATAGTTAGTTATTAAAGATGAAACTACCAATTAATGATGTATGTAAGTTTACTAATATACCCTTATAGTTACATTAAGTACAAATATTAAATGAAGTCTAATGAAGCATTCCTATTGGTTGAAATTTCTTCTTTTTACTTCTTACAAAGAATTTCTTCTTATTTGAACCCTCCACTATATATATATATATATATATATATATATATATATATATATATATGTACGGGATCAGGTGAAAACGCCCCAAAGTGTGAGAACGGATCCTGACGTAACACGTGGCACACGATATAATGAAGGGCGCTTTTTTGTCCTTTTATATTCCTTTTTTCAATGCGTCTCACAACACCGCTTCATTTTTTTGGCGTGTAAGTTTTTTTTGGCGTTTAGTTAGATTCAATAACGACCTGGCGTTTTATTGTTTTTTTAGATCATGTGCATAGTAAAGATTTCGGCATTCATGGCGTTTTTAAATTCATTAGTAATTTAAAAGAGTACTACTAAGACGGAATCAAATAAAAACTAATAGTCCTCTGTGGATGGTATTACATCAGAGATGTAACCATTGCTTTGTTCATCAGACTCATCATCATCTTGTGTATTGGCGTATAACGTCATAATCTCGTCTTGTCTTTGTTGCATCCTATACTTAAATATCATCATAACGCTGGATGTTGTATCGTTCGAAGGTGCTAAATCACAGAGCTGCTTAAGAAGATGTAGTCTATCTATGTTCAGCACTTCGTCCATTGTCAATGAATAATTCATCTCGTGTTGATAGCTCACGTTCACCGTTCTTGATTGTTCATCCAAACTCCAACTGGTAAGTTTTGGTAGATCAGTATCGTCAACATCATCATCATCATCTGCTGGAAATTTTCTCTCTAATCTTCTTACTACTGTTCGAGTCGTTTCATAATCGTAGGCCATTAGAATCCCAAGGGCCAGAATATCCATCTGAACGGCTTCATCCATACTAAGTATAACCTTGATTGTCTTGACTTTTACCCTTCTCCTATCAGAGAACTTTAGGACGAAATGTCTCTCTTACCTCTCAAACCTCCATGCAATAACCTGAGCCATTTTTTAAAGTTGTATGGTGTTTACACAATGTGTGGCGTGTTTAGTGAATGGGTGGAGTGTCAAGCTTTGCTTAGCTGTTGTACTTATATAATGAGTTTTTTTTTGGCGCCAGGTAGGAATATTTTTTTGGCGGTAAAAAACTTCAGTAATTTTTTTGATGTGTGTTTTTGTGTATCAATTGTCATGCCATGTAGGATGCAAGCCTATAACGTGAGAGGTAATTATGGCGTTTTGAAAAGATTAATAAATTCAATTAGGATGGCGTGGCTTTTAATATAATAAATGTTAGTAATAAATTTTTCCGTCTTTTCAGTTACTGTTTGCAGTTAATGTTTTGTTCAGCTTCATCTGTTAAGGCTATAACACTTCCCATCTTTTTAGGGTTTGGCGTTTTGTTTCTAATCTTGTTTAGATAAAGATGGCATGTTGTTGTATACATTGTTTTAATGACGTTTAGTTAATTTTTGGAGTTTTTAATAATAATTGGTTGAAGTAATTTCATTATAAGTTTTGGCATTTTTTGGCGTTTTATATAGCAACAATGTGCTTGGCCAGTATCCGTTCTAACAGTTTTCATACTATTAGTCATTTGGTGTTTGTAGTTTTTGGTGTTTTATAAACATTTTTTATAGATATAATGTATTTTATCAGTGTAGAATTAGATAATAAACAATAGAAAATGATCCCAAAATTTTTTAACGTAAAACGTAAAATTTTTAACGTAAAAAGTTTTACGTAAAACGTAAAAATTTTAACGTAAAACGTAAAAAGTTTAAAAAAACTGTTAAAAAAATCTGAATTTAAAAATGCTTTTAATAAAAAAAAATTATGTTTAAAAAATAAAAACTAATATAATAATACAAAAAATTAATAAAAAAATAAAGACAAAAAGATAAAAAAGAATAATTTTACTAAACTACCCTTTTGGATTAAAATATTAAAGACAAAAAATACTTAATATTATTTTTAAATACTTTTAATCTTGTCCATTTATCTTGTTGATCTAGTGGCTAGAAGTGGTTCTCTCGGTTCTTACAACTGGAGGTGGTTTTCATTTTAGCGGTCCCCTATATATATATAAGACTAGGTTCAAGAGTGAACACTAGTGTAGTTTGCGAACTGAGCGAACTAATCCTGGCCATATATGTGTGTAGATCAATGGCCAGGATTTGATGATGAAATACACTAGTGTATTTTATGATTTGATGATGAAATCCTAGCCATCCACGTGTGTAAATCAATGGCCAAGATTTGTTCACTCAGTTCGCAAATACATTAGTGTTCACTATAGAATCCCACCCTGGTTCCTGTAAAAAAAAGGTTTTTTTTTGTGAGAAAGGTAAGAAAGAATCTACACCATTAGAAACTAACATTAATGCACAAAAATGGAGGTAGTGTAAAACACCATGTACGTTTAAAACACCATGTACAATAACCATCCACGTGTGTAAATTAATATGTTTAATAGTAAATGTAAAACACCATGTATGCACGTTTAAAACACCATGTACAATAACCATACTATCAACATTATACTAAGAACACATTATGAAAATGGAGGTAGTGTCTTTAATAGTGTTATATACTTATTGAATGGTGTTATATACTTATTGAATAGTGTTATATAATTGTTGAACGGTGTTATATACTTATTGAATTGTGTTATATACTTATTGAATGGTGTTATATACGTGCTGAATGGTGGTTGCAGTGTTATTCGTAGTGTTTTTGTAGAGATCTTTAAAATGGTGTTATATACTTATTGAATGGTGTTATATACGTGCTGAATGGTGGTTGCAGTGTTATTCGTAGTGTTTTTAGGACCTACCAATGCATGTCAAGGCTCTGCCCGACTAAGTACGTTGGGGTTCTGTCTCGTGACATATTGATAAAATTGAATTGAGTTACTATACTTAACGCGAGTGCATTACATATTTTATTAAATGGTATAACAACCCTCCTAAAACACCCCTAGCACCCCTACACGTCCTAAAATATACCCCATATACGAGAAACGAGCCCGTATACCTTTCATATTAATAAAAATAAAATAAAAAACAATATTTTAAGTCGCTCGCGGGGCGCGACAATGTTAAGGTAAGCCGTCGCGAGCCGCGACCCGCTGACACCAGGCGTAACCCTAGGCTGCCACGTGTCCCAGTCGTGTCGAGCCTACACCTTTGATTCAGCAAACCTAAAACCTACCCTATTACTCTCGCGGGCCGCGAAGGAGACATCAGAAGCTGTCGCGGGCCGCGAGGCCCTCTGTTTCCAGCCCTATAAATGAGGAGTTCGACGTTCAGTTCAAATTGTTCAGAATTTCTTTTTCTCTCTCGAATCTCTAAAATGATAGCAATAATTCTCCGGCATAATACCCACTAATTAGCGAAGCTCTGCCTCATTGTAAGTATTATAACTGTTAGGATCTGAGTTTCTTTTTTATTGTGTTTTTGTTTAGAGATTAATGAAGATGAACAAGTAATTGCAGCAGAAATAAATGGAAATAAACTTTGCACACAATCAAACAGGAGAAATGCTTTCAACACACATGTTTGAACATTGAACCGAATGATTAAATTTATTTCAATCACTGATTACAACTTTGCATGCATGTAATAAAAACTCCCCCTCAGCCTGAGCTCAAAGTGAATTGTTCGCACAGGAAGACAAGTGGTGAAAGAGCCAATAGAACAGTACAGGGTACTGTTCTATTTATAGGCACAAGCAAACCACTAAAGCATCTTGGCTGACGTCACCATGAAAGTGACATCTAACCTCCTAACAAACTCTAACTACTGATCTAATACAAACACTGTTTAGCTAACAACTGATAACAATACATTACAAAGGAAAGACTAAACTGCTGCTTCTTCCTTCCACTGTTGTGACTCCAGCAGTACTTGTATCATCAGCAGTGCTTGATCCATAACAGTAGATTGATCAACAGGTCTTCAGTCTTCATCAGTCTTTAACATGATCAGCAGTTGTTTGTAGAGCAGCACTTGTATACGGACAGTGGATAGAGACCATCAGATGTTAGAATCACTTTCAAGGGGAGAGACTTGTATATATCCACTGCTTATTCTGGATCCACTGCTCCGATCCAGTTTTGGCTTTAATCAATTGTTCCTCTGGTAGGGTTTAATCCCAACAATCTCCCCCTGGAACAGATGATGCCAAAACTCTTCATTATTGTGGAACTTTATTGTCTCATCAACAGCTCCCTGACTTGTCCTTTAAATTGCAATTCAAAGTCCAAGGAGTCTGTGTCATCCTCATCTCTGTACAGTAGAAGATCAAGTAGATCTTGCAGATCTTCAACACTAGGCCCAGTGCTTATTCCCTTGATATTTTCTTCACATCACCACTGGACTTGATCAGGGTCAATACGTGGGTCTGTTTGTCAGATTTCCACTTTAGTACTTTTGAGTCTAGTGGGTTTCTTGGGAGAGGCTTTATTGATGAGGAGTTTGGTGAAGGTGGCCTGGTGATGACTGGCTGAGAAGTGCTTTGAGCTTGAGCAAGTTCAGCATTTTCAGCCATCATCTGCGTAATGACTGATTTTATAATATCATCAATAGCAGCTACATCCTCTGGTGTTTCTGCTTCCATCTGTTTTTGTTTTCTTCTTTGATAAATGAAGGCACCAGGTGGAGCAGTAGATTTCCTGACTTGCATCTTTGGTGGTTTTGTTGAAACCTCTTCATCAGGATAAACAGGCTTTTGTGGAATGTTTGGGTTTTTCTTTCTTAATTCTTCCAGCCTTTGATAAGAAGCAATCACTTTTTCTTCTTTCCACCTTGTCACTTGATTCCTAGACCCAAAATCAGCAGTGATCAGTTCCTCTTTCATTCTCTTCAGCTTTAACACTTTATCAGGCACATTCTTTTTGTAATTTGCCCAAACAGGAGGAGTATGTTTGACTTTATCTTTGTTCATTTTCTCAATTCTTTCTAACTCTTCCTTGAGCTCACCCACTGTCAATTCTTTATATTGAGCTTTGTCACCCTTGTACCTTTTGAAGGCCATTATATGCTCAATATAGTCTTTTCTTAGGGTCTCATCATCTCTTTCTGACAGTTGCTGACAGAGGTTCTTTGAAAACCTTTCCAAAGTATTGACTTGAGTAAGAAGAAATTGGTAGTATCTTTGGATTTCCTTGTCAGTTTTACCCTTTGAATTTCTTTTGTAAATATCATCTGCTTGTTGACCTTTCACTTTCAAGTATTCTTCAATATTTTTAGGTCTTGGATATCCTTCAACAGATGGCAAGCTCCTTTTGTCAGGATCATCTTCTGAATAGAAAGATTTTATTTCTTTTCTAACAGCTGCAAGCTCTAAAGGATACTGAACAGCTGCACAGACAATGGCAGTGGTTGGGTTAAAGACTTTTGCAGATGAAAGTGGAACAGGGTTTGGAATTATTGCAAGTGACAATGGTTGTGAAGATGTTGGTGGAGGTGAAGAATCATCATCTTCCAGGATAACCCTTCTCCTTTTTGGTTTAGGAGAGGCTGGTGGTGTTTTGGATGGTTGTGAAGTGGTGATTTAAGTGGTGGTGTTTGAAGTGGATGGTGGCAGACTAACAGCTGTTGAAACAACTGGTGTCTCAACCACTGTTGTCATTACAACTGATGATGTGTCATCAGCTGTCTTCTGCTTTTTGGCAGGAGGCTGTTTTGGTGGTGAGGATGTTTTTGGTGGTGGTGGTATTTTTGGTGTGGCAGTGGTTGTAGTGGGATCAGTGGTTGTGGTTGAAATGATGGTTGTTGGTTTAACAACTGCTGAAACCACTGAAGTACCAATAGTTGTTGATACAACAGGTGTTACAACAGCTGTTGGTTTGGAAGATTGATGTGAGGAGCTTTTGGAAGGTTTAGAAGAATGTTTTGTGGATCTGGATGGTGTGGACTTGGGTTGCCTCACTTTTCTTGTGGGCTGCTTTCTTTACTGCACATGATTTTCTTCATCCTTTGGCTCAGAAGTACCCTGCTCATTCATCTCTATAAAAACTCTTTTCTCTTGTTCAAACCTGGCTTTATCCTTTGCTTCCATATCCTTTTTTACCCTTGCTTTTGCATCAGCAATGGCATTTATAGTCACATCAACCTTTTTAGACCCATCTGGCTTGGGGATGTCTGCAAGCATGCTTGAATTGTCAGGTGCAATGTAAAGACCATCTTCATACCCCCTTTTCTTCAACTGCTTTAATTTCTCCCCCTTTTGGCATCAGCTGGTGGAGGGTTGTCCACAAAAATGATAGAGAGAGGAGCAGTGCCAGTGGTGTTTAATAAATGAGCCTTGATAGCCTTGATATATGCTTGTGTGTCTTTAAACCTTGCTTCCATGACATTTCTAATCTTTTGAACCTGAATCTCATGTTGCTGATCAGCTAATTGTATTTGATGGATGAGCAATGGTTGAAACAAATTCCAGAGCTCATTTGCAGCAGGTGCAGGTGCTTGAGCTGGAGCAGCAGTGGATGGTACCTTTTGAACTTTCAACAACTGTTGTAGCATGTCTTTAATTTCTGCAACAGATGTATCCAGTTTGTCAACTCTAGCCGTCAATTACATTAAACCATCACCCAACTTAATGGGATCATCTGATTTCCCAGTAGCAGTGGTTGTAACAGTGGTTGACTCAGGAAATGTATCCCAGAAATCATCCACTGATGCCCCTTTGTCTTGGTACTGGGGACTTCTTCCTTCAAAATGAGAAACACTTTTTAGTGAACCAGTAAATACTGGATACACAAATGTTCCCAGAGAAGAAATTTCCTTCAAGGAAGTCTTATTGATGAAACCACTGTCCAAGTGCAAACTAGTGGGTTCAGCACTTGTAGTGGCTGCTTCACTTGAATTACCACCAAGAGTTACTTGTAACTCAAGGGGTGTAACCTCCTCAGGTGTTGTTGGTGGGTTAGCAATGATTGAAACACCAGACCCAGTCACTTGTTGAGGTATATTCTCATTGACAGGTGAGTGAGAAGGACTGGTTTATGTCTGGTTTAAATCTAGAGTATCCAACAAAAGTTTTGTTTGTGGCGGAATTGTGGCAGTGAGGATGGGTGTAGAAAGCGAATTTACCCCGGGCAGTGGGCTGTGGATGATAGAATCAAGTGATTCTAGAGCATCATATTGTGGTATCACTATGTGTACAACCTGTTCTTTTTTAGAAGAAGCAGGAGGAGTTTGAGGCATGGGTTGAGATCTTTCTACCATCTTCTGTGAGGAAGTAGCAGCAATGGTTTCTGGTGACTTTTGTGCTATCACTGGCATTTGCTCTGGGATCTCATCTTCTAGAGTTGCCTTTGTTTTGGGTTTGGGGGGCTTTTGAGTTTTCTTTTGTTTTTCTGGTGGTTTTAGGTGTGGGTTTCACAGCAGTTGTTTTGCTACTGTGATCACCTAGAGCAGTGGGCTCCGCAACAGATACCTGAGGAGCAGTGGTAGCTGCTAAATTCTGCTCAGGAACCCCTGCTTTTGTTTTAGAAACTTTTGCTAGCCTTGTAAATGTTTCTGATGTAAGGCCATTTATTTGAAAAGGTTCACCTTGGATAAGCACATGAGCATTATCCTTTGCAAATTTCTATTGAAAATATAAGCTCAAGAACCTTGGAAACAGTAAAAATGATTTTTTATCAACATTTTTAACCAAATCATCAAAGATCTCCTGGGAGTAGTTAAATTTTTTTTTTATGTAAAATAGCATAACCCAGGTATTGGATCTTTAATGGTATTTAATTAAAAGCAGTTGTTTTATTTGAAACACACATCAAGAGGGTATGAAATAAAAATCTTGTTGCAGGAGGGAAACTACTGATGTGCGTGAGTGTTATTAGATTTTAATGTATATGTTAAGCCCTTTTTAACACTTTTTAGCCAAGTTTTAAATTTATAAAACACGATATTTACTAACACTAAACACACATATGGGGAAGTGCACCCATCGTGAGCGTAGTATAGTGTTGGTAAGATACCGAGGTCGTCCAAGGACACAAGAGCTTTTAGTACCGGTTTATCCCAACGTCTAATCAAATCAAAAGTTTAGAAAAATGTTTTAAACTAAGAAAAAATAAAAACTAACTAAAATGCTGAAAATAAAAATAGAAGAAAAACATATAGACAAGATGAATCACTTAGCTTCGACTCGTGTTTAGTGTAACCATTGATTATTTCCGCACTTTTGCACTATTTAAGAGATTATCTTAGTTATTGTAGTAGGCCCCTCTTTTGGAGGTGACGTTACCCTCAACCCAGTAGTTTGAGTCAGCAAGGATACAATCCTAAAGGGTCGGATTATTGAAAGATAATTAATTAAGTTATTAATGCATATTGTGGTAGGCCCCTCTTTTGAAGGTGACGTTACCCTCGGCTAAGTAGTCTGAGTCAGCAGGGATACAGTCCTAAGTAGCCGGGTTAAAGTTTTAATAGTAGCTTAACTTATGAGGGGGTCAAAGAGTTTGGACCCCCACCATCCAATACCGTTAAGTATTGAAGGAGGTCCTACTAAATTTGACCCAGGTCCTTTGCAGGATCTATACACTAAACAATGGCAAGACTCTTACCAAACTATTCCCTTAACCCCCGACCAGGTAGCCAACATACCTCCATATTGACCGTGGAGATATGAATGGTGAAAATCTTTTATTTTATATAGACAGTAAAATAATGCCAAGACACCACAGACAAACGATAAGGAAGAATCACCTTCAACATAAGAAACTAGTTATTAAAGTCATTAATACATAACCAATTAAAAAGTGCGAAAAGATTAAAAATAAAAAGTATTACACTAGACACTTTTGTAACAACTCTCATCAAAAGTCATATTTATTATTTTAATTGACCAATAGGAAACCCTAATTGAGACACCCAAGTGATTCTACACAAACCCTAAAATTTTCAGAATTTCCAGAATCAGGATCAGGGCCCCTAAAACTCAGGGGGGTAAAACCCTAGTTACGATTATCCACATAACTATCTGTCAAAATTGAATTTTTTGAAACTGTCAAGTTAGCAAGCCTACTCACGCACGTAGCTACCCTATGAACATAGGTGACCCCTCGCGTCACGCGACGCCAGGAGGGGTACTCCTCGCGTCACGCGAGGGGGTCCAAAATTCATGTATAAATAGGGGTGTCTGGGACTTGAAATTGGGCACTCAAACGACGAACAAATTCGAAATATACGCCAAGTTATAGTCTGTTTACTATTACAACACACACGGATCACTAATCGACGCCGCAATCAGGGTAATAACTCGATCGCTGATACGATTCATTGTCCGATTGATCAAAGTATCCAATGGATGTTTAAGTGCTGCCCACATTAGGGTTATGCTTTGTCATTCGTCGTTAATTCGATGGATGTTTAAGTATCTCACTTTGTCATTCGTTGTGAGAGTTTGATCTCGTGAGTTATCGTAAATGCTGTATTGATTACTAACCCAGAATTGTGTGCCTGTTATTAAATTTAGGTTAAAAAGGCTAATCAGTAGGCTAGGCTCTGCTCAAATTAAATCTGCAATGTGAGTCATTCTCTTTTTATCAACTATTTTACAATACCTCAAATTATTTTCAAAAGTTATAATTACAGGGACTAAGTCGTGGATATCTTGAATCACTGGCTAGTGGGGTATTGTGCACATTACTAATTTTCTCCCAGTTAGGTTCATTGACCTACTAGGGATAATCATCACTATTTAGGTTCATTGACCTAATAGTGGTATGACCATCGTCACCATTGTGACACAACGCCAGATAAAAGTAAGATAGAAGCCATTGTAATCGCTCTTATGCTGTAATTAATAACTATGCATCATTTTATGTAAATAGAATGATTCACTCAGTATTTCCCGCTGACAAAACCTTTTTAAAACATGTTTCAGGTGATCTGTTATGATCCAGGAAAAGTGCCATGAAGCACTACAAGCTTAAGAAAGTGGCTTAGGATAAAATAAAGAAACATGTTTTGTAAAATAAAAGATTTCTTCGTGAAATCAAATGATTGTAAATTACCGGGGTTTTATCCCGAGTTGTGAAATAAAATAATCGGGAAATATTTCAGTTTTAAAAAGATCCTGATAATAAACTTCCGCTGTTAAACTCAATTAATTAAATACCACGGGATTTCTGTCCCGCGGCTCCTGAAACGGGTCAAACCGGGTCGGGGGCCGTGACAGAAAAAGGTGGTATCAGAGCCACTTCTCTAGCCACTGATTTAAGCCAATTAAGTATTTAGAAAATACATAATTTTTATTAATTGATATTTTGTGATTATGTGTTTTATTATCTGACTAATTTTGTACAATATGGGCAGATATTTATATGTTAGCCACTGTAGCAGTAAATACAAATCTTTAAATATTTTGATTCAAGTATTAGCACCCTTATTAAATATAAGCCAGAAACCTGATTCAGTAAATAAATAAATTTACAAATAAAACCTAGTATGTTTTCATATTCGGTTGTTTCGTAGTTACCCAGTATGAAATAATATTTAAAAGTTTTTCTATAAAATTTTGTTATGAGTTTTTTTGTAATTGTATGTATTTTGCTAAAACAACATGAGTGACTTGTCTGACGCCCTTCAGAATTTAAATCTCTATCCAGTAAGAATAGAGGTTTCCAGAGATTTCAATAGGTATATACCAGACATAGAAGAACCTATAGAATTCAATGCTTCACCTCTCGAGAAACCCAAGCCTAAGAAAATGGAAATTGGGGAAAGCTCTAGACAAATTGAGGGGTTACCATCTCAGGAAGAGCTAGATTTTATATTGGCAAGCTATAATACTATTAAGACTGTTAATGAAAATGTTTTTTTTATTCACTCTCTTGAAACACAACTACCAATAAACCTAGAACCAGCTATTCCAAACCTTTCAATCCACTTGCAACCTTTAGGAATAGATGAATGGTTGACTAATGAAATACAGCTCCAAAACAATCCCTATAAGCTTTTTCCTCAGTTCAATCCAGAACCTTTACCAAATTTACCAATGAGTAACGAGAATATGGCTGAACTCCGCCACTTTGGCGAAGAACTAATGGATGCTGGGAATAGGATCCAAGAGATTGGGGGACAGATCTCCTGGAAATACGATGAGAGGGAACACCGTTACTAGAATATCATCTGACAAAGGATAGGGGATTTATGGAACTGTGGTGGTGTAATAGTAATAGTAAAAATCAGTATGTAAAATAACTACAAATAAAACTTTGTAAGATAATAGTGTGTATTGATGCATACTATAAAATATAAAAATGGGAATCGAGAAATCAATAGTTTTGGCTATATGTGTATTGTGAAATTTATATGATGATTTTGTGTATAATTGTTATTTATCGGATACTAATAAAATATATATATATATATATATATTAATTATCAAATGGAAAACGCTAATAATGAACCAGTTAATGAGGTTAATCAATCTGAGCAACAACCGGGGGATCAATATATGAACAGGCAGGATATAGAAAATATCGTTGCTCAAGGGATAGCCAACGCAATTCCAGCAATCGTTACTGCTGTTAAAAATCCAATCGAACCGCAACAAATCGTTCCTAGCAAACGTATTTCTGAAGATAACTTCAGTAATAGCGTAAACGGAGGCAATAATCATGTTAATCATGATAATGAACCACGGCAAGCTCCGCTCCCTAAGAAAATAAAAGCTGCAACGCCTGGTTGCACTTACAAAGAATTTCTTGCTTGTAAACCCACTGAGTTTGCAGGCAATGAAGGAGCGACTGCGGCACTGCGTTGGTTAGAGAAAACCGAGGCAGTAATTGCCATAAGTAAATGTGCTCAGGATGATCAGGTCATGTACGCGTCAAACCTTTTCAAAGAAGGGGCGCTAGAATGGTGGAATACGGTGTTACAATCAAAAGGAAGAAGGATGGCGTATGCTATGAACTGGGAAGAATTTAAGAGCTTTGTAGAAAGAAAATTCTGTCCCGAGTATGAAAAGGAACAAATGACAAATAAGTTTTTAACCCACCGGATGGTGGATGTAGATTGTCGAGGGTATACTTCGACATTCTTCGAGTATGCTCGAGTGGTACCAACCCTGGCTTCGCCAGAGCCGGTACTTATTTCTCGTTATATTTGGGGATTGATTGCGGAAATCCGTAATATCGTCAAAGCTGTGAAACCTCGCACGATTGATGATGCGATGGATTTAGCCAATACTCTGACTGACACACTAGTACGGACAAGAGAAGAAAATAGAAGGAAGTAGCCCAAAAGATTACCCAAGAATTCCGTCTGGGTAACCATAACAATTTCAAGAGAAGAGGGAATGGGAAATCTTCCACTAGTCCATTTTGCAATTCTTGCAAAAGGAAGCATTTTGGAAGATGCAAAGGATATTACAATTTTTGCAAAATTCCGGGGCATCAAGAAGAAGACTGCAGGAGGAAGAAATTTTCAGTTTGCTACAACTGTGGAGAAGCGGGACATCTTAGGCCAGATTGTCCAAAACTGAACAAACCATCTGACAATAAAGCCAAACCTGCAGAAGGAGCAAAATGGAATGTAAGAGCCTTCCAACTGACTGCTCAGGAAGCAGAGCTCATTCCAGATGTGATAACTGGTACGTTCTTAGTTCACAACGTTTACACAAAAGTATTATTTGACTCTGGTACAAACCAAAGTTTTATAAATACTTCATTCTGCCAAACTCTTAACTTACCTTTAATCAGCATTAGGCAAATTTCTACAGTAGAAACGACAGATGGGAATTCAGTTAAAATAAATAAGGTTCTGCAAAACGTAGAAATAGAACTTTTAAGTCATAAATTTTCTGCAACCCTATTATCTATAAAATTAGTTGAATTCGATGTTGTGTTAGGAATGGATTGGTTAGTAAACAACTATGCTCGAATTATATGTGATAAGAATTCCATAGAAATTTGAGCAACCACTAGAGAAGTAATAATGATTACAGGAAATAAGCCATGTAAACCCATAAAGTTCATATCATCAATGAAAATTGCTAATTATGAACGAAAGCAAGGAATAGTATATATGATTTCAGTAATCATTAATACTAAAGATAAAGAACTTAAGGAAATTTCTGTAGTTTCAGAATACCCAGATGTATTCCCAGAAGAGTTACCAGGGTTACCACCAGATAGGGAAGTAGAATTTAGGATTCATCTAAATCCTGGAACTACACCGATAGCCAAGGCACCTTATCGGTTAGCTCCTACTGAAATGTTAGAACTAAAAACACAATTAGATGAATTACTAAGCAAAGGATTCATACAACCTAGCTCATCCCCTTGGGGAGCACCAGTGTTGTTTGTTAAGAAAAAGGATGGTTCGATGAGAATGTGTATTGATTATAGAGAATTGAATAAAGTTACAATTAAGAATTGATACCCATTACCTAGAATTGATGATCTATTCGATCAATTCCAGGGAGATAGATATTTTTCTAAGATCGATTTACGCTCTGGATATCATCAATTGAAGGTACAAGAAGAAGACATATCTAAGACTGCTTTCAGAACTAGGTATGGTCATTACAAGTTTACAATCATGCCCTTCGGATTAACGAATGCACCTGCAGCATTCATGGACATGATGAATAGGATCTGTAAACCATATTTGGATAAATTTGTAATTGTCTTCATCGACGATATACTTATTTATTCCAAAAGTCAGGAAGAACATTGTCAGCACTTGCATGCACTCTTAACTTTGTTAAGAAAAGAGAAGCTTTACGATAAATTCTCGAAGTATGAATTTTGGCTGCCAGAAGTGCAATTTCTAGGTCATATGGTGAATCATGAAGGTATTCACGTAGATCATGATAAGATAGCAGCAATTACCAAATGGAAGGTTCCGCAATCCGCAATGGAAATTAGGAGTTTTGTAGGTTTAGCCAGATACTATAGACGGTTTATTAAGGATTTTTCCAAGATAGCTATACCATTAACTAAGCTAACCTGTAAAACAGTTAAGTTTGAATAGGGACCTAAACAAGAAGAAGCCTTTAGGATCTTAAAGCATAAATTAACAAATGCCCCAATCCTAGCCTTACCAGAAGGAACAGAAGATTTTTAAGTATATGTTGATGCTTCAAAGCTAGGATTTGGATGTGTGTTAATGCAACGCAAAAAGGTAATTGCGTATGCATCAAGGCAATTGAAAAAGCACGAAGAAAATTTTACGACTCATGACTTAGAGTTAGGAGCCGTAATTTTTGCCCTTAAGATTTGGAGACATTATCTGTATGGAAGTAAATTTACTATCTATACAGATCATAAAAGTTTAAGATATATATTTGGGCAAAAAGAGTTAAGCATGAGGCAAAGGAGATGGATGAAAATCCTAAGTGACTACGATTGTGATATTCAGGCTGAAGACGGCTAGAGATCTCCAGAAGAGTTATACAGATAATAGACGAAAGCCGTTGGAGTTTCAAGTTGGAGACAAATTGCTATTGAAAGTATCTCCTTGGAAATGAGTTGTTAGATTCGGTAAGAAAGGAAAGCTAAGTCCAAGATACGTAGGACCATTTCCAGTGATCCAACGTATAGGACCAGTTGCTTATTGTTTACAACTACCAGGAGTGTTAGCTGGAGTACATGATGTATTTCATATATCCAATCTCAAGAAATGTCTATCAGACAAATCTTTGGTAGTACTTCTCCAAGATATAAAGGTAATTAAAAATTTTAGAGAAACTTCTTCAGATAGAAGATAGAAAGATCAAATTTCTCAAAACACAAACGATTAATGTTAGTTCAAGTAAAGTGGGATTCAAAGATAGGACCTTAATACACTTGGGAACTGGAATCAGAAATGAAGCGAAAGTATCCTCAATTATTCCAGTAAATCTCGAGGACGAGATTTTTATTAAGGTAGGGAGAATGTAACAACTATCATCAAAAGTCATATTTATTATTTTAATTGACCAATAGGAAACCCTAATTGAGACACCCAAGTGATTCTACACAAACCCTAAAATTTTCAGAATTTCCAGAATCAGGATCAGGGCCCCTAAAACTCAAGGGGGGGGGGGGGGTAAAACCCTAGTTACGATTATCCACATAACTATCTGTCAAAATCGAATTTTTTGAAACTGTCAAGGCAGCAAGCCTACTCACGCACGTAGCTACCCTATGAACATAGGTGACCCCTCGCGTCACGCGACGCCAGGAGGGGTACCCCTCGCGTCACGCGAGGGGGTCCAAAATTCATGTATAAATAGGGGTGTCTGGGACTTGAAATTGGGCACTCAAACGATGAAAAAATTCGAAATATACGCCAAGTTATAGTCTGTTTACTATTACAACACACACGGATCACTAATCGACGCCGCAATCAGGGTAATAACTCGATCGCTGATACGATTCAATGTCCGATTAATCAAAATATCCAATGGATGTTTAAGTGCTGCCCACATTAGGGTTATGCTTTGTCATTCGTCGTTAATTCGATGGATGTTTAAGTATCGCACTTTGTCATTCGTTGTGAGAGTTTGATCTCGTGAGTTATCGTAAATGCTGTATTGATTACTAACCCAGAATTGTGTGCCTGTTATTAAATTTAGGTTAAAAAGGCTAATCAGTAGGCTAGGCTCTGCTCAAATTAAATCTGCAATGTGAGTCATTCTCTTTTTATCAACTATTTTACAATACCTCAAATTATTTTCAAAAGTTATAATTACAGGGACTAAGTCGTGGATATCTTGAATCACTGGCTAGTGGGGTATTGTGCACATTACTAATTTTCTCCCAGTTAGGTTCATTGACCTACTAGGGATAATCATCACTATTTAGGTTCATTGACCTAATAGTGGTATGACCATCGTCACCATTGTGACACAGCGCCAGATAAAAATAAGATAGAAGCCATTGTAATCGCTCTTATGCTGTAATTAATAACTATGCATCATTTTATGTAAATAGAATGATTCACTCAGTATTTTCCGCTGACAAAACCTTTTTAAAACATGTTTCAGGTGATCTGTTATGATCCAGGAAAAGTGCCGTGAAGCACTACAAGCTTAAGAAAGTGGCTCAGGATAAAATAAAGAAACTTGTTTTGTAAAATAAAAGATTTCTTTGTGAAATCAAATGATTGTAAATTACTGGGGTTTTATCCCGAGTTGTGAAATAAAATAATCGGGAAATATTTCAGTTTTAAAAAGATCCTGATAATAAACTTCCGCTGTTAAACTCAATTAATTAAATACCACGGGATTTCTGTCCCGCGGCTCCTGAAACGGGTCAAACCGGGTCGGGGGCCGTGACAACTTTGTCTTCACCAAGTGATGTAAGAGACTTAGGCAAACATGGCCTTGATTGTCAAGAACTCTTACGATCAATCTTGGATCCCGAGACGACTCACACACTCTATGATGGACAATGGATGATGGTGGTGGATGATGGTGTTATGGTGGTGGTGGGTGGTGGGTGAAGTGTGAGAGAGGTGGTGTGCCAAGGGATGGTTTGAGCTTGAGCCAAGCACTCCTATTTATAGGCTGAACAAAAGCTCGGGCACGGCCCCGTGTCCACATCCTTCTCTTTCTTCATTAATTGCTCTTGTTTATTAGTTGACCACGGCCCCGTGTCCGCTGGGCACGACCCCGTGTGCAGAAGCATATCTGTACTATCAAGATTTTCCTGGATTCTGCGAATCTTATAGTTGACCACAACCCCGTGTCCGCTGAGCACGACCCGTGGTGGGCGATGGAAGCTTCTACAACTTTGTCTTTTATGCTGACACTTGGGCACGCCCCCGTGCTCACTGAGCACGGGGCGTGTTCAGCCTTATGTTTTCTTGTTTTGCTTGGGAAGATGCTGTCGTGGGGTCGGGCATGCCACGTTTGTTCCTTTTCTTGTATTTATGTTAGATTTAGCTGCCTTTTTGCTTCTTTTGTTAATTTGAGCTTATTTAATCCTGAAAATACAAAAGGAAGAGAAAAACACACTTTTTCCAACATTAGTACTAAAAAAGGGTTAGTTTTATGCCACAATTGATGTAATTTATATGTTGCATTTTGCACACATCAAATACCCCCACACTTGAATCTTTTCTTGTCCTCAAGCAAAACTCTTTATAATGTGGCTTTACACTCCCAAATGGAATTGGTAGAAAAGAAGGTTTTTGGGCTTGTCATAGAGTGTCGGGATTTCCAAGATTCTTTATTTAGTTTTATTTTTATTTTTTTTACAATCCTATTCGTCATGATTTATTCAAAACTTTTCATGAGATAAATTACTTATTAGGGCATAACATACCTCTTTAAAATTTTATTTATATACAAGTTCACATACCTCACGGGGGATCACTCAACACTCGGCCGAAGATGTATTTTAGTGAATCACTCGAGAGCGGCATGGAACTTACTCCTACCATAGGCTTGCCAAGCGATCAATCCTCCTCCTTTTTAACTATATACCTTTGTAAATATCAAGAGGACTTTTGGGTGAAGGGTTAGGCTTGGGTTAAAGATAGGTGGTTGGGTTAGTGGTTAGTAGAAAAGGGCGAAAAGCGTAACAAGCGTCGGTTTTCGAAAGACTTTTTATTCTTTTTGCAATTTTTATTTTGATGAAGCTATTATTCAAACAAAGTTATTTTTGATGAACTTGTTTGTTTATTTCTTTTGCTTCATCATCAACGAAATATATATATATATATATTTTGAAAGTCACACGAAAAACTGAGCTTGTTACTAAAATAAAGGGTTAAAAATAAAAAGGTTTTGGTGGGTGAAAGGGTGTTTGGTTTGGGTTAAGAAATGAAAAGGTTTAGGCTCAAAGGGGTTAACTAGGGGGATTTTGGGTAGGTGGTAAAAAAAAAGAAAAATAATGGTGTAGAAATAAAAAGGGTTAGTCCTAATGCCTCCATCATTTACTTACTCGGGTTTAAGTTGGTAAGGACCGGGAATGTATCGTCGTGGCAAGTTCTAGAGTTGTAAGAACCAAGCGGCTATTCACACAAGAAACGAAAAATGAGCATTTAATTTAAAGATATATATTTGTATGCTCAATAAAGGCTCAAAACTCACTTTTGTGGGAATGAGTTTTTATGTGATCAAGTATATATAATTAAATTTTAACTAAGCTTGTCATGCCTTTTCATAATTTTCTTATGTTGGTTCTTTTTATCACGATGCTATCGGTTGTAAATTTGTAAAAATATAACCTTTTTATAATTTTGAAATTCCCAAATTAAACCTAGACAAGTAAAAAAATTGAAAATTTTTGAAAAAAAATTGGGGTGATTAGCGGTTCCAATAGAGTTTTGTGTAAGGCTTGTTATTAGGACTTGCAAGATTCAAGGTTTTAGCATCCCCCCACACTTAAATTACACATTGTCCTCAATGTTTGCCAAAAATAAGTTTTTAGGTTGATTAAATGTGTAAAAAGGTGTGAAAAAGCAAAAATTTGTGTTACTGGGCGCTGGACACGACCCCGTGTTCAAGTGCCAGTAACAAGAATTAAACAAAAGAAACAGAAGTCTGGACACGGGGGCGTGTTCGGTGAACACGGCCCGTGTCCAGTTTACCTGAACTGGGTCATTTCTGCAGACTGTGCAGCACGGGGCCGTGTTGGGCGGACACTGAGCTTACTGTTTATGAAGAAAATTGTCGGATGGCCCTGTTTTCCTGCATGGGGTGCTGGTTCAAGTTTCCCTTGTTATCCTTTGCCATCCTGAGTATGTTTTATTCGTTTCAACACCATCCAAACACCAAATTAATTAAAACCATCATTCATTAAGTCATAGAGAGAATTACATATTAGTCCTAAAAATTGAAAATAAAGCAGAAAATAAAAGTTAAAGGTCCTAAATTAGATAGGTCAAGTGATACGTAAAATCATCCTAAGGAGTTCTACTTCTACAATAAGAACCAAAATTCCGGAAATAGTCTTCCGGTATCTTAAAGTCTTGTAGAACTCCGAGCCGAGGGGCGTTTAAAGCCATTATTCTATCTCTCTTGGGAGGAAGAAGGCAGCGTCATTCTCTTCAACATCTTGTGGAGGAGGAGCGACACCGATCGGAACCCCTTGTAGCACTTCCCGAGGGGGCTCCGGATGCATGGCGTACCACTCGGCTGGTATGATGACTTCAGGAACCACATTCCATGCCCTTTGGGTAATGATTGGTACCAAAGGAGGAGAAGCGAGAATGTTCAACCTTTGGTGCAAAAGGTTGACTTCTCGAAGACATCCCTCTAGTCCCACCATCAAATGATTAATACGGTCAACCAATGCCTCTTCCACCCCTGTCATTTCATCAAGGGCCTCTCTTAGGGCGTAAACATAGTTTACAAGAGAATCTTCAACCGTTGATGACCTTCTCCCTTGCCGGTTGTTTCTGGAGTGTGATGAAGATGTTCCGCTAGTTCTGCTCGCCATTCTAAGAAAACAAACCGAGAAGAGTTCAACTTTATGAAGTCAGTACTTTGGACACGGCCCCGTGTTCAATGAGCACGACCCCGTGTTCAAATGTCTGCAGATTTTTAGGACAAGGGATCTTGGAGTTTTAATTTGTTTTAATGATGTTTAGAACGTTTTTAAGCCGAAACAACTTAAAACATTGTTGTAGAACTTATTTTTAACAAGATCCCATGAATAAAAATCTAACAAACATCTCACTAAAGCTTGAAATTATGGAGATTCCAAGTTCTAATGGAAGCATGAAGAAGATGGAAGTGGATAAAAGAGGAAAGGACAAGAAGGGTGTTGAGAAACTTCTTTTAGAAAATACCTAGGATGGTATGTGAGAATATTCTCCAAATCTCTGTCCCTTGAATGGTTCAAATGTGCAGGATTCTTGGCTGCATTTATAGAAAACGACAGTACGCTGCACACGACCCCGTGTCGACTGGACATGGCCCCGTGTTCAGGGGAATCCTGACACATTTTGTCCGTATTCTGACATGAAATCAGACGAGAATCTTCAAGTGGACACGGGGGCGTGTTGACCTGGACACGGCCCCGTGTCTAGAAGCTGTCTTATGGAGTTTGCCTATTTTTAAGGAACTTTTCCGGACCGGGTGGTTCCTTACTAGATGGAACAACCCCAAAGTGCCTAAGATACCTTAATTGCTCTAGATTAAGACAAGAACGCAAGAGGTTGTCGGTGAGGGTGATTCCTATGCTATATGTAGGTGGACAAGTCCAACCCTTTCCCGGGCTCTCGTTAAAGAAGGTGTATGCCGAATCACTCAGGTCTATGTATGCATTGAACGAAGTCGATGGAGAGTCCTTCATGGCACAATCGGCACAGGGACGACTATCGCTCAAGTCCTCACTAGAGTTAGAAGTATCGTCGGGGACAACGAAGTTGTTTGAATGCGATTCCAACACTTCTTCTTGGTTTTCATCTTGAGATAAATTTTTGAAATCTATCCTAAGTTCTTTAAACCAATTAAGAATTAAATCTTCTAATTGAAATAGTTCATCAAGAAGCATTTCTCCTAGAAAATCCGGTTGGGAGCATTCGAGGGAGAGATAAGGATTATTTTTACTTTCGCCCCTCTTAAGGATACAAGGAAACGATGGGTCTATATAGTGGGGCTTATAATTTAGAAAATAACATTCTAATTCCTTATGGGAACCACCACATATTTGACACCACGTACCATAAGAGTGCCGAAAGTAAAAAGTATCAGTATCACTCATGTTTGTGTCAGAAATTACCAACCGTCGGGATCTTACGGTTCTGTTTTCAGTAACTGAATCTTGGGTACGGGGGCGTGTTGAGTGGGCACGGCCCCATGTTCAGCTTACTGTCTGACTTAAAACAGGATTGCCAGTTCCAATGATTGGGCACGGGGCGTGTTCAGCGGGCACGACCCGTGCTGAGTTCTGCAGAAGCTGAAAAATTGAGAAAAATCTTAAAAAAATAGAAAAATAAGAAAAACGATTAGGCCGTTGATTCCTAACTTTCTTAAAATCCTTGTGTCCCCGGCAACGGCGCCAAAAACTTGATGTGCGTGAGTGTTATTAGTTTTTAATGTATATGTTAAGCCCCTTTTAACACTTTTTAGCCAAGTTTTAAATTTATAAAACACGATATTTACTAACACTAAACACACATATGGGCAAGTGCACCCATCGTGAGTGTAGTATAGTGTTGGTAAGATACCGAGGTCGTCCAAGGACACAAGAGCTTTTAGTACCGGTTTATCCTCAACGTCTAATCAAATCAAAAGTTTAGAAAAAGGTTTTAAACTAAGAAAAAAATAAAAACTAACTAAAATGCTGAAAATAAAAATAAAAGAAAAACAGATAGACAAGATGAATCACTTGGCTCCGACTCGTGTTTAGTTGTCACACCCCGATTTCCACGTGTCACTGGTGGGCCCGGTGGGGGAGTATCGTGACGTGGTTGGCAACGTATTAGTCAAACAACACAATATAATAATGCACAGCGGAAGCAAATTTAAAAATAATATACAACCGAATTTATTTATTGTAATCAAAGTTACAATATTCGGTGATTATCCACAGTACGGATCGAAATAAAATAACATTTATGGTTCAACAGACTTCTGGCATCCTAAGCTTGCGAGACTTTTATTGATGCTTAGGAGACAATCCAGCCAAATTACGTTTAGTACCCGCATTCAGTCTTTTTGGGAAAATACGTCAGTTTACACTGGTAAATACATTCAACTGACTCATTTTGGAAAATGATTGAAAATTGGTTTGGATGCACGTGGCATAAATCATTTTATTTAACTTGGGAGAATTATTTAATATTATAATCTTGTGAACGAATTACATGTCACTTATGCGTTCAGTAGCCCGAATATAATCCGGGTTAAAGATCAATGGACACACCACTTTAAGTGAGTTATAGACGGGAGTACGCCTACACCCCGTGCTCAGGTCGTGGCCATCTCGTAAGATGATGCCAGGGATATCCGGGACATGGTCATTAACCCCCCAAAGGCTGTAAAGTAAACAAATATGTTTAAAAACGAGCCGATCAAATTATTCAACTACCCACTAAGCGTGGAGATTTGATGCCCGATCAAGCGGTACGCTATGTACCGTAACCCAAGCCCGTATAGGGAAAATAAGTTAAAAGTATTTACCTGATGCAAGTATAAATCACAATAAGCAAAAATAGCAAGTATATTTTACTGGTTCTCCTAATCTGGAACGAAGGTTAAATATAACCTATTAGAATTATAACGGGTCTTTTATTAAGCTTAAGCTTAGACCGGCTAGTTTCAAGATACGGTTCGTACGCACGATTAAGCGAAGACCGGATAGAATGTGATTCAGACCCGACAAGTTTGAAGACTTGTTTAATATGGGTTTATTATTCACATTCTGGATTTTGAGATAAAACCGTTAAGGTTTGACCCGTTTCGGCTAATTTATGTAAACTTGTTACATAAACCGAACCGTACGCGTAATAAGCGTGACGGGTAGTCTTGAGAGCTATGAACAGGTTTCCTAAGTTAATTATGTCTCAAATATGTTGTGACATCAGTAAGGTGTCTTTCGTTATGCCCCGAACTAGTTTAAACACAAACTATGCCCCGTAGGGGTAGTTTGGTCATTTTAAGGTTTGTAAAAGAGTTTAATTGTTTAACTGAGTTACAGGTCTGATGTAAACAGCAAACATACTTATTTTGATGGGTTATAACAGTAGGCTAAGGCATATATGTGAAATTTATCATCTTTAACCAAACTATGCCCCGTAGGGGTATTTTGGTAATTTCACATAAGCCTAAAAGCTCAAAAACGAAGTCTGAGTTTATCAACCTTTGCTTACTGTTAAAATATCATAATTTTCCTCATATATCAGTAGGTATCAACCCGGGTATGTCCAATATGATTTTAGGACATACTATGCGTTAAAAACGCTAATTATGGCGATTAAAGGCCATTTCCGGGTTCTATACTTAAATCTGATATTTTTATATTTCCAGAAGGCTTAAAATAATTTATTTAACATATGTGATCAGTAGCAAAAGGTTTGGAGTCGTTTAGATAAGTAAAACTCGTTTTATGGCCCGTAAGGGCAAAACCGACAATTACCGAATTAAGCCTACGACTATGAGTTATGCTCAGCCTAAAATTAATTAAAAATCTTTAAAAATCCTAAAATAATATATTATATCAGTGGGTAAAAGATTTGATACCAAAAAGTATGTTTAACTAGGCTATACGCTAATTACGCCATTATGTTAACATAAAGCATTAGTTTTGCGATAATGAGCATAACTCTTAATCTACAAGTCTATATATCCGTATTTAAGGTTTCTACACTTTTACATTTTCATAAATCACGTTTTAAGGTAATAAGGGCATAACGGTCAACATATGAGCGGTTAACGGAAACATGCATATTAATTGGGTAATCAACGAAACAAGTACAGAGGCTTATACTATCATGTAACCTAACCCTAATGAAGCATTAAGGCATTTCTAATTCCATCTAACTCGGGCCAGAACTGAAGTCAACGTGAAAGTCAAAGTTTCGGGACTTTCGGTTCCGGACCGGTTCAAAACTGGGAGTTGTCGAGTCGAACGAGTTTAGACATGTCCGTACACTTATTACCAGGTTATATTAAGTCTAAAACAGTTTACACGCATTACGTATTGCTAATTGTGCATTAAATCATATTTTATATTTCTGTTGACTTTTTCGGTCAACGTTTGACCCGACAAACGACCTGGTTAGGTCTGGAATCGGTACGTGCCTTTACAAGGGTTTAATAATCATATAATTACCTACTTAACGGTACTCTTAATTCGACATACGACTGAGCTATCATTAATTAATTACGAAGTCAAACCGTAGTTACGTCGGTTTGACTTTTAGCTAAAATACTAAGCTATAATTAATTTAAAAAGGTTAGTCAACTTACCAAGTGTTTAATGATGATTAGGGATGCCTTGTAATCAGCTTGAAAGCTCCCCAATTTGATCAGACTTGAATTGTGAAAGGAATGATCATGGAGTTGCAACTTATGTGGGTTATATAGTGTTCATGGCACCATGAATTGATGACAACAAAGTCTACAACACTCCACAATTGTTCAACACATGTCTCTAGTATGTAGGGGGTGCCTAGGGGTCGTTTACAAGTGAGAAAAACCGGTGGAATAGGTCACAATCGCGCATAACAGCCAACAGAAGGTTTCTGGTCGCTGGCAAGGTGCTTGCGCACCGTAAGCACATCTGCTTACGGTCCGTAAGCAGTCATCAGGGGCTGTTTTGCTTGTTCTTTCAATTATTCGAAAAGGTAACCCACTTGCACGAATTTGGGGCTTCAATATGACAATTAGGGACCCTTCAAATGTACCTTATACTGTATAATACCCCACCACATTGGTTTGTTTGCTTTGGATCCAAAAACAAGACCCGAAAACAAAAGTTTATCATTGCTTTTCTTCATGGAATCAAGTCATTCATTATCAGTTCCATTCTTGTCAACCCTTTTATGGGTTTAAAACTAAGTGGATGTTTAATATATAATAACTTGGGTTTTGGGATTTATCAATGAGGTGTTCAGAGGTAAATATTTAACATGACGCGACTTTTTAAATCCCGCCAAAACTTCTTTATTCAATCCGGGTTCACAACGTGTTTTTGTCGTACATGACACGTGTCGACATCTTATTAAACATGAAATTTTTGAGGTGTTACATCCTCACCCCCTTAAAATAAATCTCGACCCGAGATTTACTGAAACAAATAAGGGTATTTTTCTTTCATCGTGGATTCAACCTCCCACGTGTATTCGGGACCTCTACGGGCATCCCATTTTACCTTTACAAAAGGTATATGCTTCCTTCGAAGCTTCCTTACCTGTCGATCTTCAATCGACAAAGGTTTTTCAACAAATTTTAAGCTCGCGTCTATCTGCACATCTGTATGTGGCATGACATGTGATTCGTCAGCTGAACACTTCTTTAGATTGCAGATGTGGAACACATTGTGAATTCCACTGAGCTCTTCTGGTAAGTTCAACTTATAGGCAACTGACCCGACACATTCGATAACCTCGAAAGGTCCTATGTATCTCGGGCTTAGCTTGCCTTTCTTACCAAATCGCATCACCCCTTTCCATGGTGACACTTTAAGTAGGACTTTTTCACCCACTTCGAAATGAAAATCCTTACGATTTGGATCAGCGTAACTCTTCTGCCTATTCCGGGCAGCTTGGAGTTTATTACGAATCTGGACAATCTTGTCCGTCGTTTCGAACACGATCTCTGGTCGTGATAACTGGACTTCTCCAACTTCCGCCCAGCAAACTGGCGATCTACACTTTCTACCGTATAATGCCTCAAAAGGCGCAGCCTTAATGCTGGTATGGTAGCTATTGTTGTAGGAGAATTCGATTAATGGTAGGTTTTTATCCCAACTACCTCCCAAATCGATCGCACATGCACGTAGCATGTCTTCCAACGTTTGAATAGTACGCTCACTCTGACCGTCAGTCTGAGGATGGTAAGCCGTACTAAAGTTCAAACGTGTGCCCAAAGATTGCTGGAAGCTCTTCCAAAAATGTGACGTGTACCTAGTATCTCTATCAGAGATAATAGCTACAGGTATGCCGTGTAAGGCTACAATCTTATCAACGTATAACTGGGCTAACATATCGAAGCTATAAGTCTCCTTGATGGGTAAGAAATGGGCTGACTTAGTCAGTCGGTCAACTATAACCCATATCGTATCGTTTCCTTTCCTCGTCTTGGGTAACTTGGTAATAAAATCCATAGTTACCATTTCTCACTTCCACGTAGGAAGTTCAGGCTGTTGTAGCAAACCTGACGGTTTCTGATGCTCGGCTTTGACTTGCGCACATGTCAAGCATTTTGCTACATGGGCAGCTACATACTTTTTCAATCCTATCCACCAATAATTTGCCTTCAAATCCTGGTACATCTTATCAGCTCCAGGATGAACGGAGTATTTGGAACGGTGGGCTTCTTGGAGGATTACATCACGAAGTCCTCCAAAAATTGGAACCCATATTCGTCCATTTAATCGCAGAATTCCGTCCTTGCTAAGAGTTAACTGCTCCTCAGTTACTCCTAACTTTTCATTAGGATAGTTAGCTTCCAACACAACTTCCTTCTGTGCAGCTAACACCCTTTCTATCAAACTGTTCTTTATTTCCATGCGCTTGGCATTAATTCGAATGGGTTTAACCCTTTCCTTTCTGCTCAAGGCGTCGGCGACTACATTCGCTTTGCCGGGATGATACTTGATTTCACAATCATAGTCATTCAAGGTTTCCATCCAACGGCGTTGCCTCATGTTTAATTCCTTCTGATTAAACAGATGTTGGAGGCTCTTGTGATCAGAATAAATCACACATTTGATACCATAAAGATAGTGTCTCCAAAGCTTTAGTGCGAATACAACGGCACCCAACTCCAAGTCATGGGTGGTGTAATTCTTTTCATGCACTTTCAGTTGTCTTGATGCGTAGGCAATCACCTTGCCTTTCTGCATAAGCACACACCCCATGCCAGTGTGCGAAGCATCACAATAAACCACAAAGTCTTCAATTCCCTCTGGCAATGTCAGTACCGGGGCGTTGCTCAACTTTTGCTTCAGAATATCAAAGGATTCTTGCTGCTTAGGGCCCCAAATAAACTTAACCTTCTTCTTAGTTAAGGAGGTTAGGGGTGCAGCAATCCTTGAAAAATTTTCAATGAAACGCCTGTAATATCCTGCCAATCCCAGGAAGCTACGTATTTCTGTAGGCGTCTTTGGCTCTTGCCAATTCATAACAGCTTCAACTTTAGCGGGATCCACCTGGATACCACGCTCACTAACCACGTGTCCAAGAAATTGGACTTCTCGTAGCCAAAATTCACACTTAGAGAATTTGGCGTAGAGCTTCTCCTGACGTAGAAGTTTGAGAATACAACGAAGGTGTTTCTCGTGGTCAGCTTGATTCTTAGAATAAATAAGGATGTCATCGATGAAGACGATAACAAATTTATCTAAGTAAGGCTTGCAGACGCGATTCATGAGATCCATGAACGCGGCTGGTGCATTAGTGAGCCCAAACGGCATCACTAGGAACTCGTAGTGACCATAACGAGTCCTAAATGCAGTCTTGTGAACGTCTTCATCCTTAACCTTCAACTGATGGTAGCCTGACCTCAGATCAATCTTTGAGAAGTAACTTGCCCCTTGAAGCTGATCGAACAAATCGTCGATCCTGGGCAATGGATATCTATTCTTGATCGTGACTTTATTAAGCTCGCGATAGTCGATGCACAGACGCATCGACCCATCCTTCTTCTTGACAAACAGGATTGGCGCTCCCCAAGGAGATGAACTAGGTCGAATGAAACCCTTAGCTAGCAGTTCATCTAGCTGCGTTCGCAACTCCTTCATTTCTGTGGGTGCCAATCTGTAGGGTGCCCTAGCAACTGGTGCCGCTCCGGGGATGATGTCTATCCTGAATTCAACTTGTCTATCTGGTGGCAAACCAGGTAGATCTTCAGGAAACACTTCTGGGTATTCAGAAATGACAGGGATGTCTTCTAACTTCGGTTTGGGCTCATCAATAATCACCTGTGCCATGTAGATGACACACCCCTTCTTCAAACACTTGGAAGCCTTGAGCATAGTCACGTGCTCAGGTAATCCATACTGGGTATCTCCCCGAATGGTAAGTGACTCACCAGACGAAGTCTTTATCACTACTTGCTTCATGTTACAGACGATTTGGGCCTGGTTATGAGATAACCAGTCCATACCCAGAACTATGTCAAAACCGGCTAACTTAAACGGAAGTAGAGACAGAGGAAAAGAATGGTTCTTAATGGATATAACACATCCATCTAACACAGTAGAGAGGGTTTCTATGGTACCATCTGCTAATTCTACCTCATAGTTTGCGTTTAAGGTTTTGACAGGTAAATTCAATAATTTACAAAACTTATGATCTACGAAAGACTTATCTGCGCCTGAATCAAAAAGTACTCTTGCAAAGACATAATTTACAAGGAAAGTACCTGTTATGACATTATCGTCCTGCACAGCTTCTTTCGCGTCCATTCTGAAGACTCTGGCATTAGTCTTCTTAGCCTCCTCAGGCTTCTTGTTGTATTTTGGGCAGTTGGTCTTGATGTGCCCCTTCTCATTGCAACGGTAGCACGTTGCATCTTTTATCTTTTTGCAATCCAGGGTTTTATGGTCCGTGGACTTGCAAATTCCAAAAGCAAATGATTTTGACTGAGTCTGAGAGCTTGACTCCAGTCTGCACTTTCCATAGTGCTGCTTCTTGCAAATTTTACACCTGGGCTTCTCATCAGACTTATGCCCATCCTTCCTCGACTCAGATCCCTTTTTGTTATCACCGTTCCCACGGTGTTTCTTATTCGACCTTCGCGAACCATCATCTTCACTCTTCCTCTTCTCGGCCGCCTTATTCCTCTGCGATCTCTGCCGGACCGCATCCAGAGTGAGGGATAAGGAAAGGTCAGTTACAGACCTGAAGGTAACTGGCCGAGAAGCTTTTACACTGGACTTGATCTCGGGTTCCAAACCACCAATAAAGCGAGCGATTCTTTTTGGCTCCGGGGTTACCAGGTAGGGAACCAGCCGAGACAGTGTATTGAAGCTTGTCAGATAAGCTTGACAATCGAGGTTCTTCATCACCAAGGATAGAAAGTCGGATTCTATCTTCTCCACCTCGTGTTGAGGGCAGAAGTTTTCCTTGATCAGGGCAATGAATTGATCCCACGTCATGCTATACAACGGGATCTTTCCGGAGGCCTTCATTAGAGATCTCCACCATGCCAATGCTTCACCTTTGAAGGACTGTGACACAAACTTAACTATATCCCCTTCAGCGCACCCGCTGATATCCACCACCGTGTCCATTTCATCCAGCCATGTCATACAGTCGACGGCCCCTTTTTCCCCAGTAAAATCCCTGGGTTTACAAGATACGAAGTACTTATAAGTGCAACCCTTGTTACGGGGTCCTTGATGTAGTACTATATGCTGAGATGGGACACTTTGATTGTTGGTGGACTGACGGTCATCACCGTCTTTCTTGGGTCCATTCTTTTTGGGAGGAGGCTTGTTATGAGCCTCAGAATGTGTCCTGGGCTTTGAATGTGATGCAGAGTGGGTCCTACTTCGAGTATCACTGTATTCCTCATACTGTCTATTCAAAGCCTGGGTTATAGCGCCATCTATGATTGCTTTTAGTTCAGCACCCGTTAACGTAATCTGGGCGTTCTCATTCGGCTCCACAGGATGGCTATTTATTTCATTTGAGTCAGCCATTTGAATTGAACTGTTGCAGAAAACAAGAACAATATTTTATTTGGGAGTTTATTATGGAGTTACCCCTTAGGGTAGCTCGTTAACCATGGTAAACAGAGACCATAAATTGGTTAACTTACTAATCGTACTAATTTAGGATTTCAATTTAAAATTTATCCTAAATATAGATAATAACAATATATATTAGCACATAAGGCTTAGTCACATGGACAATTTAAATTATAAGCTATGATTTCAGAGAATCAAGGCTTTTAAGGTTTAAATATATTTTATTACCTTTTTCAGACAGTGAGTCAAAGCTACAACTGTCTTTTGACTCATGTAGAAATGAGCAAAGCCCATAGGCATTATATTACCAACGTATGGTAAAATATGATCATCTTAATTGATGATCTTACCCCATGATTCAGAGATCATATAATTGGGTTTGGGATCTTCTAAAGAATCCTTATATATATAAAATGACATGTGATTGTAACGAATCACTTCTGCCAGGAGTGTTAACATGTTTTAAGATGTTAACAGGGATTTGAATCTTTTTAAACAGGTCTTACCATTTTGGCCCGGTCTTATAATTGACACGAAGCTAGGTTTCACACTTTAAGATCCTTAATTAAATAATTACATAGGCAGATAAAAATGATTTTAATTTATTTCATTTGTAATTATTTATGCACAAAAAGGCAATCATGATAATCATAGAAATAACATCCCATTAATTTATTCAAAGCATTACACATTTGCCCTAAACGGGTCTTTCAAATTACTAACTTACCCACGTAGAGGTTAAATAACACACATGCCCACGCAGGGGCTAAATATCATACATGTCCACGTAGGGACTAATACTAACAATACACCCACGTAGGGGTTTAAACCATAAGCATGCCCACGCAGGGGCTAAAAGCAATATACCAAATACACTCACGAAGGGGTTCAAACAATAATTACAGGAGAAAATAACTGTGGAAGGATTCAACGATCCTTCTTGTTCTTTCCCTTGATCAAACTAACCAACCCTTGGAAGAACGTCTGCCTTTCCCTACGATCCTCGTGAGCTTCCCGTTCAACTTGCTGCAACCTATGAAGAATTTCCTCCCTTTCTGGGGGAGAAAACCGGGGTGGCTGCGATTGAGCCCGGATGATGGGTCTAGAAGGTATCGAGTATCCCTGAGTCGGGTAACTCACCCCCCATGGATCCCCATAGGGTCCTTGGTTGTTGTAGTTCGCTGCTACCATGTATGGATCAGCCTCCGCGTACCCATAGTCGTGATGCGTTGGAGGTTCAAACGGGTTGTAAGCCATGCCACCCGTATATGCCGGGATTGGGTTTTCAAACCCCATCGGCGGTGGCTGTAGTACAGCAGGGTTGGAGGGTCCACCCACTTGTGGGTCCTCCTGGTATGGCGGGTAGTGACTAGCACTTGACTGTTGTGGGGAACTGAAATTGAAGCCCCCCGGTCGCACTGACATGCGTGCACCGGTTCTTCTACGCCTTGGCGGTTGAGGAGGTGCCGGTTGAACTGGTGGCGGTGGAGGTGGTGGCGTAACTGCCACAAATCGGTGATCCTCAGATGAATCTTGATGATGCGGCTGTGGCTGTGGCTCCTGCTGATGATTAGACTGCTGCTGCTGATGCTGCCCATGAGACGACGAGTGGTGTGATGGTGTATAATACCACTGGTGTTGATCGAACAGGGCTTGGAAACTGTCTGGACCACCGTAGGGTGATCCGTGGAAGGATGATCCATCGGAGATTTCGATCGGATGGTTTGGAGTACCACTTGCCGGCATGACGGGGTCCGTATCCTCGTCCATATCGTCGGCGTGATCTCCTGAAAAGTGGTCCTCTGGATCCAGTGGGTTAAAACCCACGGGCTCTGGTATGAACCCAACCGGGTTAAACTGTCCCCGAAAAGCAGGTGTAGGGTCTCCATATGAATGAAGAGATAGGGATCTCTGAAGTGGTATATAGGACGGTTGAGGGTTATGGGGTTCATAAGGATTTAGAGCAGGAGGTGTGGAAGTATGTGAAACCGATCGTCTGGCCGGCTCGTACTGGTTTCTTCGGTTTTCCCGAGGGTCGTCACTCTCGGTGTTGGATGGAGCTCGCCTTCGTGAAGGTCCAGCTTCATGATCGTTGGGGGCGGTAACTGGCCCCTTTCCACGTCCTCGTGTTCGGAAGAATCTAGGAGGCATCCTCCTTATTCCTGTCAATATAGCATGAGATAACAATAACAAAAATATAAAATTTAAAGGACAAAACAAATACCGAAAAGGTAGAATTTGTCCTATGTTATAAGTCTAGACTCGAAGGTTTAGATATGTGCAATTGTGTAACTGAGATTAAACACAAAAGGCTAGTGTTTAATTCACTCAGTGTTGGCTCTGATACCAACCTGTCACACCCCGATTTCCACGTGTCACCGGTGGGCCCGGTGGGGGAGTATCGTGACGTGGTTGGCAACGTAATAGTCAAACAACACAATATAATAATGCACAGCGGAAGCAAATTTAAAAATAATATACAACCGAATTTATTTATTGTAATCAAAGTTACAATATTCGGTGATTATCCACAGTACGGATCGAAATAAAATAACATTTATGGTTCAACAGACTTCTGGCATCCTAAGCTTGCGAGACTTTTATTGATGCTTAGGAGACAATCCAGCCAAATTACGTTTAGTACCTGCATTCAGTCTTTTTGGGAAAATACGTCAGTTTACACTGGTAAATACATTCTTATGTTGGTTCTTTTTATCACGATGCTATCGGTTGTAAATTTGTAAAAATATAACCTTTTTATAATTTTGAAATTCCCAAATTAAACCTAAACAAGTAAAAAAATTGAAAATTTTTGAAAAAAATTTGGGGTGATTAGCGGTTCCAATAGAGTTTTGTGTAAGGCTTGTTATTAGGACTTGCAAGATTCAAGGTTTTAGCATCCCCCCACACTTAAATTACACATTGTCCTCAATGTTTCCCAAAAATAAGTTTTTAGGTTGATTAAATGTGTAAAAAGGTGTGAAAAAGCAAAAATTTGTGTTACTGGGCGCTGGACACGACCCCGTGTTCAAGTGCCAGTAACAAGAATTAAACAAAAGAAACAGAAGTCTGGACATGGGGGCGTGTTCGGTGAACACGGCCCGTGTCCAGTTTACCTGAACTGGGTCATTTCTGCAGACTGTGCAGCACGGGGCCGTGTTGGGCGGACACTGAGCTTACTGTTTATGAAGAAAATTGTCGGATGGCCCTGTTTTCCTGCATGGGGTGCTGGTTCAAGTTTCCCTTGTTATCCTTTGCCATCCTGAGTATGTTTTATTCGTTTCAACACCATCCAAACACCAAATTAATTAAAACCATCATTCATTAAGTCATAGAGAGAATTACATATTAGTCCTAAAAATTGAAAATAAAGCAGAAAATAAAAGTTAAAGGTCCTAAATTAGATAGGTCAAGTGATACGTAAAATCATCCTAAGGAGTTCTACTTCTACAATAAGAACCAAAATTCTGGAAATAGTCTTCCGGTATCTAAAAGTCTTGTAGAACTCCGAGCCGAGGGGCGTTTAAAGCCATTATTCTATCTCTCTTGGGAGGAAGAAGGCAGCGTCATTCTCTTCAACATCTTGTGGAGGAGGAGCGACACCGATCGGAACCCCTTGTAGCACTTCCCGAGGGGGCTCCGGATGCATGGCGTACCACTCGGCTGGTATGATGACTTCAGGAACCACATTCCATGCCCTTTGGGTAATGATTGGTACCAAAGGAGGAGAAGCGAGAATGTTCAACCTTTGGTGCAAAAGGTTGACTTCTCGAAGACATCCCTCTAGTCCCACCATCAAATGATTAATACGGTCAACCAATGCCTCTTCCACCCCTGTCATTTCATCAAGGGCCTCTCTTAGGGCGTAAACATAGTTTACAAGAGAATCTTCAACCGTTGATGACCTTCTCCCTTGCCGGTTGTTTCTGGAGTGTGATGAAGATGTTCCGCTAGTTCTGCTCGCCATTCTAAGAAAACAAACCGAGAAGAGTTCAACTTTATGAAGTCAGTACTTTGGACACGGCCCCGTGTTCAATGAGCACGACCCCGTGTTCAAATGTCTGCAGATTTTTAGGACAAGGGATCTTGGAGTTTTAATTTGTTTTAATGATGTTTAGAACGTTTTTAAGCCGAAACAACTTAAAACATTGTTGTAGAACTTATTTTTAACAAGATCCCATGAATAAAAATCTAACAAACATCTCACTAAAGCTTGAAATTATGGAGATTCCAAGTTCTAATGGAAGCATGAAGAAGATGGAAGTGGATAAAAGAGGAAAGGACAAGAAGGGTGTTGAGAAACTTCTTTTAGAAAATACCTAGGATGGTATGTGAGAATATTCTCCAAATCTCTGTCCCTTGAATGGTTCAAATGTGCAGGATTCTTGGCTGCATTTATAGAAAACGACAGTACGCTGCACACGACCCCGTGTCGACTGGACATGGCCCCGTGTTCAGGGGAATCCTGACACATTTTGTCCGTATTCTGACATGAAATCAGACGAGAATCTTCAAGTGGACACGGGGGCGTGTTGACCTGGACACGGCCCCGTGTCTAGAAGCTGTCTTATGGAGTTTGCCTATTTTTAAGGAACTTTTCCGGACCGGGTGGTTCCTTACTAGATGGAACAACCCCAAAGTGCCTAAGATACCTTAATTGCTCTAGATTAAGACAAGAACGCAAGAGGTTGTCGGTGAGGGTGATTCCTATGCTATATGTAGGTGGACAAGTCCAACCCTTTCCCGGGCTCTCGTTAAAGAAGGTGTATGCCGAATCGCTCAGGTCTATGTATGCATTGAACGAAGTCGATGGAGAGTCCTTCATGGCACAATCGGCACAGGGACGACTATCGCTCAAGTCCTCACTAGAGTTAGAAGTATCGTCGGGGACAACGAAGTTGTTTGAATGCGATTCCAACACTTCTTCTTGGTTTTCATCTTGAGATAAATTTTTGAAATCTATCCTAAGTTCTTTAAACCAATTAAGAATTAAATCTTCTAATTGAAATAGTTCATCAAGAAGCATTTCTCCTAGAAAATCCGGTTGGGAGCATTCGAGGGAGAGATAAGGATTATTTTTACTTTCGCCCCTCTTAAGGATACAAGGAAACGATGGGTCTATATAGTGGGGCTTATAATTTAGAAAATAACATTCTAATTCCTTATGGGAACCACCACATATTTGACACCACGTACCATAAGAGTGCCGAAAGTAAAAAGTATCAGTATCACTCATGTTTGTGTCAGAAATTACCAACCGTCGGGATCTTACGGTTCTGTTTTCAGTAACTGAATCTTGGGTACGGGGGCGTGTTGAGTGGGCACGGCCCCATGTTCAGCTTACTGTCTGACTTAAAACAGGATTGCCAGTTCCAATGATTGGGCACGGGGCGTGTTCAGCGGGCACGGCCCGTGCTGAGTTCTGCAGAAGCTGAAAAATTGAGAAAAATCTTAAAAAAATAGAAAAATAAGAAAAACGATTAGGCCGTTGATTCCTAACTTTCTTAAAATCCTTGTGTCCCCGGCAACGGCGCCAAAAACTTGATGTGCGTGAGTGTTATTAGTTTTTAATGTATATGTTAAGCCCCTTTTAACACTTTTTAGCCAAGTTTTAAATTTATAAAACACGATATTTACTAACACTAAACACACATATGGGCAAGTGCACCCATCGTGAGTGTAGTATAGTGTTGGTAAGATACCGAGGTCGTCCAAGGACACAAGAGCTTTTAGTACCGGTTTATCCTCAACGTCTAATCAAATCAAAAGTTTAGAAAAAGGTTTTAAACTAAGAAAAAAATAAAAACTAACTAAAATGTTGAAAATAAAAATAAAAGAAAAACAGATAGACAAGATGAATCACTTGGCTCCGACTCGTGTTTAGTTGTCACACCCCGATTTCCACGTGTCACTGGTGGGCCCGGTGGGGGAGTATCGTGACGTGGTTGGCAACGTAATAGTCAAACAACACAATATAATAATGCACAGCGGAAGCAAATTTAAAAATAATATACAACCGAATTTATTTATTGTAATCAAAGTTACAATATTCGGTGATTATCCACAGTACGGATCGAAATTAAATAACATTTATGGTTCAACAGACTTCTGGCATCCTAAGCTTGCGAGACTTTTATTGATGCTTAGGAGACAATCCAGCCAAATTACGTTTAGTACCCGCATTCAGTCTTTTTGGGAAAATACGTCAGTTTACACTGGTAAATACATTCAACTGACTCATTTTGGAAAATGATTGAAAATTGGTTTGGATGCACGTGGCATAAATCATTTTATTTAACTTGGGAGAATTATTTAATATTATAATCTTGTGAACGAATTACATGTCACTTATGCGTTCAGTAGCCCGAATATAATCCGGGTTAAAGATCAATGGACACACCACTTTAAGTGAGTTATACACGGGAGTACGCCTACACCCCGTGCTCAGGTCGTGGCCATCTCGTAAGATGATGCCAGGGATATCCGGGACATGGTCATTAACCCCCCAAAGGCTGTAAAGTAAACAAATCTGTTTAAAAACGAGCCGATCAAATTATTCAACTACCCACTAAGCGTGGAGATTTGATGCCCGATCAAGCGGTACGCTATGTACCGTAACCCAAGCCCGTATAGGGAAAATAAGTTAAAAGTATTTACCTGATGCAAGTATAAATCACAATAATCAAAATAGCAAGTATATTTTACTGGTTCTCCTAATCTGGAACGAAGGTTAAATATAACCTATTAGAATTATAACGGGTCTTTTATTAAGCTTAAGCTTAGACCGGCTAGTTTCAAGATACGGTTCGTACGCACGATTAAGCGAAGACCGGATAGAATGTGATTCAGACCCGACAAGTTTGAAGACTTGTTTAATATGGGTTTATTATTCACATTCTGGATTTTGAGATAAAACCGTTAAGGTTTGACCCGTTTCGGCTAATTTATGTAAACTTGTTACATAAACCGAACCGTACGCGTAATAAGCGTGACGGGTAGTCTTGAGAGCTATGAACAGGTTTCCTAAGTTAATTATGTCTCAAATATGTTGTGACATCAGTAAGGTGTCTTTCGTTATGCCCCGAACTAGTTTAAACACAAACTATGCCCCGTAGGGGTAGTTTGGTCATTTTAAGGTTTGTAAAAGAGTTTAATTGTTTAACTGAGTTACAGGTCTGATGTAAACAGCAAACATACTTATTTTGATGGGTTATAACAGTAGGCTAAGGCATATATGTGAAATTTATCATCTTTAACCAAACTATGCCCCGTAGGGGTATTTTGGTAATTTCACATAAGCCTAAAAGCTCAAAAACGAAGTCTGAGTTTATCAACCTTTGCTTACTGTTAAAATATCATAATTTTCCTCATATATCAGTAGGTATCAACCCGGGTATGTCCAATATGATTTTAGGACATACTATGCGTTAAAAACGCTAATTATGGCGATTAAAGGCCATTTCCGGGTTCTATACTTAAATCTGATATTTTTATATTTCCAGAAGGCTTAAAATAATTTATTTAACATATGTGATCAGTAGCAAAAGGTTTGGAGTCGTTTAGATAAGTAAAACTCGTTTTATGGCCCGTAAGGGCAAAACCGACAATTACCGAATTAAGCCTACGACTATGAGTTATGCTCAGCCTAAAATTAATTAAAAATCTTTAAAAATCGTAAAATAATATATTATATCAGTGGGTAAAAGATTTGATACCAAAAAGTATGTTTAACTAGGCTATACGCTAATTACGCCATTATGTTAACATAAAGCATTAGTTTTGCGATAATGAGCATAACTCTTAATCTACAAGTCAAACTGATGTCAAACTTTGCATGCAAGTCTATATATCCGTATTTAAGGTTTCTACACTTTTACATTTTCATAAATCACGTTTTAAGGTAATAAGGGCATAACGGTCAACATATGAGCGGTTAACGGAAACATGCATATTAATTGGGTAATCAACGAAACAAGTACAGAGGCTTATACTATCATGTAACCTAACCCTAATGAAGCATTAAGGCATTTCTAATTCCATCTAACTCGGGCCAGAACTGAAGTCAACGTGAAAGTCAAAGTTTCGGGACTTTCGGTTCCGGACCGGTTCAAAACTGGGAGTTGTCGAGTCGAACGAGTTTAGACATGTCCGTACACTTATTACCAGGTTATATTAAGTCTAAAACAGTTTACACGCATTACGTATTGCTAATTGTGCATTAAATCATATTTTATATTTCTGTTGACTTTTTCGGTCAACGTTTGACCCGACAAACGACCTGGTTAGGTCTGGAATCGGTACGTGCCTTTACAAGGGTTTAATAATCATATAATTACCTACTTAACGGTACTCTTAATTCGACATACGACTGAGCTATCATTAATTAATTACGAAGTCAAACCGTAGTTACGTCGGTTTGACTTTTAGCTAAAATACTAAGCTATAATTAATTTAAAAAGGTTAGTCAACTTACCAAGTGTTTAATGATGATTAGGGATGCCTTGTAATCAGCTTGAAAGCTCCCCAATTTGATCAGACTTGAATTGTGAAAGGAATGATCATGGAGTTGCAACTTATGTGGGTTATATAGTGTTCATGGCACCATGAATTGATGACAACAAAGTCTACAACACTCCACAATTGTTCAACACATGTCTCTAGTATGTAGGGGGTGCCTAGGGGTCGTTTACAAGTGAGAAAAACCGGTGGAATAGGTCACAATCGCGCATAACAGCCAACAGAAGGTTTCTGGTCGCTGGCAAGGTGCTTGCGCACCGTAAGCACATCTGCTTACGGTCCGTAAGCAGTCATCAGGGGCTGTTTTGCTTGTTCTTTCAATTATTCGAAAAGGTAACCCACTTGCACGAATTTGGGGCTTCAATATGACAATTAGGGACCCTTCAAATGTACCTTATACTGTATAATACCCCACCACATTGGTTTGTTTGCTTTGGATCCAAAAACAAGACCCGAAAACAAAGGTTTATCATTGCTTTTCTTCGTGGAATCAAGTCATTCATTATCAGTTCCATTCTTGTCAACCCTTTTATGGGTTTAAAACTAAGTGGATGTTTAATATATAATAACTTGGGTTTTGGGATTTATCAATGAGGTGTTCAGAGGTAAATATTTAACGTAACCCACTTACATCACTTGGCTCCGACTCGTGTTTAGTGTAACCTTTGATTATTTCTGCACTTTTGCACTATTTAAGAGATTATCTTAGTTATTGTAGTAGGCCCCTCTTTTGGAGGTGACGTTACCCTCAACCCAGTAGTTTGAGTCAGCAAGGATACAATCCTAAAGGGTCGGATTATTGAAAGATAATTAATTAAGTTATCAATGCATATTGTGGTAGGCCCCTCTTTTAAAGGTGATGTTACCCTCGGCTAAGTAGTCTGAGTCAGCAGGGATACACTCCTAAGTAGCCGGGTTAAAGTTTTAATAGTAGCTTAACTTATGAGGGGGTCAAAGAGTTTGGACCCCTGCCATCCAATACCGTTAAGTATTGAAGGAGGTCCTACTAAATTTGACACAGGTCCTTTGCAGGATCTATACACTGAACAATGGCAAGACTCTTAACAAACCGTTCCCTTAACCCCCGACCAGGTAGCCAACATACCTCCATATAGACCGTGGAGATATGAATGGTGAAAATCTTTTATTTTATATAGACAGTAAAATAATGCCAAGTCACCACAGACAAACGATAAGGAAGAATCACCTTCAACATAAGAAACTAGTTATTAAAGTCATTAATACATAACCAATTAAAAAGTGCGAAAAGATTAAAAATAAAAAGTATTACACTAGACACTTTGTCTTCACCAAGTGATGTAAGAGACTTAGGCAAACATGTCCTTGATTGTCAAGAACTCTTACGATCAATCTTGGATCCCGAGACGACTCACACACTCTATGATGGACAATGGATGATGGTGGTGGATGATGGTGTTATGGTGGTGGTGGGTGGTGGGTGAAGTGTGAGAGAGGTGGTGTGCCAAGGGATGGTTTGAGCTTGAGCCAAGCACTCCTATTTATAGGCTGAACAGAAGCTCGGGCACGGCCCCGTGTCCAGTGGGCACGGCCCCGTGTCCACATCCTTCTCTTTCTTCATTAATTGCTCTTGTCTTTATTAGTTGACCACGGCCCCGTGTCCGCTGGGCACGACCCCGTGTGCAGAAGCATATCTGTACTATCAAGATTTGCCTGGATTCTGCGAATCTTATAGTTGACCACGACCCCGTGTCCGCTGAGCACGACCCCGTGGTGGGCGATGGAAGCTTCTACAACTTTGCCTTTTATGCTGACACTTGGGCACGCCCCCGTGCTCACTGAGCACGGGGCGTGTTCAGCCTTCTGTTTTCTTGTTTTGCTTGGGAAGATGCTGTCGTGGGGTTGGGCATGCCACGTTTGTTCCTTTTCTTGTATTTATGTTAGATTTAGCTGCCTTTTTGCTTCTTTTGTTAATTTGAGCTTATTTAATCCTGAAAATACAAAAGGAAGACAAAAGCACACTTTTTCCAACATTAGTACTAAAAAAGGGTTAGTTTTATGCCACAATTGATGTGATTTATATCTTTCATTTTGCACACATCAACTACCTTTTTGTAAGGTATCCTTTTTCATTTCTTCAGCATACCCCCTCTCAATGAAATCAGTTTGATACTCGATTTTGGGAAAAGAGGTTTTACCTTGCTGATCATCGAGTTCAAATACATCTGAAATGGATTGTGGTGTGATTTGAACTGCTTTACCCTTTATTGAGGAGTTGATGGCTATGACCACATCATTTTGAGACTCAAGTGTGGCATTTTTCCAAAACTCCCTCTGGGTTGCCAGAAAATTGGAGCATCTGCAGTCAACAAAGTTTTGTACTTTGAAGACGAAAGAGCATCGATGATGGAATTGTAGGTATCGGTGTGACTGGGTTTTGTGAGTCGATCCAAATAGTTGTGGGGAGCTTTGTATGGAATTTTGATGGATTCGGTAGCCATTTGAGTGGCCTTTTTAGAAGAGGAAGATGGTGATTTTGGAAAGGAAGAAGACATGAGTAAGTTGCAAGATGAAGAAGACGATGAGGGATTTGAGAGATAGAGATGGAAACTGTTTTGAGAAAGGAATTTTAGAATTCAATTCGACAGTGTAAAACCCTGTTTGGGGGTTTGAGGAGGGTTTTATAAAGGAAAAAGTGAATGCTGACGTGGCAGCGGTTACAAAAGATCTGACCGCTATGTACTGTCCATGTGCCAACCCCTGATGAATAATGGAGGACATGTGTTTTAGGAAACCACTGATGGAGCGAATATCAGTGGTTGCAACGGTTATAATGAAAGCAGTGGGTGATTTTAACTATCAGTGGATGAAAACACTGATTTTGAACAACAGTGATTACCAAGGAAATGAGATAACAGGGGTTGACTTTCAGCAGTGGACAGCTTTTAGTAGAACAGATGTTTGAACAAAACAGTGGTTATGGCAGACTTTTAAGGATTTAATGAAAAATTCATTTTTAGCTATTTTTAAGGATGGATTTTTGATTTTCTGAAAACATTATAATGCTTTTATTCATAGAAACACAAGATTTTGCTTGTTATTCCATGTTTAGCATGCCAATCCTAGAGATCAAGCTTTCAAAGGTGGATGTGCTAATGCTTTTGTTAGCACATCTGCCAGTTGATCTTTAGTTGGAACATGATGCAGAGAAATTAAACCTATTTCATAGCAATCCCTCACAAAGTGATGTCTGATGTCTATGTGCTTGGTGGTTGAATGGGATACTGGATTTTTGATGATATTTTCTGCTGCCTGACTGTCCAACATGAGAGGTGTCTTTATGGCAGTGATACCAAAATCCAGCAATTGATTTTGAAGCCAAAGCAGTTGGGCTGTACAGCTTGCAGCAGCTATATACTCTGCCTCAGCAGTGGATGTGGAAACAGCTGCTTGCTTTTTGCTTTGCCAAGACACTAAGCAACTGCCTAGGAATTGGCACCCTCCTGAAGTGGACTTCCTTGTCTTGTCACATCCAGCAAAGTCACTATCTGAGAAACCTGAAAGCTTGATATTTCCATCAGCTGGATACCGGATACCAATGTGGGAGCACCTTTTAGGTATCTGAATATCCTTTTTACAGCAATTAAGTTTGACTTTCTAGGGGCTGATTGGGATCTTGCATAAACACATGTTGCAAACATGATGTCTGGCCTAGATGCAGTTAGGTACAATAAAGACCCAATCATGCTTCTATATAAAGTTTGATCAACCAAATCATCCTTTTCATCAGACATGACAATTTTATTGGTTGCAATGGGTGTACTGCATGGCTTACAATCATCCATCTCAAATTTCTTTAAGAGTTCTTTGGCATATTTGCCTTGATGGATAAAAGTGCCATTTTGCAGTTGCCTTACTTGGAGACCAAGAAAGCACTGGAGTTCACCCATTGCACTCATTTCAAACTCAGCTGTCATGAGTTGCCTAAACTCTTCACACATTTTATTACATGTGCTTCCAAAGATGATGTCATCCACATAAATCTGGACAATCATCAAATCCTTTCCTCTCCATTTTAAAAATAGGGTTTTGTCTATTTTACCTCTTGTGAAACCAATGGAAAGTAGAAAGGTGGAAAGAGTTTCATACCAAGCTCTTGGTGCTTATTTCAGGCCATACAAAGCTTTATTTAGCTTGTAGACATGATTTGGATTAAATGGATCCTCAAAGCCTAGAGGTTGACAAACATAAACCTCTTCTTGAATCTTACCATAGAGGAAGGCACATTTGATATCCATTTGATACACCTTGATGTTGTGGTTGACAGCAAAGGCTAGTAATAGTCTGATAGCTTCAAGTCTTGCTACAGGGGCAAATGTTTCATCATAGTCAATGCCCTCTTTCTGTCTGAAACCTTGAACCACAAGCCTACCTTTATTCTTGACAACTATACCCCTTTCATCAGTTTTGTTTTTGAAGACCCACTTTGTGCCAATAGGACTTACACCCTCTGGCAGTGGTACAAGTTCCCATACTTGTTGTCTTTTGAAATGTTGGAGCTCCTCTTGCATGGCTTCTACCCAGCTGTTGTCTTTTAGTGCCTCTTGGTACTTGACTGGCTGATGGAGAGATAGGAAACCAGCAAAAAGACAGATGTTTTGGGATTGACTTCTTGTGAGCACCCCTTCACTGATGTTGCCAATGATTTGGTCAGGTGGATGAGACTTCAAGAAGATTAAATCTCCTTTGTATGGAACAATGGCATTTGATGGTGATGGCTGCAGATGTGAATCATCTGAGCTAACCACTGCTGGTGACTTTGATGATCCAGCAGTGGCTTCAAATGGAGGTGGAGGAATAGGAGGAACAGGTGTGAAAACTGGTTGACTTTTATCCACTGTTTGATGGCTTTTATCAATAGTGGTTGATGAGGAAGGGCTACTTTGGTAAACAACTGTTGAGGTAGTAGTGGATGAGCTTTGACAGCTGTTTTGAACATCTGCTGCTCTTCCCATTGAAGCAGACTTTTGTTGAGGAATGATTACTTCATACCCATAGTCTGATAAAGGATTTTCTGATGAACCTGCATTGTTAGTCTTGACAACAACACTTTCAAATGTGAATTTATCAAGATCAAATAATTCAGCAGGGTTTGCTGGGATTTTCATTGATGAAAGTTCATTGAACTTCACATTCAAAGTCTCTTCCACTGTTTTAGTCCTTGTGTTAAACACTTTGTAGGCCTTAGCAGTGGTTGAGTACCCCAGATGATAACCACAATCAATTTTGGCTACAAACTTTGAGATAGAATCTTTTAAGTTTAAAATGAAACATGGGCAGCCAAAAACTTTGAAATATGAAATTAATGGCTTTATTTTATACAGCAGTTCATAGGCAGTCTTTTGATTCCTGGGGTTGATTAAAACTCTGTTTTGGACATAGCAAGCAGTGTTTACTGCCTCTGCCCAAAAAGTTAATGGCAAACCTGAATCAGCAAGCATGGTTCTGGCAGCCTCAATCAAAGTCCTATTCTTTCTTTCAACAACCCCATTTTGTTCTGGTGTTCTTGGAATGCTGTACTGCCTTACAATTCCTTTTGACACACAGAAATCATCCAACTCCTTGTTTCTGAGCTCTGTGCCATTATCACTCCTGAAGACTTTTACTGGCAAGTCAAACTGCTTTTCAACCTGTGTAACAAAGTCTTGCAAAATGCCTGCAGTCTCATCTTTTGAGTGTAAAAAGTAAGTCCATGTAAACCTAGAAAAGTCATCAACAATAACCAAACAATATCTTTTCTTCCTAAGACTCATGACTTTAACTGGGCCAAACAGATCCATGTGAAGCATTTGTAAGCACTTGGTTGTTTTGGACTTTTCAATTGATTTGTATGAGCTTTTATGTTGTTTCCCTTTTAGGCAGGAAACACAATGCTTAGGACAGGTGAACAGTTTTTGAGGTAAGCCTCTTACTAACCCCTGTTTTGAAATAGCAGTGATTGTCTTGAGATTTGTGTGCCCCAATCTTCTATGCCATAATTCTGTCTCTTTGTTAGAGGCAGCTGAGAACAGACATGCATCAGTCCTGGGGCTCTCTTTTGACATATCCACCACATAAACATTGCCACTTCTTTGAGCAACAAGTTGGGTTTTTCCATTTTTTATTACTAGCTTATATCCCGTGTGACACACGGGTTTTAAAAAGTTAAATTTAAAACACTAAAAACTTCTTTGTATACAATATTGAAATGGCCGTACAGAGAAAAGTTTACCTTATATAAACTGTGTATAATAATATTTAAATGAAGGCAGGAGATTGGAACATTTAACTACACTTACACCATGTGCTCCAATAGGAGGAAATACACCAGCTTTAGGAATAGGTACAGCAAGGGAACTGTTGGTAGGGGGAGGACTCCAACCCCCATTGTTAGAATTACAAGTATGATCGATAAACAGAGTTTTAATATCAGGATTGGGACGTGGATTCTTGCAAAGCTGATGCTGCCAATTGAGGCTGAAAAATAAGATCATGTTAGATGAGATCCCCTTACACATTGTAAATTTAGATAATAAAAATTCAATAAAAAAGATAATTAACCCATATTTTTGACTACCCACATCAAAAAATTCAAGAAAAGTGCAAAATTTAACCCAATTTTGTTACTTTTTTTGACAACCCACATTAAGAAAGTCAAGAAAACTATATAAACAATCTTTTAAGTTTTACCTCTACAAGTTTGTAGAATTTGTAGATGACTTCGACATATTCGCCTTGCGCCAGTTCATTATCGACGTCTCCAGCATCAATATCGACAATGTTTTTTCGGTTTATAGTTCAGTCCACAGGCAGAATGTGAATTATTTAAAACCATTGTTATTAACTGGCAGAATGTTTCAGGAGCAACTTCCAAGATGACCTGCATTAAGAAAACAAAAAATGGAAAGATTAATTTAATAGTTTCAACTTAATATCTTTTTTAGCTGTTTTAAGAAGACTTAAAATTATCTGCAGCCTTTGGGATCCACTTCCATTTGATCAAGAAGACTTAAAATCTATATGCATTCAATAAAACAACAAGCATAGTCGATTAAATACATATTCAATTCAATAATCAAACTGTAAGGGTCAAAGACATTTAAAATCAAAGTTTAACAAAAAACCCATAAACACAATTGATTAAATTGTTAAAAGGTAAATTAGGGTTTATTGGCAAATAAATCAAAGATATCAAGCAAATCATCAAAGAATACTTACTTTTTTTTATTTCTTATTCGTCAATTACTGATCAAACAATAATGAATCAATCCGATATAAGTTCGAAGAGTCTCGTTGTTAGCATAAACTAACAACATAAACATTCAATGTGAAGAGTATAGTATCATAACTAAAAAACGCACAAATCTAATGAGATTAAGTTTAAAAAAACGTCACAAAATTCATCATCGTTTGAGTAAATCACATAAAACTCAATTTGTATTATCTACTGATGTAACAAAGTTTCTAATAATATAAACTAACAACACCAATTAGATGGGAATAATACAACATCATACCTAAATAAACTAAAAAAGGCACAAATATGATGCGATTAAGTTCATAAAAATCACAAAACTCATCCCTGTTAGCGCAAATCATACAAAATTCACCAAATCTGATGCGATTAAGTTCAAAAAGATCACAAAATGCATCACCGATAAAGCAACTCATATGAAATTCATCATATTTGATGCGATTAAGTTCAAATACATCACAAAATCATCATCGTTTGTAATGAAATTAATAGATATGAGATGAAAGAAATCTTACCTGAAGAACAGGATGAAGAGGTGGTCTGTGGCAAGTCAGCTTTTGGATTGTTTGGAAACCCTAAAGAAAATATCTTATATGTGGAACACAAGATTGAGATGATTTTACCCCAAATAAATTGAAATCAATAAACAGAAATCGAACCTCCAAATAGCTTTTAGATTACGATGAAGGTGAAGAGTAGAAAAAAGTAGATCTTTGATGTATTTGATGTAGAAGAATCGATGGAGAATAAAGGAGAGAACCAAAATAGAGAGACGACTGAAATTTGAAATTTGGGGGAAATGATTAGGGTTAGGAAGGGAGGCGTGGATAGGCTAGATAATGAACACGATAGCAAATGAAATGAGGGGTTGACACTGTCTCAGATGAATGTGAAGGGGACATGTGTCCCAACCTTTGTTCCTTTATTATATATAGAGATTGCTTCAATCTTTTCAACCATTTCTGGTCCAACAATCCTACAACACTCTTTTGTAAAGAATGAGCCATAGCCCTTATCACTCATTTGAGAGACACTTAAGAGGTTGAATTTTAGATTGTCTATTAGATTGACATTTTCAAAGTTAACTTTACCAGATTAAACCGTACCAGACCCCAGAACCTTCCCTTTACTATTATTGCCAAAGGATATATCACCCCCTCCATGAGTTTTGAAATCTTTGAGAAGGGCTCTACATCATGTCATGTGCCTGGAGCCTCCACTATCTACATACCAAAGACTATCTAAGCATGAAGAAGCTCCCTGCACATGTAGTAAAAGGTTAGTTCATTAGGATCTCCAAAGCCAATAAGGCTTTGGTTAGGGTCTCAACAGTGTATAGGTTAAGTTTAGGTGGATGGACAGTGGTTAGCTCAGGGGTTTGGACAGTTTTGGTACTGTTTTTCTCTAACCACTGCTAGGGGTCTTGCCCAATGATTTGCTGGTATCCAAAAGGCTGCCTATTCACTCTTGGTTTAGAAGGCTTTTGTAAACCTCATAAACATGTGGGATCCTTTGGTATGGTGGTTGACCTTTACCTCTTCGGTATTGGTTGGCGGGGGGTGCATCAGTCACCTGAACATCTCTTTTAACAAAGGTTTGGTTCAGCTGTTTTGTAAGAGCTGTTTGAACTGGCACAAACAGTGGTTGGTTCTTGGTGAATTTGACAGATGAACTTTATGAGCTCAAGGATGTTTTTGCAGTGTACTCATTCTTTTTTACATCAAAGGATTTGAGATACACACATTCTTGAGTTTTGTGGTTTGATTTACCACAGATGGTGCAGCTCTCAGCAGGTACAATAACACTTGTTTTGTTGATATCATATGCTTTTAGATGAAAACAGTCTTTTGTTAGATGGCTTTTCTTTTAACAGAAATCACAAAACAGATTTTTGATCTTTTCTCTTTTCTTCCTCTTTTCAGACTCCTTAGCAACAGAGTTTTGAACTACTATTGGGATGTCTTTGAGAGGAATGACATTGGCTTTAGGAGCTTTAACACCATTAGTGGTTATGAAGTCCATTGGTTTAAAATTTTCAAGAATGTCACACTCATCAGACCATGTGGGTTTAAATTGGTATTTCTCAATTTCCTCAAAGGTTGAGGATCCCACAGATCTTTCCAGAGTGATTTTGTTACCAAGTTTGTCAGTTATCTTAACTTCTTGGCCATTCTTGTTGGTTGGTGTTATTTCAACTGAACCAACTTGTTTTGCAGCAGTGTTTTCAATTTCATCATATTTTCTAAATCCAATGCCAAATTTTACATTGCTTTCAAGCTGTTTTTCAAGCATGACCTCATAACCTTTGCAAGATTCCACCCATCTTTCACAAGTGATTTGGGTGGATTCCAACTCCTTTCTGCAAACTTGATATTTTTCTACCATTGTTTGGAGTCGGTTCTTGGTTATGCTATGCTCCTCTTTTAGACTGCAGATTTCTTTATCCTTTTCAGCCAATTTGTTTTTAAGTTCTTTTAAAGACTTTTCAAATTTGACTTCATCATTCAACACTCTATCCCTAAGGTTTTCATTCACCTCTTTAATGTTAGCAAATGCTATGATGCATTTATCTGAACACAGATTTTCAAGAACCTGAGATGATACCTTAGCTGCAGCCATCATGGCACAATCACAAGTATGCTCTTTCTAATCAGTCACCTTCTCTTCCTTCTCACCATGTTTCTTCTCTTCTTCTTCTTCTTCAGACCGGGGATCAGACAGTGGTTCTATCAGGGGTTCTGAATTTTCTCCCAGCAGTATTTCACCAGCAACAGCAGTAACCACTGCTTCAGCAACTTCATCCACTGTTTCAGCACTTAGCTGTCCTTTTTTCAGCATCCAGCTCTTCTGGTATTGACTCTAATGCCATAAGAAAAAATTCATCATTAGAAGCATCATTAGTAGCATAGAGTGAAAAATTTTCATCACCAAGTTCATCAGGCATACTGCTCCAGTCAACAAAGCCTTGGGTGAAAAAACTTTGCTGATCTGGTTGAACCACTGTTGGTGGTGCAGCTTGTTGTGGTGTAACTGGTTGCACTTGAACCTGAGGTGCAGGAGCTTGGACATACTGAATTTGAGGGACAGTGGTTTGAACATAATGCACAGGAACAAGATTTGCATAATGAGCAGTGTTTACATGGGCAGCAGGGGTATAATGGGAATAGTGCACAGTGCTTTGGTTTTGTGGTCTAGGGTTTGAGCTGGGATGAGTAATAATTGGACCAGTGGTTTGACTCCTACATTCCCGAGAAAAATGACCTAGCCTATTGCACTTATAGCACTTGATCTTTGACTTATCCAACCCCACTTTTAAATTCCCATGTAACCCTGGGAATTTTCTCCCTGTCCTTTTATAGAATTTGCTTGTTCTTACACTAAGAAAAGCCAATTTATGCAAAATGTCCATTTCTTCAAGATCAGTTGGATCAAAGTGCTGTAAGTCATTGAGATCAAAGCACAGATTATCAGAGTTCTGGCTTTCTCCATTTGCTGTGAAAGCAAAAAAGTTGGACGAGTGAGGATCAGAGTTGAAATTACCACCAGCAGTTATGTCAATAAAATGATCATAACTCTGATCCTTACTACTGCCAGACTCTTCTTGACCCAGAAGAGCTGTGTTGCCAAATTAATAATCATCTGCAACTTTGCCAGACTCTTGCAACTTCTTTTTCTGGTTTAACTCCCTTTCATAGGTCAGGAGTCTACCATGAAGTTGGGCCAGTGTCAGATCTTTGAACTCAACAGAGTTTCTAGTTACAAAGGAAATTGTATCCCATTTTTCAAGCAGTGATCTAAGAAACCTGCTATTTTGTGTAGATTTAGGAAATTCAACTTTAACAAGTCTTAGCTCACTAATGAGACAACTGAATCGCTCAAACTGTTGAGTTAGTGAGTTACCCTTAATGTGACAAAAGGTTTCATACTGCTGATTCAGAATTTCCCTGTTATTTTCAATTACTTCTTCAGTCCCCCCAAATTGTTCCTTAAGTGCATCCCATAATTCCTTGGCACTGTTACAGTGTAACAGCCCAACATAAATTTCACTGGGTAGTGCAGATGCAATGATGCTAAATGCTTTGGCATCCAGTTTGAATTTTTGAAAATCAGTTTCAGTATAGTTTTCAGGTTTCTTAGGTTCGAACTTCTTTGTGTCCTCAGCACTCGGCACCATTGGAACATGTGGTCCAAAGACAACCGATCTCCAACATCCAGTATTCTGTTGAGCAAGGATGTGACCCATCCTTCTCTCCCAGATGTTGTATTCATTTCGTTTCAACATGGGTGGTTTGAAAAGTGAACCGATGTTATGTTTATCATCTTGTGATTGTGACGTCATCCTGGTTGTTTTACAGGTACTGATTAATCAACTTTGATCGTGATTAAACCTTACTCTGTTTTTCAACAAAACGAACAACTATCAGTATCAACGATTGTGAGTTGAACTATTTATGTCAAAATGATTGTTAGATCAAATTTGACTGTCCGAGCTCTGATACCAATTGTTAGGATCTGAGTTTCTTTTTTATTGTGTTTTTGTTTAGAGATTAATGAAGATGAACAAGTAATTGCAGCGGAAAAATAAATGGAAATAAACTTTGCACACAATCAAACAGGAGAAATGCTTTCAACAAACATGTTTAAACATTGAACCGAATGATTAAATTTATTTCAATCACTGATTACAACTTTGCATGCATGTAATACAAACTCCCCCTCAGCCTGAGCTCACAGTGAATTGTTCGTGCAGGAAGACAAGTGGTGAAAAAGCCAATAGAACAGTACAGGGTACTGTTCGATTTATAGGCACGAGAAAACCACTGAAGCATCTTGGCTGACGTCACCATGAAAGTGACATCTAACCTCCTAACAAACTCTAACTACTGATCTAATACAAACACTATTTAGCTAACAACTGATAACAATACTTTACAACGGAAAGACTAAACTACTGCTTCTTCCTTCCACTGTTGTGACTCCAGCAGTACTTATATCATCAGCAGTGCTTGATCCATAACAATAGATTGATCAACAGGTCTTCAGTCTTCATCAGTCTTTAACACGATCAACAGTTGTTTGTAGAGCAGCACTTGTATACGGACAGTGAATAGAGACCATCAGATGTTAGAATCAATTTCAAGGGGAAAGACTTGTATACATCCACTGCTTATTCTGGATCCACTGCTCTGATCTAGTTTTGGCTTTAATAAACTGTTCCTCTGGTAGGGTTTAATCCCAATAATAACCCCGGTTACGTATTAATTACTCTGCCCGATTGTTTTAGAGCTCCGTAACGCATGTCAAGGCTCTGCCTGACTCAGTCGTTGGAGTTCTATCTCAGGGGTATGGCTAATGTAATTTGGGTTATCTTACTAACACGTGTGCTTTGTCTAAATTTAATAAATAATAACCAGGAGAAGCAACAGGACGCCATAAAATTACCAGGAAGCCTGTAGAAATACCTAAGTCTACAAATGTGAGTAATCTTCTTTTTGTGTAAACTGTTTTTACAAAACCTCAATTGTTCTAAATTATAATTAACAGTGATTGAGTATTTGTAATTCTACAATTATTGTCGGTATGTTGGGGTTTTGTATACAAAATTTGTTACTACACTGTTAGTAGTAACATTACCACAAGTCAGGATTGGCAGTATCGTGGGTGGTAATTAACGTAGATATAAGCAAATGTAATTACATGGATTGCCCTCAATGCTGTAAAATGATAAAACTTGTTTTGATAAACTGGGATTCACTCACCAGTATTTCTTGCTGACAAAACTTTTTAAAACGCATTTCAGGTAACAAAATGTGAAAGCCAAATAAAAGCCAGCTGGAGAGCACTGAAGGCTTGGAAAAGTGGCTATAAAAGTTACCCAAATAATGAAGAAGTTTTATTTCAATAAATCAGGGTTTATCCCTAAAAATATGTTGTAATAAAAACTTGGGTTTTTCCCATGTATTTGTTATTATAAAAATATGATGTTTTACTCTGATAAAATATTTCCTAACTACGGTCCTGATGTAAATTCCGCTACCAAATAAATAAACACCGATACCACCAGCTCTGAGTAGGCCGTGACCGCCCGCCTCCCGAGGCATGGGTCGGGGGTTGCGACAGAAGGTGGTATCAGAGGCACAGGTTTAAGCCATTTAGGTGTTTTTTTAATACCTAAAACTTAAACATTATGTTAGGAAATTAATGTAACAATTTATGTGTTATTCTGTGTAGATAAATTTTAATATTTATATTCTGATTTTTATGTTATTTTAACAAATTTTGAGTTCAGAATATGACCCACCACTATGATTAGATGTACCCATAGGCTACCTAGGCAGATATATTATATTTCTAGTAAAATATGATACGTGCATTATATTTTAACTAGGCAGACACTTCTCTAATTAGAAGTACACTTTATGGTCCATAGTTTTATAGCATATATTTATATTAATGTAAGTTTATATATTATAAAACATAGCCCTATATTCCTTCCATAGATTCCCTAGTATTAAACATTTAATATTTTATTATAATATAAACAAGTCGTACGGTAAAGTAAACACATCCAAATGTAAATTCAATTAGAAAGGAAGGAAAGTATATTATAATGGAAAGAAAAAATAAATTCTTTAAACAAAATAAATGAATGAAATATGTATATTAATGAATGATATTTTTATAAGAAAAATGGACATCGTAAAGTAAAGTGAGTGATAACAATTTTATATTATCATAGTTGGATCTCTCACGACACTTCTTAGATTTTAATTTTATGTCTAATTAATATTAACTAAATGTAAATACTCAAAAAGGAGAAGAAAATCAATTATGTTATGTTATGTTATGTTATGTTTATATAAAATCTTTTGAGAGAATTTCCTTAAATAAACACAAAAATAATAAGACAATATCTTAATTCTTGTTTTTCGCATCGATAAAGTTAACCAAAGTAATTTAAATTTAAGAAATGACCAAATCTCCTATTTTTATAAACTAAAAGAGGAAGAGGAATAATAGAGTGTTGGTGTGGACCAATTAGAACAAAAGAAAATTTAACAGTTAATTTGTGAGGGGAGAAAAACATGTTAATTAATATAGGGTTAATATACCACTTCCCAGTCAATGAATAAAAAAATGAATTAATTATAAACTAGAATACAATATAAAGCTACTCATATATGTTAACACTTGACTGGTACATATACGAAAACATTTGTAGGGTGAGCATGAACATTTAATGTTTAATATCATTTTATAATATTACACATATAATTAATAGAATATACAGCAATCTATGGTTTCTATATATACAATATACTAAAAGTTTAATATTTAATAAGTTAGTTTAATAACACATATATGCATTCACGACCCCACTCGGGATGCAAATTTAAAAAATATATATTTTAAAATATGTTTAAATATTAAAAGCACAGGGGTTTAAAAAGACTATTTTAAATAAATCAAAATTTTCCTTAAAATATAATTGATTACTTACAATAAAAATATGCCCTATCGATACATCATGATGGAATTGATATATATATTTGATATATCAATTATATAATGCTTTTATATACAGGGGTTTAGAAATTTATACAGGTCCTAAATTGAAAGATATCAATTAAAGTATCTATACAGATAAGCCATTGATATAGCACATTTTGATATAATAAGTATATTCAAATTAATATTTATTTATGATCTCTAATATCAATAATCAAAGGAGAAGTGTGCAGTAATTAGCCACGTATATCTAAACTCCTAATATTGCCAGTAGCACATATTTAGGTAACTTACCTTTAAAGAAGAATTGGATAGGGGTTTTTATAAACGCATAGAGTTAATGTTTTAACATTTTGTATAAAAAAAAAGGGCCTGATGGTTTGTACAATCGGTGCATATAAAAGAGACTAGAAAATTTATTTTTAGAAGTAAAAGATATTGCAAAATGAAAACCACTTTTCTTACCCGACTTAAATTAATAATTTAATATTTTATTTATTTATTTATTTAATTTACCTGGTCCGTTAAATTTTCCTAAACGTTCTAGTTATTATTTCATTTTCAAGTTAGAATTAAGATGGATACCCCACATAATATATATAGGGAGGGGCTCATGCGAGAACCACCCTTATTGTGAGAACCATGAGAACCAATGTGAACACAACCTAAAATAGCTAAAAAAACCTAAAAAAAACCCTAAAAAACCTAACCCCCACCCCCCCCACCCAAAAACCTAAACCCCCCACCCCCCCCCCCCCCCAAAAAAAAAACCTAACCCCCCCCCCCCCCCCCCCCCCAAAAAAAACCTAAACCCCCCCCCCTCCCCCCCCCCCCCAAGCTAAAAAAAACCTAAAAAAACATAAAAAAAACCTAACCCCACCCCCCCCCCCCCCCGCAAAAAAGCCTAAACCCCCCTCCCCCACCCCCCAAAAACCTAAACCCCCCCACCCCCCCCCCCCCCCCCAAGCTAAAATGCTAAAAACTAAACCCCCAAAAAACCTAAAAAAATCTAAAAAAAATCTAAAAAAAAAATCCAAAATTTTTTTTTTGATTTTTTTAATATTTTTTAGGTTAAAATCGGTACTTTTCGAAGCAAAAAAAAAAAAAAAAATTTTTTTTTTTTTTTGGGTTCGAAAAGTACCGATTTTAACCTAAAAAATATTAAAAAAATCAAAAAAAAATTTTTTGTGTGATTTTTAGCTATTTTTAGACATTTTTGGTGTGTTCACATTGGTTCTCGCGGTTCTCGCAATAAGAGGTGGTTCTCGCATGATCTTCTCCCTATATATATATATTATAGGGTGAGGTTCCAGCGTGAACAACCTCCCAGGAGTGAACTGCGTGAACATATCTGGACCGTTGATTAATATGATCTTGATAATTTAAATTAGTGGCATAATAGTAATTAATAGGTTAGTTTTTATTGTTTTATTAAAAGCAAAAGGGTAAAATTGTAATTTAGATTAATTAGTCATTTAATATAGATTGCAAGATTATTTCCGTAATAAAATATAAAATCCCGAGATTTTCTATTAATTTGTTACTGAAATAGTTTCATATCCCCCGTTATAATCAAATATCCCCTCTCTCTCTTTATACTCAACGGCGACAAGAGAAAAAATGGTGCATCGGCGTCGGAAGTTTGGCAATCGCCGGAAAAAAGCTTCTTCTTCAACAATCAAAGGTACACATTGAACCGCGTGATCTTTAATTGCTTCAGAAAGTAGTTGCATGTTCCGTTTCTTTTATTAATGAACTAAGAACACCAATCGATATTAGGGCTTGAATGTTTTGTTATGAAAGTTGTTTAGTTACAAATGTTATGTACAATGGTATTATTGTTAGTAGGAATTAATTGATTCTGAGTAACATTACGTTGATTTTGTTAATTGGAATTAGGGCTTGAATGTTTGAATCTGTTCATTCGAAATAGGTGTTGAATGTTTTGATGTTGTTCTGTTTTGTAAAAGAGTGTAGGTCTGTTGGTTTGTTCAGGGTCCGGTTTGTTCAAGTATATGTATAAACGATCAGTACACATGTGTATGTTGTTTAATTCGTGGTGTACACAGGTGTACATAGTGGTAATATGATGATTTCTGTTTTGTTTGTTTATTATGTTGAGTAAAAAATTTGGTTAAACATAAATAGGGGTTTGTGCCATGTTTTTAAGTGATGTTAGGCTTGTCTGTTTGTTGAGTTATGTAGTAGTAGGTTTTCATAGTTCACATGTGTATTGGTTGCCAAAAATTGTGTATTTATATGAATGTCAATGTCAGGAGAATGTGTACACATGTGTAAGTATAATATAAGATGAATTGAGAAGTGATATGTTATGCCTATTATGTGCGTTGCTTCCGTAGTATGTGTTATTTTTTGCTTTGAATAATGATATTACATTTATGTACAATATCGTAATGTTACTGCAATGGATAAAGTTTTACGTATGAGTAATTTCATTTGTGTTTACATTTGTAGGTTCGAAACGTAACAATGAGAAGACGTAAGTTTTAAATTTTTTAAAGATCTCACGAATAAATTGATTGAATATAGATGGTAATAAATTTACTAGGAACGTATGTATCTTAATTTTGTAGGTGGAAAAAGCGAGAGAATAGCTCGTAAGTTGGCGAGTAGATTTAGTAACACAATAGATTGCCCCATTGAATGTTCGGAGGATGAAGAAACGGACAATATAGGTGAAAATGTTTTAAAGTTTATAGTGTATAATTTAGTATAAATGTGTTATCTAAATTGATTTTAAGCTGTGTTTTGTATCTTTTGTATAAGTGATTAAAATAATTATTTTTGAAAAAAGTTCTGAAGATGTTAAAAGAAACCAGGGACTGTAAGAAACCGATGGCTGCTTCAAAGGATGTGGACGTACCGTTTAAGAAAGATGATGGTAATATTGTGAAAAAATGTGTTTTATATTTTTATGGTTTAAATTAAGGTTTTGTAAGTATGTTTTTTGTAATTGTGTCCGTAGGTGTTTATCATGGAAAAACTGACGATGGTATAGGTGAAAGGAAGCCGGGGAAAAAGAGGGGACAACCGTGCGAACCGGGGGTGATTAACGGAAAAGGCAAGTAACAAAAATATAAAACATTAATTACAAACTAGCATGATAAAATTTAAAGAAATTGTAATGTAAAATCGCTGTAGCGGTTAATGCAGATTCAACCGGCGAGAGTCAGCAAAGATTGAAAAGTTTAAATGGGTGGCAGAGAGTGAAAAGGTTGTCGATGAAAAAGGGGAAAAACCAAAAATGAAACCCGTTCGTGTTCCGTTTGCTGATGTACCAGAAGGTAAATTAATTGTATTTCAATTTAAAGTAACAACCTGTAACACCCCGGCCGGAGGCGGAAAAGCCAAAGGTGTCACGTAACTTGATAGAACGCATTTGAGCACATGGAGATTATATTAAGTTGAAATATAATTTAAGTTCAGTTCAATAGATTGCATTCATATCTGAGAATATAAGAGTACATAAACAAATACATCATAAATTGTTTCATACGTGATAAGTTCGGATTTAATCTAAGGCAAAAGTCTTGATCAATCCTATGTATATATTCTTGCAAATCATGTCATCAAACATTGTCACCTGAAACATATGTCAGGGAAAATATTTGGGTCAACAAACGGTTGAGTGAATTCATAGGTTTTTGTGTGAGTATCAGATTCATGGCTCGTTTGTATGTTGAAATAACTTGTACAACTTCGTTGATTGATATTAGAAAACATTGTTTCGTAAACCATTTGTATTGTAAAAGAATAACCAAATCAAAATAGATTGGCCATAATTTATAACCATTGCCATGAATCTTAACCCAAAACATTTGTTTATGTAAACCAAATCATAAATCGTTCTTGTAATAAAACTCGTATGGTTTATATAGTTTCGTAAACATCGTTGTGTAACATTGTTTAACTCGTTCTCGTTATAGCACATTGTCCATTCGTTTAAATCGTTCAAATCGTTCCAAATCGTTCAATTCGTTTACTCGTACAAATCGTTCTCGCTTTAATTGTGAAAACTACTTTTTGGTCGTTTCGTTAACAACATTCAAACCTTTGTGACTCGTTCCGCGTTCCACTCGTTCAAAATCGTATTAACAAACCTCCAAAGGGTAAGTTAACAATTCATCAGATTCAGTCGTTACTAACTTAACCCACACATAACCATGGGTCTAGTTTGATAACGGGATTTGTCGGATCCTATGGTACCATAACCTAATACTGGTCGGCTTGATCTATGCTAATGAATGTCATTCGTTATGTAAATACCACCAAACAAGTTCGTTCACATTATTGAAATTGTTATTAGTTTAGTATAAATCATTGCAATCGTTTTGAAACCATTGTTAGAATATCGAAATCGTTTTGTTGCATATAAATCATATGTTTCATCCCAAAAATAATGTAAAAAGGGACTGTGAACTCACCTTGATTACGAGTAAGTCCTAACGAGTATGCAAATGTGAGAGTTCTTGGAAATAAGATTCCACGTCACTCTAATTGATTAAACATGCAACAATATGGAATATGTATCAACAATAATGTTTAATTGGATAATTGGAAATCCTAATCTATAGGATTCGGTAGTGTTTTGTTTAAATGGTGACTATAAGGTTTGGATAACCTAATAGAGAACTCGGAAAATGAATATGAGGTAACGGAATTATTTATGAAAAATATTTATTTATCATAAATAATAAAATTACAAAATTGTACAAATGATTTTATATAAACATTTGTAATAATAAATCAAATATATTTAACTAGTATAATTAAATAACATAATTAAATATAATGATTATTGACAAAATATTGTACAAGTTACATAATTAATTTATAAAAATTATAAATTAATTTAGATGGTTAAAATATATATTATTTGATAAATAATAAATATTTTGTTTAAAAGGATAAATATGATAATTATATGATTAATTATCAAAATAATTATATTAAATCTGAATAATTAAAAATAACATTTTTAATTATTGAACTTTAGTATTACTGATTTAAAATAATTATTATGGCCTTAGATTCATTTTAAATGACTAAAATGAATTAAAATGGTTAAAATAACAATAAATAAGTTTATATAAGTTTAATTATCTAAACTGTCACACCCTCAAAATATCACCTAGAGAGTGTCCCTGTTAGGCGTGTGACCACTAGCAATGAGCCACTAATTACATTGAATCATAAGTTTAAAATAACGTTTCTTCAATTAATAATGGTAAAATTCCAATCATAAGTTATTCAAAAACCACGAGATCAGCGGAAGCGTTAATGTAACATAATGTAAATACTTTTCGATCAATCATAAGAAATAAATGTTTGATAAATAATCTCATCCGTGTAACCATGACCACTCTCGCTCTCCAGCCAGCAAGCTCCTGTTTCGATCACCTAACGACCTGCGAGCATGTAACAAGTGTATCAGACAAAGCTGGCGAGTTCACAGTTTTAGAAAACGTTTGTTACCAGTTGTATGTAAAACAGTTCACTGACACCAGCAGGTAATATTGTTAATATCCCAATTCCGAACAAGACGGCTCCTGATGTACATGACTGCCCTTCCCACGTACTCCTATCTAGTACTGGGCCCGACTGGGTCATTAGTTCACATCCGTCCTATCCAGGAGCGGTGTGAGGGTGCCAAACCTAAGTAGCGCTACCAACTAATACCCGAATAAGGGACTTACAAAAATGATAGGTGAGAATATTAACCAATATACCCGTTTTTACCCAAACCACTGACTGTCCCCAACCACTGGGACGCATGCTCGAATGTAGTGAACTCACCTTGGTTTGCTTGGTAAGACTAGTTATTTGTTTAACAGAATTTGATCAACGAAGCCCTAAGATGATTACACACATCAATCAGTTTTATATGCATTTAGGATACGCATCCTTTACTCAAACCATACTTGTATCACACTCACATAATTTACACATAACGTCATACTCATCATAATGGTAGCTCGTACAACATACTAGTCCATATTCATTCACATAGTGGGGAGCCGGTTCACATACACATTCACCTTACACAATCATGCTTCACAAAACATGTATCAAATATCATTACGTTTACTTTCGTTTTGGTCACACACCCGACAATGCAACCCGCACCCTAGCAATTTGCGTTGGACCACTAGTGTGGCCCAATTAATTAGCTTGTAAGTCCGATTATGTTTTCAGCCCAATGATTAACATAAAGTTCCAACTGTTCAACAACTATCTCTTTAGTTATGACCTACTGAATTCATCAAACCAATTTCATGGGTATGGCATGTAAAATGAATTATCATATATCTTCAAGTCACACAACAATAAACACACATACTTCTGTTCGGTCCAATGAATCAGCCTCTTTACCAACTATCATCCATATAACAACAGTGGCCTAGTTCCATGATTCTAATAACAATCAACATGATCAATTTATCAATCTAACCACATTATACATGGCTAAGTATCACTCATTCCCCCGTTTGAAGTGATCGGCCCAACATAAAAAACTCATGACTAGGTTATCTCCATTACTAACGAAATCATGAAATTGGTTAAAACACATTACCTAGCCGATCAAAGTCATGAACATTATTATCCTATCTCATGCAGATCGTCGGTCCATATATGACCCTTAATCGCACAGTGACAATAATTATTATTCATGCAACACTAATAGTTATGCCAATTAATACAATCCACATGAAATCATTACATATTTAATCATACTGTTGGTCCAATCGGTGTTATACTATCACAAATAATTGACAACATTTGAATCAGTTCCATAATCTTATGACACCTCTAACCTACCCTATATATATCAAATCTATTAATCTCATAACAGTGACTCACCACTAGTTACATTTTATTAAATCAAACATACAAGCCATCATCACCTCAAACTAATTCTCATATCAATAATAACATAGACTAATCTGACACACACACATGTGCTGCCCTTTTTGCTTGTTAAAGGTTACCCCTTTGACTAATTAAACCATCACATACCATATTATTGGACCGATCATGCCTCTGTCATCCTACTTTAATCATGAATCACACATACTACCATTTATCAACCTTATCATATATGTATCCAAGGAATTTAGAGCCAAGCAAAGATAATAGCACACTAACCGAGAGTTTGACTGGATTAAAATGTTGACCGACTAGGGGGGTTGCATCGATGAGAGGGGGTTATCCACTGCCGTCGAGATATCTTGATGGGGGGGGGGGGGGTGGGGAATGATGTTTGTTTAGGGTTTTCTTATGTGAGAGTTGAATGATTTCATTATGACCATGCACATCTTTAAACGAAAATATACAAACCCCTCACATAACCGGGCCTAACCTTGGGTTATTTACAAGAGAAGCTGGGCCAGACCTTGGACCATAAGATAATGTACATGCGGGTTAAGTGTGTGGGGGGGGGGGTGTGTTTCTGGCCCAGTTGTGTAATTAACGAAACCCACTTGAGTTATCTACTACATACATACAAATACACGACATAGATAGTCAAGCACATAAACCAGATTTGACGGTTTCACGCATAGATAACCTACACACATAACATTTTAGCGAAACACGAGTATAACCTACCAAGTCTTGTATGATCGTGACATAAAAGCAATTAAATGTAAGGACACCCGCCAAATGTTGTGGAGTTCGAGTAATGCGAACCTTGAATATTCGGGTTGTCACATCATTCCCAACTTGAAAGAAATTTCGTCCCGAAATTTGACAAGTAATCACAGAGGAGTAAAGTGATAGAAACTCAAATTAAACTATATGCAACACTACACACATAATAATCAAGCATTCCACACAATCACTACTCATCCAGATAACTACGCAGACACAACGTAACCCAAATTGTAGGAATAGGATTGCGAAGTCAGTCGGGTGCCACATCATCCCCAACTTGAAAGGGAATTTCGTCCCGAAATTCGCCAATGATGTCAGAAGTTGATTCCACCGTTTAAATAAGTTGAGGACACCAAGCTTCCTCTGATCATTGCGTTTAAATAACAAAGAAATCACAAGCGTTTCATCGGACGAACACTGCCTTAAATTCGAGACTTTAATGGCATTGTGCACGTTACCCAATTCGTCGGTTGTCCCGAGTTTGTAAGTCACGTTATCTATTCTTCCCAGAGTGTTGTATGGCTCAAAGTGATGTAGGTTAAGCTCGCAACGCTTCCCAAGCGTACCACACCCTCCTAGGGTGAGACTTTCAACATGATACGATAGCTTACATCGATATTCCTGTGTTTCCTAAGCCTATCAGCTTTCCAGACGGTCGCTTGTTGCCACCAGACGATTTCCGATCCAAGCAATCTTCCCAAGAGTTTCAAGTACAAATCGTGGACATGCGATTGCATTGTCAACGACCTTAATCCAATAAAGAGGTTGGTGACACTGTCCATGCAATATCTCAAACAGAGTTGTCTGAATACTAGAATGATAACTGCCGCTGTAGAATTCAACCAAAGGTATGCGTCCTTCCAATTTTACCAAGTCAATCCCACACATGCTCGCGGCATGTCTTTGAGTGGCGGTTTCGTTTACTCCGACCATTTGCCCTATGGTGATAAGTAATGCTCATGCCCAGACGGTGACCAAGAGTGTTATGTAATGTCTAACGTAAACAGGTATAGATCAAAATCAGAGGTAACAGAAGTTGGCACCTCGTGCCTAAAACCGCCCTTCGCAATTTGTTATTTAGAGGATGCGAAGGCTTGACAATCTTCCTTGTTTGCGAGAAAGTGTACCGATTACATGTAACAATCAATGAGCACCCAATGAAGTTATTTCCGTTCTGAGTTCCAGGTAGTCCAGTGACAAAATCCGTGGTAGTCTGTTCCCAAAACGTTGCTGATACTCACCTTGACTCTCCCACAAGTCAAACATTAGTCACAACCATTGCCAGGTGGGCCTTCATGCCCGATCACTAGTGTAAGATTTATAGATCCCAATATCTCTCGTTAAAACCCAGACGGTTAGAATATCGAAGCCGGTATGCTTGCTCAACACAAGTTCCAAAAAGTTGCTGTATAATTAGATCCCCATTCGCTCCTCGAGGTGGCGAATATCATTCGATCTGTCAAAGGTTGCTTCTCCATGCCTCGCACGGATTCTACTTGAAAGTCTTCTTCCTTCAGTTCTCCAATTTTAACAGAGCGAGTCTGATCAGACAGGTTAGAGTCGATAGTGAGCTGTAAAACTCGTGCTCATTCAAGTTTCACAGTCGTAATCATCCAAAAGTTCCATCCAGCGATGCCATTAACTGATTTAGCTTTTTCGAAACCCAGGCATACGGGAGGCCCTTGTGATCGGTTTAAGTAGTGCATCTGGTACCGTCCAAGTAATGCCTCCATATCAAATCCAAAGACCACGGTTTCCACCGCAGATTGTGTGTCGTGCAGTTCCTCCTCGTAACTATATCACGTAAGTCACCACCCTCTCGTGTCGCAATCGGTGCGTAACCGAGGCTCTAATTCGGATAGAAGCGATGCTCTGTGCATTGCAGGGTTGGGATTCGAAATCTGAAAAGATGTTCTCCTGTTTTCTCTCCCACGAATACACAGCACCCTGCTGTGCTAAAGAGGTTAGAGCTGCGCGATCTTTGAAAAATCCTGCGATGAATCAGCAATAATATCTAGTGAGACCAAGAAATTGCCGTATCCTCGAAGGGATCTTTGTTGTTGATCGGTTTCTAACAAAATGGACCTTAGCGAGATCCACGTGTATTCCCACTTCGTTGCTTATACGACCAAAATGTATTTCCCAGATCCAGAAGTTACCTTTAACAAGACTTCGCGCGGAGTGGTTCCTCTATCGGGAGCTCTAAAATAGGATACAAATGCCGCCCTTGATGTTCCTTCCTCTTGGAAATGATCTAGAATGTCATCCATAAATACGGTCGATTCGGGTGGTCCATAAAGCCGCTGGTGTGCTGATTAACTCAATGGTCATGGTGTATAAAGTCCCAATGACCGTATTGCGTTCGATATGCCGTTTCAGGAGTATAATCCTTTTGGTCTTCCGTCAATACATGGTCGAGGCAAACAGTTCTTGATTGTCACCTTGCTGAGTTTTGGATAATTAGTACACATACGAAAAGGCTTTATCTTCCCGAACATAGCTGGGGCTCTCCAAAGCAAACAAAAACTATGTCCAATAAAACTCCGGTCCAGCAGTCCCTATAGATAGTCCTTGCAGCCCTCCTGGTGCAAGACGGTATGTAGCACGAGTAATCAGGGCTGCCCCCGTCGTGAAATCAACCTGAGATTCTGCCTAACAGGGGTGGAAGTAAATCTGAAAACTCCTCGAGTAGCACACTGAGAGGAATCACGAACAATTGGTGGATCCTCGATCCTCCTTTCCTTAGCCTCAACATCAGTAACGTTTGCTAACGTAGCGAGGTGATCTCTCCGTAGACACTTCTGGGCCTTCATAGTTGATATGGCGCTAACCTTTGCACCACTCTGTTGCTTTAGAACAAATAACAATTCTCCACACAAAATTTTCTCCTCACAAGGCATGTCTGCGCGATTTCTGAATAACCAATCCACACTAACTACTGCATTATAACCATCAGGGTTAGTAGAAGGAAGGTCGATGTCGAACATCAGTCCCCCAAGGTCGAGTTTGCATCCCAGCGAACATATAAGGTTTCAATTGACTTGCATCAGCCGACACCACAATAGGTTCGGTTTCATGGAGCATCAGGGTTAAACAGAACAGAGACGAAGCGAAAAGCTACCCATCCAAGCTATCGTGTTGCTATTACGCCTGGTATAGCCTATGCCAATACTAAATGTCCTTCCATGAGCTTCATTTCCAGTGTTGTTTTCGTCACGAGAATTTCCAGTACTGTCGTCGTTCCCTTGGTTGTCGTCACCTTCGTTTCCATACTGTAAGCTACGATCACGAGTACCTTGATGTTGCCGCGACTGTTGCCTATAACGGTGTCCTGTGTCCTTTCACCAACAAGGTCCATCTTTTCACATTCCGTGCCACATCCTAAGGCACTACTCATGGTGCGGGCGGTTACACAGTCCGCTCTACAGTCAATCGTCATCGATTTTGTCCCGATTGGTTCGTAAGGGTCGACTCCCATGAGTCGCTGGCAGGGGTTAAGGATTCGATTAGAGTAAAATCGCTGTTGTTCGTTGCCGGTAACTAGGGTCGTTCAAATGCTGAAATTGGTAAGGTACCACGTTTACCCTCTTGTCCATCGTTCTTGCAAGTTGACTGAGTAATACACGGTATGTCGCGAGAGTGTTGCAGAAGTGATCACACTTCGGGATTTAAGGCGTCAATACGCGGAGTTCCAGTAAACAAGGATAAGTGAGGAAAGTATAGTCCAATCATTTGACGCTGAGCCACCCAACTCAGGGGCGTTCGTACTAGCACCTGACATTCTACACAGTTCGCTAGGCGTTCAGATGTGTGATCAGATGATACTTGACAGCATCAAGATTCGTAAGGATTCAGAAAGGGGTGAAAAGATCATGTTCGAGTAGGAGACAATCACCGCTATGACTCCTATAGACTGCTGAGTTCTAACATAACATCAATTAACAGAGCGGAACCCCTCTCACACTCGTTAAGCCTCATTGGGACTCACACGCACCCCACATTATTATTATGTGTGCACCCATAATAATAAGGCAATTTGCATGCTTATCTCAGTGCCTCTTAACTCGCACTAAAGGGTCCTCCGAATTCAAGCAATAAGACAGATGACGCCACAACATAGATCATGAAAGTTCAAGAAGAGTCGCTCTCTTAAAACACGTAACATGGGTTGGTAACATAGAAGTTCATACTGCAGTGCTAAGTGTGCATTAACGTATGATGTTATTCATAAGCAATCACTAGATATACCATGCAATAGTAAACGACAAACGAACCTTGCAGTCTGGAGCCGAGTGTCATGGTCAATTTCGGATCTGTTCGGTTATAGTCTGGTTTTATAAAAAAAACGTTTTAAAACCAAGTTCACTATAACCAGTGGCTCTGATACCAAACTGTCACACCCTCAAAATATCACCTAGGGAGTGTCCCTGTTAGGCGTGTGACCACTAGCAATGAGCCACTAATTACATTGAATCATAAGTTTAAAATAACGTTTCTTCAATTAATAATGGTAAAATTCCAATCATAAGTTATTCAAAAACCACGAGATCAGCGGAAGCGTTAATGTAACATAATGTAAATACTTTTCGATCAATCATAAGAAATAAATGTTTGATAAATAATCTCATCCGTGTAACCATGACCACTCTCGCTCTCCAGCCAGCAAGCTCCTGTTTCGATCACCTAACGACCTGCGAGCATGTAACAAGTGTATCAGACAAAGCTGGCGAGTTCACAGTTTTAGAAAATGTTTGTTACCAGTTGTATGTAAAACAGTTCACTGACACCTGCAGGTAATATTGTTAATATCCCAATTCCGAACAAGACGGCTCCTGATGTACATGACTGCCCTTCCCACGTACTCCTATCTAGTACTGGGCCCGACTGGGTCATTAGTTCACATCCGTCCTATCCAGGAGCGGTGTGAGGGTGCCAAACCTAAGTAGCGCTACCAACTAATACCCGAATAAGGGACTTACAAAAATGATAGGTGAGAATATTAACCAATATACCCGTTTTTACCCAAACCACTGACTGTCCCCAACCACTGGGACGCATGCTCGAATGTAGTGAACTCACCTTGGTTTGCTTGGTAAGACTAGTTACTTGTTTAACAGAATTTGATCAACGAAGCCCTAAGATGATTACACACATCAATCAGTTTTATATGCATTTAGGATACGCATCCTTTACTCAAACCATACTTGTATCACACTCACATAATTTACACATAACGTCATACTCATCATAATAGTAGCTCGTACAACATACTAGTCCATATTCATTCACATAGTGGGGAGCCGGTTCACATACACATTCACCTTACACAATCATGCTTCACAAAACATGTATCAAATATCATTACGTTTACTTTCGTTTTGGTCACACACCCGACAATGCAACCCGCACCCTAACAATTTGCGTTGGACCACTAGTGTGGCCCAATTAATTAGCTTGTAAGCCCGATTATGTTTTCAGCCCAATGATTAACATAAAGTTCCAACTGTTCAACAACTATCTCTTTAGTTATGACCTACTGAATTCATCAAACCAATTTCATGGGTATGGCATGTAAAATGAATTATCATATATCTTCAAGTCACACAACAATAAACACACATACTTCTGTTCGGTCCAATGAATCAGCCTCTTTACCAACTATCATCCATATAACAACAGTGGCCTAGTTCCATGATTCTAATAACAATCAACATGATCAATTTATCAATCTAACCACATTATACATGGCTAAGTATCACTCATTCCCCCGTTTGAAGTGATCGGCCCAACATAAAAAACTCATGACTAGGTTATCTCCATTACTAACGAAATCATGAAATTGGTTAAAACACATTACCTAGCCGATCAAAGTCATGAACATTGTTATCCTATCTCATGCAGATCGTCGGTCCATATATGACCCTTAATCGCACAGTGACAATAATTATTATTCATGCAACACTAATAGTTATGCCAATCAATACAATCCACATGAAATCATTACATATTTAATCATACTGTTGGTCCAATCGGTGTTATACTATCACAAATAATTGACAACATTTGAATCAGTTCCATAATCTTATGACACCTCTAACCTACCCTATATATATCAAATCTATTAATCTCACAACAGTGACTCACCACTAGTTACATTTTATTAAATCAAACATACAAGCCATCATCACCTCAAACTAATTCTCATATCAATAATAACATAGACTAATCTGACACACACACATGGGCTGCCCTTTTTGCTTGTTAAAGGTTACCCCTTTGACTAATTAAACCATCACATACCATATTATTGGACCGATCATGCCTCTGTCATCCTACTTTAATCATGAATCACACATACTACCATTTATCAACCTTATCATATATGTATCCAAGGAATTTAGAGCCAAGCAAAGATAATAGCACACTAACCGAGAGTTTGACTGGATTAAAATGTTGACCGACTAGGGGGGTTGCATCGATGAGAGGGGGTTATCCACTGCCGTCGAGATATCTTGATGGGGGGGTGGGGAATGATGTTTGTTTAGGGTTTTCTTATGTGAGAGTTGAATGATTTCATTATGACCATGCACCCCTTTAAACGAAAATATACAAACCCCTCACATAACCGGGCCTAACCTTGGGTTATTTACAAGAGAAGCTGGGCCAGACCTTGGACCATAAGATAATGTACATGCGGGTTAAGTGTGTGTGGGGGGGGGGGGTGTGTTTCCGGCCCAGTTGTGTAATTAACGAAACCCACTTGAGTTATCTACTACATACATACAAATACACGACATAGATAGTCAAGCACATAAACCAGATTTGACGGTTTCACGCATAGATAACCTACACACATAACATTTTAGCGAAACACGAGTATAACCTACCAAGTCTTGTATGATCGTGACATAAAAGCAATTAAATGTAAGGACACCCGCCAAATGTTGTGGAGTTCGAGTAATGCGAACCTTGAATATTCGGGTTGTCACATCATTCCCAACTTGAAAGAAATTTCGTCCCGAAATTTGACAAGTAATCACAGAGGAGTAAAGTGATAGAAACTCAAATTAAACTATATGCAACACTACACACATAATAATCAAGCATTCCACACAATCACCACTCATCCAGATAACTACGCAGACACAACGTAACCCAAATTGTAGGAATAGGATTGCGAAGTCAGTCGGGTGCCACATCATCCCCAACTTGAAAGGGAATTTCGTCCAGAAATTCGCCAATGATGTCAGAAGTTGATTCCACCGTTTAAATAAGTTGAGGACACCAAGCTTCCTCTAATCATTGCGTTTAAATAACAAAGAAATCACAAGCGTTTCATCGGACGAACACTGCCTTAAATTCGAGACTTTAATGGCATTGTGCACGTTACCCAATTCGTCGGTTGTCCCGAGTTTGTAAGTCACGTTATCTATTCTTCCCAGAGTGTTGTATGGCTCAAAGTGATGTAGGTTAAGCTCGCAACGCTTCCCAAGCGTACCACACCCTCCTAGGGTGAGACTTTCAACATGATACGATAGCTTACATCGATATTCCTGTGTTTCCTAAGCCTATCAGCTTTCCAGACGGTCGCTTGTTGCCACCAGACGATTTCCGATCCAAGCAATCTTCCCAAGAGTTTCAAGTACAAATCGTGGACATGCGATTGCATTGTCAACGACCTTAATCCAATAAAGAGGTTGGTGACACTGTCCATGCAATATCTCAAACAGAGTTGTCTGAATACTAGAATGATAACTGCCGCTGTAGAATTCAGCCAAAGGTATGCGTCCTTCCAATTTTACCAAGTCAATCCCACACATGCTCGCGGCATGTCTTTGAGTGGCGGTTTCGTTTACTCCGACCATTTGCCCTATGGTGATAAGTAATGCTCATGCCCAGACGGGGACCAAGAGTGTTATGTAATGTCTAACGTAAACAGGTATAGATCAAAATCAGAGGTAACAGAAGTTGGCACCTCGTGCCTAAAACCGCCCTTCGCAATTTGTTATTTAGAGGATGCGAAGGCTTGACAATCTTCCTTGTTTGCGAGAAAGTGTACCGATTACATGTAACAATCAATGAGCACCCAATGAAGTTATTTCCGTTCTGAGTTCCAGGTAGTCCAGTGACAAAATCCGTGGTAGTCTGTTCCCAAAACGTTGCTGATACTCACCTTGACTCTCCCACAAGTCAAACATTAGTCACAACCATTGCCAGGTGGGCCTTCATGCCCGATCACTAGTGTAAGATTTATAGATCCCAATATCTCTCGTTAAAACCCAGACGGTTAGAATATCGAAGCCGGTATGCTTGCTCAACACAAGTTCCAAAAAGTTGCTGTATAATTAGATCCCCATTCGCTCCTCGAGGTGGCGAATATCATTCGATCTGTCAAAGGTTGCTTCTCCATGCCTCGCACGGATTCTACTTGAAAGTCTTCTTCCTTCAGTTCTCCAATTTTAACAGAGCGAGTCTGATCAGACAGGTTAGAGTCGATAGTGAGCTGTAAAACTCGTGCTCATTCAAGTTTCACAGTCGTAATCATCCAAAAGTTCCATCCAGCGATGCCATTAACTGATTTAGCTTTTTCGAAACCCAGGCATACGGGAGGCCCTTGTGATCGGTTTAAGTAGTGCATCTGGTACCGTCCAAGTAATGCCTCCATATCAAATCCAAAGACCACGGTTTCCACCGCAGATTGTGTGTCGTGCAGTTCCTCCTCGTAACTATATCACGTAAGTCACCACCCTCTCGTGTCGCAATCGGTGCGTAACCGAGGCTCTAATTCGGATAGAAGCGATGCTCTGTGCATTGCAGGGTTGGGATTCGAAATCTGAAAAGATGTTCTCCTGTTTTCTCTCCCACGAATACACAGCACCCTGCTGTGCTAAAGAGGTTAGAGCTGCGCGATCTTTGAAAAATCCTGCGATGAATCAGCGATAATATCTAGTGAGACCAAGAAACTGCCGTATCCTCGAAGGGATCTTTGTTGTTGATCGGTTTCTAACAAAATGGACCTTAGCGAGATCCACGTGTATTCCCACTTCGTTGCTTATACGACCAAAATGTATTTCCCAGATCCAGAAGTTACCTTTAACAAGACTTCGCGCGGAGTGGTTCCTCTATCGGGAGCTCTAAAATAGGATACAAATGCCGCCCTTGATGTTCCTTCCTCTTGGAAATGATCTAGAATGTCATCCATAAATACGGTCGATTCGGGTGGTCCATAAAGCCGCTGGTGTGCTGATTAACTCAATGGTCATGGTGTATAAAGTCCCAATGACCGTATTGCGTTCGATATGCCGTTTCAGGAGTATAATCCTCTTGGTCTTCCGTCAATACATGGTCGAGGCAAACAGTTCTTGATTGTCACCTTGCTGAGTTTTGGATAATTAGTACACATACGAAAAGGCTTTATCTTCCCGAACATAGCTGGGGCTCTCCAAAGCAAACAAAAACTATGTCCAATAAAACTCCGGTCCAGCAGTCCCTATAGATAGTCCTTGCAGCCCTCCTGGTGCAAGACGGTATGTAGCACGAGTAATCAGGGCTGCCCCCGTCGTGAAATCAACCTGAGATTCTGCCTAACAGGGGTGGAAGTAAATCTGAAAACTCCTCGAGTAGCACACTGAGAGGAATCACGAACAATTGGTGGATCCTCGATCCTCCTTTCCTTAGCCTCAACATCAGTAACGTTTGCTAACGTAGCGAGGTGATCTCTCCGTAGACACTTCTGGGCCTTCATAGTTGATATGGCGCTAACCTTTGCACCACTATGTTGCTTTAGAACAAATAACAATTCTCCACACAAAATTTTCTCCTCACAAGGCATGTCTGCGCGATTTCTGAATAACCAATCCACACTAACTACTGCATTATAACCATCAGGGTTAGTAGAAGGAAGGTCGATGTCGAACATCAGTCCCCCAAGGTCGAGTTTGCATCCCAGCGAACATATAAGGTTTCAATTGACTTGCATCAGCCGACACCACAATAGGTTCGGTTTCATGGAGCATCAGGGTTAAACAGAACAGAGACGAAGCGAAAAGCTACCCATCCAAGCTATCGTGTTGCTATTACGCCTGGTATAGCCTATGCCAATACTAAATGTCCTTCCATGAGCTTCATTTCCAGTGTTGTTTTCGTCACGAGAATTTCCAGTACTGTCGTCATTCCCTTGGTTGTCGTCACCTTCGTTTCCATACTGTAAGCTACGATCACGAGTACCTTGATGTTGCCGCGACTGTTGCCTCTAACATTGTTGCCTATAACGGTGTCCTGCGTCCTTTCACTAACAAGGTCCATCTTTTCACATTCCGTGCCACATCCTAAGGCACTACTCATGGTGCGGGCGGTTACACAGTCCGCTCTACAGTCAATCGTCATCGATTTTGTCCCGATTGGTTCGTAAGGGTTGACTCCCATGAGTCGCTGGCAGGGGTTAAGGATTCGATTAGAGTAAAATCGCTGTTGTTCGTTGCCGGTAACTAGGGTCGTTCAAATGCTGAAATTGGTAAGGTACCACGTTTACCCTCTTGTCCATCGTTCTTGCAAGTTGACTGAGTAATACACGGTATGTCGCGAGAGTGTTGCAGAAGTGATCACACTTCGGGATTTAAGGCGTCAATACGCGGAGTTCCAGTAAACAAGGATAAGTGAGGAAAGTATAGTCCAATCATTTGACGCTGAGCCACCCAACTCAGGGGCGTTCGTACTAGCACCTGACATTCTACACAGTTCGCTAGGCGTTCAGATGTGTGATCAGATGATACTTGACAGCATCAAGATTCGTAAGGATTCAGAAAGGGGTGAAAAGATCATGTTCGAGTAGGAGACAATCACCGCTATGACTCCTATAGACTGCTGAGTTCTAACATAACATCAATTAACAGAGCGGAACCCCTCTCACACTCGTTAAGCCTCATTGGGACTCACACGCACCCCACATTATTATTATGTGTGCACCCATAATAATAAGGCAATTTGCATGCTTATCTCAGTGCCTCTTAACTCGCACTAAAGGGTCCTCCGAATTCAAGCAATAAGACAGATGACGCCACAACATAGATCATGAAAGTTCAAGAAGAGTCGCTCTCTTAAAACACGTAACATGGGTTGGTAACATAGAAGTTCATACTGCAGTGCTAAGTGTGCATTAACGTATGATGTTATTCATAAGCAATCACTAGATATACCATGCAATAGTAAACGACAAACGAACCTTGCAGTCTGGAGCCGAGTGTCATGGTCAATTTCGGATCTGTTCGGTTATAGTCTGGTTTTATAAAAAAAACGTTTTAAAACCAAGTTCACTATAACCAGTGGCTCTGATACCAAACTGTCACACCCTCAAAATATCACCTAGGGAGTGTCCCTGTTAGGCGTGTGACCACTAGCAATGAGCCACTAATTACATTGAATCATAAGTTTAAAATAACGTTTCTTCAATTAATAATGGTAAAATTCCAATCATAAGTTATTCAAAAACCACGAGATCAGCGGAAGCGTTAATGTAACATAATGTAAATACTTTTCGATCAATCATAAGAAATAAATGTTTGATAAATAATCTCATCCGTGTAACCATGACCACTCTCGCTCTCCAGCCAGCAAGCTCCTGTTTCGATCACCTAACGACCTGCGAGCATGTAACAAGTGTATCAGACAAAGCTGGCGAGTTCACAGTTTTAGAAAATGTTTGTTACCAGTTGTATGTAAAACAGTTCACTGACACCTGCAGGTAATATTGTTAATATCCCAATTCCGAACAAGACGGCTCCTGATGTACATGACTGCCCTTCCCACGTACTCCTATCTAGTACTGGGCCCGACTGGGTCATTAGTTCACATCCGTCCTATCCAGGAGCGGTGTGAGGGTGCCAAACCTAAGTAGCGCTACCAACTAATACCCGAATAAGGGACTTACAAAAATGATAGGTGAGAATATTAACCAATATACCCGTTTTTACCCAAACCACTGACTGTCCCCAACCACTGGGACGCATGCTCGAATGTAGTGAACTCACCTTGGTTTGCTTGGTAAGACTAGTTACTTGTTTAACAGAATTTGATCAACGAAGCCCTAAGATGATTACACACATCAATCAGTTTTATATGCATTTAGGATACGCATCCTTTACTCAAACCATACTTGTATCACACTCACATAATTTACACATAACGTCATACTCATCATAATAGTAGCTCGTACAACATACTAGTCCATATTCATTCACATAGTGGGGAGCCGGTTCACATACACATTCACCTTACACAATCATGCTTCACAAAACATGTATCAAATATCATTACGTTTACTTTCGTTTTGGTCACACACCCGACAATGCAACCCGCACCCTAGCAATTTGCGTTGGACCACTAGTGTGGCCCAATTAATTAGCTTGTAAGCCCGATTATGTTTTCAGCCCAATGATTAACATAAAGTTCCAACTGTTCAACAACTATCTCTTTAGTTATGACCTACTGAATTCATCAAACCAATTTCATGGGTATGGCATGTAAAATGAATTATCATATATCTTCAAGTCACACAACAATAAACACACATACTTCTGTTCGGTCCAATGAATCAGCCTCTTTACCAACTATCATCCATATAACAACAGTGGCCTAGTTCCATGATTCTAATAACAATCAACATGATCAATTTATCAATCTAACCACATTATACATGGCTAAGTATCACTCATTCCCCCGTTTGAAGTGATCGGCCCAACATAAAAAACTCATGACTAGGTTATCTCCATTACTAACGAAATCATGAAATTGGTTAAAACACATTACCTAGCCGATCAAAGTCATGAACATTATTATCCTATCTCATGCAGATCGTCGGTCCATATATGACCCTTAATCGCACAGTGACAATAATTATTATTCATGCAACACTAATAGTTATGCCAATCAATACAATCCACATGAAATCATTACATATTTAATCATACTGTTGGTCCAATCGGTGTTATACTATCACAAATAATTGACAACATTTGAATCAGTTCCATAATCTTATGACACCTCTAACCTACCCTATATATATCAAATCTATTAATCTCATAACAGTGACTCACCACTAGTTACATTTTATTAAATCAAACATACAAGCCATCATCACCTCAAACTAATTCTCATATCAATAATAACATAGACTAATCTGACACACACACATGGGCTGCCCTTTTTGCTTGTTAAAGGTTACCCCTTTGACTAATTAAACCATCACATACCATATTATAGGACCGATCATGCCTCTGTCATCCTACTTTAATCATGAATCACACATACTACCATATATCAACCTTATCATATATGTATCCAAGGAATTTAGAGCCAAGCAAAGATAATAGCACACTAACCGAGAGTTTGACTGGATTAAAATGTTGACCGACTAGGGGGGTTGCATCGATGAGAGGGGGTTATCCACTGCCGTCGAGATATCTTGATGGGGGGTGGGGAATGATGTTTGTTTAGGTTTTCTTATGTGAGAGTTGAATGATTTCATTATGACCATGCACCCCTTTAAACGAAAATATACAAACCCCTCACATAACCGGGCCTAACCTTGGGTTATTTACAAGAGAAGCTGGGCCATACCTTGGGCCATAAGATAATGTACATGCGGGTTAAGTGTGGGGGGGGGGTGTGTTTCCGGCCCAGTTGTGTAATTAACGAAACCCACTTGAGTTATCTACTACATACATACAAATACACGACATAGATAGTCAAGCACATAAACCACATTTGACGGTTTCACGCATAGATAACCTACACACATAACATTTTAGCGAAACACGAGTATAACCTACCAAGTCTTGTATGATCGTGACATAAAAGCAATTAAATGTAAGGACACCCGCCAAATGTTGTGGAGTTCGAGTAATGCGAACCTTGAATATTCGGGTTGTCACATAAATAATTAAATATAATAAAAATTCAGATTCTTAATTTATATAAACTCAGAATAATGCATATTTTGTCATAAAAATAGTCTTGGATAAAATTTATATAGTTATATAATTTAATTACATTAAATTAAACTATATTTATAAGTATAAATACTGATTTATTTATATAAATTTCAAATTTATATAAAATATGAGCAACAATATTATTTTTGTAAAGATTATTACTTAAAATAATTAACCTAAAAATTTCAGTAATTATTTCGGAAAATCAAATTTGTTATGAATTTTTAATGTTTAAAACTGTTTTAATTCGTAAAAATTTGTTTTATAAACATTTTGGCTAATTTTATATTTTTAACAAGTGCATCAGTATTTAAAGTAAATATGTTAAAATTTTCGGATTTTAACTAATTATAACTGATTTATTACGAATTAAAAATAAAAGCCTAAATTTATAATAATTAGATGATGAACAGTACCGTTCATCATCTTCCCCAAATGCGTGGTCAACGTAAGTCAAACAGTCCGATTACTATATCAATACTGGATTATAATGAAATTAAGTTTACAGGAATATAATATAAGGGTGAACATGCCGATTGAACAAGAAAAACTGATCCGGTATCGTTCGGATGTGCGTATCGAATGATCTCCGGCGACTGGTTTCCGGCGAGACTTGCAGAACCGCTCAGACGAGTATTTCCGATGTATTAGTGTAATTTTAAAGGTGTGAGAGGTTCGTGAAGGTCCAGGGAGTTTATATAACCCATTAATTCGTTCCCAAATCCGACATAACGTAGTGGAATCGATTGGTTTTAAATTTAAAAAAAATTCAATTATGAATCGGTTGGCACATAATTGTGTCGAACTAGTGGGTAAATGGATTGGCAATAATGTTGGGAACATGTGGGGGTTAATTTCGGATAAGTTAATCATGTAAACAAGTGGAACAGATCGATTTTCGGTGGGTTTGTTCGAAATCCCGTAACCTGCTGTTGCTGAATTTATAATTCAGTTCGGTTTCAGACACAATATATATATATATATATATATATTAAGATTAGAATAATTCACATAAGGCTTGATAGTCTAGCTGGTTTGGTGCGTGTGGTTTGTTCCGGTCCGACGCGGGTTCGAGTCCGCTTGGTGACCGATTTATAAGGTTTTAAAAAAACCTTTTTAAATAACTGAATTAATATTTAATTAATAATAATATTAAATTCTAATGTGAGTATATATGAATTAATGTTCTAGATATTATCAGCTCTGTACAGAGGATAAACTGGTTAAGTCGTTCGTGTTACAACCGAGAGGTCGCGGGTTCGAATCTCACAAGGGCCGGTTCTCACCCAGGAGACCCCCTTTTTAACCCGATTTTTGAGATTTTACACTTAGGCCCCTCAAGTTTCGTTTTGTACAAAAATGGTCCCTCAACTTTCGAAAAGTTGCAATAACAGCCCCTATGCTTTCATATAAAATACATAGTTGGTCCCTGAAGTTTTGAGGATTGACATAAATGGTCCCTGTAATAGTCAGTTAGTTTAGCTAACTGAGTTAAATTTTTATAGCAGAATTTATTATATAGGGACTAACTTAGTTAACATATTTCAGTTAAATGAGTTAACTAAGTTAAGCTTTAAAGAAGGAATCCTTATATAAAAGTTAACCCGGTTAGGATATTTAGTTAAAATGAGTTTAAGAAGTTCAACTTTAGTCCCTAGAGTTTAAGTTTGAGAAAATGATCAAATGAACCTTGGACTTTAAAATTAAAATAAATTATATTTATTTCTTTTATAAATAGGTTTCAAAAATGACCAAAAGGACCCTAAACTTGTAGTTTCCCAAAATGTCATAATAGGCCCTTATAGTTTGTGTAGCCTTGTTTAATAGCATAGAACTCAACAAATTTGCAATTGTTTCACGTGTTTGTATTGGTATAAACATGTATAAGCACAAAGTAAGTATGTTCAAATAAGTTTCATTCCAAATACAGTATTTGTTACAATGCATGTCAAAACAAATGCGGGTGTGAAAACCAGGGTGGTTACAGTCTCCCCTACTTTAGAAAATTTCGCCCCGAAATTTATTCAAAAGAGACCGTATAATATAATTGTAATGATTAGAAAGATAATCAAATCATTGTTTGGTGCTGATAATTTTGAGGAATTTACGAGGATCATTGTATAGAAATTGTTTTGCTTTGCACTATGTTATGCTGGATTAGTTATGTGAATATTCGGCAAACAAATGTGTGTACAAATAAGCAAATAATGGATAATCACATAACCACATAATGTTTTTATATGCCACCTTACTTAACAAGGCTTACTATGATTTTCATGCGTCGAACCCCATAATTAAGTGTGCACCCAAAATTACGCGTTTCGTTGCATAGTCCACATAGCACTTCTAGTTAAGTGAGGAAAACAAATAAGATTGAGGTATTGTTTAAATCAAACAAGCATCAATATAACATAACATCAACTGAATCAAAACGTATTTCACATTAGCAATGATAGCATTGTTTGTTTGACAATCTATTGAACAAATTTACATTTGAAATAAGTTATGTAATGGATCAAATTCAGGATTATAAGGTGGTGGAAGTGGTAGAGGCAGTTGCATATGATCAGTTATTTGTATCAGCATGCTTTCCAACCATTGATTTCTTTCTGTCAACCATCTTATTTGTTGAGACAAATTTTGAACTTGATTGTTTAACCTAGTCACTTCGTCTCCCAATGAATCTGGAGGTAGATTCATTTGAGGCATCGTACTTGGGCCTGCCATATCAGTTGGTGGCAGTTTTTCTACTTTGTTCAACAGTGACTGGAAAGAATCTGGCAGTAATGGTGCTTGCAAAAAGGGTTATGATGCTAACTGCTCTTGAGTCATCATGTTTTCATCAAACCAAGTTCCTTGCATCATTGAATTCTCCTCAAAAAATGACGGTGGGAAACTTGGTAAGACGTTCGGTGTTAAAGGTTGGAATAAGTTAGTTGTAATAGGTTCTTGTATGTATGGCAGCGGTGGTTGTATATCAAACCGATAAAAAGACTATTGAGGAAACTGCAAAAATGATTGTTGTAAATTTTGTGGGAAGGTATTCTCTAAGATAACTGGAGCTCCCTCCAACTGTGATGATTGTGTTAGTGTACCAATATGAACAGGGGTTAGCCTCATGGTGTAAGGATTTACAATCCCAGGTGCCTTTGGTGGAGATAATCCCTGGATAATCTGATCACTTAAGATACCTAATGATTGTGCTATTTTTGTAATATAAGACCCTCCCATGAGACTTCTCTGAGGATGTGATTGTTGACTAGAAAAATATTCAGCAAGTCCGTGGGCAATATTACAAGGAACTTGCTCAAAAATACTATACAAATAGAAAAGTTCGATTGTTTTAACCCTGTGTAGATTATGTTTGCGCCCCGTGATAGTGTGGGCTAAAACACGGTGCATATATTGATAACAAGGGTCTATGAAGCTTGTAGAATTATTGTTGACACACCATTCTTTTAATGAATGGTATTGCCAATAATTTACCATATCCGCGGAGGAACAAGAGGTTGGTGCCTCCGTAAAAATGGGTTGTTTGACTTCTTCATTTGTATATATGCCCAGATGAACTGCGAATTCTGTTAATGACATAGTACGAAGTTGCCCACAAAGTTGAAAATGAATGGATTCATTGGTAAGATTTTCATTAGATTTGTAATAGAAAGTGGACAAGAACTCATATACTAGTTCATCATATGATGGTTCTAGGATGTCGAAGAAACGACGCCACGGTGTATTAGGTTGTAGTGATCTTACCAGCAAACCACTGAAATCAAACATTCCTATTCGTTGCCAATCAATACTGCTAATAGTAAGAACTTCTTTATGCTTGAGTTTTTGATACCTCTCTTGATAGTGTAAAGTAGTAAACTGAAGGAAGGGATGAATTTTTGCTGCATTTGAAGATTCAGCATATGCTGTTGGGAGATTTGCCATTTGGATATGGGGTTTTGTTGAACTAAGAAAGGTTTGGGTATGTGTTGAGTTATATCAGAAGTTTGTAGTTCTTGTGTAGATTAGCTCGTGTAGTGAGTTTCTTATATAGATAAGGAGATTCCGGATTACACCATGTGATCGGTTAGTGCTTCCATGCTACGTTCTGCAGCTAGTTTGAAAATTTGAATCTGACAGGTATGGTCTTGAGAAAATTTTGAAACTTTGAAAAGGAGGGAATCGTATCGTAATAAGTTGATAATAGTACAACGTAGATCGATAAAAACTTGGATTGTTCTGAAACGGAGAAAAGAAAAAAAATCCTTTTGAATTAGGGTAACATGCCTTGAGCCGATAGGCATACTGTACTCTCATCGGTAGTTCCCAGGTAGGCAAACGTGTGTCTCGTCATGGAGGCATTTTCTAAAAGAAAGATTATAGTGATTTCATAATAGGGTAATGTAGTTTCATAAAATCAATGAGGATCAAAGAAGAAACGTAACAAGATGGATATCATTTATTCCACGAATAAATGACATTAATGACAAGTCAAAGTAGTTGGGTTCTTATAACTTGGTGAAGTCATGCTTTAGCCTATAAGTGGATACTCATCCCAAGAATTCCCAGGTAAGCACAACTGGTCTCGCGTCTGATAAGATTTATACGAAGTGCTTGCCTAGACAGAAAACTCAGAATACAGGCATCCACCTTTCCAGATTGCATGAGTTCTTTATTAGAGCCCAAGACTTTGATGAGAATTTTAAAAATCAGAAGAGGTTTTGAAAATAATCACCTAAGGATAGGTGATGAGCATTTGTAAAATCTAAAGATAAGATCTGTGGTGACGAGGCATTGGTTACAAAAGATAAGAATAGAGATGAAGACAAGGCAAAGATAACGGAAGAGTTACTAATGGAAAGTGTCCTAGGTAAGTTATAGTCTAGGTCAAAAGTAATTTCTAATAACCTAAATCCCTATAACCATGGCTCTGATACCAACCTGTAACACCCCGGCCGGAGGCGGAAAAGCCAAAGGTGTCACGTAACTTGATAGAATGCATTTGAGCACATGGAGATTATATTAAGTTGAAATATAATTTAAGTTCAGTTCAATAGATTGCATTCATATCTGAGAATATAAGAGTACATAAACAAATACATCATAAATTGTTTCATATGTGATAAGTTCAGATTTAATCTAAGGCAAAAGTCTTGATCAATCCTATGTATATATTCTTGCAAATCATGTCATCAAACATTGTCACCTGAAACATATGTTAGGGAAAATATTTGGGTCAACAAACGGTTGAGTGAATTCATAGGTTTTTGTGTGAGTATCAGATTCATGGCTCGTTTGTATGTTGAAATAACTTGTACAACTTCGTTGATTGATATTAGAAAACATTGTTTCGTAAACCATTTGTATTGTAAAAGAATAACCAAATCAAAATAGATTGGCCATAATTTATAACCATTGCCAAAAATCTTAACCCAAAACATTTGTTTATGTAAACCAAATCATAAATCGTTCTTGTAATAAAACTCGTATGGTTTATATAGTTTCGTAAACATCGTTGTGTAACATTGTTTAACTCGTTCTCGTTATAGCACATTGTTCATTCGTTTAAATCGTTCAAATCGTTCCAAATCGTTCAATTCGTTTACTCGTACAAATCGTTCTTGCTTTAATTGTGAAAACTACTTTTTGGTCGTTTCGTTAACAACATTCAAACCTTTGTGACTCGTTCCGCGTTCCACTCGTTCAAAATCGTATTAACAAACCTCCAAAGGGTAAGTTAACAATTCATCAGATTCAGTCGTTACTAACTTATCCCACACATAACCATGGGTCCAGTTTGATAACGGGATTTGTCGGATCCTATGGTACCATAACCTAATACTGGTCGGCTTGATCTATGCTAATGAATGTCATTCGTTATGTAAATACCACCAAACAAGTTCGTTCACATTATTGAAATTGTTATTAGTTTAGTATAAATCATTGCAATCGTTTTGAAACCATTGTTAGAATATCGAAATCGTTTTGTTGCATATAAATCATATGTTTCATCCCAAAAATAATGTAAAAAGGGACTGTGAACTCACCTTGATTACGAGTAAGTCCTAACGAGTATGCAAATGTGAGAGTTCTTGGAAATAAGATTCCACGTCACTCTAATTGATTAAACATGCAACAATATGGAATATGTATCAACAATAATGTTTAATTGGATAATTGGAAATCCTAATCTATAGGATTCGGTAGTGTTTTGTTTAAATGGTGACTATAAGGTTTGGATAACCTAATAGAGAACTCGGAAAATGAATATGAGGTAACGGAATTATTTATGAAAAATATTATTTATCATAAATAATAAAATTACAAAATTGTACAAATGATTTTATATAAACATTTGTAATAATAAATCAAATATATTTAACTAGTATAATTAAATAACATAATTAAATATAATGATTATTGACAAAATATTGTACAAGTTACATAATTAATTTATATAAATTATAAATTAATTTAGATGGTTAAAATATATATTATTTGATAAATAATAAATATTTTGTTTAAAAGGATAAATATGATAATTATATGATTAATTATCAAAATAATTATATTAAATCTGAATAATTAAAAATAACATTTTTAATTATTGAACTTTAGTATTACTGATTTAAAATAATTATTATGGCCTTAGATTCATTTTAAATGATTAAAATGAATTAAAATGGTTAAAATAACAATAAATAAGTTTATATAAGTTTAATTATCTAAATAATTAAATATAATAAAAATTCAGATTCTTAATTTATATAAACTCAGAATAATGCATATTTTGTCATAAAAATAGTCTTGGATAAAATTTATATAGTTATATAATTTAATTACATTAAATTAAACTATATTTATAAGTATAAATACTGATTTATTTATATAAATATCAAATTTATATAAAATATGAGCAACAATATTATTTCTGTAAAGAATATTACTTAAAATAATTAACCTAAAAATTTCAGTAATTATTTCGGAAAATCGAATTTGTTATGAATTTTTAATGTTTAAAACTGTTTTAATTCGTAAAAATTTGTTTTATAAACATTTTGGCTAATTTTATATTTTTAACAAGTGCATCAGTATTTAAAGTAAATATGTTAAAATTTTCGGATTTTAACTAATTATAACTGATTTATTACGAATTAAAAATAAAAGCCTAAATTTATAATAATTAGATGATGAACAGTACTGTTCATCATCTTCCCCAAATGCGTGGTCAACGTAAGTCAAACAGCCCGATTACTATATCAATACTGGATTATAATGAAATTAAGTTTACAGGAACATAATATAAGGGTGAACATACCGATTGAACAAGAAAAACTGATCCGGTATCGTTCGGATGTGCGTATCGAATGATCTCCGGCGACTGGTTTCCGGCGAGACTTGCAGAACCGGTCAGACGAGTATTTCCGATGTATTAGTGTAATTTTAAAGGTGTGAGAGGTTCGTGAAGGTCCAGGGAGTTTATATAACCCATTAATTCGTTCCCAAATCCGACATAACGTAGTGGAATCGATTGGTTTTAAATTTAAAAAAAAAATCAATTATGAATCGGTTGGCACATAATTGTGTCGAACTAGTGGGTAAATGGATTGGCAATAATGTTGGGAACATGTGGGGGTTGATTTCGGATAAGTTAATCATGTAAACAAGTGGAACAGATCGATTTTCGGTGGGTTTGTTCGAAATCCCGTAACCTACTGTTGCTGAATTTATAATTCAGTTCGGTTTCAGACACAATATATATATATATATATATTAAGATTAGAATAATTCACATAAGGCTTGATAGTCTAGCTGGTTTGGTGCGTGTGGTTTGTTCCGGTCCGATGCGGGTTCGAGTCCGCTTGGTGACCGATTTATAAGGTTTTAAAAAAACCTTTTTAAATAACTGAATTAATATTTAATTAATAATAATATTAAAATCTAATGTGAGTATATATGAATTAATGTTCTAGATATTATCAGCTCTTACAGAGGATAAACTGGTTAAGTCGTTCGTGTTACAACCGAGAGGTCGCGGGTTCGAATCTCACAAGGGCCGGTTCTCACCCAGGAGACCCCCTTTTTAACCCGATTTTTAAGATTTTACACTTAGGCCCCTCAAGTTTCGTTTTGTACAAAAATGGTCCCTCAACTTTCGAAAAGTTGCAATAACAGCCCCTATGCTTTCATATAAAATACATAGTTGGTCCCTGAAGTTTTGAGGATTGACATAAATGGTCCCTGTAATAGTCAGTTAGTTTAACTAACTGAGTTAAATTTTTATAGCAGAATTTATTATATAAGGACTAACTTAGTTAACATATTTCAGTTAAATGAGTTAACTAAGTTAAGCTTTAAAGAAGGAATCCTTATATAAAAGTTAATCCGGTTAGGATATTTAGTTAAAATGAGTTTAAGAAGTTCAACTTTTGTCCCTAGAGTTTAAGTTTGAGAAAATGATCAAATGAACCTTGGACTTTAAAATTAAAATAAATTATATTTATTTCTTTTATAAATAGGTTTCAAAAATGACCAAAAGGACCCTAAACTTGTAGTTTCACAAAATGTCATAATAGGCCCTTATAGTTTGTGTAGCCTTGTTTAATAGCATAGAACTCAACAAATTTGCAATTGTTTCACGTGTTTGTATTGGTATAAACATGTATAAGCACAAAGTAAGTATGTTCAAATAAGTTTCATTCCAAATACAGTATTTGTTACAATGCATGTCAAAACAAATGCGGGTGTGAAAACCAGGGTGGTTACAACAACATCTATAGTGCTAGTGTGATTGCATTTAAATGAGTTTGTTATGATTGTCTACAGTTGTTATCAAAGAAAGTCAGGGTACACAACGAACAAGTGTAAAAAGTAAACTGATTGGCGTCGTTTTAGGAAAAGAAAGTTTAGGTATGATTTTGAGTGTGAATGTACACATGTGTACTGTACGTTGTATAACATTTTTTATTATCTTCTTATTTAGCTTCGCGGAAGGAAGGTGATATTGGAATGTCGTTGGGGTCGTTTTTGGATGATAAAGATGAAAAGGATGAAGAAAACAATGGTAAATGTTTTTAAATAAATTGTTGTATTTTGTATGGTTTTGTGCTAGGCTGATTGTATATTTTTTTTATATTTTTTTGAAAATAGTTGCAGAAGATGATGATAAGGATAACGTAGTTGGTGTGATGTTCAACTTGAAAAAAAAAGAAAAACAAAAAAATCGCTAAAAAAAGCTGAAAAAAAGTGAAGGAAGAGGACGGTCTACCAAGTATACGAACTAGGACATCGCCTAATAAGCTTTATGAAGCGGTTTGTGTTATGAATAAATGGCAACGTGAAATCGTCAAGGAAATGGGTTTTGGACAGTTTTTGGGATTCAATGTCAGCGAAGTAACTGCAAACCTTGGTCATTATGTGGTAGATATGTTAGACACTGAGAGTATGAAAATACAAATTAGGGATAGGTATATTAGCGTAGACAAAGAATCAGTGAGGAAAATATTAGGTTTACCACTTGGTGAGACAAGGGTGACTAAGAAAAAGAAGGATGAACCTGGTCATCCTTTGAAAGAAAAATGGACTCGTAGGTTTGCCAAGCTTCCGATTAGTTTTCAGAACATAGTAGATAAGATCAGAGTAGATCCTTATGAGGATAGGTCTATGTTCAATATAGACTTTGTTATGTTGATGTTATCTACTATGATTGTTAGTACAAAGAACGGGAGCGTGATGTATAACATCCTGGATTGGTTTTCTCCGGAGAAGGAGTTCAAAGATCATGACTGGTGTCAACTTATGATGGATGCTGTTAAGTCTTGTAAGGATGACTGGGTCAGATGCGATCCAGACGAGTATTTTAGGGGTCCGCTCACTTATTTGGTGGTATGTATTATATTTTGATAATGTACACCTGTGTATTTTTATTGTAATATACACATATGTACTTAACTAAGTTTGTTTTTTTTTCTATGTTTTTGTATATAGTTGTTGTATCTTGAGGCCACAACTTGTCCCGTTTTGAAGATACACACAAAGAGTCTCCTCTACATTTTTGGACAAAAGAGAGGATGAGTATGTGTAAAGACCAGGAGATAAAGAACGGTGGGTTTGGTTTGGGTGAACTTAGAGAACTCCAAGAGTTCCATGAAGATGGTGATGTACATGTCCAAGAAGAAGCGGTTGATTTATCGAAGGATGAAGTTGAAAAGGGTCCAGTATCCTTCGCTACATGTTCAGTTGAGGTATGAGTTAGACGTGGGTGAATGTTTTTTACTCCAGAAAGTACATTAGTGTACACTTGTTATCGTAAAGTTTTAAGATTTTGTTTAATTGTGAAGGGATATATTGCAAGCATTCTTGCAATGTGTGACGATGCAGAAGATGTTAAAGGTAAGATGGAGGTTGCGATAAACCAGTTTATTACTGGTTATCCGAAAAGTGATGCCGTCATTACTATTCTTGCGCGATACAAAAGCATATTCAACAGATTTGCAGTTGGTGAGAAAGGCGAATCAGACGGCTTTGTTAGTCCCACCAGTGTAAAAAGTGGTAATTAATATTATTAGGTTTGTTAATTAATATGTGTACGTTGTTTAAGTCAATGTTAGAAACTTAGTTTAATCTAATTGTTTAGGTGCGAATGTATCAAGTAATGATGTAGACATGAATGAAGAGGTAGATGGTCTTGGGACGCCTCATATAGCATCAACGTTCACTCAGATTGTGATGAAATCAGTGGATGTTATGGAGGACGTTATGGCAGGAGCGTATGATACGCAGAAGCTGAATGACATTCCATCGTTCAGTCTTGGTATCACACAGGACGACTCGTGCCCGCAAAATGCTGTGACTGATAAAATTTCAATTATAGAAAAGGAGGCGGAAGTCGAGGAGGCTGAAGGGAAGGGAAACCGGAAGAAAAAGATTTCGAAATATGGGCAGTCTCCGTTCATGAACAGATCCGTGAATATCGACTCCTGGTTGGACAAAAACGATAAGGTTTTATGGAGATATTTGTCAAGTTGCGCGAGCGACACCTAGTATGTATACTTTTAATCTGGAATTATTGTTAATTTTTCATATATTATGTTATTTTTTATAATTTTTGTTGTATGTTAGGGTCGCCCAACCAAAGCAAAAGACAGGGAAAACGACAGGGAAAAGAATTGTGGTTGAAACGGAACTCAACGAGGTTGCGTGGACGAATGCGTAAGGATCATTTTCGTTTTCGAATAATGCCTGATTATTCAATGTACACACGTGTATAAGTTGGTATATTCCACGAAATATACTAAAAAATCAATTTATGTTGAAGAACATACCTGAAACTATGGTTTACACATGTGTACGATATAGTTTGTACATTATACACATGTGTACTAAAAAACACACACAAGAATTACACATGTGTACACTAGAATTACACACACAAGAATTAAACGTCTGTGACCTGGTGCATTTCTGTGACTTTCAAAAAAGTCAACATTGTATATAATTTACACAAATGTAAACGTTGGGGTTAGGTTCAAATGTGATGTGTACTCGGTAGTTTTCTTGCAAGTTTAGACCTGTATACTCATGTGTATGTGCTTTGTTACACAGGTGTACTCGTATGCTTGTTCTTTGTGGGACATACGGATAACTGAACACATTATTAATCATACTGTCTTCTTTTGCAGAAAATTGGTATTCGAAACTGAAAGGGGCGTTGGGTTGTACCATTTTCAAATGATAGATTTACAACCAAGTAGGTGGATCAATGATGGAGTAATAAATTGCTTTACGTCAATGCTAAACTATGAGGAAAAGGATCGAATCAGAGGATCAAATATGTTCGGGCATGCTGATAAAGTAAAAGGAACAAAGCCGCGATTGTTCGGCCATACAAATTGTTTTGTAAGTGAAATTTTGTATTATAATTGTGAAGATTATGGTAAAGTTTGCGTGGCCGATTATTCAAATGTAAATTGGTTGTTATTTGTGCGTTCAGGATGAGGATATCTTATGGAATGGGAAGCACGGAGATGCTGGGCATGTTGAGAAATTCAAAAGTGCCTTGTTCTTGGTTGTTGACCAAAAAGAATCGTTAATGAGTTTGTCCGAGTATTGCGTCATATGCTTTCCGATCCTTGAGCATGACCATTTTTACTTGGTGTGCTTTGATATGGAAAGAAGCGCGATAACGGTAATTGACAACATGGACGCAAGCGAAAGCCCCATTCACCTGATCAACGACGACAACTTCTTCCGAAAGACTACGCCTTACAAAGTGGTATGTATCATTTAAATACATAAGGAGAAGAAGTCGACGTTGACACGTTTGAGGAAAAAGTACGCAATAAAGCTAGTTACTTCAGAGGCCAACAAGCACCGTAGGCGCGTATTGGATGAAGCAGCCGAACATGAAAAGGCGAACGAAATAGGTTGTTTTTAGTACGTCTATATTGGTTGACAATAGTTAACGTTTTTGGGTTTGAATTTTTGGAATGTAGTTATTAACACCAAATGTGGTGATTGCCATACTAGAAGCATTTGATGGTTTGGTATTTTGTTACATTTTGAAACAGTGGAATAAAAGTTTATTGTGTATTAGTATTGTTTTTTTGGTTTGTCAAACTACTTGACAGGTTATTAATGTACGTAATGTGTGTGTTGTGTATTAAAATTAATTAAACGTTTTCACAATAAAAAATGAGCATAGTTATTACATAGTAAAGTAGGTACACATGAGTACTTGTGATGTAAACCTCCAAGTACACATGTGTACAACGGTAATAGCAGATAAGTACACAAGTGTACAGTTTTCATGTTTAGATTTTTCCAATAAATAGGAATGTTGCTTATGTCTTTGTGGACCTTTTATCCATCAATATAATACATGCCATACCGTTAAAGAAAAAAAAATATAACTGTAAGTGATTACAGGTTGTATTATGCATCAAACAAACTCAATAACAATTATGCATCAAACAATCACAAAAACAATTATCAAACACTAAAATAAAAATCACAAAACAATAAAAAGAAAAGGTTCACCAAATTGTTTTCAAATTGATTGTAAAACCAAGAAAATTTCTAGCTGTCTCTATCGTTATCCTCGCCATCAGTACCGTTTTCGTTTCCTTCGCCATCAGTACCGGTTTCGTTTCCTTCGTCATACTCATAATGGCCATCCTCTTCTTCCTCGTCTTCTTCTTCGGTAGATGAATCATCCTTCGTTGGTTTACCTTTTTTAAGTGGACAATTCCTTTTATCATGCTTCCTTACCCGTTTCCCACAAAAATTACATTTTCTTCTATGTTTTTTTTATTTTCTTTATTGCTATTTCCTTTGGGCCAACCGGTCGTTTATGCTTCCCACAGCCTTTGTTACGGATTTTCTTCGGTGCAGTACACGAGACCTCCTCTGGTATGACATGCGAAAGAATTTCCTGGTAGATGACATCCTTCTTAATAATTTCCGAATCATATGGAACTTCTGCAAAGATCTTATCCTTTAATTCCTGTACTTGAGCATCGAGTTCCTCTAATTTATCAATCTTGCCTCTCACTCTGTCTCTACACATTTCCAAATTATCTAATATGTTACGCCATAATCTTCCGCTCCTGCTTTGATCAATAGATAACCTGTTCTCAAGGCTATACACGCTGCTAGGAATAGCATCTCTCTTCCATCTTGGGTGAATATATTGTGTTGGAATCTTATGTACGTTATGATGTCCAAGTACGCATAACAATGACGACATAGATATCCATTTCAGGTGAATCCCATACACTTGCAGGTAACTGATAGATCTTGTTTGTTAAACGTGACCTGCAATTTAAGGGTGAATTGCTGGACAATATGTATTAAAGAAAAAGTATATTGTAAGTGTTAGTTAGTTGCTAACCATGAACTCATTTAAAACTTCTGATGTCTGATCTTGGTGAGCAATCATGAAACAGTTTACTCCATCTGAGAGTGATCGTTCAGCAATGTAGCTATTCTCCTTACCCTTGAGAATTTCCTTTTGGATGTCCAAGAATATTTTTCTAGTATAAATAATGTTCACATGACGTTCGATCGGCCATTTAGTTTTGAATTTTGGATTAGTGGTGTCTGTTTTATGAGATAGTTCACGTTGGTCATTTCGTAACCCATCGACGGACGTATCGTAGCACAATATAAACTGTACCAACGTATTGTGTGAACTAGAGTTTGATTTGAACAAATGGTTAGTGCTTTCGCACCTAGAGGTGGTCTTCATTAACGTACAAATAGGTATTTCGCGAAAATATCCTGGGATCCACTGTTCACGAATCGAATACATTTCAGTCAACCAGGAATGCACTTCCAAACCGTACTCAGCAATAAGTAAATGCCATCTCTTTCCAAATGTTTCTGGTTTGATGTAAACATTCCATACAAGTTTGTGGAATTTTTTCTTGATTTCTGCGTTCCTTTTGTCGTTACTCCGGTGTCGTTCCTTATCACTATGTGTAGTACTCCGGTGTACACATGTGTACATAAGAAATTATAGCAAATAATACACATGTGTACATTTAGTTAAAATGCCATATTTACAACTATGGTACAATGTAATGGCATTATGATGTAGACATGTTTGTAACAAATACCTTTGCTGGCAACTTTTGAATAATGTGCCACATACATAGTCTGTGGATGGACTTGTCAAATATGTTGGCGACAGCTTGTTTCATAGCACAATCCTGATCAGTTAATACCAAGAGTGGCTGTTTTCCATTGTGTGCCTGAATAAATTTTTGGAGAAGCCATGTGTATGATTCAATAGTCTCATTATGTAACAACCCAGCCCCAAATATTGTGCACTTTTTATGATGGTCAACTCCAGTGAAAGGCACAAAAATCATATCGTACCTATTCGGAAAAACAGTTTTCAAATGTAGCTGTTAAGAAAAAAGTGTAACAAAATTATAAGTGATATTTTTAAAAACTCACATATTTGTATGATACGTTGCAACGAATGCCAAAACATCACCGAACGCTTCGTAGTTTAATTTAGAAACGCCATCGCACCAAAAAATTAACTGAAGTTCCATATTGTTGGTGCACTACGTCTGTCGACTACGTCTTACATCGAGTCTTGTAGTGTATAGGTTAGAACAGGGCACGGAAATCAAGAATTTTGTATTAGATAGGGTTTCGCTCATGTGTCATCATCTTGATTTCGCTTATGTGTCAAAGCATGATTTCGCTCACATGTCAGTCTTGGGGTTTCGCTTATGTGTACAATGTATGTAAGAGCGAAATCTGATCACCTATATATAGGGTGTATGAGCGAAATCAGATGATAGTTGTAGGTGTTCTCTTCCAGTAAGCCGCGAAGTGCTGCCGAAGTGTTGTCAAAGCTTGTAATCGCTTCAGTGATCAATACAACAACAGTTAAAAGTGAATCCAGCTGAAATAGCACCAAGACATTAGTTTCCGCCTCTTGTTTTGGATAGAAATTCTTCTGATCGACTCAATCAGGGCCGATAACGATCCTACAAGTGGTATCAGAGCTCAGGAGGAAGAGTTCTTGCCATTTCAGCTGCCTATTCTGATTTTCTACACCTACTTTATCATTTTTTGAAAAATTTTCACAGTAAAATCAGCTCAAATTCACACACAGCACTCGTAATCATACATTAATAAACCCTTGAAAGTTTCAAAGCTAAAATCGACCTAAAACTTAGTATTTTTGAGGTTTCGCTTTTAGTGACTCGTGAAAATGATGATGTCATCGTCTGATTTCGCTCATAGTTCACACTTGATTTCGTTCATACAGTCATTTTTCATCTGATTTCGCTCCAAGGGTTCAAGGATTGATTTCGCTCAAAAGGAATTAGGTGATTTCGCTTATAAGACCAAGTGTTGATTTCGCTCTTGTGAACTAGTTAATCAGATTTCGCTTTTGTGGACAATTCAAGAGTGATTTCGTTCATTAGACCCAGTGTGGTTTCGCTCAAGTGACACTTGGGATTTCGCTTATTGTGACATTTGAGATTTCGTTCCAAGAACCTGATTTTGCCTAAAATTGGAAATTTGTGAACTTTGGACAATTGAACAATGGACAACGAATTCTATAACACCTTTGCTAGTCCGATTACAATCACTCAAAATACTTTGCTTGAAAACGAAACCGGGACGTCTCAGAAACCGCCTAAACTCATGGATATTGATGATTACAATGCATGGTCCGAAAGATTTGGAAATTGGGTTGAGGCGTATCATTTGGATGCTTGGGAACACACTGAAGAACCATATGTTAGGCCCACAAGGAATAATGCTCAGTTAACAATTAGGGAAATGAGTACTGAAGATAAAAAGAAATATAGGGATGAGAAATTGATGGTGAGTCTGCTTCAGCAAGCGATAAAAGAAGATATCTTAATACTGCTTCAACATGATGGAACTGCTTATTCAGTTTGGACAGAATTGGAAGCAAAATTTGTTGGAAGTGATGATATGCTCAAAAACAAAATGTCTCTCATGAAGAAAGAGTTTGATCTATTTCGGGGATTAAAATCTGAAAATACCAAACAAATTATAGAAAGATATTGTAACTTGGTGAGAAATATGTCAAAACTTGGTATTAAAAAAGATACTGATGAATTGATTGAAAAACTTGTAGATGCGCTACCTCATGAAACTTGGGGAATATTTTTGATGATGCTGAGATCCAACAGAAAGGGTTATAAAAATTTGACACTGGGAGAATTCATCAAACACCTGGAAGCTCAAGAGATGGAGCAAAGGAAGATTGCCAGGATGAAGAACTACGATGGAGAACAGGATATCAGCTTGTATTACAAAGGTGGTGTCAACGAAAAGTCAAATTTTTCTCCAAAAGTCGAAACTGCTTACAGTGCGAAAGATTCTTCTGAAAAGAAATCATCCCAGGGATCAAGCAGCACTAGATTTTCATCATTCGATCCAAACATTTCTGCAACTAAGAATGGAAGAAAACTTCATTGCAATATTGTTCTAAGTCTTGAAAATGATCAAGATTATACTGACGAGGTTGCTAAAAATCAAATGTCTTTGTTGGGAATGATTTTAGAATCATATAGTAGTTTTGTGGCCGGAAAGATCGGTAATCCAATGCTCACGAAAGAGGATTACGATCAAATAGATGCTGAGGAAATGGAATTGATGGACATTAAATGGTGCATGGCTAGTGTGTTGAGACGAGCTGAGAAGTTTAAACAAATTACGGGAAGAGATGATTTTCGTGATGCAAATGTTTCAACTTTAGGCTTTGATAAATCTAAAGTTACATGTTTTCGTTGCAGGGAAAAGGGGCATTTCAAGAGGGAGTGCAAAAATCGTGAAGCTAGTGGAGCCCCAAATCCTTTTGGAAACAACGATTATCACAAAAAGGCGATTTATCATCAAGTCACACCACCAGCACCGCATCAGGCACAAACTGCACACGGGAGAGATGTGATTGAAGGGTCAAAAAGAGCATGTCTAGTTAATCAGGGCAAGTATGATAATTTTACCTGGGATAAATATCTTCCAACAAATAGCAAAGTGTGTCTGGCAGATCAAGACGATGAAAAATTAGCTGAAGGTTTCAGTTGGGATAATTTTTGCCCAGACCAAGAATTCATGGCCAAAGAGATTTCCAAAGACACGTCGAATGTTAAAGCTTTCATTGCAAATGCCTACGATTTGAAATGTGCCGAAAAGTGCAGAAAAGTAATGGAAGCTGCTGAAGCAAGACGGAGAAAGCTTGAAGAAGAGGAAGAAGAGGAAGAGAGATTAAAAGCTGAGGCAGAAGCTGAGAAAAAGAGAAGATCTGAATTTTTATGATCAAACAGAACAGTCAAAGAGGTTCCTGAATTTGATCAAGCAGAACAATGAGTTGTTGCACAATATAAACAGATTAAAAGAATCCTATGATACAATGAACAGAAAAATCAACAAGTATACTATACTGATTCAAACGGTGAACAAGCTGTGGCAATGAATACACTAAAGAGAGCTTACCTAAGACAACTTGATGATGTCAACTTTCACATAAAGAAATGTGTTGATCTAGAGTTGAAGTTGGCAACACAAAAGATAGAAACTGAGAGAGTCAACAAGCTATTAGAAAGTTACTCATGTTCTACTTTTGTTGTTGACAGGATTTATCCGGTTGTGGAGAATTTGAAGACTTTTGAAGAAGTAAAGACTTCAGAAGAAGAGAAATCTGTGATAGAAGACGAAGATAAAGTGAAGATTTATGGTAAGAAACCAAGTGTGGTCTACAATAGATGTCCGCCCCCGGTCGAAAATGGATATTCACCTCGAAATCCAAATTCCGAAAGAGTCAAAAATGCAATAAACTTACAATGGGAGTCTGGGCCGTCGGATAACTTGCCAGAAAATATTGATGTCACATACACGTCGTCTGACACTGATCATGAGTCCGAGTTGATTAAACGTGTGGTCGATCAGGTGTTAGATAAAGATGACATAGAGGAGTCAAAAATGGAGTCCAAATCCGAGTCAAAGTCTGGGTCCGACAAGTCAAAGTCAACAATCAAAAAGGACAAACGAGTTTATGATAAGGAATTTTTGCTATCAAAATCTAATTTGAATGATGAACCGGTCAAAGTAGCATATACTTTGAAAGATTCTGACAAATTATATTCTGATGAGATTTTTCCAATAAGAGGTGTTAAAACTGAAATGATTAAAAAGGTTTTCAAACTAACAGAAATCAACATTTCTGAAATAAAAGATATTAATCTTTCTGGAAAATCTAAATCTTACACCTCAAGAGTGCAACAGAGATTAAACAAGAAAAAGGGTTACAGTTCTGGTTCTGGTATTCATAAAATACCAAACCATAATTGTAATTTCAAAAAGAAAGGATTAGGATTTAATCAACCGAAAAATCATAAAAATGAAAAATTTTATAAACCAAAAACTGTGTTTGTTTCAGGAAATTCTTTAAAGGATGAGAAAGAGCAAGCGTTCAGAAAGCAGACAAATCAAGAATTCCCTGCAAAGAAGCAAGATGAGTTGAAGAAGAGTATTGCTCAGAAGAAGACAGAGACAAGAACCTGTTTTCAGTGCAAAACTGCTGGTCATATTGCTAGAAATTGTCCGAAAACATTCAAACCAAAACAGGAAGTCTCTGGTAAAATGAAAGAAAAAGTTGTTGAGAAAACTGAACTAACAACCAAAACATTTACAGGCTTTGAAAATTCAACCTTTGAGATTGGTGAATGTTCAAAGAATGTGGTTAAGAGAAAAGAAAATTTGAAAAATAAAAAATGGGTTGTTAAGGGTTCAGGAAACAGTTCTGGTGATGAATCTGATTCCATAAAATCAGAGGAGCCAAAAGTTGTTAAAGAAAAGGTTGAAAAATCAGTTCCGAATGTGGATGATGTGAATTTTCCACCTCTGCGGGCTGAAAATTTTAAAAAGAAAGTTGGGGAAGTTGAAATTTCAAATCAATTTTATTCTGACAAGAAAATATTTGATGTTGATAAGGCTTTCAATGGAACTGTGAAACACATTTTTGGAAAAATGGTCGATGGTAAGGCCAAAGGAGTGAAAGAATTTTATGCTTCCAAAAGAAAGGTTCACAGGTCGGTTGAAAGTAAAGATGAAGAAGAGGTTGTTACACCCAAGGAAGGTCAGGCTTGGGTGGATATTTTTTTCAAACAGTAAAAACCTGACTTGCCGGAGCTCCCAAGTTGGTAATCGTGGAGCATGAATCAGCAGCATTCTTATATTGTGTTTGAAAATTGTTTTTTTATAAATGTGATTTGCCGGAACTCCCAGGTTGATAAGTGTGGAGTAGGAATCGGCACGTTGAGAATTCAACCAACAGATGGTGTTTGGTTGAAAATGCTTGATTGGATTGGTCTTACAAGTGGTAAATCAGGGACATTAAGTTGTATCTAATTTTCTACAAGTGGTTGAACAACAATGTGATGAACCAAACCCCTAACCTACTAATGGTTTTACAAAATCAACAAAACTAATTTTCCGGAAAAATCATTTTGATTAAAACAAACTTAAGTGTTTTGAGATCATAATGGGAAAATAGTTTGTTGGGAGGGGGAGTTCTGATTATTTATGCCAAGTGGATGGAGAATTGAGGCATTTCGATATCAGTTGTCATGTTCTTGTATAGTTTGTTTTCAATATTCCTTTAAATGTTTTTGAATTTTAGGGGGAGTAAGAAATTTTCAGAAAATCCAAAAACATTAGAAAATTCGAAAAAGCCAAAAACATGATAAAATGAAAAATGAGTTTTGTTGCATAAAAGAGGAAATGATAGTACATCAGTGGACTGTCATAGCATGCTAAAGAAATGGAGAGATAAAATGTGATAAATGGTCTTACTAAAGATGTGACGGTAGGCTCAGCTAGACTAGTAGATTTGCGATAACGATACAAACTTAAATGAAAAAGCCTAGTTCTAGTGGGAAACATGGTCAAAAGCATAGTACTTAGTTTTGTCCTTCTTGACTGTGTGCCTACTCAGTAATCGTTGATTGTCGAAAGACATAAAACTGGTTAAGTTTGTGAACTTTCACAACTTTGCTGAAAAGTCACTGTGATTTTGTGCATTTCTTTTTGCAAAGATTTAAACTTGTTTTATTTCTTTATTTTGTTTAAGCATCGGACATCCTCTGCGTATACGTGAGTATCGACCTGGATGTTGTTGCCTAAACGTTCTGCATTATTTTCTTTGGTGTTTCGTTTAAGCTTTGGACCTCCTCTGCGTATACGGAAGTATCGACCTGGTGGTTAAAGCCTAAACAACTTCAACTTGTTTTATTTTTCTTATTTTGTTTAAACATTGGACTTTCTCTGCGTATACGGAAGTATCGACCTGATTGTTAATGTTTAAACATTCTGCTTTGTTTTTCGCACAAATCACAGTTGATAAAAGTTTAAAGGCATTACTTGAGTCAGCGTATTGCATGATGTGGGGATATGCTGAGATCGTGGGGTCCATAAGAACTTAGTGCAAATTAATATATCTTAACGTATCGGTAAGCATTTCGAAAGTTGTTAGATTGAGTTTAAGTGGACAACAATATCGTCAATCTATGTGAATCGTTTAGAACTGAAAAATGTTTAAAGCTTAACGGTGTTGGTGATTGATCTCAAAAACTGATATGATCCTCTTGCACAAACTTACAAAAATATTATTTGTAAATATTTCTTTACTGCATTCTCATTCAAAAATCCAAAAAGTTTTTAAGTGTGTTTTAGCATAAATTTTGTAAAAATCCAAAAAGATTTTCGACAACTGTTGTTGGAAAGCTGACATTCAAAATTCCAAGTGCTAAACTTGATGAACAGGTTTGGGAGAGAGTATATGAAGAAATTTTTACAAGTGTTTACAGAGATCAATTCATTTTGAATACTGCAAATAGTTTCTAATTGTTAAAAGATTTAATCTTTACAAAGAAACTTATGTGTTGGGTAGAGATTTTTCAGGTAAATTCGTGCAAGGTGATGATACTGAGCTGTAAGAGAGCCAGGTAAAGATCTTGGAATGAATTTTGAAGCTGTGAATTCCAGACTACGATCCCAGCAGATTGAGAGGGGGAGTCTGAAGACACCATGATATTCAACATTTGAGAGAGAGGAGTTTGTTGAAGATAAAGATAGAGAATGAGGATTCTTGCAATGACAAATACTTCAGAGGAAGATCGAAGACTGATAAAGACTGTAGGTTGATAATCGAAGACTCGACACTGAAGACTTCGTCAACATCCGAGGGGGAGTTTGTTGGTGCACTACGTCTGTCGACTACGTCTTACATCGAGTCTTGTAGTGTATAGGTTAGAATAGGGCACGAAAATCAAGAATTTTGTATTAGATAGGGTTTCGCTCATGTGTCATCATCTTGATTTCGCTTATGTATCAAAGCATGATTTCGCTCATATGTCAGTCTTGGGGTTTCGCTTATGTGTACAATGTATGTAAGAGCGAAATCTGATCACCTATATATAGGGTGTATGAGCGAAATCAGATGATAGTTGTAGGTGTTCTCTTCTGGTAAGCCACGAAGTGCTGCCGAAGTGTTGTCAAAGCTTGTAATCGCTTCAGTGATCAATACAACAACAGTTAAAAGTGAATCCAGCTGAAATAGCACCAAGACATTAGTTTCCGCCTCTTGTTTTGGATAGAAATTCTTCTGATCGACTCAATCAGGGCCGATAACGATCCTACACATATCATCAATATGGGTATCAAAAGTGTAATTAACTTTATTTTCGCTGCGAGCTTTGAATTTGTCAATTATCATTTGCGCGTCTCTATCACCAATAAAATCTCGAATGTCACGACCACAATTTTTGTAGTCCACAACGGTACCGTGAACATTAGGGTGGCCACCTTTTATTGCAACATGTACCTTGTGGGATTTGGTGGGGCCAAGATTAGCATTGCGACACTTTGCTATGAACTCTTGTGTAGAAAAATCGAGCTTTCTTCACTTTAGTGATAAGTCAAGATTATCGGGAGAGGTAAACCCATGGTTGTGTTGTTCAACAAAATCATAGATTTCATACTCAGCTGACTTTTTTATACGACGAAACTTCACACATGCCTTACAATCTGTAACTTTGACATTGGAATGACGTGATGGTGAAGTTGAGTCAGTATCATCAGGGTTAGTTTCTTTATGTTTATGTTTGTTCACTGGCGCTCTGGAGCATAAAACGTATCGCCAAGTCGTAATTAACTCGTCACCTATTTTTTCTTTTTTCGAAGTACCCAAACGGGTTCCAAATCCTACAAGCTATGCGTACTCCTCGTACATTGCAATTGCTTGTTCAATCGTAGTAAATCTAGCTTTCAAAACGGTTTGAATCCATGGGGGGACAATTGGTGTCCAGTACCTAGTCCCATTTGGCATTTCGTAAACGTTGCTAGCAACCGACTTTGCACAATTATAGTAAAAAAAAATCATTCAAAAAAACAAAGACAACAATGCTATGGGTCACATGTGTACTATACCGTGTATTATACACGTGTGTACAATCGTGTAATACACTATTGACATCTAAAAACCGTGTATTATACACTTGTGTACTATCGTGATGGAACATGTGTACAATGGAGCTAAGATTTATACACAAGAAAAAAGATGACTGAAAACTCTAGTTCAACCAACAAAAGACTAAAACTATAATTCGAATCATGCTACTAAGACCAAAAACAATGACAATATTACATGTTCGTTAAAATATATGGAAATCAATGGTCATACGATTACACTACCTGGATGATCCATTGTTGTAACGAATACATTATCGCCAATGTTTTGGTCAGAATTGTGACTGTCGATTTCTGGGTTGGCCATGAATGAAATTCAGTAGCACCTACCGGAAAAAATTCAAATATGTTTCAATGTACTCAAACGACTTCAATTTAGTCACATACACAAACATTCAAGTTCTCAGTCAGTATTCAAGATGTAATTGGAACATATTAACAAAATGAATAACTATTTACTTAATACAATTAATATTCGCCGGAAATTTATTCCGGCTTAAGTTTCGATTTCCGGCGGCTGACGGCGACGGAAACAATAAAGATGACTGTTGATGTCCGGCGATTAGGGGCAATGATACAGACGACTTACGCCGCAAAAATCAATGTCCGGCGAGATTTTCAGGTTTTTGAAAAGTTGATGTCCGGCAAGATTTTCAGGTTTTTGAAAAGTTGATGTCCGGCGAGATAATATTGATCGACGTGAATTGTAGATGATATTTATCAACGTGAATTGTGGATCAAGAATCATGAAGATATGGATGTTTGTTGAAAAGATTATGAAATATAATTATGATAAATATAAAATATGTTAAGATTTGATTCTATAGTTGTCATGGTTGTCGAATTGTTTGTAACTGATGATGATAAGATTTTGAAATTAATAAGATAATAATTAAAATTCAATATTTATATGAAGTTACAATCTTACCCTTGTCAAAAGGATATGAAATCAATGGTTCAGATCAGTTCACGCGGTTCACGCTAGGAAATTTGTTCACGTTTGAACCTAATCCTATATATATATATATATATATATAATAAATAATTGACTCAAATGTGTATTTAATACACTTATCCTTTTATATAGTTTATTTAAAGATCAAATTATACTATTAATATTATAATATCTTTAAACAAATTACTATTATTATTGTTTGAGATATATATGCATATACATGTATTTACTTAATTACTCAATATATTTAGAATCAAATTTTGAAACATCAAACCTTGTATTACTTACTATAATACTTCTTTGAATAAATAATATAATATACAATAAATTGAGAGTTAAGTTTTAATATTTTAAGAGTAAATTACAAGTTTTGTCCTTTATGTTTGTCCAAAATTGCAGGCGCTGTCCTTTGTCTTTAAAATTGATGAGTTTTGTCTTTAATGTTTGCAAATCTTGCACGTTATGTCCTTTAGGCCAAACCCAGTTAATTTTTTGGCTAAATTGCACTTTTCGTCCTTTATGTTTCAGGGTTTCTGCAGGCGCTGTCCTTTAAGTTTAAACATTACACTCTATGTCCTTTATGTTTGCAACCTATAACGGGCGGTGTCCTTTCTCATAAACCCAGTTAACTTTTTATGTTAAAACCTTGTCTCTCTCAACTTCAAACATGAGGGACCTTTTATGTAGAAAAGTGAAACATTCAAAAATAAAACAAAAGCATCAGCCGCCATCTTCTACGTTTATTCGGTCGGATGATGTATCTTGTTACTTGGATGGTAATCCGGTAAGCACTACCAATTCCGGTGAACCTGGAACTTCGTCTTCGTCTTTGAGTCGTTTCAACCCGTTTTTCTTGTGACAAATCCCTCTATTACACGCGATTTGCCCTCTTTTGGGTTTGATTTGGAAATAGTCTGTTTGACCACATCTCTGCAAACGAATCATCTCTCAGAATACTCTGTTTGACCACATCTCTACATCCTTTGCCGAATTCAACGCTCAATTCCGCCACTCCTTTAGTGAACTCCGTCGCGTGAAACCGCCAGTCATACACCGGCGGTGTATGGCGGCGGTCCGCCGTTGACTCCGTTCATAGATTGAAATTCGATTTGGCTGGATTTTCTGTGCCTCTCAACTCGCCGGTGTGTCGTTTGAAACTGTAACAGAAATGAAGAAAGTTTCATACAAGATCTGAATCGAATTTGCTGAAATTGTTCTGATTGTTGTTGCGACAATTGACTGTTGAATCCAGATCTGAATTTGAATTCATCAACAAACACGTATCATTGTTACAGATCTGAATTTGATATCTTGCTGTTTGTAGAAGAAGAAATTTCAGTTGTAGTTGCAGGTGTAAACTTTTTCTTCAACGAATTGGTTTAGATCTGAGTCAAAGTTTGTCAAAAATCAATTAAAATTTGAAAGTTTGTTGGATGATGTTGTAATTTTGATCGGTTGTATTATACTTTAGTTGATTGGATGATGTTGTAATTTTGAAGGGTTCCGATCTGTTGAAACGGAGAAGAAGAGTGAACTGGGTTTTACATAAAAGGTCCCTCATGTTTGAAGTTGAGAGAGACAAGGGGTTTTAACATTAAAAGATAACTGAGTTTATGAGAAAGGACACCGCCTGTTATAGGTTGCAAACATAAAGGACATAGAGTGTAATTTTTAAACTTAAAGGACAGCGCCTGCAGAAACCCTGAAACATAAAGGACGAAAAGTGCAATTTAGCCTAATTTTTTTTTGTTAAAAAGGTCATGTGCAAGGCACATGAGGGTATTTTTGACATTTTACCCTATTATTTAAATAAATATCTTAAAAGAAAATATAAAAATAATATATATTAACAATTACACCATCACCTCTTTTGTTAAGATATCTGCTCTCATCTCTTTCCTAAAACCTCCACAACCTAATTACACCATCACCTCAACCTCCTTCCACCACTACCGCCACCACCTACTTCCACCACTGCCGCCACCACCGCCACCAAACGGTAACACACCAGCCTAAAATCAAAATCGAAACCTGCAACTTTTAAACCAAGGTCGCTGAACACCTGTCTCGAGCCTTGGATGCCAGATCTGTCGATTAACCATATAATGCCGTTGCTGGAGACACGGAGATGCTAAACATGGAATCTAACCATAAAAGTTGTTGCAGGTCGCAGATCTTGGGCGGTGGTTAGGAGTGGTGCGATGCTGGTGGTTGAGAGTGGTGCGGTGGAGGGCGATGGATGGCGGTGGAGAATAGTGGTGGTGTTTGTGATGTTGAAAGTAGTGGTGGTTGATGTCGGTTATTGGTGGTGGTTGGTGATGGTGTGCAGAGGTATAGAGAGAGAGAGGGGTCAAGAGGGAGAGACAGGTTCTGTATTATTCATACTAATTCTTTAAATTTGTTTGTGTTTTATGGTGGTGATGGTGGAAGCAGGTTGTGGTGGCGGTGGTGGCGGCAGTGGTGGAAGAACCCCCCCCCCCAAAAATCGGTTATGTTTTGGTTTGGTGTAATGGTGCTGATTGCAGTTGTGGTTAACAAAAGAGTTGAAATGGTGAAGAAGAAGATGATGATGATGAATAGGGGGACTGAATCCGTAACACAGGCGGCCAGATTACCGACCCATAGATTGGGGTTGAAGATGAATCAGGGGTGTTATTAGGGTTTGGGGTTGAAGATGAATTGGGGTTGAAGATGAATTGGGGTTTAAATTGTACAAAATTACCCTTTAATAAAAGTTATTTACAAACTAGCCCCTGGAAAACTTAAATGACAAGAATGCCCTCATGTGCCTTGCACATGACCAGATTTAACTAAAAAATCTAACTGGGTTTGGCCTAAAAGACATAACGTGCAAGATTTGCAAACATTAAGGACAAAACTCATCAATTTTAAAGACAAAGGACAGCGCCTGCAATTTTGGACAAACATAAAGGACAAAACTTGTAATTTACTCATATTTTAAACTCATATGGTTCAACCCACTAGTTAAAAATGAAATTGTTCACATGAGTCCAGAAAGTTTATATTTGATTTCCTTAAATCTTTTATTGATCCATCCTTTAATTCCAAAATATTATGTTCAATAAATTTAACAGAAGTTTATTTCAATATATTACTTTTATAAAAGAGTAAATAAAGATAGGGGAATAAGCTTGATAATTGGTACCATCGGATATATATAAATTAAAGATATTACTAAATAATTCAATATTATATATATATATATATATGTGTGTGTGTGTGTTTATATATATATATGTATTATGTAAGTTTAATATTAACAAGAGATTTGAAATTTTATGTTTCTAAATATATACATAGAATTTCTTGATATCATACACAATATAATAATCAAATATCTTCTAAAGATAAACATAAGAGAAAATATCATGGGCGATTCATATGAAAACATGAAGTCATATAAGAATAAATCATGAAACATATTATGTTTTAAAATACAATATGTCTCAATAAAATATTCCTTGCAACGAAATCTCATAATATATAAGCATGAATAGATTTAGCTGAACCTAGCCATAGTGTCAATGGAGACAATGATATTTTTGTCAAAACTCCATTTTCCAAACAAAAGAAAGTTACAACCATAATAATACATATGCTTAAATGAAAAGAGTTAGGTTTTTTTATATTTACTGGTAAACACCCAGGATAGTATTTAGACTTAAACCTAAGGAAAATGCCTTAGTATAAGCTTCAAGATAAGCTAATTACTTGCGTAGATAAAATGTGATGGATGTTGGTATGCCGTAAGGATGATGACTAGAACAGTGCAAGTATGATAAATAAGCGATAACACCTGGCCACTGTTATTTCTTGTTTATTAGTACTACTCGGTTCTAGAATATGATCCATCATGAGAATACTAATTTCCTTGTTTCTTGATATAAGTCATAATAAATGATGTACTATTAAAATCATGATTTCAGAGAAATTCTATTTAAGGGAAATACAATGATAATTACCTCTCCGACAAGACTGGGTATGGTGTAGTAGACTCTCCAGCTTGTCCGGGTAAGATGGGGGTACCTCTCTGGCAAGACCGGGTAAGATGGGGTATATGTTATGTTAATGGAATTCCCTAAATAGTACCATGACCTGACGTCTGACCTATTTTTGGAAATATGAATCTGTTAAATACATTGACCTTATGAATGGTGTGTATATTACAGTATGTGAAATATATGATTATATAGATATGTATATCTATGAGGAAATCTAAATACCATAATGGTTGACCATTAGGGATAAATCATGAACATGGTGTCAATGATAATTTTAGATTTATTTATTAGGAATCTCTTGTATAACATCTATAATTATGATATCAAATATTATTTCGTTTGATCATCGGTCTCGTAATTCGTGTGACAAGATGAACGACGGGAACCCTATAAGTTGGGACGTCATCGAAAGTATAAGAATTCGCCTTGCGATTATTAACACATTAGGAAACCTTTAACTAAAAGTTACGCGAAGATACAAAACATCTAAAAACTTACGCTAATAGTAATTTTACTTTCATTAAGAACTCTTGAGAAGATAAGAATCTCAAAACATAGAGAACAGTTCTGATCAAAGTAAAGTAGAATTCAAAGCAAGTGCCAGAATATACTTAGTAACTAGGGTCAGTGACGAACTAAAAGTATTCCTCCACATTTTAGTAAATCTCGAGGACGAGATTTAAAACAAGGTGAGGAGGATGTAACATTCCCAAAAATTTTATTTATAAAAATTCAATAAAGTATATAAAAACTTATGTTATTAAACGAATAGATCATGGGTAAGTTGACCACAAGAAATATGAGGTATTTTGGCAAACGTAGGAACCGTTTAATAATTATAATAATAAAAATACGTTATAATTAACCTTACTCCGTTTTTAATGAAACTTAGGCCAAAATGTAGATAAAAAATATTCTCGTTTTAATGACATATTCATTGTTTTATAAAACGTCATATTTTAGAAGTTATAAGCGCCAAATAAGTGAAGTAGTTAAATTAATAATAATAATAATATAATAATAATAAATTAAAAAAATCTAACCAAATTGGATTAATGTTGAAAGTTACGTGGTGCCATGAATTGAGAATTTTAAATTGCATGTATACACGTAGGTGAGTACGTGGACAGAAGGAATTTAATGTTTAACGTGCTACCCAAGTTCACTTGTGTACTATAAATAGAAAGAGGCACTTCAATATCAAAGCTGCTCAATTCCTTTTGATCTCTCGCTCTCTAGAATCTATATATTTTACTCTTAAGTAATATACTAATAATAATAAAGCCCTGTCCCGTTTTAAGTATTGTAATCCCTGATCACTGAGTCGATACCCTGTCCGATTGATTTAGGACCTACCAACGCATGTCAAGGCTCTGCCCGACTAAGTACGTTGGGGTTCTATCTCGTGACATACTGATAAAATTGAATTGGGTTACTATACTTAACGCGATTGCATTACATATTTTATTAAATGGTATAACAACCCTCCTAAAACATCCCTGACACCCCTACACGTCCTAAAATATACCCCGTATACGAGAAACGAGCCCGTATACCTTTCATATTAATAAAAATCAAATAAAAACAATATTTTAAGTCGCTCGCGGGGCGCGACAATGTTAAGGTAAGTCGTCGCGAGCCGCGACCCGCTGGCACCAGCGTAATCGTAGGCTGCCACGTGTCCCGGTCATGTCGAGCCTACACCTTTGATTCAGCAAACCTAAAACCTACCCTATTGCTCTCGCGGGCCGCGAAGGAGACAGCAGAAGCTGTCGCGGGCCGTGGGGCCCTCTGTTTCCAGCCCTATAAATGAGGAGTTCGACGTTCAGTTCAAATTGTTCAGAATTTATTTTTCTCTCTCGAATCTCCAAAATGATAGCAATAATTCTCCAGCATAATACCCACTAATTAGTGAAGCTCTGACTCGTTGTAAGTATTATAACCCCGGTTACGTATTAGTTTCTCTGCCCGATTGATTTAGAGCTCCGTAACGCATGTCAAGGCTCTGCCTGACTCAGTCGTTGGAGTTCTGTCTCGGGGGTATGGCTAATGTAATTTGGGTAATCTTACTAAAACATGTGCTTTGTCTAAATTTAATAGATAATAACCAGGAGAAACAACATGACGCCATAAAATTACCAGGAAGCCTGTAGAAATACCTAAGTCTACAAATATGAGTAATCTTCTTTTTGTGTAACCTGTTTTTACAAAACCTCAATTGTTCTAAATTATAATTAACAGTGATTGAGTATTTGTAATTCAACAATTATCGTCGGTATGTTGAGGTTTTGTATACAAAATTTGTTACTACACTATGAGTAGTAACATTACCACAAGTCAGGACTGGCAGTACCATGGGTGGTAATTAAAGTAGATATAAGCAAATGTAATTACATGGATTGCCCTCAATGCTGTAAAATGATAAAACTTGTTTTGATTAATCTGGGATTCACTCACCAGTATTTCTTGCTGACAAAACTTTTTAAAACGCGTTTCAGGTAACAAAATATGAAAGCCAAATAAAAGTCAGCTGGAGAGCACTGAAGGCTTGTAAAAGTGGCTATAAAAGTTACCCAAATAATGAAGAAGTTTTATTTCAATAAATCAGGGTTTATCCCTAAAAATATGTTGTAATAAAAACTTGGGTTTTCCCATATATTTGTTATTATAAAAATGTGGTGCTTTACTCTGATAAAATATTTCCTAACTACGGTCCTAATGTAAATTCCGCTGCCAAATAAATAAACACCGATACCACCTACTCTGAGTAGGCCGCGGCCGCCCGCCTCCCGAGGCATGGGTCGGGGGTTGCGACATGTTTGATCAATGGTTGAGATTAGTTGGGTGACATTTTTGTAATATTTGTGTTTTAATTATAGATTCATTTAATGGGTGAGGGGCATTGTAGTCATTAATCATGTTTTAAATAAAGAAACTACCATCAGTTCCTTTATTCTCGCCATTTATTCATTAATTAACCAGCAATCTCTAAAATTATGGATATAGACATCCAAACTAAATAAGATTCATTCCAACATGATTCAAGAACATTCAAATAATGGAGAACAATAACACTATAATCTATTCCAAAAAAAATGTTCATACATAATCTAAGTTGTTTATATCGGTGTGTTATACTGGAGATCGAAGTTGTTTATACTGGTGTGTTATACGGAATCTAAGTTGTTTATACTAGTGTGTTATACTAGCGATCAAAGTTGTTTATACTGGTGTGTTATACGGAATGTAAGTTGTTTATACTAGTGTGTTATACTGGCGATCGAAGCTGTTTATACTAGTGTGTTATACGGAATCTAAGCTGTTTATATTGGTGTGTTATATGGAATGTAGGCTGTTTATACTGGTGTGTTATACAGAATGTAAGTTGTTTATATTGGTGTATTATACAGAATCTAAACTATTTATACCAATGTGTTATACGAAAATGTAAATTGTTTACATTTGTAACTGATAAAACACAACGTGAATAAACTAATAACTGCTAAAACACAACGTCAAGAATTTGTTGATGAGTGATCGCATGTCATGTTAATTTGTTCTGTATACATTCTTTTTATTATAAGTAACTGACAATTTTGAATTCTTAAAAGATATGTGTCACACCCCGACCACGTAAAACATCAAATCGTGGCAGAAACGTCGGGGAATGTTGTAATAGAATTATTGTTCCACAACCATGGTAATTAAAATTACATTTTATTCAACAACCGAAGGTGGAATACATTGTTTCAAAACAAGAACCAAAGAGTACACAACATAATTAAACTAAGTCTATCTTTATTTTAAGTCTCTAAGGCACAGGTCCGCCCTAGTGTGTCACGAACATCATCCTAAGCAACAGCTCCTGAAAACACATGTGAAAATAGGTACGTCAGCATAAAAATGCCTGTGAGATACATAGGTTTTATGAAAATAGGGCTCATGACTTGAGTTTAGAGAAATGTTTAAGGAAAATCAGTCATGAACCTTGTTAAATGTTTTGTTTTATAAACCATTTGAAAAACGATAACAAAATCATATGATATGTATATATAAAAGAATAATGTATGGTTAAAAGAATAACCAAGTAAAAAGAGTTTGTATAAACCCAGTTATTTGTAAAACAATGTCTAAGTGAAATTGTGTTGTAAATGTAATATGTCTAAACTGAAGTGGTTTAAATAATGCTACGATACATAATATCATACAAGCACTTATATATAGGAAGTACCAGCGGCGTATCCACCATGTTTGTATCATATTACACAAGTCTCGTTATTTAAATCACTCAAACCAACCAACATTGTAAAATATCCATGTTTTAGTCTAATAGTCAAATGTCATAGTATAAACCAAATTGAATATAAGTCATGTAATGTGTAAACAGAAGTTATGTATGGTAAGTAAAATGAGACTACTTAAACCACAAGTAAAAATGTACAAAACAAAGTATTTTGAATAAACCAAAAGTTATGTTTTGTAAAATAATTACATGTTTTACTGATACAAACATTTATGCGGTAAGTTAACGCATACATTCAAGCCTTGAGACAGACGGATAACCTTAGAGTAAAGATTATCAAAGTAAAAAGTTTTCGGATTCAGTCATTCCTTACACCCAAACAAACCTAGGATGTCAGGAATGGGATTTGTCAAGTCCTATGGTACCATTACTTACTACCGAGCGGCGTAGCTAATGTTAATGAATGTAGTTTAGACCCGTTGTACAACCAAATGTCATATCAAAATGTAAATATGTAATGAAAGTAATGTACTAAGTATGCTAAGTTAACATACAAAGTAGAAAAGTCATGTAAATCAATGTGCTAAATATGCTAAGTGAACATACATAGCAGAAAAGTCATGTAAATCAATGTGCTAAATATGCTAAGTTAACATACATAGCAAGACAAAATGAAATTATGTACTAATAGTGTACTAATGAACATAGCAAGTATATAATATGAAAACATGGGAAAGCATGAAAATAACAAGTAGGCACATGTGTTTCACCCCAAAACGTTTGGAAAACAGTAAAAGAGGGGTCTATGTACTCACTTGAGATTGCTTAGAAGTCCTAGGATAACCACCAAGCAAAGCTAGAAGATCACTGAATCAAACGGCACCTAATATAGGTAACTACATTAAATAACGGACCTATTCGGAGGATCGGGTAGCATGAGGGTTCGTAAACCAAATGAGTGTAGGAACTCAAGTAATATGGTTTAACAAAGCCTACATACTAAAACGAAACTTATCCTAAGTGCTTTTGACCCGTTACGACCCGTTTAGGTAGCTTATGCTACTTTAACGCGTCGTCCGCGTAAAACGCGTTCGGATCGCCTAACTAGCCCTATGACAAGTAAAATATGCCTTAACATGTTTAATATTTGTTGCTAAATCAGTTTAGATGTCAAAAGTTATGTTACATAGGCTTAAAATGAATTTTGGCGCAAAAAGGGCATTTTGGTAATTTACCTAAGGCATATAAACTACTCATCATATAACTACTTAAACGATGTGACCATAAGGTATAACCTCGGAAGGTTATTCCCTATACAACTATGGTCACCTAAAGTATTTGGTCGGATCCTATTGATCGACCAAATGGGTCGGGTTCGAAAGCATAAGCGATTGATTAGATCGCTTACCTTTACGACCCTAAACAAGCACAAATCTAAAAGTGACGAGCTAAACATGCTAGAACATGTTTAGTCAAGTTAGAAAACAGGTTTTGATATCAAAACAAATGGTTTTGATACCCTAGAGTAGTTTGGTTACAAAATACGCAAGAATACGCATTTTGGCCGAAACTACGACTCGTCACTGAGTCTAGATAACGTGGTAATCAGTAGGTATAGTCACTAGGGACTATGACCATCGTGATTACGCTCACGTTATGAAGTTCAAACGAACTTCGCATTGACCATAAACTGGTTACTGCAGAAAGTCAAACGCAGTTTGAATTTAACGCTAAAACGAATGAAAAGAACGAAGGAACACTTACAAAGGGTCCCCGCAAGATTGAATTTCCAAGTATTTCTCAGGTATGAAGTGTTTTCACACATCAACTTAGAGAAAATCTCAGAATTCAAGTGAGTTGCAACAAGAAATGGTGGGGGGGGGGGGTATTTATAGGAAAGCTAGAACCTTTAGGATCGTTTATCGGGAAACGAGCTTCGATCTTGGCCGTCCAAGTGTGCCCCTTGTTTTCTAATACCAATAGAGCCCATAGAAATGGCCCATAGTTTGTTAGAAACCAGTTGCAAGTGGAATTTATGGCTGGAACAGCTGGAAGCAGGCAGTTAAACACTTTCTGCACATTTGGGAGGCTCACACGGTCCGTGTAAGAAACAACAGAAGCTTACGCGGCCCGCCTGGGCAGCATACATCAGAAACAAGTTTGCAGAAACGATAGTTTTGGTCCCTGTTAGTGTTTAATGCCATTTCCGACATGTTTAAGGCCCGTTAAGCCAACTTTAAGGCCTTAAAATGATGCCTAAACATTGTGGACATGAAACATGCTTAAAAATATGCCGGGTGTCGGTTCGTTTGGTCGTACGATCGCGATGTTTGCTTAATTACGACGGAATGCGCATAAGCGCGAAAAACGATCCAAATTGCGCGACGAATGGATTTTTCTCATGCCAAACACTAAAATAGAATATTTTAATGATTACATAAATTTTTGGATGTTCGGATGTATTCAGAACGTAAGTTATGTGCGAAAATGCAAACTTATGCACTTTTTGACGCTTTTAGTCCCTGAATGAGTATAAAGTTTATTTTAGCACACCGAACCCCTCAAAGCCTATTTCTAAGCTATGTAAAGGATATTTAGGGTGTGTTTAACTTATGGTCAAGTTCCGGAATGTCCATTACAGTTTAGATTGGCATACTTTCGTAGTTTGTCAAATTTAGTCCCTGTAAGCGAATAGACTTGATTTTGCCATACCAAAGCCTTCAAAACTTATTTCTAAGTTATGTAAAGGATATTTAGGGAATGTTAAGCATACGTTGATGTTCCGGAGTGTTTGTCCCGTTAAACTGATTATGTTTACGCACCAGTTTGCGTATAATTCTCCAGAAAGCGATATAGAGTTTGAAATTGAATAAAAGTCAAAACATGAAAAAATGTAAAACATAAATAAACAAACATTGGGATCAAATAACTTTATTTCATTGATAACTGAACTGTTTACAATGATTACAAGCACATATGTCACAATATGTTGTTTCCTTAAAAATCTCCTTATTTTGTTTAAGAAATAAATCTTCCATACATAAGTTAATTATTCAATTACCTTTATGCCCTTTAATATAAATCTCTAAATGCCACATGTCACCCTTAGAACACTTCCTACACTTTTTAGGAAAAATAGACTTTGTAGCCAAAAATCACGCACTTTATAACTCAAAAATCCAAAATCACGCATGTTGAAACACAATAATCACGCATATTGAAAACATTAATCACGCATGTTATAAAACAAATCAAACACGTTGTCGTACGTGAAGTACGTGAAGCCGTAATGTACGATATACTTTTTCTATATATATATATACTTATATATATAGGGATTGAGTAAATTGAGAACCACCTTGAGTTGTGGGAACCGCAGAAACCAATATTAGCCATTGATTTAGGTGGTTTTGATGGATGAGATTAAAAGACAATAAAGAATTGTAATGATTGAGCTTTAATTAATGACATTTTTGTTTTTAATGAGATAAGAGCAAATTGGTTTTTTTTACTATGGCTTTTAATGATTGGTATCATTATTGATTGTGCTTTAATTAATGAGATTTTTTTAATAAAAACAATTTTATAAACATGCAGTAAAGTCTCAGATGATTTTTTTACGCCCCGGTTTTAAACTTTTTTTACGCGCTGGTTTAAAACTTTTTTACGCCCGGGTTTTAAACCTTTTTTACGCTCCGATTTTAAACTTTTTTACGCCCCGATTTTAATTTTTTTTACGCCCCGGTTTTAATTTTTTAGGCCCCGGTATTAAACTTTTTTACGCCCCAGTTTTAAACTTTTTTATGCACCCCTTTTAAATTTTTTTATGGCCCCCGTTTTAAATTTTTTACGCCCTGGTTTTAAACTTGAGCTCCTTGCTCAGTTTCTATATAATCCGCCTTTTCCAAAAAAAAAAAAAATTAAATAATGAGATTGTTCTTTAATAATTTTTTTTTGAAACATGCAGCAAATATTTACATTACAGTAAATCACAAAAAATGTAAAAATAAACTTAAATAAATAAAGCGAAGTCGTCGTTTTTCGTTTCCTGTAAATGATAGATTGCACCTCCATCGTCTGAGATCTGCACGGACACCACACAAAAACTTGTAAAAATCACAAAATTTGTACCCCCTGGTTGCAAAAAATTTTTTACGCTCTCGTTGGAAAAAAAAAAATTTCGCTCCTGTTAAAAAATGTAAAATTTTTTACACTACGGTTGTAAACTTTTTTTAAACCACGGTTGTAAACTTTTATTACGGCCCGGTTGTAAACTTTTTTTAAGCCGAGATTGTAAACTTTTTTTACATCCTGGTTGTAAATTTTTTATGCCCCTGTTAAAAAAAAATAAACCTTTTTTACGCCTGGGTTGGGAACTTTTCATACACAGTTTTTTCGTGTATAGTTTTTTTTTACGGGTAGTGTACAGTTTTTATGTAAAGTTTTAGAAAAGTTTTTTACAGGTTTTTTTAGCTTTTCGTACACAGTTTTTTCGTGTATACTTTTTACGGGTAGCGTAAAGTTTTTAAGTAACGTTTTAAAAAAGTTTTTTTACAAGTTTTTTTAGCTTTTCATACACAGTTTTTCGTACGTGAACCATCCAAAAAATAATTTTACGCACGGTTTGGTGTGTGAAAACATTGCTATTTTTACATGGGGCGTAAAAAAGTTTACAAAAATATTTACGTAAGGTGTCGATTGTTTAACTAGGTGTATGTATGTAAACTATTTTTACATGGGGCTTAAAAAACAAATTTACACCCCGGTTTTAAACTTTTTTTACCCGCCGGTTTTAAATTTTTTACGCCCCGGTTTTAAACGTTTTTACGCGCCGGTTTTAAACTTTTTTTACGCCCTGGTTTTAAAATTTTTGGTTTTAAACTTATTCTCGTTGACATCAGAATAACAACATCAGTATCAACTCCAAGCCGACCCGGTTTTGAACTTTTTTTATGCCCCGGTTTTAAACTCACCTGAACAGTAGCGCGGTAAAATAGCTCCTCACCAACTGAGCTTGCTGCAACGATCATTATAAACTGCAACAAGTTTACAAAAACTATCATTATGATCCATATTCACAATCACACAACAAATTTTAAATCAACACCCAAACACACTATAACGAGCCTTAAATACCTGCGATGGAGACATTCCATAGAAAAAACTCTGTAACTCCTCATTATTTCTCCAATTTGAAAATCCTACAACACCAAATTATCAAAATTCAAAGTGGGGTCTTATAGTATTAAATTGTATGGAAACTTTTAAGTCACAAAAGTGAATAATCAATCAACTTGTCACTGGATCTAATACTAAAGATAAAAGGAGTTGTGTTATATGTGATATTATGTGCATTAGATATACCATTTCGACATGTTCATTTATTGTTCAACCTTTTTTATTTGACCCGTTTAAAATATAACCTGAATCAAAATATTAATAAGAAAATATCATGATAAAGACGAAAAAAATAACTATATTACCTGAAGGCACACGAAACAAGAAACACGTTCTCCCGATTCATCAACATCATTATCGCAAAGTAATGGCGATTTTAGGTATTTTTCCACAGAATACTCAGTCAAGCCTTTAGATCCACCAATGTCAAATATGTTAGGCACCTCATTAAAGCTTGTTCAACAGCTCCCATCTATTGTCCAACAAGAAAGTCAGGATCTTTTACAATTTTCTTTCTTAGTACAATGTTCTTTCTTGTTACCATTTTAAATGACTGATTTACCTGACTCTGAACCGCACTCAACATAGATGGACTAATCCGTTCGCGTACAAGCCTTCCATTTAACAAGCTTACAATGACATCAACCTGGTGTAACAAGTGTCATTAGCTTTAGTGGTGTTTAGCTCTGAGTTTTAGAATTGGTAATTCTTGAAGAATTTGAGTCATACTCTATATTAAGTTGCTTAAAATAAGGGTTGACGCTCTGTTTTGACCCGAACCCATTTTGGTCAGAAAATGTTTTGACCTGTTACCCGACCCGACAACAAGAAAGCTAACATAAACACCAAAAGCGTATAAAACAAACTCAACAATGTTTATTCGAAATTTGTATGCAGCCCTAATTTTTAGATCTTACAGTTTCCAACATTTAACCACATTCTTCTAAGAATTTAGTGTAACACCTCAAAAAAATTCATGTCCAATATAATAAAGACACGTGTCATATAAGATAAATGTGTCATAAACCCGGATCAGGTTAAAGGATGTATGGTAGGATTTAAAAGCGTCGACATGTTAATAAATACCTCTGAGCGACCAAATTATAAATCCCAAGACCTTAGTTTATATTGTAAACATCTGATATATATATTTTGATCCGGTTAAAATTCTAATAATACATAATACAAGTTACAAGGAAAGGAAGTTATATGTAATTTACGACAATTCCTTCAAAAGCATTCATCAATAAGTCCAAAGACCCACATGTGCATGGCAACACATGCAAGGGCATGCAAACACCTGAGATTCGGAATGGTAAAGATTGCATGGCCAAAGCTCGAAAGTTTTCAAGTTTTTGTCTTCTGGTCATCGGATACGGACCGTATGGCCTTAGGCATACGGTCCGCAAGGACTGAAACTGGGCGATATAATTCAAGGTCGGTTACGGACCGCAAAGCCAAGGGCTTACGGTCCGTAAGAGGTGCTTACGGTCCGCAAGGCTTCTTGCTTACGGTCCGTAAGGCAATCGCTGGTAGCAGAAAATGGACAGATGCCTGTTCAGCCTGTTGCACCGCCTTACATGAGTGGTTTTCGAATTCAGGGACTTGGCAACTGGTTTTGGCATTATAGGGACACATGGGGAAGATCAGGGAACATCTGTAGACTTAGGTGTGATGATCTTGTGGCATATAGCTCACTATATAAGAGCTTGAAGTTGCAACAATTGGACTTGCTTATTTCATTTGCATTTCAAGCATTGCTCTTGAACTCTTGGGACTTCTAGCAGACTTCCATCAGCTTTTAGATCATACTTAGGACTTTTGTAAGTGTCCTTAATGTCACACCCCCAAAATCCACCATGCGGAGTATCACCGCTTGGAGGCGTGACATGACCAGGATCGAGCCACCAATCATATTGAACAATTCAATTAAGTAAATAAAACCAAACATAATACGATTGGTGACCAAAGCTAGTTAACCTTGTTTGGTTTAAACAGCGGAAGCGTAAACGTGAGTTCAAAACATAAGTTCACAGTTCATAAGTTTAAAGTCTCAAACATAAGTTCCATAGGTTTATAAAGTTCAATTATTAAGTATGGGATATAACAACCCATGTTCCACAACGACTCCTTCCCCGTGCAAGCTCCAAGTATTTAGCGACCTGTAAGGCACGTAACAACTAGTCAACAACAAAGTTGAGTGAGTTCACGTTTGGTTGTTTAGTTAATGAGTTCGTATCAGGAATCGGAAGTTCGTTTCATAACCAAGTATTACCCATTATTCTTGATTCCCAAACCTTTACGATATTTAGTGGGGGCTTCCCATTATGTATGTTACTAGACTAGGCGTATCCACAAGTGTCCTTCCCAATCCGAGGACGGTGTTAAGTATGAGTGTACGTAGGTTTTACGTACGTGCCCTTCTCATCCGAGGACAGTAGTGAGTGTGAGTGTACGTAGGTTTTACATACGTGCCCTTCTCATCCGAGGACAGTAGTAAGTGTGAGTGTACGTAGGTTTTACGTACGTGCCCTTCTCATCCGAGGACAGTAGTAAGTGTGAGTGTACGTAGGTTTTACGTACGTGCCCTTCTCAATCCGAGGACAGTAGTAGGTAGTCTAGTAGTGTTGGTAATATAAATAGAGTGATAGTACGAGTAGTTATTCAATCCCATTCCCAACCACCGGGAATCCCATGCCTTAGTAAGGGTGTGAACTCACCTCGGTTTGCTCGGTTAGATTCTCAATATAGCTAACAGTCAAGGTCGGTCAATCACGTCCTAGTATGATTTACCAGTTAGTTATTTAGTGATTTTCAAATAGAGCACAAAGTTCCTACACGTATCTATCACATAACATGCATCACTTTAACGGTTTATGCCCATCCAAGTTCCCCATCCATTCCCCACTCATAAGCAAACATACGATAGTGCACGTAACACATATAACATGTTAGATCATTCACCGATAGCATACTCGACATTTAGATACGCGAGTCACAACTTATGTCAATTCGACATTAATACTCAAAACCGGCTGTTTTCGGACATTTAAATAAAATAGTTAGATTATTCCAAAAATTCCCAAATTTTTATAGAATGTCACAAACATTCCATATTTTATTGTGTAAAAATATCGGGGTCCGGTTCATCACCAATATTTTATAAAAATTCATATTCGGGACTGAACTCAGATTTATGTATTTCTGACCACAGTCCACGAAACAATTTATTAAAAATTCGTCGTAAGTCCGATTTGCGAAATTCCAGTGGGGTAATTACAAATACTTCAGTTATCATCTACAGTAGAATTTTCATGGTCCGATTCATCACAAAAATCAGGTTATGACTGAAAGTACGACACCCATTTATTGCTGTCAAAATTCAGCTTAAGTAGCTGTTACAAATTAACACTTTAAAAATAGTAAACGGAGTCCAAAAATTACGATTCCGGTGTCATTAGAACCGTATTTCATAATAACATATTTTAGATTCAAAATATCGATATTTCGTTGAGGTTAAGACCTGTTTACAGCCAACAGAAGTGGGCTGTAAAAGTTGGACAGATTCTGATTTCAAGTGTTTAACCATCTAAATCATGTTCGATCGATTCCGTTAACGAGTTTAGTGACCACAACAACATCATATACTAATATCATTCAGTAAAGCATCAGATAATCACCCAATCATCATAACCACACAAGATCTACATGATTTACACACATATTCATCCATTAACCAACATGTTCATCACTTTAGTAAACTTTTAGACTTTGATCTTATATGTTCGAAATCTTTAACCGACGAAACTTTTATTAACCACTCTAGACAAGATCAAGAAGAGGTTTAGAGTCACTTACTACTAGCTCGAGGCTAGGGAAGATTCTAGTCGAAAATCGAGTGGATAAAAGCAATAGAATGAGGTCCTTCGCGTTCCGTTTGCACCAAGCTTCCTAATACGCGATCCTCGACACTTGTATGAATGTAAAAAGACTAGATCACAACTTGATGATGGTGGTATGTGGTGAGGGGGTGGCTGCCGTAAGGTGTAGGAGGAGGGGAAAGAGTTTGCTAAAGTTCTTGGTTTGTGAAATGAGAACCATAACCCTTGGTGTTTATTTAATATCCAATTTTCTCATTGACCACCATGCAATATGTACTCTTGATTTCCAACATTAGTATTTTAGTATTTAAAAGAAATGTGGGGGTGTCACCCCACATGCAACCGTCAATTAGAAAAGGGGGGTTATGGGGTTGGGATTAAATTGTGAAGTTACTAATTAGTTGGATCTCAAAGTGATAAGTAAGTGTATTAGTGTGTGTGTAATAATATAAAGGGTGTTAGGGTGTCGGGGGACCCTAACTAATTCAGAAAAGTCAAAACAATGTCATTGACAATATTTTTATGTTCCGGGTAAAGTCCGGTTGTTCGGTTCGATACTGTTCCGTTAAAGCTCTTAATTAATCCGTAAGCGTCCTATATATATATATATATATATATATATATATATATATATATTTTTTGTGACGTTTTTACTTTTCAATACTCAGGAAATCATAACGGACTATTTAGTTACTTTTCTGTATCCTACTAGTATGTTAATAAATATATGTAAGTATAACACAGATATCAGGAAGCAGTTACGTAGTTCCACACAGTCATCAAGCACTTTAGTTATTATTAATAAACTGTACGGTTACATGTAAATTTGAGGGTTGTCACATCCTCCCCCTGTTAAGAGAATTTCGTCCCGAAATTTAGCGCGTGGTTACTGAGGAAGCTAGTTAAGTTGCGTTGTTTTCCTGATTTTCCTGGGGTGTCACATCATCCCCCCGTTGATTTGGAATTTCGTCCCGAAATTCTGCAGTAGCTTCAGCCTCAGTAGTGGTTGCGTTTTTCTTAAACAGCTGGGGATACTTGAGTTTCATTTGGTCTTCTCGTTCCCAGGTATACTCTGGGCCACGACGAGCATTCCAACGCACTCGGACCAGAGGTATCCTGGTATGCTTGAGGATCTTAACATCTCGATCCGTAATCTCTACTGGTTCCTCGACGAATCGCAGCTGGTCGTCGATAGTGAGTTCTTTGAGAGGAGCTATGAGAGTCTCATCTGACAGACACTTCTTCAGATTTGACACGTGGAATACGTTGTGAACTCCGCTGAGTTCTTCGGGTAGATTCAACCTGTAGGCGACTTTGCCAATTTTCTTGGTGACTTCGAATGGTCCGACATAACGCGGATTGAGTTTGCCTCATTTGCCAAAGCGGACTACACCTTTCCAAGGTGAGACTTTGAGTAGCACTCGATCCCCAACCTGGAGCTCGAGTGGTTTTCTTCCCTTATCAGCATAGCTTTTCTGACGGTCACGAGCTGCCGCTATTCGCTGTCGTATCTGAGCAATTCTCTCGGTGGTATCTACCACATGTTCTGGGCCAGTGATTTGGCTGTCACCAACTTCTGCCCAACAGAGAGGCGATCGGCATTTGCGTCCGTACAATGCCTCAAACGGAGCGGCTTGGATGCTGGTGTGGTAGCTGTTGTTATATGAGAACTCCACTAGCGGGAGGTGCTTTTCCCAGCCGTTACCAAAATCGATTACACATGCCCTAAGCATGTCTTCAAGGGTTTGGATGGTGCGTTCAGATTGCCCATCCGTCTGCGGGTGATAAGCGGTGCTCATATCTAAACGTGAGCCAAAGGACTTGTGCATTGCTTGCCACAGTTCAGAAGTAAAACGTGCGTCACGATCAGATATAATAGAGATGGGCACTCCGTGCCTTGATACCACTTCCTTTAGGTAAATGCCTGCAAGAGTAGAAAACTTATCCGTTTCCTTGATAGCCAGAAAATGTGCAGACTTGGTTAGTCGATCTACGATCACCCAAATGGTATCGTTTCCGCGTTGAGATCTGGGCAGGCCGGTAACGAAATCCATGGAAATTTGCTCCCATTTCCATTTCGGGATCTCCGGTTGTTGAAGTAGGCCTGATGGTTTCTGATATTCAGACTTGACTCTCGCACAAGTCAAGCACTTACTGACGTAGGTTGCTATGTGGGCTTTCATGCCAGGCCACCAATACGTAGTCTTGAGGTCGTGGTACATTTTATCCGAACCAGGATGTACCGAATAACGAGACTTGTGCGCTTCGTCCATCACAAGCTCGCGTAAGTTTCCATAAAGTGGAACCCAGATACGTCCGTTTACATAGTAAGCGCCGTCTTCCTTTTGTTCTAGCCGCTGCCTCGATCCTCGTAGGGATTCAGCCCTGATGTTCTCTGCTTTCAATGCTTCAACCTGAGCATCGCGAATCTGAGCGGGAAGGCTAGAGTGAATGGTAAGCTGTAACGCACGTACACGCTTAGGTATAGTATCCTTTCGACTGAGGGCGTCGGCCACAACATTGGCTTTGCCCGGATGATACTTGATTGCGCATTCATAACCGTTCAAGAGCTCAACCCATAGGCGTTGACGCATGTTTAACCCCTTTTGCTTGAAGATATGCTCGAGACTCCTGTGGTCGGTGTAAATGGTGCACTTGGTACCGTACAGGTAATGTCTCCATATCTTAAGCGCGAATACAACTGCTCCCAGCTCTAGATCGTGAGTAGTGTAGTTTCTTTCATGATCTTTAAGTTGGCGTGATGCGTAGGCAATGACCTTGTCACGTTGCATCAATACGCAACCAAGTCCTTGGATGGAAGCGTCGCAATAAACCACGAAATCATCGGTGCCTTCTGGCAATGAGAGGATAGGCGCGCTACAAAGTCTATCCTTTAGATGTTGAAACGCGGACTCCTGTTCATCACCCCAACGATAGATGACGCCCTTCTGAGTCAGTGAAGTGAGAGGTTGCGCAATCTTGGAGAAATCTTTTATAAACCTTCTGTAATATCCGGCCAAACCCCAGAATTGGCGGATTTCTGTTGGTGTGCGGGGTGCGGGCCAGTTCTTGATCGATTCAACCTTAGATGGATCCACATGAATTCCATCCTTGTTTACCACGTGGCCTAGAAAGTGGACTTCGCGAAGCCAGAAATCACATTTCGAAAACTTGGCATACAACTGTTCTTTTCGAAGAAGTTCCATCATAAGTCGTAGATGCTGCTCGTGTTCCTCCTGACTCTTAGAATAGATCAGGATATCATCGATGAACACAATAACGAACTTATCCAGGTAAGGCTTGCACACTCGGTTCATGAGGTCCATGAAGACTGCCGGTGCATTCGTCAGCCCGAATGGTATAACCAGAAACTCGTAATGGCCGTAACGAGTTCTGAATGCTGTTTTGGAGACGTCCTCATCTCGGACTCTCAGCTGATTGTATCCCGATCTCAAATCAATCTTGGAGTAATAGCTCGACCCTTGCAACTGGTCAAACAAGTCGTCAATACGTGGAAGAGGATAACGATTCTTCACAGTCACCTTGTTAAGTTCGCGATAGTCAATACACATCCTGAAGGTACCGTCTTTCTTTTTCACGAACAAGACTGGAGCTCCCCAGGGTGAAGAGCTAGGACGTATAAAACCCTTTTCCAAGAGTTCTTGTAGTTGTGTGGACAGTTCTTCGAGTTCTGATGGGGCTAGCCGATATGGTGCTCGAGCTACTGGCGCTGCTCCAGGAGCTAGCTCGATTTGAAACTCAACTTGGCGATGAGGAGGAAGACCAGGTAATTCCTCAGGAAATACCTCGGGAAATTCGCGCACAATAGGGATGTCTTCAATTCTCTTCTCTTCCGTGGATGTGTCAGTAACGAGTGCTAAAATGGCAGTGTGGCCCTTTCGCAAACACTTCTGGGCCTTAAGGAAATAGATGATGCCTTCGACAGCACCACTCTTGTCGCCACGAATCACGAGGGGTTCTTTATCAGAACGGGGAATGCGGATGATTTTCTCCTTGCAAACAATCTCCGCTTGATGATGAGATAACCAATCCATCCCAATAACGACGTCGAAACTACCCAGTGTGATAGGAACAAGATCGATAGGGAAAGTCTGACCAGCTAAGACGAGGTTACAACCTTTAACTACGTGTGTGGCTTCAAGACTTTTACCGTTAGCTAGTTCTACCGTGTGTTTGGTGTTCAGGAGTGTTGGAGTGCGCTTAAGCATTTGGCTAACTTTTAAGGACACATAACTAGTATCGGTACCCGAATCGAATAAAATAGTAACAAGGAAATCATCCAGAGGAAACTTACCCATCACAACGTTGGGATTGTTCCTCGCGTCGCCCTCAAGGTTTCAGGGAGTGATCACCAAAGATCGAGAGTCGAGCCTTCCAAACTCTCTATGCTAGAGGGTGTTCGTTTCAGCGTCTTTGCATGGAGGAGCGAGAGCGAAATGTCACTGTGGTAAGAGAATGACGGTTTGGTCTAAGCAATTGGTAGAAATTAGACATAACATAAACCAATAATCATGTGTAGGTACAAAAGCTAGTGTAAAGATTCCGCGTATTTAAGAAGACTGTCATGGAATAATACGATTTCTTATAGTGTAAGGTGGATCAGGTAAGCTTATAGATTATCGTGTTCGCCTGTAGGTTGAGTGATCCATATCTCCGCTCTCGAACGTTCTGAAGACTATCTCATCAGTAAGGGCATCCATTCGCTAGGTTGGGTTTACGAAGGGGGTAAATCAAGTAGAAGAAGCATTAACCAACCAATAAGGTAATGGGGAAATCTTGTGATCGGTGGGAATAGTGGTGTGGTTGTTGGCGTTTCGTTAAATCAATTGCCAATCGAAGAAACAGGGAATTAATGAGGTTCATGCGAAGAATCAAGCGAAAACAGGGGTCTGATACACTCTAATTTACACATATTTTAGTCCCCCGTTATACCCCTATTTTATGCGTTTTTGGCCGTAAAACCGTCGTTCGGATACTTATTTATCTACATTTGTGTTTACAGGCCTAAAACTGCATTTCAGACAAGATGATAGCAAAAACGAAGACTTTCCGGACAAAACGACAAATCTGCGGACATTCTGTTAAGGATTCAGAACTGGGCCTGTGGAACGGTCGTTCCACCTGATGCACGACCGTGCATCTCCGACATCGAAGATCATCTCGGAACTGAACGGTCGGTGCGACCTGACGTGCAACATGTATAGCTCGGAACTGAACGGTCGTTCCGTCCTGAAGAACGACCGTGCAACTTCAGATCTGGTCAACGATCCGGTGACGTATGCAGTATGGCGACCCATCATCAATAATTCAATAAAGTGAACGGTCGTTCCATATGGGGAACGACCGTGCAACAGCAGAAAAGTATAAAAACACAGCAGAAACAGTCTGCTCGTTATCTTGGGGAAATTCTGGATTTTTGGAGAGCTCTCAGGCGATTTTCAGGCTCCGGAGGCATTAGCTTTCACCCGGATTCAAGCCACATTATCCCGATTAGCTCGATTACTACCCGGATCCTTAGTCTAGTACTTGTTTATGGTTTGATTTTCTAATCTTTCCAAGTTTTTGTTAATCTTTCAAGTACTTAGATTATGATTTATGTATTATTGTAGCCTTTGGGCAAAAACACAACAATCCCTTGCTAGATTATAACCATTAGTTTGTTAAACTTGGTTTGTAATGACATTTGAAGTATTTTCTATGATTATCTTTGATGATTAGTTTGCAACCTTGTTATTGATATTGATTTCTTGATTATAAGTAATTGTGTTGGATGATTAGTGCTTGGTTAGTTAAGATAGTTGAAAAATGAAGCTTAATTAATCTTGTATTAGTAGACTTTGAACTTGGTTAACTAGATTAGCTTGGTTTAAATGTATGCATCATGATACTAGAAATGGTTAGTGATTTAATAAAATGTAATTATTGTTAATCAAGAGAGCTTGCCGTCACGTAAGGGCCTAAACGGGTTAGATGGTGTCGTTATAAATTCTTGCCATGATTTATTAGCTTAGTTAGTAGTTTAGGCCAAAATTGCTATCTTAGTGAATTATTGTGCAAGATTTGTAAAATGAACTCGGTTGTGATTTAATCTAGTTTATGCTTATCTCGGTGGTTGCATTGTGTTTATCGGTGTCGCTTTCCTTGTTTAAGTGAGGTTAGAATAATCCTAACGGCTGCCTAACTTATTTTTAAGAGATTTTCATAGACATTTATCAATTGCACGTTAAAGAACAATTTTAGGTGGTTAAAGTGTGTTTATCGTTTTAGCTTTCCGAATGATTGTCATGTTAGGATTCCCGAAAGGGATACTAATTGTCTTGAATTGGAATATTGATCGAATGCTTCTAGTGCCAAAACTGACTTAGTTGACATGCTGTGGTTGTGTATTTAGCAAGGCTTTTTATCTACTATCTATTATGTTTTTATTATGTATTTGGTTATGTTTACTTTAGTTTAGTTTAAATCAACCAAACCTATGTTTTTACCGGTAGTTTAGTGACAAAGGTCTAGTATTAATTCTCCGCCCATTTCCTTGGATCGATACTTGGTTCTTACCGATACTTTATTACATATGTGACGGGGTACACTTGCCTCTTTCGTGTGTGTTTTGATGTAAAAGTAATAATCACTTTTATAAATTTAAAACCCAATCGTGTGTAATTCATTGCAAATATTATGTATATATACGCACACGTCAAGTTTTTGGCGCCGTTGCCGGGGAAATGGCGAGTTTTAGGAACGACCCGAGTCATTGTGTTATCGGCGTATATACTTGTTAATATTTGTTTATACTTTCTTTATTATTTATTTGTTTATTTATTTGTTAATATTTCTTGTTTTAATTCAATTTATTCGTTTTCATGTTTATTTTTGTTCCATTTATTTGTTTGATCCGGATTTATTTATTCACTTATTCTTTGGGTTTTCGGCACCCTAAAACCATTTTTTGTATTAGCCGATTCATTTATTTTATTGTGTTGATTTTTATAAAATTTCGGGCCCATTTTCGGATTTTTAGAAAATTTTCAACCCTTTTTTTATAATATTCTGTTTCTATTCAAAAAAAAAAAAAAAAAAAAAAAACCTTTATTATAATAATATTATATGCATGTGTGTCAATTTCTCGTTTGCAGGTTGTTGTCCTCAACCCCCGCTCCCGACGCTGTTGAGCCTTCAGACGAACCCAAGCGTGATCTGAGGAGACGTCTTCGTGAGAGATCCCGCGCGGTTGCGCTGCAACTCGCAGCAGCTGCGGACGAGCCGGTGGTACCCACTGAAGCCGAGGGCTCAGGGGACGTAGGAAACATAATCATGGCGGACGACGAACGACCACTGAACGAGTCAAATCGGCCGGAGGTGAAGCCCGATTCCTACAGATTCGTGAGCTGGAAGAGCTGAGACAACACACCTATGAAAGCTCCAGGTAAACTTCATTCACGTTGGACAGGACCATACACAGTAAAGGAAGTATTTCCGTATGGGACTGTTGCAATAGAGAACGCAGATGGCGTTATATTCAAGGTGAATGGTCACCCTTTGAAGCTGTACGTTGCCGGGCCGATCTAGTCGGCGGTGGAGGTTATCGAACTCCACGCCCCGCACACATCATAAGTGTGGGGACATGAGTCTTGCTATCGACTCGCCGACAAAAATTTAGCATGAGTCTACGCTACTGACTCGGTGATTAAAAATGTAGCAGGAGCGTCTTTGGCGCTATAAGGGTAAAATCGTCCTTCTTTGTGCTTTTATAGTTTTAGAGTAATTTAGGTGTGTTTGGTAGATTTCGTTAGTTTGTACAGTTTTTAAATGTGCCGAGCGTAGGGTCTAGGTTGAAATAATGTTATAACAGCGTGCGAATGGTAAAAATGGCGAAAAATGGTCGATTCGGACGCTGAAACTGCATTCTGCAGTTAACAGACATGTCAGCAGATCTCGCACGGCCGTGCCATGGGTCGCACGCCCGTGCGATTTCGGGCTGGCCTGCACCTCGAGTCGCACCCCCGTGCATTACCGAGGTCAACGTGCTAGAATGGGTCAACATCGGATCCGCACGCCCGTGCGAAAATCCGAACTCCCGTGCGCATGGTCAGGGGCATTTAAAAAAAAAAAAAAAAAAAAAAAAATTCTATCTTTTAGTAGTGTATTTATCGGGTGTTCATTTTGGCTACTATTTAAAACACCCCGGATATGTATTTTCAAACAATTTCCTTTCTGTTTTGTTTGGATATTCGCATTTATGTACATTATGGTTGTTTGGTTTTTCTTTTTCTGTTATGTTTTGGGTGTACGCGACATACTTGTAGATTTTATCTATCGGATCTTGGACCGGAGCACGTACCAGTTAAAGCTTCGGAAGTCTCGTGGCACCAACATCATCTTGAGGGGAGTATTTTTTTTATCCCTTTCTCTATATTTAGGGTCTCGCATTGGGGACAATGCGAAGTTCAAGTGTGGGGAGGGGGTTAACTTTGTTAACTTTAGCTTTGTTTGTCCTCATTTAGTTTGAAAAAAAAAAAAAAAAAAAAAAAAAAAAAAAAAAAACAGAAAATCAGAAAAATCATTTAAAAATACTTGTGTTTTGTGTATATGTTGGTAAATAAACCGGTTGGTTATGTTTTAGAAAGCATCGGACTTTATAAAAACTCGACAAGCAAAATATTTTTGAAAAAGGAAACCGGAAAGCGTGACAAACAAAGAAAGACTTGCATGATAGTTTTCACACTTTTACCCATTCCTTCCGTTACGTGAGCATATTTGAGCTTAGATTGTTATATATTTGTTCATTTCGGATATAGGAGTGAGCCGGATGTTTTGTGCAATTTAGAACTTGTCACTAGTATGCTTGTTAAGACCATGAACGTGCGGATTTGTGTAAACGTGATAGAGGCACTTAGATTACCCCTTTGTTGTGTACCTTGTTCTTTGTGTTGTGCTTCCCGTTCACCTTATATTACCCTTTAGGATTAACCATGTCGAGCCTTCCCGTTCACCTTTGTTTACCCACATTATCGCCTACTTAACCAAATTTAGCCTTTTATGTTTTTAACCCTTTTTAGTGTTGAAACTCGGTTAAAATAATAGTTTAACTAGCTTGTTAGTTTTTATATTTCATTGTATAGTTTGTTAAAAAAAAAAAAAAAAAAAAAAAAAAAAAAAAAAAAAAAAACACTCTAAAATAGGGTGAAGTTGATAGAAATCGAGCAATTTTGAATGCTTAAATGTTAAAAATCTTGTTGATTAGCTCGATTGCGCTTTAGTCGCCTTTTTAAGGCGTTTGTATGTAAAGTTGTATTGTTTATTGCTAGTTAAACGCTACTACCGAGTTTTAACCGTTTTCGCCATTTTAAATGTCCACTTCCATACCCTTCGCCCAAGCCTAACGTTACAACCCGTAAAGACCTCTTGATTTACACTTATTTGCATGTTAGTTGGTGGAGACGAGATCTTATGACAAGCTTATGATATTGCACATTTCATTGACTAGGCGTTGAGTGTTTACGCATACACATTTTATGTATGATTCATAAATAAGACCGAGTGTGTGTGAACATTGTGAGTTGGGTGAAGATTAACATGCGAGTCAATTAAATGTTTAGTCTCGGCTTTTTGGTTGTCGCTTTTTAAACTTGCATATGCTTGTTGGGTTTGAATCTTTTGATGTTGTCTTTCGACAAACCGGCTAACCGTTTATATATTAGTTTTCAATAAAATAGTGTGTAAATTATCGTTCTTGTTTGTTTATGTCTTTTATTGCTTTTTAGTTTAGCTTGCTTGAGGACAAGCAAGGTTCAAGTGTGGGGAGATTTGATACACTCTAATTTACACATATTTTAGTCCCCCGTTATACCCCTATTTTATGCGTTTTTGGCCGTAAAACCGTCGTTCGGATACTTATTTATCTACATTTGTGTTTACAGGCCTAAAACTGCATTTCAGACAAGATGATAGCAAAAACGAAGACTTTCCGGACAAAACGACAAATCTGCGGACATTCTGTTAAGGATTCAGAACTGGGCCTGTGGAACGGTCGTTCCACCTGATGCACGACCGTGCATCTCCGACATCGAAGATCATCTCGGAACTGAACGGTCGGTGCGACCTGACGTGCAACATGTATAGCTCGGAACTGAACGGTCGTTCCGTCCTGAAGAACGACCGTGCAACTTCAGATCTGGTCAACGATCCGGTGACGTATGCAGTATGGCGACCCATCATCAATAATTCAATAAAGTGAACGGTCGTTCCATATGGGGAACGACCGTGCAACAGCAGAAAAGTATAAAAACACAGCAGAAACAGTCTGCTCGTTATCTTGGGGAAATTCTGGATTTTTGGAGAGCTCTCAGGCGATTTTCAGGCTCCGGAGGCATTAGCTTTCACCCGGATTCAAGCCACATTATCCCGATTAGCTCGATTACTACCCGGATCCTTAGTCTAGTACTTGTTTATGGTTTGATTTTCTAATCTTTCCAAGTTTTTGTTAATCTTTCAAGTACTTAGATTATGATTTATGTATTATTGTAGCCTTTGGGCAAAAACACAACAATCCCTTGCTAGATTATAACCATTAGTTTGTTAAACTTGGTTTGTAATGACATTTGAAGTATTTTCTATGATTATCTTTGATGATTAGTTTGCAACCTTGTTATTGATATTGATTTCTTGATTATAAGTAATTGTGTTGGATGATTAGTGCTTGGTTAGTTAAGATAGTTGAAAAATGAAGCTTAATTAATCTTGTATTAGTAGACTTTGAACTTGGTTAACTAGATTAGCTTGGTTTAAATGTATGCATCATGATACTAGAAATGGTTAGTGATTTAATAAAATGTAATTATTGTTAATCAAGAGAGCTTGCCGTCACGTAAGGGCCTAAACGGGTTAGATGGTGTCGTTATAAATTCTTGCCATGATTTATTAGCTTAGTTAGTAGTTTAGGCCAAAATTGCTATCTTAGTGAATTATTGTGCAAGATTTGTAAAATGAACTCGGTTGTGATTTAATCTAGTTTATGCTTATCTCGGTGGTTGCATTGTGTTTATCGGTGTCGCTTTCCTTGTTTAAGTGAGGTTAGAATAATCCTAACGGCTGCCTAACTTATTTTTAAGAGATTTTCATAGACATTTATCAATTGCACGTTAAAGAACAATTTTAGGTGGTTAAAGTGTGTTTATCGTTTTAGCTTTCCGAATGATTGTCATGTTAGGATTCCCGAAAGGGATACTAATTGTCTTGAATTGGAATATTGATCGAATGCTTCTAGTGCCAAAACTGACTTAGTTGACATGCTGTGGTTGTGTATTTAGCAAGGCTTTTTATCTACTATCTATTATGTTTTTATTATGTATTTGGTTATGTTTACTTTAGTTTAGTTTAAATCAACCAAACCTATGTTTTTACCGGTAGTTTAGTGACAAAGGTCTAGTATTAATTCTCCGCCCATTTCCTTGGATCGATACTTGGTTCTTACCGATACTTTATTACATATGTGACGGGGTACACTTGCCTCTTTCGTGTGTGTTTTGATGTAAAAGTAATAATCACTTTTATAAATTTAAAACCCAATCGTGTGTAATTCATTGCAAATATTATGTATATATACGCACACGTCAGGGTCCACCAATAACGAAAGAATTCGACCAAGTAATAGGTCGCTTAGAAGCAATTCTAGTAGTGAGGTGTGGCGGCATGACCCAAAAAGGGAAGTTCATTGCATTACGATCACGGAAGTATATCGCTTGTCCAAAATAGAGTTTGGTTGGTAGGGTTGCGAGTTGCAAAGCGACGAACGCGCGTAACTGTGACTGCTTCGTTTCTGGTAACGACGACCAGTGGAGATGATGAGGTCCGTCAACAGGGATGCGTGGGTATAGTTCTCCAAAACCCGTGTTCGTTTGAGCCAGGTCTGGTCTTTGTGAATGTTGACGTACAAACCGAATGTACGGAGGGTCAGATGGTGACGTCATGTCGAGTTAAGCGTGTAAATAGATAGAATGCATAAACAGTTGTCGTAGAGGGGTGACGAGAAATTAGAATAGAATTTGACCACCATTTGTCAAATTTCAAGTAAACAATTGCATATCATAAAGAATGCAGTAGGGCTAATAGACAACATGCTACTACCCTAAATAAACACACCATAAACACCACACCGGACAAAAGTAATCTAGCAAGTAAGAAATATAAACTTAAATCATACCACCTAGTGTGTTGAGTCTTGCACGTGGAGCGAAGCGTCGTTGTGGATCGTTGAGCACTATACAGGTTATAGTCTGGTTTTAACAAAAACTTTTTCCCTTATTAAAAACCAAGTTCACTATAACCAATGGCTCTGATACCAATCTGTCACACCCCCAAAATCCACCATGCGGAGTATCACCGCTTGGAGGCGTGACATGACCAGGATCGAGCCACCAATCATATTGAACAATTCAATTAAGTAAATAAAACCAAACATAATACGATTGGTGACCAAAGCTAGTTAACCTTGTTTGGTTTAAACAGCGGAAGCGTAAACGTGAGTTCAAAACATAAGTTCACAGTTCATAAGTTTAAAGTCTCAAACATAAGTTCCATAGGTTTATAAAGTTCAATTATTAAGTATGGGATATAACAACCCATGTTCCACAACGACTCCTTCCCCGTGCAAGCTCCAAGTATTTAGCGACCTGTAAGGCACGTAACAACTAGTCAACAACAAAGTTGAGTGAGTTCACGTTTGGTTGTTTAGTTAATGAGTTCGTATCAGGAATCGGAAGTTCGTTTCATAACCAAGTATTACCCATTATTCTTGATTCCCAAACCTTTACGATATTTAGTGGGGGCTTCCCATTATGTATGTTACTAGACTAGGCGTATCCACAAGTGTCCTTCCCAATCCGAGGACGGTGTTAAGTATGAGTGTACGTAGGTTTTACGTACGTGCCCTTCTCATCCGAGGACAGTAGTGAGTGTGAGTGTACGTAGGTTTTACGTACGTGCCCTTCTCATCCGAGGACAGTAGTAAGTGTGAGTGTACGTAGGTTTTACGTACGTGCCCTTCTCATCCGAGGACAGTAGTAAGTGTGAGTGTACGTAGGTTTTACGTACGTGCCCTTCTCAATCCGAGGACAGTAGTAGGTAGTCTAGTAGTGTTGGTAATATAAATAGAGTGATAGTACGAGTAGTTATTCAATCCCATTCCCAACCACCGGGAATCCCATGCCTTAGTAAGGGTGTGAACTCACCTCGGTTTGCTCGGTTAGATTCTCAATATAGCTAACAGTCAAGGTCGGTCAATCACGTCCTAGTATGATTTACCAGTTAGTTATTTAGTGATTTTCAAATAGAGCACAAAGTTCCTACACGTATCTATCACATAACATGCATCACTTTAACGGTTTATGCCCATCCAAGTTCCCCATCCATTCCCCACTCATAAGCAAACATACGATAGTGCACGTAACACATATAACATGTTAGATCATTCACCGATAGCATACTCGACATTTAGATACGCGAGTCACAACTTATGTCAATTCGACATTAATACTCAAAACCGGCTGTTTTCGGACATTTAAATAAAATAGTTAGATTATTCCAAAAATTCCCAAATTTTTATAGAATGTCACAAACATTCCATATTTTATTGTGTAAAAATATCTGGGTCCGGTTCATCACCAATATTTTATAAAAATTCATATTCGGGACTGAACTCAGATTTATGTATTTCTGACCACAGTCCACGAAACAATTTATTAAAAATTCGTCGTAAGTCCGATTTGCGAAATTCCAGTGGGGTAATTACAAATACTTCAGTTATCATCTACAGTAGAATTTTCATGGTCCGATTCATCACAAAAATCAGGTTATGACTGAAAGTACGACACCCATTTATTGCTGTCAAAATTCAGCTTAAGTAGCTGTTACAAATTAACACTTTAAAAATAGTAAACGGAGTCCAAAAATTACGATTCCGGTGTCATTAGAACCGTATTTCATAATAACATATTTTAGATTCAAAATATCGATTTTTCGTTGAGGTTAAGACCTGTTTACAGCCAACAGAAGTGGGCTGTAAAAGTTGGACAGATTCTGATTTCAAGTGTTTAACCATCTAAATCATGTTCGATCGATTCCGTTAACGAGTTTAGTGACCACAACAACATCATATACTAATATCATTCAGTAAAGCATCAGATAATCACCCAATCATCATAACCACACAAGATCTACATGATTTACACACATATTCATCCATTAACCAACATGTTCATCACTTTAGTAAACTTTTAGACTTTGATCTTATATGTTCGAAATCTTTAACCGACGAAACTTTTATTAACCACTCTAGACAAGATCAAGAAGAGGTTTAGAGTCACTTACTACTAGCTCGAGGCTAGGGAAGATTCTAGTCGAAAATCGAGTGGATAAAAGCAATAGAATGAGGTCCTTCGCGTTCCGTTTGCACCAAGCTTCCTAATACGCGATCCTCGACACTTGTATGAATGTAAAAAGACTAGATCACAACTTGATGATGGTGGTATGTGGTGAGGGGGTGGCTGCCGTAAGGTGTAGGAGGAGGGGAAAGAGTTTGCTAAAGTTCTTGGTTTGTGAAATGAGAACCATAACCCTTGGTGTTTATTTAATATCCAATTTTCTCATTGACCACCATGCAATATGTACTCTTGATTTCCAACATTAGTATTTTAGTATTTAAAAGAAATGTGGGGGTGTCACCCCACATGCAACCGTCAATTAGAAAAGGGGGGTTATGGGGTTGGGATTAAATTGTGAAGTTACTAATTAGTTGGATCTCAAAGTGATAAGTAAGTGTATTAGTGTGTGTGTAATAATATAAAGGGTGTTAGGGTGTCGGGGGACCCTAACTAATTCAGAAAAGTCAAAACAATGTCATTGACAATATTTTTATGTTCCGGGTAAAGTCCGGTTGTTCGGTTCGATACTGTTCCGTTAAAGCTCTTAATTAATCCGTAAGCGTCCTATATATATATATATATATATATATATATATATATTTTGTGACGTTTTTACTTTTCAATACTCAGGAAATCATAACGGACTATTTAGTTACTTTTCTGTATCCTACTAGTATGTTAATAAATATATGTAAGTATAACACAGATATCAGGAAGCAGTTACGTAGTTCCACACAGTCATCAAGCACTTTAGTTATTATTAATAAAATGTACGGTTACATGTAAATTTGAGGGTTGTCACACTTAACTTCCTAAATTCAGTTTTAATTAGTTTAACGACCTTAAGTCAAACTTATCGTAATTAAGATTTGACTTCATGATAAATCACTAATGGTCCAGTCATTAGTTATATTAAAGGCAGCTACAAGTTGGTAATTAGGTAGGTAATAAACCCCTAAGAGGGCACCTACTGATGACCACTCTAACTAGGTCAACTGTCGGGTCAAACCTAATACTAAAAAGTCAACAGAAAGCAAATTTTCAAATTAATGCATAATTAACAATGCAGAAGCCATGCAACCTGTTTTATTACTCATATAACTTGGTAATTAATGTAAGAACATGTCTAAACATGTTCAACCCGACAATTTTCAGTCTAGGCTTGGTTCGGAACCGAAAGTCGCATAATTTGAGTTTTGCTTTGACTTTCAGTTCTGACCCAATGTAGCATGTTTTAGAAATGCCTTTGAGCTTTATTTGGACCAGGTTACATGTTAGTATAACCCTCTGAGATTATACAACTTGGTTCATTAGTTATCCGATTCATATGCATGTTTCCGTTAAATGCTTAAATGTTGACTATTATGCCCTTTTGACCTTAAAACGTGATTTTTGAAAAAGTAAAAGAATAAAAACCTTAGTTACTGATTTATAAACTTGTCCATAAAATTAAACATCAGTTTGAGGTCTAGATTAGGAGTTATGCTCATTAGCGTAAATGAAAAGCTTTTTATTAATTAAACGGCGTAATTAGCATATAGCCTATCTAAACCCAATTTTTAATACCAAACTTTTTACCTACTGATATAAAATAATATTTTGCGATTTTTGAAGATTTTATTTAATTTTAGGCTGAGCATAACATAGAGTTCTAAGCTTGATTCGGTAATTGCCGGTTTTGCCCTTTTGGCCTATAAAATGGGTTTTACAAATTATTTTGATACCAAACCTTTTTCTACTGATTTTATATGATAAATAAATTATTTTCAGCCTTCTGGAATAATAAAAATATCAGATTTCCTTTAAAAACCCGGAAATAGCTCAAAATCGCCTTTTTAAGCGTTTTTAACGCGTCGTATTTATTAAAACTATTTTAAACATATAAGGTATGATACCTATTGATATTTTTAGTAAAATTTTATACTGTAACAGTAAGTAAAAGTTTTAAACTCAGATTTCCAGTTTTGACCTTTTAGGCTTATATGAAATTACTAAAACGCCCCTAAGGTGTATAGTTTGGTTATAAATGATAAATTTCACATATATGTAATACCCTACTGTTATAAATTATTAAATTAAGTATTTTTACTGATCATATCAGACCTGTAACTCAGATTATTATTTAAACTCTTTTATAACCTTTTAAATGACCAAAATACCCCTACGGGGCATAGTTTGAGTTTAAATTCGTTTCGGGCATAATAGAGGATATCTTACTGATGTTACAACATATATAAGGCATATTAACTTAGGAAACTTGCATATGACTCATTTGGTTACCCGTTACGCACTTTTCGCATTCGGATCGGCTTATGTAACTAGTTTGCATATATTAGCGGAAACGGGTCAAACTATATCATTTTCATCTCAAAATCCAGAATGAGTTTAGTTTACCCATATTATACAAGTCTTCAAACTTGTTGGTTCTAAATCTGTTGGTGCATGCGTCTGTCGACTTCGTCTTGTATCGAGTCTTGCATTGTTCAGGGCACGTAGATCGAGAAATCAAGATAAAAAGCTTATTCCGCTTGAAGATGCTAATTTCGCTTGAAGAAGTCATCTGGTAATTCCAAGCGAAATTAGGCATGTTATTCCGCTTGAGTGTGTATTTCTGCTTGAACTGGTATTTTCTCTTGTAATGTGATTTCGCTTGAATCATGTTCAAGCGGAATCAGGAGTCTATAAATAGAAGATAGGTTCGTGTCATTTGAAGGGGAATTAGATAAGAGTGTTTCCGACGGCGAAGCTCTGTCGAAGTGTTGTCTTGCTGTAAAACTGTTCCAGATCAATATAAACGACAGTTAAAAGTGATATCTTGCTGACTTCAACTCATTATATCTGTTTCCGCCTTTCATTTTGAGTAGAACGCCTCTGATCGACTCGTCTCGGGTCCGACAACGATCCTACATGTGGTATCAGAGCTCACCTGTAAGACTAAATATTGGGATCTGGATACGGGAGTATATTCAAGAGGTGGGACACATGAATGAGTTTAAGTCCTTAATTCACCTAATTCATATCCAGAATCAGTTGAAATTTGTGTGAAAATTTAAGTGGATCAGTATATTGGCAATCTAAGTGAATTGTTTAATTCTTAATGTGTAACTAAGCTCAACGGTACTTGTGATTTGTCATAAACTGATATGATCCTCTTACACAAACTCACAAAAAAAAATTATTGTTTGTATATATTTATTTAATGCATTTTTTTTTTCATTCTAAAATCCAAAAAGATTTTTAGTATGTTTTAGCATAAATTTTGAAAGATCCAAAAAGATTTTCGACAACTGATATTGGAGAGCTGATTTTCAAAGTTCCGAGTGCTAAACATGATGAGCATGTGGTGAGGGGGAGTTTGTGTTTAAATGTTTAAATAAAAATGTTGTGTTTGTATTCACAAGTGGTTCATCAGAGTTTTAAATATTTTATAATCATATCTACCTCACAATAAATGTGGTGCTGTTAAAAGAATTCTGTTAAATTTGAAAATTTACTTTTGGGTAGAGAATGTGCAGGATATCTGAGTGATAAAGAGCCAGGTTTCGATACCTGAAGACTCTGTGATTTCAACAAGCCAGACTGCGATCCCAGCAAATCGAAAGGGGGAGTCTGAAGACATCCGAGTAGATAAGATTGTTCGAGGGGAGTCTGTTGATGCTGAAGAGGAGAAAGAGATAAAGTTTGAGGATGCTTACACTTCAAAGAGAATAGTCAGACTGATAAAGACTGAAGACGTTGAAGACTCGACACTTAAGACTCGTCAACATTCGAGGGGGAGTCTGTTGGTGCATGCGTCTGTCGACTTCGTCTTGTATCGAGTCTTGCATTGTTCAGGGCACGTAGATCGAGAAATCAAGATAAAAAGCTTATTCCGCTTGAAGATGCTAATTTAGCTTGAAGAAGTCATCTGGTAATTCCAAGCGAAATTAGGCATGTTATTCCGCTTGAGTGTGTATTTCTCCTTGAACTGGTATTTTCGCTTGTAATGTGATTTCGCTTGAATCATGTTCAAGCGGAATCAGGAGTCTATAAATAGAAGATAGGTCCGTGTCATTTAAAGGGGAATTAGATAAGAGTGTTTCCGACGGTGAAGCTCTGTCGAAGTGTTGTCTTGCTGTAAAACTGTTCCAGATCAATATAAACGACAGTTAAAAGTGATATCTTGCTGACTTCAACTCATTGTGTCTGTTTCCGCCTTTCATTTTGAGTAGAACGCCTCTGATCGACTCGTCTCGGGTCCGACAATGATCCTACATGTGGTATCAGAGCACAGGAGGAGGAGTTCTGCAGATTTCAGCCCGATTACATCTCGTAATCTCGCTTGGAAGTAATCTCATTTGAAACCTTATCTCGTTTGAAAGTACTTGTTTTGCGAAAAAAGTTTACCGAATCATGAGTGAAGAATTTTACAACGCATTTGCAACATCCCCGACTACTCCGGATACCATTGCTCAAAACATGAACTTGGAAAATGAGACTGGAGCTACGCAAAAACCCCCTAAACTAATGAGCATTGAGGAGTATTACGGTTGGAAAGATCGGTTTGAAAACTGGGTTCAAGCAAATCATTTGAGATCTTGGGAGTGTATTTTGAAAAAATATGTACTACCACGTACTGATCTGCAAGTTGAGAAAACAATTTCTGAATTCACTGATAAAGAACGAGACATGTACAAAGCTGAAAAGATGATGATTAGTCTACTTCAGCAAGCTATTAAAGAAGACATTTTTGTATTGCTTCAGCATGATAAAACTTCAAAATCAATTTGGGATGCTCTTAAAATCAAATTTGAGGGAAGTGAGAAGATGATCAAAAGTAAAAAGGCATTGGTTAAGAAAGAATTTGATCTATTCACAAGTTTTCCAGGGGAAGATACAAAGAAATTAATTGAAAGATATTGCCACTTAGTGCGTTCTATGTCGTTGTTAAGCATAACCAAAGAATGAGAGGAATGGGTCGACAAATTAGCTGATGCTTTACCTCAAAAAGATTGGGGTACATTTTTTGATGATCTTAAAGAACACTGGAGAATATGATGGTTTGACGATTTCTCAGTTCATCGAAAAGATTGAAGGACAAGATCTTGAACAGCAAAAGATTGCAAGGATGAACAATCCGAGTAATCAACAAGATGTTAAAATGTATTACAAAGGAAATGTTCAAGAGGTTGAAATGAGTCCAAAAATCCAAACTGCTTTTAGTGCCGGAAACTCATCTGGAACTGTTGATCAAAATTCAAACAATAGCAGTGGATTCTCTTCATATCCGAGTGTTAATCCTAAGAGTTCAACTTCAAGCTTTTATACTCAAAGCTCAAAAGGTGGAAATGGTTGTGTGATACAGTGCAACATTGCATTGAATCTTTCAGATGGTCAAAGTTTTTCTAAAGAAATTGCAAAAGATCACATGGCGTTACTTGCAACTGTGTTACAATCTTATGAAGGTTTAGTTGCATGGAGGATCGGAAATCCTATGCTGACGAAAGAGGATTACGATCAGATCGACGCTGTAGAGATGGAGCTCATGGACATCAAATGGTGCTTAGCTAGTGTCTTGAGAAGAGCAGAAAAGTTTAAAATGATTACAGGAAGAAATGATTTCTTGGATGCACATGTTTCTACTTTGGGTTTTGATAAATCTAAAGTTACTTGTTTTTTATGCAGGGAGAAAGGTCACTTCAAAAGAGAATGCAAAAATCAGGAAGCGAATGGAGCAAAGAATCCTTTTGGAAAAGATGATTACTATTGAAAAGCCATATATCAACAGGTTGCTCATCAATCAAATCAACATCAACCACAAACTTCTTATGGCAGGAAGGAGATTGAAGATTCATCTAAGAGAGCATGTTTGGTGAATCAAGAAAATTTCAGCTGGGAAAAATATATTTCAGCCGACAATAAAGCATGCCTAGTTATTGATCAGGATGATGAGAAAATGGCTCTAGGATTTAGCTGGGATAAGTTTGTGGATGAGAATGGGGAGTTTAAAGCTTTCATTGCTAAAATAGTTCAAGTGCCTGATTTGTTTACTGAATGGATGAAAGCGATTGGTGTTCATGAGAAGAATCAAGTAGAAGAATCTGTTTCATCCGATGAAAGTTCAGAAGAAGCAACTGTCTTTGATCAAACATTATCTGATTCTAGTTCTTTAGATGATAGTTCTGAGAAAACAATAGATTTTGATCAATCACCAACTGATGATAGTGGTGATGATGAGGAAGAAAGATATATTAATATTGCAAAATCTCATTTATCTCCTGAAAGTTTTCAATTTTATTTTGCAGATCGCTTGGAGAAGCTGAAAGACAAACGAGTAGCAAAAGAACAAAATAAAATGAAGTGTGAAAGTGTTGATAAAAATGAAGAGACTATTCAAAATGAAGAAGTTAAAGCTGAGAAGGTGATTAAAGCTGAACCAGTGATTGAGGTTGAGAAGGTCATCGGAGTTGAAAAGATTGTGGAAGTCATCAAGCCTTGCTTAAAGTGTTCAGAATCTTGCAAGCAATGTGCAGAAAAAGATGAGAAACTGAGTGAGCAAGAAAAGATGAAAGAACAATTATTGTTCAATCTCAATTATGTGAAAGAGTCGTATGATGTGCTAAACAGAATAGTAACTGGTCTACAAAAGACTAATTCAGAAAGAGAAGATGCATTAACCATGATGAAAGCTGTGATGATGACAAAACAGAAGGCGATTAATCATTACATTGAAGAATGTGCAAAGTTGCAGCAGGAGTTGGAGACAGAAAAAATTGAGAATGAGAGAATCAGACGTTTATTACAAAGTTATTCTAGTTCTGATTATCTTATTGATCGAATTTATCCAACTGTTGCAGGTCTTGAAGCATTTAAAGATGAGAAGCTAAAGAAGAAGGATACTGGTAAGAAACAGAGTGTTAGTTATAACAAGTGTCCGCCTCCAATTTGGGAAGGGTATTCTCCTAGAAAACCGAATGAGGAGCAAGTCGAAAAAGCAGTCAATATAAAGTTAAAGTCCGATATAACCGATGAATTACCAGAAAACATTGACGTCGTTTTTACATCGTCTGACACTGATCATGAGTACGAGTTAATAAAAAAGGTGGTCGATCAGGTGTTGGATACAGATGAAGAGTCGGAGTTAAAGTCTAAGTCAAAGTTCGAGTCTGGGTGTTCAAGTTCGTCCGTCAAAAGTTTGAGTTCGTCAGACAACAGTTTAAAATCGTCGGTTAAACGGGTTTACAATAAAGAATTCCTGTTATCAAAATCTAATTTGAATGACAAATCAGTCAAAGTGGCATATACTTTGAAGGATTCAGACAAAGTATATTCTGATGAGGAATTTCCAATAAGAGGTGTTAAACCAAAATTGATCAAAAAGGTTTTCAAACTAACAGAAATTAATATTTCTGAAATAAAAGATGTAAATCTTAATGATAAACCTAAAAAGTACACTTCAAGAGTTCAACAACGTTTAAATAAGAAAAAAAGGTTACGGTTCTGGTTTTCAAAAGAAACCAAACCATAACGGTAATTTCAAAAAGAAAGGTCTTGGATTTATTCCACCAGAAAATTATAAAAATGAAAAATATGTTCGAGATTTTAAATCAAAAATGATATTTGTTTCAGGAACTAGCTCGGAAGAAGAAGCAAAAAGCCCATTCTGGAAGCAATCAAACAGAGAATTCCTTGCCAAGAAGCATAAGAATATGAAGAATGGAGCTAATCAACAAAGGGAGACAAGAACCTGTTATAAATGCAATGAAGCTGGTCACATTGCATGGAACTGTTCTCAAGCTACAAAAACAAAAGAGGAAGTCTCTAAAAAACTCAAAGAAAAGGTTGTTGAGAAAAATAAACCACCAACTGGAAAATTTAAATTTTTTGAAAATTCTACATATGAAGTTGGTGAGTGTTCAAAGACACATTTTTACAAAAAGAGAGCTAAGAATAACAACCAAGTGTGGGTTGTTAAGAAGGTTCATAAGGATGATGTTAAATCTGGCGATGAATCTGATTCCACAAAGTCAGACAAGCCACAAGTTGAGTTAAAAGATGAAAACTCAGTACCTCCAGTGGATGTTCATTTTCCATCATTGAGGGATGAAAATTTTAAATCAAAAGTTGGAAAGGTTGAGATCTCGAATCAATTCTATTATGAGAAAAAAGAATTTGATGTTGAGAAAGCGTTTAATGGAAATGTGAAAAAGATTTTTGGGAAAATGGTTGAGGGTAAGGTGAAAGGGGTAAAAGAATTATATGAAACAAAGAAGGCAACATACACCCTGACTGAAAGTGAACTTGATAAGCTTACATCCAAGCTTGCTGAGGCTTGGATGTCTGTGTTTAATATGTAAAAAATCTGGACTTGCCGGAGCTCCCAGGTTAGTAAGTGAGGAGCAGGAATCGGCATCTTCCTACATGTGGTATTTTAATCTGGTAGTTGTTCTTAAATTGTTATATTTTATTGTACAAGTGGTATTGATTGTAAAAGTGAACCTTGGTTATAGAAGGTGTCACTAACAAATGATTAATCAAGGTCATTAGGTTGAACTTGATTTGATCATTTCTGCAAGTGTTTGAAAAGACAATGTGATGAATTAAACCCCTAACCTACAAGTGGTAAAATCAACACAACTTATTTTCCGGAAAAATCATTTTGATTAAAACAAACTTAAGTGTTTTGAAATCATAATGAGAAAATAGTTTGTTGTAAGGGGGAGTTCTGATTGTTTATGCCAAGTGGATGGCGAATTGAAGTGATTTAATATCAGTTGTCATTTTACTTGTACAGTTTGTTTTCAAATTTCCTTTAATTGTGTTTGAATTTTAGGGGGAGTAAAAATTTTCAGAAAAATCCAAAAACAGTTGAAAATTTGAAAAAGTAAAAAACATGATTAAAAAAACAAAATGAGTTTTGGTGTCAAAAAGAGGAAATGATAGTACATCAGTAGACAGTTACAGTATGCTAAAGAAATGTAATGTTTAAATAAAAATGTTGTGTTTGTGTTCACAAGTGGTTCATCAGAGTTTTAAATCTTTTATAATCATATCTACCTCACAATAAATGTGGTGCTGTTAAAAGAATTCTGTTAAATTTGAAAATTTACTTTTGGGTAGAGAATGTGCAGGATATCTGAGTGATAGAGAGCCAGGTTCCGATACCTGAAGACTCTGTGATTTCAACAAGCCAGACTGCGATCCCAGCAAATCGAAAGGGGGAGTCTGAAGACATCCGAGTAGATAAGATTGTTCGAGGGGAGTCTGTTGATGCTGAAGAGGAGAAATAGATAAAGTTTGAGGATGCTTACACTTCAAAGAGAATAGTCAGACTGATAAAGACTAAAGACGTTGAAGACTCGACACTTATGACTCGTCAACATTCGAGGGGGAGTCTGTTGGTGCATGCGTCTGTCGACTTCGTCTTGTATCAAGTCTTGCATTGTTCAGGGCACGTAGATTGAGAAATCAAGATAAAAAGCTTATTCCGCTTGAAGATGCTAATTTCGCTTGACGAAGTCATCTGGTAATTCCAAGCGAAATTAGGCATGTTATTCCGCTTGAGTGTGTATTTCTGCTTGAACTGGTATTTTCGCTTGTAATGTGATTTCGCTTGAATCATGTTCAAGCGGATTCAGGAGTCTATAAATAGAAGATAGGTCTGTGTCATTTGAAGGGGAATTAGATAAGGGTGTTTCAGACGGCGAAGCTCTGTCGAAGTGTTGTCTTGCTGTAAAACTGTTCCAGATAATATAAACGACAGTTAAAAGTGATATCTTGCTGACTTCAACTCATTATGTCTGTTTCCGACTTTCATTTTGAGTAGAACGCCTCTGATCGACTCGTCTCGGGTCCGACAACGATCCTACAAAATTACATTCTATTCCGGTCTTCGCTTAATCATGCGTTTGAATCGTATCTTCCTTTAAAACTAACCGGTCTAAGTTTAGGCTTAATTAAAGACCCGTTAGGAATCTAATAGGTTATTATAAACCTTTGTTCCAGACTAGGAGACCCGGTAAAAGCTACGTGCATTTGCTGTTTGTGATTATTACTTACAAAGGTAAATACTTTTAACTTATTTTCCCTATACAGGCTTGGGGTACGGTATATAAAATACCGCTTGGTCGGGCATTGTAATTTTAATTGTATGAAGATTAATTTATTGAAATGTCCCGTTTAAATTGTTTTGTTTGCTTAAAGCCTTTGGGGGGTTAATGACCATGTCCCGGATATCCTTGGCATCATTTTACGAAATGGCCATGACCTAAGCACGGGGTGTAGGTGTACACCCGACAGTGCATAAATAAATAATAAGGTATAACCGCCGGTTACGGGAATAACTCGCCGCGGGACTATATCATGTGGTGTGTCTATTAATCTTTAACCCGGCGTCAATCCGGGCTACTGAACGTATAAGAGACATGTAATTCTTTTACAAGTTTATATATAAATAATTATCCCAAGTTATAAAATATTTTGTGCCTTGTGCATTCAAATCAATTTTTAAACCTTTTCAAAATGAGTCAGTTAATTGTATTTACCAGTGTAAACTGACGTATTTTCCCAAAAAGGTTAAGTGAAGGTACTACTCGAAATAGGCTGGCATCTCCTTAGCATCAATAAGAGTCTCGCAAGCTTGGATGCATTTAAGTCTGATGAACTATGTTTCCTTTTTATTTGATCCGCCTGTGGATCCGTTTCAACTATTTTGTGATACTTAACATTACAATTTATCCGGTATGTTTTTTAGGCTTTTTTTGTTAGTTTTTTGGTTTTCTCATTTAAACTAGTTTTCTCACGATCCATCCCCATATACATATATATATGGGGATGGATCATGAGAAAACTAGTTTAAATGAGAAAACAAAAAAACTAACAAAAAAAGCCCAAAAAACATACCAATTTTTTTTTAATTTCTATAAAAAAATCGCCTTTTGATGACCCAACGCCCTTTTTCCAAAAAACGAGTCCCATAATTCCCATCAATCTTACATTCCTCTCCAGGGCCACAACTCACCTTTTGATGACCCAACGCCCTTTTTCAGAGCCGGTTCAACCCGACAAACTACTTTGGAGAACCAGTGGGTTTTAACCCACTAGGACCCGAAGACCATTTCTCGGGCGACCATGCAATGGACATGGATGAGGACACCGATCCCGCAGAACCACCGTCCGGAACTCCTAACCACCCCATCGAAATTTCGGATGGGTCACCTTTCGTGGGATCACCTTATAATGGTCCCGACAGCTATGAGGAGAGGTTCAGACAGATCTACTGGGTGTTTACTCCCAGTTATCACAACTCTCCGCAGCAGCAGCAGGATCCCCCTGAGGATTCTCGTTTCGTCGCGGTCACTCTGCCACCACCACCCGCTCAGCAACATCCTCCGAAGCCACTGAGGCGAAGAAGATCGAACGCACGGATGTTCGTGCGAGGAGGAGTGCGTATCAGCACCCCTCAACCTTGAAGTGGCAGCCGCTACCCGCCACTCCATGAAGACCCGCAGATGGGTGGACCTTCAAACCCCGTCTCGGAAGTAAACTCTGCACCTGTTGCGCCACCACCGTTGGGCTTTGGCGACCCAATACCTACATACACCGGTACGGCGGCGTATAATCCCTTTGAGCAGCCGATCCACACCAACTACAACTATGAAGAGGCCGACCCTTACCTGGTAGCAGCGGCAAACTACAATGCCCATCATCCGGAAGGATCCTTTGGGATCCCATATCAAGCCAGATACCAACACTATGGGTACCCACCATATGGGTATCAGCAACCGCCGCCTCCTCAACCTCTGTTTTATCAGCAACCCCCGCAGCCGCCAGTGATGTCACCACCGCAGCATCAAGAGATTCTTCAAAGGATAAATGAGGTGCGGTAGGAGGTGCGGGAAGACCGCAGGAAAAACCGAGGGATGTTCAAGGGTCTGGTGAATTTAATCAAGGGGGAAAACAAAAAGAATCATTAAATCCTTTATTTGTTTGTTTGTTTTTAGTGTTGTAATCATGTCCTTGCGTGGACATTTGTTTCTATATTATGCCCCTACGTGGGCATGTCTTTTTGTAATCTGCCCCTGCATGGGCATGTCTTTCTGTTAACCCCTGCGTGGGTATGTTATTTCTGTTTAAGCCCCTGCGCGGGCATGTTATTTCAGTAAAAGTCCCGTTTAGGGCAAATCTGTACTTGTTTAAATTTTTAGTGGAATGATTTAATTTAAATTTTCATTTTTGCTAAATTATATACATAAATATGATATGTGAAATAAATGAAAATATTACATTCCTTTATAAGACCTATCATTATAATAAAATGACAAAATCTAAAAAGGACAAGACCTAGCCATGTGTCATCTTAAGACAGGGCCAAAATGGTAGTTCCATAATTAGATTCAGATCCTTATTAGCACCTCAATTTAGGATTGTTCTGCGTTAAATATTAAAAAGAATCTTAAAGGTAAAACCTAGTCTATATGTTGTTGAAGACATGACCAAAATGGTAAAACCTATTCAAAAGGTTCCAATCCTTGTTAACATCTGAAAACATGTTAACACTCTTGACAAAAGTGATTCGATAAAATTTCCTAAGTCATCCTTATATTGGATTCTCCCAAAATACTTTTAATAAATTAAAACATCCATTAAGGATATAACGCCTACGGGCTATACTCATTGTCATATAAGACAAAAGACAGTCGTGGTCTTCGACCCCCTGTTAAGAAAAGGTAACGAATTAGAAATTAAAACCTCAAAACCTTGATCCTATAAGATCATGAATAAAAGTTTAAAACCGTCCACGTGACTAGGCCTTTTTGCCATTGATATATTTTAAATTCTAACTAAGGATTTTTATAATATCCTGAATATATATATGATTAACAAAAAATTAATCGAAATGGTTCTTAAATACCATGATTAATAAATCTTCTAGAATAATAAAATTATTATAGACCTCTGAATGAATTAAATCATTTATTTTATGTAGCAAACAAGCTACATGGCCGGGTCAGACGAAGCCAACAACCACCGCAGAGATAATCATGACACCTCCAGAGTCAACGTAGCAGGAGCAGAGGAGTGTTCCATCTAAGACTCATACTGCTCATAAGAGTGATTCTAAACCACCCTCAAAGACTCATACTGCTCATAAGAGTGATTCTCATCACTCATCGAACCAGAGGAGTGTTCCATCTAAGAGAGTTGTGCTGAACCAAGAACCACGTGTTAAAGGTTGCACCTATAAGTACTTTGTTTCCTGCAAACCCAAGGATTTTACTAGGGAGAAAGGAGCAGTTGACTGCATGTCATGGTTAGATGAGATGGACACCGTGGTAGATATCAGTGGTTGCACTAATAAGGATGTGGTAAAGTTTGTATCTCAGTCATTCAAAGGCGAGGCATTAGCATGGTGGAGATCTTTGATCCAGGCCACCGGAAAAATCCCACTGTACAATTTAACATGGGATCAATTTGTTGCTCTCATCAAGGAGAACTACTGCCCTCAGCACGAGGTTGAAAAGATTGAAGCGGATTTCTTGTCTTTGGTTATGAAAAACCTAGATTGTCAAGCCTACCTTACGAGCTTCAATATTATGTCAAGACTGGTTCCGTATTTGGTGACTCCGGAACCCAAGAGGATAGCTCATTTTATTGGGGTCTGGCCCCAGAAATCAAGGCCAGTGTGAAGGCCTCTAGACCCGCTACTTTTCGGTCTGCAGCTGATATATTATTGTCCCTTACTTTGGACGCGGTCAGGCAGAGATCGCTGAGAAACACAGATGCTGAGAAAAGAAAGCGTAAGAATGACAACTCTCGAAGGTCAGACAAGAAGCATAAGGAGAACAATGACCACAAAAAGGGTTCTGGAAGTAAAAAGGATGGTCATTTGTCGGATGATATGCCCAAGTGCAAGGTCTGTAAGAAGCACCATTTCGGGAAGTGCAGATATGAATCAAAATCCCAGTCACAGCCAGGAGTTTGTGGGATTTGTAAATCCTCTGAGCACAAGACCTTAGACTGTAAGAAAATCAAGGATGCGACGTGCTATAACTGCAATGAAAAAGGGCATATCAAGTCCAACTGCCCAAAGTTTGCTAAGAAAGCTGAGGAAGGGAAAAAGACCAATGCTAGGGTCTTCCAGATGAACGCACAGGAGGCGGTCCAGAATGATAATGTCATAACGGGTACCTTCCTTATTAATGATGTTTATGCAAGGGTATTATTTGATTATGGAGCAGACAAGTCATTTGTTGATGATAAGTTTTGTAAGCTGTTAAACCTACCTGTTAGAACCCTAAGCATAAAATATGAGGTTGAATTAGCCGATGGCACCATAGAAACCGCATCAACCATGTTAGATGGATGTTTCATATCCATTAGGAACCACTCTTTTCCTTTGTCCTTGCTTCCTTTGAAGTTAGCCGGTTTCGACATAGTAATAGGCATGGATTGGCTATCCCATAACCAAGCCCAGATCGTGTGTGACAAGAAGCAAGTAGTGATCAAGACTCCGTATGGTGAGCCACTTACCATACAGGGAGATACTCAGTATGGATTGCCTAAGCAAGTGTCTATGCTTAAGGCTTCAAGGTGTATGTAGAAGGGTTGTGTCATCTACATGGCACAAGTGACTATTGATGAGCCGAAACCTAAGATTGAAGACATCCCCATTATTTCTGAATATCCCGAAGTATTCCCTGAAGAATTACCTGGTTTACCACCAGATAGGCAAGTAGAATTCAGAATTGACATTATTCCAGGAGCAGCACCTGTTGCAAGGGCACCTTACAGGTTGGCACCAACAGAGATGAAAGAATTGAGAACCCAGTTAGATGAATTGTTGGCAAAAGGTTTCATTAGACCTAGCTCGTCTCCATGGGGAACACCAATCTTGTTTGTGAAGAAAAAGGATGGATCGATGCGTCTATGCATCGATTATCGCGAGCTTAACAAGGTCACTATCAAGAATAGATATCCATTACCCAGGATCGATGACCTGTTCAACCAACTGCAAGGAGCGAGTTATTTCTCCAAGATCGATTTGAGGTCAGGCTACCATCAGTTGAAGGTTAGACATGAAGATGTGCACAACACTGCATTTAGGACTTGTTATGGTCATTACGAGTTCCTAGTGATGCCTTTTGGGCTCACTAATGCACCAGCCGCATTCATGGATCTCATGAATCGCGTCTGCAAGCCCTATCTGGATAAATTCGTCATTGTCTTCATCGACGACATCCTCATTTATTCGAAAAGTCAAGCTGGCCATGAGAAGCATCTTCGATGCATTCTGAAACTGCTTCATCAAGAAAAGCTCTATGCCAAGTTTTCGAAGTGTGAATTCTGGCTTCGTGAAGTCCAATTCCTTGGACATGTTGTTAGTGAGCGTGGTATCCAAGTAAATCCCGCCAAAGTTGAAGCTGTCATGAATTGGCAAGAGCCAAAGACGCCTACTGAGATTCATAGCTTTCTAGGTTTAGCTGGATACTACAGGCGATTTATTGAAAACTTCTCAAGGATTGCAGCACCCCTAACTTCATTAACCCGCAAGAATATCAAGTTTGATTGGGGTCCTAAGCAGCAAGAATCTTTCGATATTCTGAAGCAGAAGTTGAGCAACGCTCCAGTATTAACGTTTCCTGATGGTATAGATGAATTTGTAGTATATTGTGATGCATCACACACCGGTATGGGATGTGTGCTTATGCAGAAAGGCAAAGTTATTGCCTACGCTTCTCGACAATTGAAAGTGCATGAGAAGAATTACACCACCCATGACTTGGAGTTGGGTGCCAGACATTATTTGTATGGTACCAAGTGTGTGATCTATTCTGATCACAAGAGCCTTCAACATTTGTTCAATCAGAAGGACTTGAACATGAGGCAGCGACGTTGGATGGAAACTTTAAATGATTATGACTGTGAGATAAGATACCATCCTGGGAAGGTGAATGTAGTCGCAGATGCCTTAAGTAGAAAGGAGAGGGTGAAGCCCATAAGAATCAATGCCAAGAGCATTGAATTAAAGAATAGTTTGAATGAAAGGTTGTTAGCCGCACATAAGGAAGCTGTACTAGAAGCTAACTATCCTGATGAAAAGCTAGGGATAACTGAAGAGCAATTATCTTATGGCAAGGACGGAATCCTGAGATTAAATGGACGAATATGGGTTCCAATTTATGGAGGACTAAGGGATGTTATTCTCCAGGAAGCCCACAGTTCTAAGTACCCCGTTCATCCTGGAGCTGATAAGATGTACCAGGATCTGAAGGCAAATTTCTGGTGGATAGGCTTGAAAAAGTCCATAGCTACCTATGTAGCCAAATGTTTGACGTGCGCACAAGTTAAAGCTGAACATCAAAAGCCGCCAGGTTTGCTACAACAGCCTGAACTTCCCACCTGGAAGTGGGAGATGGTGACAATGGATTTTATCACCAAGTTGCCAAAGACAAAGAAATGAAATGATACTATTTGGGTGATAGTGGATAGACTGACTAAGTCAGCTCACTTCCTACCTATTAAGGAAACACATAGCTCATATAAGTTAGCTCAGCTGTACGTGGATGAGATTGTATCTCTCCACGGAGTGCCAATGTCTATAATATCTTATAGGGATACAAGGTATACCTCGCATTTCTGGAAAAGTTTTCAGCAATCCCTAGGCACTCGACTGAACTTCAACACTGCTTATCATCCGCAAACGGATGGTCAAAGTGAGCGAACGATTCAAACACTGGAAGATATGTTAAGGGCTTATGTTATTGACCTAGGTGGAAGTTGGGATGAACATCTTCCATTGATCAAGTTTTCATACAATAATAGCTATCACTCTAGTATCCAAGCTGCACCATTTGAAGCTTTATATGGAAGGAAGTGCAGAACGCCCGTTTGTTGGGCAGAAGTTGGAGATGTCCAACTAACAGGACCTGATATAGTCCTGGAGACGACAGACAAGATTGTGCAGATAAGAGATCGTCTCAAAGCTGCCAGAGATAGGCAGAAAAGTTACGCAGACTTAAGGCGTATGTCACACCCCTTTCTGCGGCGGAAGCACGAGGTGTGATCATGAAAGGTTCTCATTGCATACGAAGAGTAAACATACTACATGCTCAAAAATATCTTCAAATATTACATTGTTTACAAATGGTATGATGGATACAAGAATGATACGAGAAATCGTGTCACGAATAGGGTACCATAAGCACCATTAATCGTGTACATACTTAGACCGCAGAACAAAAGGTTAGATCTAATGGGTTCCGGGCAGCCCCACTCTTGGCCACTCTTTTACCAAGCAGTGTTTTTGTGTCTCAGTCGTGAATCGACTACAGAAAAATGCCTATGGTTTGGTGACTTCCTATGTCGTGTCACATGTTAATGGCTTTGCAACCCATTAACACTTGATACATACAGAAATATGTGACTTATACATGAGTATGTGGTGTACACAAAAGACTTGATTTATACAAAAGACAAATTATGTTTTCATACAAAGTATACAAACGTGAAATACAAAAATTGCATGAATTCACACCAACTTTATGTTGACGTTTTCCAAAAACTCACATGTATTTCAGGTAACTAGGATGGATGTGCGCGTGGTCTTACTCATGCTCGTGGATGTCGCTTTGTCTATCTTTAAATAAAGTTGTGACTTTTAAGACAATATGTTATCTCGTGTTGTAAACACCTGACATATGTTTTCAGTAATGTAATATTTGAAGATATTTTTGAGCATGTAGTATGTTTACTCTTCGTATGCAATGAGAACCTTTCATGATCACACCTCGTGCTTCCGCCGCAGAAAGGGGTGTGACAGATTGGTATCAGAGCTGCGATTGTAGTGAACCAGGATTCCTTCTCGAGTCTAGTCTACAATCTCTAGGATCCTTTCACGAAAACAATTTTCAAAGAGTTTTCATTGCATAAAACGTCCCGCGACATCCACTGCCTGAAACTGTCTACATGAGTCTTGAAAAGACACTACGAGACTTAGAGTGCACTTGAGTAGCACTTGTCGTTGACTAGAAATTACTTGCAATTATGTGTGATAATTAGCATGTACTAGAAGTAAAATGTCACAAGTATACGTGACTTTACCTGAAAGTAATGGCCCATCTGAAGGAAGAAAATACGAGGATGAAACGAACTGTGCGGACTGTGCAAGGAGTGACGTAATTATGGATGCATACATAATTATGGAATTCAGTGCACAAAAATCACAGCAAGTCTTGTCACGTGTAGATTCCCTCAGTGCAAGCCTACTAAGTACTCTGCTAGAGTAATAATTGTTTGATGTCACTTATGTGATATATACCTGTGAATATATATACTACTACTGCCTAGTAGGACAATATCAAACAAATGTGTAACCCTGTTGTGTTATGTTCTGTCAGAACATGGCACCCAGGAAAACTGTGAATGCTCGCAATGACGACCAACCTCCTCCTCCCCCACTGCCAAGAACTGCTGATGAGCTGAACGCTCTACTGGAGGAAAGGATCTCCGCTGCTATCGCCCAGTACGAGGCGAACCGAACACAAGACAGTGGAGGACCAAGCAACGCTAGGCGTAATGGGAATGGAGATTCGTCTGGAGGCAATGCAGCTCAAGGCTGCACTTTCAAGCAGTTCCTCGACTGCAAGCCGATGAACTATGATGGCACAGGAGGTGCAGTAGCATTTGTGCGCTGGACGGAGAAGGCTGAAGCTACCTTCCGCATGAGCAAGTGTACCGCGGATCAACAAGTCACCTTTGCTACTGGGTTATTTGTCGATGAAGCTCTGACTTGGTGGAACCTGCAAGTCCAGACTTTGGGTGATGATGCTGCTTACGGCTTAACTTGGGAGGAACTGAAGGAAAGAATGAGAGAGAAGTACTGCTCTCGTGCTGAACTCCAAAGGCTGGAGACGGAGTTCTGGCACTTGACCATGGAGGGTGCTGACTTTAATGGTTATACTCAAAGGTTCCACGATCTGTCCAGAGTGCTTCCCTACATGGTGACTCCTGAATTCAAGCATGTTGAACGCTACATTTGGGGACTGGCCTCAGAGTTTCGTGGCATGGTGACGTCAGCCAAACCACAAACAATCACCGAGGCTGTAACTCTGGCTGTCAGCCTTACTGAAGATTGTGTTCGTATGAAGAAGCTATCACTGAACCCAACAGAAAATGCCGAGACGCATGCTGAGTCGTCTGGCGACAAGAAAAGGAAATATGCAAACTTGAATCAAGCAACTCGTAACAACAAAGGTTCCAACAAGAAGCGTGACCCTAACCCGCCTCAAGGGGCGAAACCTCTTGCAGCCATGAACGACGCACCAGCAAGGGGATACCGGGGCACCTTGCCCAAATGCCATCGGTGTAAACACCATCACGAGGGAGCTTGTCGCATCTCAAAGTGTGACAAGTGTGGAAAGTTGGGTCACCGCACTGAAGACTGCTGGAGTAAGAGGAACGGGAATGGAAATCGTAATGAGGCTGATGATAGGAACAATGGTGGAAATGGAAATGGTGCTGGCAACGGAAATGGGCGAAACCAAGGATGCTTCAGATGTGGAAGCAAAGATCATTTCATGAAGGACTGCCCAGAGAGAAACAATGCTCAGGCCCGAGCATTTGTGATTGGAGTAAGGGACGCACGCGAGGACCCTAATGTGGTCAACGGTACGTTCCTCATTAACAATCACTTTGCATCCATATTATTCGACACTGGCGCCGATTATAGCTTCATGTCTGTGGAATTTAAACGCATACTTGGAATAGAATCTAGTAGATTAGAAATTCCTTATTCCATAGAACTAGCCAATGGTAAACTCGTTGAATCGAGCGAAGTTGTTAGAGGCTGCACGATAGAACTTGGTGAACGAAGATTTAGCATCGACCTCCTACCTATTCAATTGGGTAGCTTCGATGTAGTAGTCGGGATGGACTGGTTGTCCAAGAACAAAGCTGAAGTTATTTGTCATGAGAAAATCATTCGCATCCCCCTAGCGAATGATGAAACCCTCATCGTGCATGGAGAAAGACGAAACGCGCCTCTACGAATCATCAGTTGTATGAAGGCACAGAAGTGCTTAAGGAAAGGATGTGTTGCCTTCCTAGCACACGTTGTAGATAAGAAGGCTGTGGAGCCAAAACTCTAAGACATTCCTGTGGTGAAGGAATTTCCTGATGTATTCCCTGAAGATCTGCCAGGACTACCTCCGCAACGACAAGTCGAATTCCATATAGACTTGGTTCCAGGAGCCGCTCCTGTAGCCAAGGCTCCATATCGACTTGCGCCATCCGAAATGCAAGAATTATCTACACAGCTTCAGGAGTTGTTGGATAAAGGATTCATAAGGCCAAGCTTCTCACCCTGGGGAGCTCCAGTATTATTCGTGAAGAAGAAGGATGGATCACTACGGATGTGTATCGATTACAGGGAACTGAACAAGCTCACAATCAAGAATCGGTATCCGCTACCGAGGATTGATGACTTGTTTGATCAACTGCAAGGATCAAGCTACTATTCCAAGATCGACCTTCGATCTGGATACCATCAGCTGAGAATCCAAGATGAAAGCGTGCCAAAGACTGCATTCAGAACACGCTATGGGCACTACGAATTTCTTGTGATGCCGTTTGGGCTGGCGAATGCACCAGCGGTCTTTATGGATCTGATGAACCGCGTATGTAAACCATATCTTGATAAATTCGTGATTGTATTTATCGATGATATCCTGATTTACTCGCAAACGAAAGAAGAGCACGAGCAACATCTCAGAACCATCTTGGAGCTACTGAAGAAAGAGAAACTTTATGCAAAGTTCTCGAAATGCGAATTCTGGATTCGCGAAGTACAATTTCTTGGTCACGTGGTGAATGAGAAGGGCATTCATGTAGACCCGTCCAAGATTGAAGCAATAAAGAATTGGGAAGCTCCCAAGACCCCAACTAAAGTTCGACAATTTTTGGGCTTAGCAGGCTATTATCGGCGATTCATTTAGAATTTCTCAAAAATAGCTCAACCGCTAACAACCCTTACCCAAAAAGACAAGAAGTACGACTGGGGTCACAAACAAGAAGAAGCCTTTCAGCTACTTAAGAACAAGCTCTGCGATGCACCGATACTATCGTTACCCGAAGGCACTGAAGACTTCGTGGTATACTGTGACGCCTCACGGCAAGGCTTGAGTTGCGTGCTCATGCAACGCCAAAAAGTCATCGCTTATGCTTCAAGACAACTGAAGGTTCACGAGAGAAATTATACCACTCACGACCTGGAGCTGGGTGCAGTGGTATTCGCCTTGAAGATTTGGCGACATTATTTATATGGTACTCGATGTACAATCTTCACAGATCATAAAAGCTTACAACACATATTTGATCAGAAGGAATTGAATATGCGCCAGCGACGTTGGGTCGAGCTGCTGAACGATTATGACTGTGAGATTAAGTACCATCCTGGAAAGGCAAACGTTGTAGCGGACGCGTTGAGCCGAAAAGAAAGGGTTAAGACCCTAAGGGTTCGAGCATTGGAAATGACCATTCGAACGAACCTCACTGCACGCATTCGAGATGCACAACAAGAAGCTCTTAAAGAAGAGAACCGTAAAGCTGAATACCTACGGGGTATGTTGAAGTACATGGTGCCAAACAAAGAGGGAGCCTTATACTTTAAAAAGCGCATTTGGGTTCCGCTCTATGGTGGCCTACGAGGAGTCATCCTTGATGAAGCGCACAAGTCAAGATACTCGATCCACCCAGGGTCGGACAAGATGTATCAAGACTTGAAAGAATATTATTGGTGGCCGAGACTCAAGAGCGACGTTGCTGTCTATGTTGGAAAATGCCTAACCTGTGCTAAGGTTAAGGCAGAATATCAGAAACCGTCCGGCCTACTACAACAACCAGAGATTCCCGTGTGGAAGTGGGAACAAATCTCGATGGACTTCATAACGAAATTACCCAGGACCCCGAGAGGGCACGATATGATATGGGTAATAGTTGACCGATTGACGAAGTCTGCGCATTTCCTACCAATCCGAGAGAAGGATAGCACTGGAAAGCTTGCAGAGATATACTTAAGGGAAATCGTGGCACGTCATGGAGTGCCTATCTCAATCATTTCAGACAGAGATGGACGCTTTGTCTCGAGAATCTGGCAATCATTTCAGGAAGCCTTCGGATCTCAGTTAGATCTGAGCACGGCATTCCATCCGCAAACAGACGGCCAGAGCGAACGGACTATACAAACGTTAGAAGATATGCTTCGCGCATGTGTCATGGATCTAGGCGGCAGCTGGGATACTCATCTACCTTTAGTTGAGTTTTCCTACAATAACAGCTATCATACGAGCATAAAAGCCGCACCGTTCGAAGCTCTGTATGGCCGCAAATGCCGATCGCCCTTATGTTGGGCAGATGCCGGAGATAAGCGTATGGTTGGTCCTGAACTTGTACAAGAGACAACCGACAAGATTGCGCAGATCCGAGAGCGCATTAAGGCGGCTCGAGAACGACAAAAGAGCTACGCTGATCCGAATAGAAAATCAGTAGAATTCAAGGTAGGAGACAAAGTGTTGTTAAAAGTCTCACCATGGAAGGGCGTAGTCAGGTTTGGAAAGCGTGGAAAGCTGAATCCATGATATATCGGACCATTCAGAATATTGAAGAGAATTGGTACCGTGGCATACAAGTTGGAGTTACCGGAAGAACTTAATGGAGTACATGATACGTTTCATGTATCCAACCTGAAGAAGAGTCCAACACAAGAAAGCGTGATCATCCCGATGGATGAAGTGCATATTGATGAAGCCCTCCGATTTACAGAACAACCCGTTGAGGTTACCGACTGGAAAGTCAACAAGACCAGGAGGAGCAGCGTAAAACTTGTCAAAGTACGTTGGAGCTCTAAGCACGGACCCAAGTACACATGGGAACGTGAAGACCAGTTCAAGAAAAAGTATCCCCACCTATTCAAGAAGACTCCTGCGAGAGTTAGTTCAACCTGAATTTCGGGACGAAATTCTTTTAACGGGGGGAGACTGTGACAACTGGCCCAAACCGGTAATTTCCGTACACATTAATTATTGCTTAATGACTGCAATTATGTGCTTAATTGTCAGCCATGTCTGATTTCGTACTAAACAAGTGAATTCATGCACGTTGTATACTACAAAATATTGCTTTATGCATAAACGAGAGCGTTGCGTCAGAAATACTAGTAAACTCACCGGTAAGACACACTGTGTCAACGGAACTGCAGAAAGCAGCCAGACAATAAAATTGGAGCCTAGGTGTAGGTCCGACAACAAGAATGCATTAAAACCCAAGAGTACATACAAGGGTTAATATATATGCAATACGAAGGCAAAAATAAGCACTAAAAAGCACCCGAAACGCACTTTAAGTGCAGAATTTATACAATTCAGCAATAATTCAGCATTTAGACACATGAATACTTTGCAGAAATGTCGTTTTATTATCCAGAGTATTTCCCTAAGTGTTGGGAATCGATAGTGTTACAAAAAGATACTTATTAAACACTAAAAGGTGCAATTTAGCACTTTAACGAATCAGTATGTAACCGAACAACCGGACTTTACCCGAAACATGAAAATATTGTTATTTTCATTATTTATCTTTTTCTGAGCCAGTTAGGGTCCCTGAATACCCTAACACCCGTCATAACACCCAACACACCACTAACCGGGTTAACTACACTTAACCTAACTAATAAACCTAACTAATGGTTAGATTCGAACTAGACCCCCCCCCTTAACCAAACCGTCCCCATGAGGGGGACACACTTGTCCTTTGTTGATTTGATTAATCTCTTGTGCTTAATATCTAGGAGGCACAAGATCCCTTGGTTAATACACATCCTAATTGTCTATAAGTAATAACCTAAACACACAAGGTCATTCACTTAACTCATCACCACCTCACACCTTTCTCTCCCTCTCTTGGAGGTCTCAGCCGAGAGCACCCACCCCCCATCCACCCATTTTCGAGTTTGATCTTCACATTCCAATCATCTACAAGTGTTACGGGTCGCATATTAGGAAGCTTGGTGCAATCGGAAGGCGAAGGACCTCTCTACCTTGCTTTTATCCACCCTATTTGCGCTTAGATTCTTCCCTAGCCTCGAGCTAGTGGTATGTTGCTTAAATCACCTACTCGAACTATATTGAAGTGGTTAAAATGTTATGTAACGGTTAAAACTCGTAAACATACAAGTTGAAGCTTAAAAGTCTACTAAAAGCACTAAAAATGGTGGTTAAAAGCACATATGTTGTGTAAATCATGTAGTATTTGATTTATGTGATTATTTGGACCCGATCTATGTTGTGGTAGCTCGGATCATCATTTAACCCGGTTTAGTCATGATCTTGGATTATGACATGAAGCTTGTTTAAGTGTAACAAGGGTTAGAAGATGAAGCTCTACCACACTCGAATCATGAACTTGTGTAAAAGTGTTTTAGCTTGTAAAATAGTGATTAAAACTAGTAGATCTACGGATCTACAAGCGGTACTTTCAAAGGACCAAGTGTCCAAGAAATCATATTTTCTAAAACCGGATCTTACATGAAAAAGAATGATTTTAGCAAACACATGAGTGTGTAAGCACTTGTGTAACACAAAGTTTCGACAAAATAACTATTTTTGTAAATGTTGACCGGAAGTTGTAAAGATGTAACTTCTTTAAAGACGAGACTTTCAAGAAATGAAGTTGATCTATACAAAGATCCACTAAAAATAATGGAAGGATACTACCTATTTTGGAAAAACCACAAGTTCATGTATTTCTGCGATTATATCTATTGTAACTAGTTGCATATTGTTTATTGTTGAATGAGGAGATTGTTGACAATTTAAAAGAAAATAAACACATGTTTTGAAAACATGGGAAACCTCCATTTTTAGGGGAAACTCTGCCAAATTTTTTATAAATTTTGACACTTAGAAAAATATAAGTTTTTGAGAAACTTATTCCCTAAAAATGTGTTTAAAAGTATTACCAAGGTTTCCCTAATTTTTGGTGATAAGAAATGAGGATTTCTTCAAGAATAAAAATGGATATAAGTATGTATATTTTTGAGAGAAAAATATATATTATTTGATCACCAACTTATGTGCTAAGTGTATATAGTATGTGTTATACGTGCTAGTGTATTAAGACTTAAAAATGCACTAAATACTCATGAGGAGTATAAACATAAAAATACACATACAAAATACAAGATACATAATTCGGGTGCGAAGTGCAAAACACAAAAGACTTATATTTATTTTAGAGGAAATAATATAAGTAAGATACGTAGTTAAAAATATGAAATATTTTTAACACAACAATACGAATACAAAAGAGAGTGACTGTACTTGTGCGATACAAGTCTAGTGACTAACGTTAAGAAAACGCGTATAGGTTACGACGTTAATTAAGCAAATCCGGTGAAGTTTACGACGCACAGGAACGCAAAGTTGTGAGTTCATGCTCCCCCTTTTCTTTTAACTGTTTTCAGTTTTATACCTTCGGGGGTGAAATACATGTTACAAATATTACAATGTTTACAAATGGTATGATGGATACAAGAATGATACGAGAAATCGTGTCACGAATAGGGTACCATAAGCACCATTAATCGTGTACATACTTAGACCGCAGAACAAAAGGTTAGATCTAATGGGTTCCGGGCAGCCCCACTCTTGGCCACTCTTTTACCAAGCAGTGTTTTTGTGTCTCAGTCGTGAATCGACTACAGAAAAATGCCTATGGTTTGGTGACTTCCTATGTCGTGTCACATGTTAATGGCTTTGCAACCCATTAACACTTGATACATACAGAAATATGTGACTTATACATGAGTACGTGGTGTACACAAAAGACTTGATTTATACAAAAGACAAATTATGTTTTCATACAAAGTATACAAACGTGAAATACAAAAATTGCATGAATTCACACCAACTTTATGTTGACGTTTTCCAAAAACTCACATGTATTTCAGGTAACTAGGATGGATGTGCGCGTGGTCTTACTCATGCTCGTGGATGTCGCTTTGTCTATCTTTAAATAAAGTTGTGACTTTTAAGACAATATGTTATCTCGTGTTGTAAACACTTGACATATGTTTTCAGTAATGTAATATTTGAAGATATTTTTGAGCATGTAGTATGTTTACTCTTCGTATGCAATGAGAACCTTTCATGATCACACCTCGTGCTTCCGCCGCAGAAAGGGGTGTGACAGCGTAAACCTCTAAAGTTTGAGGTTGGTGATAAAGCGTTACTTAAAGTATCACCCTGGAAGGGAGTGATGCGTTTTGGTAAAAAGGGCAAATTAAGCCCAAGGTACATAGGACCATTCGAGATCATCGAATGTGTCAGATCAGTGGCTTATAAGTTGAACTTGCCTGAAGAGCTCAGTGGTATTCACAATGTATTTCACATCTGCAATCTAAAGAAATGTCTAGCTGATGAATCACTAGTCATATCGCATAAAGATGTGCATATTCATGAGAGTTTAAAGTTTGTTGAAAGACCTTTGTCCGATCGAGGATCGACAAGTTAAGAAGCTTCGGAGGACGCATGTGCCAATTGTCAAGGTCAAATGGGATGCCCGCAGAGGTCCCGAGTACACGTGGGAGGTGGAGTCCACAATGAAAGAAAAGTACCCGAGTTTATTTCAATAAATCTCGAGGTCGAGATTTCTTTTAAGGGGGTGAGGATGTAACACCTCGAAATAATTCATGTCCAATATAATAAGGACACGTGCCATATAAGATAAATGTGTCATAAACCCGGATCAGGTTAAAGGATGTATGGTAGGATTTAAAAGCGTCGACATGTTAATAAATACCTCTGAGCGACCAAATTATAAATCCCAAGACCTTAGTTTATATTGTAAACATCTGATATATATATTTTGATCCAGTTAAAATTCTAATAATACATAATACAAGTTACAAGAAAAGGAAGTTATATGTAATTTACGACAATTCCTTCAAAAGCATTCATCAATAAGTCCAAAGACCCACATGTGCATGGCAACACATGCAAGGGCATGCAAACACCTGAATACATGGTCCCTACATTGAGAAGAAAGCATGAGATTCGGAATGGTAAAGATTGCATGGCCAAAGCTCGAAAGTTTTCAAGTTTTTGTCTTCTGGTCATCGGATACGGACCGTATGGCCTTAGGCTTACGGTCTGCAAGGACTGAAACTGGGCGATATAATTCAAGGTCGGTTACAGACCGCAAAGCCAAGGGCTTACGGTCCGTAAGAGGGGCTTACGGTCCGTAAGAAGTGCTTACGGTCCGCAAGGCTTCTTGCTTACGGTCCGTAAGGCAGTCGCTGGCAGCAGCAAATGGACATATGCCTGTTCAGCCTATTGCACCACCTTACATGAGTGGTTTTCGAATTCAGGGACTTGGGAACAGGTTTTGGCTTTATAGGGACACATGGGGAACATCAGGGAACATCTGTAGACTTAGGTGTGATGATCTTGTGGCATTTAGCTTACTATATAAGAGCTTGAAGTTGCAACAATTGGACTTGCTTATTTCATTTGCATTTCAAGCATTGCTCTGGAACTCTTTGGACTTCTAGCAGACTTCCATCAGCTTTTAGATCATACTTAGGACTTTTGTAAGTGTCCTTAACTTCCTAAATTCAGTTTTAATTAGTTTAATGACCTTAAGTCAAACTTATCGTAATTAAGATTTGACTTTGTGATTAATCACTAATGGTCCAGTCATTAGTTAAATTAAAGGCAGCTACAAGTTGGTAATTAGGTAGGTAATAAACCCCTACGAGGGCACCTACTGATGACCACTCTAACTAGGCCAATTTTCGGGTCAAACCTAATACTAAAAAGTCAACAGAAAGCAAATTTTCAAATTAATGCATAATTAACAATGTAGAAGCCATGCAACCTGTTTTATCACTCATATAACTTGGTAATTAATGTAAGAACATGTCTAAACATGTTCAACCCGACAATTTTCAGTTTAGGCTTGGTTCGGAACCGAAAGTCGCATAATTTGACTTTTGCTTTGACTTTCAGTTCTGACCCAATGTAGCATGTTTTAGAAATGCCTTTGAGCTTTATTTGGACCATGTTACATGTTAGTATAACCCTCTGAGATTATACAACTTGGTTCATTAGTTATCCAATTCATATGCATGTTTCCGTTAAATGCTTAAATGTTGACTATTATGCCCTTTTGACCTTAAAACGTGATTTTTGAAAAAGTAAAAGAATAGAAACCTTAGTTCCTGATTTATAAACTTGTCCCTAAAATTTGACATCAGTTTGAGGTCTAGATTAGGAGTTATGCTCATTAGCGTAAATGAAAAGCTTTTTATTAATTAAACGGCGTAATTAGCATATAGCCTATCTAAACCCAATTTTTAATACTAAACTTTTTACCTACTGATATAAAATAATATTTTAGGATTTTTGAAGATTTTTATTTAATTTTAGGCTGAGCATAACATAGAGTTCTAAGCTTGATTCGGTAATTGCCGGTTTTGCCCTTTTGGCCTGTAAAATGAGTTTTACAAATTATTTTGATACCAAACCTTTTTCTACTGATTTTATATGATAAATAAATTATTTTGAGCCTTCTGGAATAATAAAAATAACAGCTTTCCTTTAAAAACCCGGAAATAGCTCAAAATCGCATTTTTAAGCGTTTTTAACGCGTCTATTAAAACTATTTTAAACATATAAGGTATGATACCTACTGATATTTTTTGTAAAATTTTATACTTTAACAGTAAGTAAAAGTTGTAAACTCAGATTTCCAGTTTTGACCTTTTAGGCTTATGTGAAATTACTAAAATGCCCCTAAGGTGTATAGTTTGGTTATAATTGATAAATTTCACATATATGTAATACCCTACTGTTATAAATTATTAAATTAAGTATTTTTACTGATCATATCAGACCTGTAACTCAGATTATTATTTAAACTCTTTTATAACCTTTTAAATGACCAAAATACCCCTACGGGGCATAGTTTGAGTTTAAATTCGTTTCGGGCATAATAGAGGATATCTTACTGATGTCACAACATATTTAAGGCATATTAACTTAGGAAACTTGCATATGACTCATTTGGTTACCCGTTACGCACTTTTCACGTTCGGATCGGCTTATGTAACTAGTTTGCATATATTAGCCGAAACGGGTCAAACTATATCATTTTCATCTGAAAATCCAGAATGAGTTTAGTTTACCCATATTATACAAGTTTTCAAACTTGTGGGGTCTAAATCACATTCTATTCCGGTCTTCGCTTAATCGTGCGTTTGAACCGTATCTTCCTTTAAAACTAACCGGTCTAAGTTTAGGCTTAATTAATGACCCGTTAGGAATCTAATAGGTTATTATAAACCTTTGTTCCAGACTAGGAGACCCGGTAAAAGCTACGTGCATTTGCTGTTTGTGATTATTACTTACAAAGGTAAATACTTTTAACTTATTTTCCCTATACGGGCTTGGGGTACGGTATATAAAATACCACTTGGTCGGGCATTGAAATTTTAATTGTATGCAGATTAATTTATTGAAATGTCCCGTTTAAATTGTTTTGTTTGCTTAAAGCCTTTGGGGGGTTAATGACCATGTCCCGGATTTCCTTGGCATCATTTTACGAAATGGCCACTACCTAAGCACGGGGTGTAGGCGTACACCCGACAGTGCATAAATAAATAATAAGGTATAACCGCCGGTTACGGGAATAACTCGCCGCGGGACTATATCATGTGGTGTGTCTATTAATCTTTAACCCGGCGTCAATCCGGGCTACTGAACATATAAGAGACATGTAATTCTTTTACAAGTTTATATATAAATAATTATCCCAAGTTATAAAATATTTTGTGCCTTGTGCATTCAAATCAATTTTTAAACCTTTTCAAAATGAGTCAGTTAATTGTATTTACCAGTGTAAACTGACGTATTTTCCCAAAAAGGTTAAGTGCAGGTACTACTCGAAATAGGCTGGCCTCTCCTTAGCATCAATAAGAGTCTCGCAAGCTTGGATGCATTTAAGTCTGATGAACTATGTTTCCTTTTTATTTGATCCGCCTGTGGATCCGTTTCAACTATTTTGTGATACTTAATATTACAATTTATTCGGTATGTTTTTAGGCTTTTTTTTGTTAGTTTTTTGGTTTTCTCATTTAAACTAGTTTTCTCATGATCCATCCCCATATATATATATATATGGGGATGTATATATATATATAGGGTAGGGTTCCAGCGTGAACAACCTCGCAAGAGTGAACTGCGTGAACAGATATAGACCCTTGATTTCCTTTTTAGTTGTTAAGGGTATGATTGTAATTATATAAAAAATTAGATTTAAAGCATTATTTTAATAATTCAATTAAGTTACATCTTTCCTAATTTATATTCATTATCCACATTATGTTTATTTATTAATAAGATAATTATCAAAACAAACAACAAATCACCAGATTTCAATTTTAATTTTTATTTCAGATTTCATCACAAGAATTCAAATTTTGATTTTTAAGATCCACGTAACCTTCATATTTCAACGGTATACACATGTGTACTTGGATATAAATAGAAGAGTACACATGTGTACTCAGCATCGTACATATGTGTACAGTAATTCACAGGTGTACATCAACATTCAATACAAAAAAAAAATCTGAGATATCACAAAAACAGACGATATACATGTGTACATCGCATTAAAAAGAGGGCAAAATCAGAATACACATGTGTAAATCGCATTTAAACAAATATTTATTTTAATAATTGAATTAAGTTACATCTTTCCTAATCCTTGATTTGATTTGTGAGAGATTTATGCAATCAATTTAAGAGGATAATTGATTACTTGATTTGTGAGAGATTTATGCAATCAATTTAAGATTGAAATTACACATATACCCTTTTTGTATTTAATTAAATGAAAAAAATTAACCAAAAATTACCATCATGCCACTCACTTTAATCTCAAGATCATAAAAATCAAGGGCACAGATCAGTTCACGCAGTTCACTCTTGGGATTTTGTTCACGTTTGAACCTAATCCTATATATATATATATATATATATATATATATATATATATATATATATATATATGAGAGGGTTTAAATGAGAACACCCATTTTTTGTGAGAACCATGAGAACAATTCTCAGCCACACATTTATATTCCCTTGTGATTAATTGAAAAGGTTAAATTGGTAATTTGTTTAATCTTATTCCACTATCACGCACTCACCCTTCAGATCTCTCCCCCACCTTTCCACCAACACTCTTCCAACCTCTGCCTCCACCTCTCCACCACCACGTCAGATTCATCTGAACCAAATTATCACTTGAATCACAACAAAATAAAACTCTATGCTTTGATTTAGGGTTTCAAAACCCTAAAACAGCTCGTAACAATCTGTGAAACAAAGGTTAATTGATTTAGGAAAAAGCTAGGTTGCAGTTTTTGTGGTTCTTAGAGATGGAGAAACATCAGCTACTTCTAATGGCTTCGTATGCGACGACTACCAAAACCCTAATTTTGAGAAATGGGCATATGTGTGGTATGTACAATATTTCATTTATGTCTCTGCTTTTTATACAATCATACTACAATATTATAAGTGCACAATCATAAATTTATGGTGGACCATTACCAAACATACTTCAGTTTTGGTTCTAAGGTTTTAGGATTCATCTATAGAGTAAACAAAGAATAGTTGCAGCACCCTATTTCATTGCTAACCCACTTTTTATACAATTGTACTAGACTTATAGACTTACATATTTATAAAAAAGTGCTATATACGTTAAAAATAGTTAAAAATAGTTTTTATTAACTTTCAACCTACGCGTTTAAACTATTTTCCTTTCTTAAATCTTAGGTTTTGATATTTATAATTGTTTGAGATAAAACACAACCTGAATCGACCCATTCATAACTAGATATATTTTCATTGTCAGGTGTACTTGACAAACGACGGAAATGAGAGTTTTGATGACGAGCGTACGAATTCATTAGAAGAAGCTAAGAAGCTGGCTATATTCGGCGGATTGGACAGAGTTGTTCTCGAAGCAAATGGTATATTCAGAAACCCTACATTAGTAAGAGAGATTAAAGAATCAAATCTTTCCCTCCTTACTTATGGCAACTTAAAGTAAGCTTTCAATTTACTTCCTTTTATTGTATCGAATAAAAACCTTTAAACACTAATTAAACGGGTCACCATGTTTTAATGATACTTTTAACAGCAGTGTCCCCGAAGCGGTACATGCTCAATATCATATGGGCGTTATCGTCGATTTAGTACAAGAAATCACAAGTGCAGTTGCGTGTTTCAAAAACGGAGATGAAGGAACAGAGGTGAAAGAGAACGTAAACAAGATTGAACTGTCTTCTTTGCTGAATTTGGTATCACAAGTGATGCAGCGGAGGTGAAAGAAAACTCCAATTCTTTCTTTCTAATAGATGTTCGAACCATGTTAACATTGTCTTCAAGTTTTTATCTAATGTGATTGACACATGTTTAAATCCTTTACATCTAAACTTATTTTTTCTTAACTAATATGATTTACACATGTGTAAACCTTGATATCTATACTTATTTTTTTAAATATTATGATTTACACATGTGTAAACCTTCCTATCTATGCTACTTTTCTTACTAATATTATGATTTGCATATGTGTAAACCTTGATATCTATGCTTACTTTTTTTAATTATTATGAATTACACATGTGTAAACCTTCATAATATGCTTATTTTGTTTAACTGTTATAATTTACACATGTGTAAACCTTGATATTTATGTTAATTTTTTAACTTTTTTGATTTACACATGTGTAAATCTTCACATATATGTTTGTTTTTCTAACTATTATGATTTACACATGTTTAAACCATCATATCTCTGATTTACACATGTGTAAAAACATACAAAAATTTGTTTTGGCTTCATTACACCTTCTTTTCATAACATTATTTACTTGAAATAACGAGTGCAAAAGGAAAAAGAGTGACTCAAATGGTCATTTTGCTTCAATGAATATGAAATCGTAAACATTGGTGAGAGAGGGCGTCTAATTATTGGTTTATGCACGTAGTTCTTAGAAATTGTGTTCGACTACTAGATTAGCCAAAACAAAATCCGACATCATTACAACTTCCTTATAGCATCTATAGTAGATCAACGCATCCAAGCGCGCCACATCAAGTATTACATATGTGTAAGTGTATATTTTACATAAGTTGTAAATGTCATGTATCATTATGCAATATGTCTTACACATGTGTAAACTGTTCCGTGGTCACTTAAGTTTATGTTTTACACATTTAGAGCTCATTAACACACGTGTAAACGGTTCCCTGTCAATTAATTGTTTTTGTTATACACATTTGAAGCTTATTTACACATGTGTAAACTGCGAATTAAACAATATATTATCTTATGTAAAGTGGATGCACCCTGGTAAATTTTATTGATAACAAAAAATAGTTACAACTTAGGGACATTAGACTTCCCGGGATATACCCCAAGGAATACACAAACTCCGAACCATTAGCTATGGTCTAACAATTGAAACCTAATAATGTCCCAACTATTAGCTAAAGTAGAAATAAAAAAACAACCAATTGTAGACTTAAAGCCACACCCAGCCCAAGTCCAACATAAAAATAACCTGTACAATCAAGTTTTAAACAATCTAAACCATCCAAAAAAAAGGATCAAACACAACCAAAACATTATAACAACTTCTAAAGCGTAACATCCGAGAGTCCATCTTGAGCTTCCCCAAAACCTTGAACTCGGCCAAGCAACAACATCATCCTTGTTCCTCAACCTGCCTAAACTCCAAACATTCATACACCAAAAAATATCATCAGCAAACACCAAACCCAATTTTATTTTCACATCTCCAGACCAATATTTAACTCATTTGTTATACATGCCATTATAAAGAATTAAACACTCTGACTTACACATGTGTAAATTCTCAGTTACACATGCAAAAATTTGTTTTACACATGTGTTAGTTTCTCTTTTACACATGTGTAAATTCTCAGTTAAACGTGTGTAAATTGTTTAACAAAGTTTATGTTTTACACGTGTAAGTGTTTGTTTTACATGAGTGTAAGTGTTTATCATTTTACACATGTGTAAATTCTCAGTTACAAAAGTGTAAGTTTGTTTTACACATGTGTAAGTGTTTCCGTTTTACATGGGTAAATTCTTAGTTAAACATGTGTAAATTTCTGGAACAAGATTCTCAGTTAAACATGTTTTTGTTTTCTTAAAGTATTATGATTTACCCATGTGTAACCTTCTTATACATGGCTTTCACAGAATCTCAAAAGCTAAAATTCATCTAGGCAAATGTAAAAAACAAGATGAAAAATGTTGATGACATTTGAGCTAATATGGAATAGTTAATCTTGTATCCATAATTTTTAAGTACACTATCCTTTAAGAAGGTTATGCTCTATTGGTTCATAAAGAGTCTTAGGTTTTAGCAATGTCATCTGGTGGATTGAAAGAAATCCAACGCAAAGAAATAGTTTTAGACATAATCCAAATCCAAACATGAATAATTGTTGAACTCCATTAGTTCAAGTTGTAACTTAGATCGATTGGATTCCAAAATCACACATTTAGTTAAATCTAAACTAATATCAATGTCAAGTTGTCAATGTTCAAGCAATATATATATATATATATATATATATATATATATATATATATATATATATATACTAGAACTGAAATCAATGCTCCCTTAGGCCAAATGACGTGCATTTGTATCTCCATACACACAATAAAAACCATTCCAGCCTTAATTTTAACAAAATAGAACAATAAAAAGTCGAAAGCCAAACCTGGGCGACATCTCAGCACTGGAAGTACTTTCATCAGCCTTTATATGTTCACCACCGGTTCGATTGCGGTTCCTTCATCATTTTCTTCCTCAAAAACCTTTGATAACTTCAGATTTGTAGGTTAATTTCATGAGGAAGATGGTGAATCTTGAAGAGGTCGGTTTGATTTCATGGGGGAGAAGGTAAATTAGGTGGTGAAGGGTAATTGAATGTGATTTTACAATATTACCCCCTTTTAATCTTATCTAATGGTCCCCTTCTCATTTAAACACCCACTAATCTTAGCCCTTGATTTAGGATGATCTATGGATGGAAATTGTTCTTAGAGTTCTCACAAAAATCTATGTTCTCAAGATAACCCTCCCCTATATATATATATATGTTTTTTGGGCTTTTTTTTATAGAAATTAAAAAAAATTGGTATGTTTTTTGGGATTTTTTTTAGTTTTTTGGTTTTCTCATTTAAACTAGTTTTCTCATGATCCATCCCAATATATATATATATATATATATATATATATATATATATATATATATATATATATATATATATATATTGGGATGGATCATGAGAAAACTAGTTTAAATGAGAAAACCAAAAAACTAAAAAAAAAGCCCAAAAAACATACCAATTTTATATATATATATATATATACATATATATATATATATATATATATATATTGGGATGGATCATGAGAAAACTAGTTTAAATGAGAAAACCAAAAAACTAAAAAAAAAAGCCCAAAAAACATACCAATTTTTTTTAATTTCTATAAAAAAATCGCAGGTTTTTATACCTGGAAAAAAATTTCAAAAAAGAAAAATATTTTTTTTTGTTGTATTGCACATGTGCACTATTACGGATATAGTGCACATGTGTAGTACACATATAATCACATATATTGCACATGTGCAATACAACAATTTTTTTTTTGAAATTTTTTTTATGTATAAAAACTACTGATTTTTTGTTAAAAAAAATGTAAAAAAAAATTGGTATGTTATTTAGCTTTTTTTTAGTTTTTTAGTTAGTTTTCTAGTTTTCTCATTTATATGTAGTTTTCTCATGATTCTCTCCCTATATATATATATAGGGTTGGGCTCTATAGAAAACTCTATCTTTTTAAGAAAACTATGGAAACCCAATGTCATCCATTGATTATCTTTCATCACACTTGATCAAGGGCTCTCTTAATTTTGGTAAGAATTATATTTAAAAGAAATCTTATAATACACATTAGTACAACTGGAATGGCATTTTCGGTAGAAGAAAAAACACTTTTTGGCATTGGAAATGACAAAACCCACTTGTGTAGTACTAGTATCATCATCTCTCTCCTGTTTCTTCTAGTCAAATCTTTCAATACACTATTATCTCTAACCTCTTTCTTCATCATGTGAAAGAGAAAAGCTTCATGGTCTTCAATGGTGATCCTTCAATGGTGATCTTCATTTGAAGATAATTTCAGCATCATGTGGTCTGAAAAAATCACAAAGACACACGCACGAGTGGGTGTGTGAGATGAACGATGACAAGATGAATGTTTTTAGAGAGAGAAAGTTGATGTTTTAGATAGAGAAACAACAATCTTTATCACAAAGACACACGCACGAGTGTGTGTGTGAGAAGAAGGTTTGAAGATCTTCTTCGTGTTCATCGGACGGGTATAGATCCGGTAAGTGTTCTTGAAATATCATTTCACACTTGATTTTTTGTTGAAATGGTTGTTAATATGTTTTTGTGTGCTGAAAGTGTTTTAGTAATGGTTAATGGGGTATCCATGGTTAATGTTCATGTATTTTAAATAAATCAAAACTTTAGGATGAGATTTTGAACGGGTTTTTTTGTTGGTTTGGTTGCTTGTTAGGGGCTTTAGATCTTAACAGTAGCTGTTTTTTTGTTGGTTTGGGTTTTTGATCTGAACAGTAAGTGTTTTTTTGTTTGGTTGCTTGATTCACAGACTCAGGCCCATAACATGTGTTAAGCCCCCTGTTAGAATGTTATATAACGTGTGTTGATTTACAGAAACAAACCCATAAAGATATTCAATTGACAAGCTGGATGGATGTACGCGAAGTTAATGCGTGTTCTAGTAATGGTTAATGTTCATGTATTTTAAATAAATCCAAAACTTTAGGATGAGATTTTGTTGGTTTGGTTGCTTGTTTGGGGCTTTTGATCTTAACAATAATTGTTTTTTTTTGTTGGGTTGCTTGATTTACAGAGACATACCCATAACATGTGTTAAGCACCTGTTAGAAAGATATATAACGTGTGTTGATTTACAGAAACAGATCCATAAAAGATATTGAATTGCCAAGCTGGATGGATGAAGGCGACGTTAATGCGGGGACATTGAATAAGTCACATCATTTGGGAAAGAAGTCTTCGTTCATTTATAACATATGTTGGTGGTTCATGCTGTAACAGAACACCATGATGTAACCTGACATGTGTTCATGTATAACATGTGTTAAGCCCCTGTTAGAATGATATATAACGTGTGTTAACCTTTTGTTAATTAAAAAAAACAAGTAATATCTATTTTATTTTTCTTGATGTTTAAAATATCCGATAATGTGGATACTGAGCGTAAAACTTGTACAAGTAATAAATGTACAAGTTAGTATGTAACGTGTAATATGAAACGAGCCATTTATGGTAACACATGTACCGGTAATTTTGGAATATATAATATGAAACGGGTCATTTGTTTTGCACATTTTGGAATGTATAACATGTGTTAAGCCATTGTTATAATCTTTTTGTAACCTGACATGTATTCATGTATAAGCTAGTGGTTTACAAAACACCATGATGTGTATATACTGATCTAACATGTTAATATCGTAATCTTGTTGTAACCCCACTTGTATACATATGATAACATGTAAGAATCTATTATAACCCGACTTGTATTCATGTATATGAAAGTGGTTTGCAAAACACCATGATGTGCATGTACTGATCATAACACGTGTACAAGTTAATAATTTAATATGGAACATACAAGTTAATATTGTAACACCGTATACCTGGGATAACATGTGTTAAGCCTCTGTTATAATCTTGGTTTAACCCAACATGGTGTCATGTATAAGCTAGGGGTTTCCAAAACACCATGATTTGTATATACATATTGTAACATGTGTTACGCGCCTGACATGTATAACGTGTGTTAAGCCTCTATTATAACGTGTGTTAAAACTTCCAGAATGGATGCATAAACTCCAATAGTAACTTAATAACAACATAGTATACCTGATATAACGTGTGTTAAGCCTCTTTTATAACGTGTGTTAAGACTTCCAGAATGTGTTAAGTCCATACCGTTTTAACATCATGTACTAGACAAAACAAAATAAGAGTCTCACATTACATATTACTAGTAAACGAAAATACATAGCACTAAGAAAATGGTGGAGCTTCCATTTACAGTATGCCTTAGCTTTTCAGCAGCTACCTTTGCTGCCTTAGCTTTTCAGCGGCTACCCTTGCTTTATTGTTTGGGTCGGTCTTGAAACGGTTTGTAAAAGTGTGGGTGTGCGTATTCCAGGGAAGTTATAAAAATGTGTTTTCATGTCACACGTAACACGTGTTACGTTGTAGATGGGTTTCATGTCACATGTAACACATGCATGTCCGAGAAGTTCAACCTATAACACGTGTTAGTTGTGTTGTGCTGTAACATAAACATGGTCATGATCCTTGAGCATCTGATCCACATTTGACGAAACCAACGGTCCCGAGAATTGGATCTTATTTCCCTTGAATCCATCACCGTCCTAATAACAAAAAGATTAAGATAACCGTTAAGTCGTTAACCAGACATAAATATTAACACATTCATAGCCAGAAGTTCAGACTATAACACGTGTTACGTTGGTTGTGCTGTAAGACAAACTTGGCTTAGCTGTGAAACAGGAGTTCAGACTATAACACGTGTTACGTTGGTTGTGCTGTAAGACAAACTTGGCTTTTCGTTTCTAAAAACAGATGTGCCGATTATTAGACGTCTAAAAATAAAAAAATCGGGCATGTGTTAAACACGTCATAACTATAATAATTTAAACTATATGGCTATGTCTAATAGGATAAAGTGTAACATGTATTAGGGTATGACGATGTAAAATTAATCAGTAAAACTAATAACATGTTTAATAAAATTAATGAATAACACCTGTTTAATAAAAGCAATCTTACACAACTGAAACAACAACTAACAAAGTACACAGAACTAAAAACTCTTTAACATATAATCAATAACACCTTACAATTTCAGCAATTAATTTAGCAATTAATTCACCACCTGGTAAGGATGAAAAAAAAAGACAAACATTTTATTGAAAATAACATCACTGAAAATCAAAGAACTCATAAAAATCTCAAAAGTAATGAATCTAACATCAAATCTGCTTCAAACCCATATGTTTGAAACACATATAGATCTGAAACAACTAAGAATACCGTATTTTTGAAGAAAGAAATTGGGCACACAAAAATTTCTTCTTGGTCTTGATTAAAAATTTTGAAATAAACAAACGAAGCTCTGAATTTAAATCTATCAAATATCATAAAAAGTATAAATCTAAACAAATTACATAAATAACAAAAGTAAGATCTTTAAATGTGTTTCTCTCACACACATTTGTGCGTGTGTTCTTGGTGTCCAGATGAACAAGATGAATATTGTTGTTTCTCTCTCCAAAAAATCAGTTTTCTCTCTCTAAATACAGAATTAAATATGTGATGAGAGCAACACCTTACTTTCTTTTCTTGAAGAGTTTTGATAATTGCTTCGATCCTCAGATTTGGTGGCTTCAATAGAAAGGAATGAGTATAAGATCTACATCTAGGTCTTTGAGAAATGGTTTGTTCAAATCTGATAAAATTGAAAAAAAAAGTGTTCTTGATGTTTTTTAGAGAGAGAAAGATAAAGGAGTTGGTAAGAGGGTGGGGTGAAGTACAAAACTTATGATGGTGAATGAAATGACTTAAAGTGTATTGGGGTGTGTGTATGAAATTATACAACATGTGTAAAAAGACAATCCTACCCTCCAACGCTCTAAAATCATAAGTTGATGTGGAGCAATCTAGGCCACATGTTGAGTTTGCAAAGTTTTCTCAAAATCTAAGGTTTTCTATGGAGCATTACCCTATATATATATATATAAAGAATCAAAAAATAAAAAATGAAAAAATATTGTTTAAAAGTGATTTTCTCAAAAAACTTTATTTAATCGTGACTAAACCCTAAACTCTAGACCTTAAACGAGCTCAAAAGTCGAGCTCAAGCTGGGCTCCGGAAAATTGTTTTTACAAATATTGGTAACTTAAAAAAAATAATTACACATATAACTATATGTATTATTTTTATTTTTGTAAAATTTTTAAATACCGAAAGGCATATTAAAATATGTATACTTTTTCTTTATTTATTCATATTTTTATATGTTATTGATTAGTTAAATTTAAAATGTTAACACTTCAACCACTCCCACATTTTTATTGTAACATTTTTTTTCTAAGTTATTAAATTCTCATTCATACTTGGCAAGTTACATCAAAACAGAAGGTAGACGGGCAACAAGCTGTGTCGCCACCCCTTTCTAAATTGCAAACCATAATCTACCCAAGACAAAACCCTGCCCCCTGAGGCTGAACAATTGTTGTGGATGACCCGTTGGACCCTAGTCAGGAATTGGATAGTTTCTGGCGTTAGGGAGCCAAATGTGTCAAAGGCAAAAGGGACATAAACATAGTGATTCTCTACACAAGCTTTGATTCTACCTTTCTTGCTGCTTGTAACATTTAAAATTAAAATTAATCTAAATAAAATAAAATAATTTGAGTTGGTTGGCGAACTCACGAGCCGAGCCGGCTTGTTTACAACAGAGTTTTTTTTAACGAGATTTTTGAACCTATCCCTCAAGTAATAGTTATTATTGACCCATTAATTTGTATTTGCCGTTCAATTTAAATTTTATTTACTAATTCAAGAAATTGTACTCAAGCTTTGTGTACCAAATAAATTGTATTTACTAATTCAAGAAATTGTACTCAAGCTTGGTGTATCAAATAAATTATATTTACTAATAAAAGAAATTGTATTCAAGTTGTGTGTACTTAACTTCAAGTCAACTATAGGTATTATCATTTAACATGGAGCTCAAGTAATTTATCATATAATGAAGGGGTATGGTCTTAAATGCCATGCAAGCTATGCCCGCGTAGAATCATACCTACCACTTAGTCTAAAACACTCGATTGTATCCAAGGTTACCGCGCAGGATACTCTTGCGGACGCACAACCATGACAACTTACAAAAGTACAGCCAGTACAAGTGGCATTGACATACAACCAATCAGCGTGCGCCAGGCTCTGCCCTAGACAATCCCCACTATGCTCCATTATGCAGGGGAGAAACATTACAAAAGGACAGTGACGTGTAGTCAATCAGAGCGCGTCGTTCACTACTCCATGATCCCCACTAAGGGCTAACGACAGAGGCGACACTACTTGCCGTTCACTACTCCGAGTACATTTGGTAGGTGATATGTAACTAATCACGATTCTCCCCCTCTGTAGACACTACTTGTCGTGTAAGAGGAGACTAAATGGATATTCCTTGAAAGCGACGTATAGCGCAAGATCCCATCAGCATATCTCCTTGTTTAATCCTTTGGCTATAAATACCAACCTCTATCTAATGTTTAAGGATTCCAACTTCTACCTTTTCACTCTAAATACACACTCACACTGCTTCTCTCTCTAAAGAACAGTTACTTATTCTCACGCCAGAGCCTGGTTAAGAGAAGAACCCCCTCTTGTCACACCCTCAAATTCCACTAGCAAGGCGTGTGATAAACCAGGATCCAGTCAGTAGTCATGTTGAACATTTATTATAAACGAAAATAACCAAATAACACATTCAACATGAAAAATGAAAAGGTGTTAATAGTTGTAAAAACAAACAACCAAAGTAAAGTTAAACAACGGAAGCAAAAGTATTAAGTGCCAAACATGGAAAAATACCACATTTTTAGTATATTAAAGTAATAGTTTAAATTACATTAATAACACTCCAATGTGCACTGCAATGCAACAACCCAAATTACCAGCCTTAGCGACCTGTGTGAAAACATACCAGAGTGGGTCAAGATAAAGTTGGTGAATTCACAGGTTTTAAATAATCAAGTTATGTTTTAGAAAATGTACAATTCAATTATATCAATTAGGTAGTGTAACAACCCGACTTTTCAGATCATTACCCGTTTGCTTTTGCTTCGACTTGTAACCATCTTGTACTCCGAGATTCGATATAAATAAAGGGCTATGTTATACTAAATACATTTTCATCACACCGCACTGCTGCACGTTTAAATGTTTTATAGTCGCAAACGCTCAACGCTTATGCAAAACGAATTACAGAGAATTATGCTATTTACATTGACGTGTTTGTTTGTATGGTTATCGCACGCCCCTGCATTCGCTTAACACGACTAACACGCTAAATCGCCAACGCTGTTATTAGTAGTAGTGTTTTGATGTGTGTTCTTATGTGCTTTATTTGTGTGTGCTATATATGTTTATGGATTATACTCGCAAACGCTATCACAACACAAACTCAACGCTATTCGCACAACTTGATTTTTCACGATAAAACGCAACGCCACACCTAACAAACGAACCAAAGTTGGAAAACTAACAAAATCCAAACTCAACGTCCGAATGGGCCATCCGCCCGGATGGAGCCCATCCGTCCGGATGAAGCCATCCGGACACTGCCACTCGCACACCGACTTAACCCCTCTCCCTCCTCTATAAATACCCGCCGTACATCCTCATTTCAACACTTTGACACTCCCATCCGCTCCCAAGTCCCAGACGCGATTCAAGGCCTATTTGTAAGTTTTTCTCCCAAATCTTCTTCAATCTTCATTCTATTTCACTTCTACTCCATCTTTTTCATCAAAATCACGCACACACTTTAACTATTTCCCAAAATCACTGATTTTATACCTCTCGAAAGTGGTTTCCACTCGTTTTGCTTGGGCAAATTGTTGTGGAACACCATTCAATCGAGATTTGTTCAAGATCTAAAGGATTCTAACACTTTTCAACTTATTTATGAAACTTCTTTTCGATTTTTATAAAACATTGGTGGAATCGGTATTCAATCAGACTCTCGACTCGTTCCATAGTTAAGAGCCGACTCGAGAACTGATTTCCACCAAAGAGATGGACCGATTAACGGGTCAAACATGAACTTTCATCAAGAACAATCGTTTGTCAGAATGGGCAGAGCCCATCCAGTCGAATGGACTGGATCTGGTATTTTTCCGTTGTTTGACACGTCGTCATACCGTCTCCATTAACTATAACCTTCTGTTTAAGAAAATTTTGCAAAAACTTCTAACACAGCCCATCTGTCCGAATGGACCATGTCCACCCGACCAGATAGGCTTTGCACCACTCTAAACTTTACCTTCTGTTTTTAAAATACCAAGTTTCACATCGGATACTATCGTTCGAAACAAAACAGCCCTTCCGACCGAATGGGATCCATCTGCTCGGATGACGTCCATCCGTCCGGATGACACCCATCCGTCTGGATGGCGTCCATCCGTTCGGATACACTATCAAACACTTAACCCGCTCAACATCCTGTTTACGACCGTTCAGCCATGAGGAAGACTTATACCTCTGTTTCCGTACGCAGGCTGACCCGGCGCTCCCTTCAATCCAAGCAATCAATCGTGTTTCTTGATTAGGACACGCACTGTCAGTATACCCGAACCCATTTTCATTTAACGCACTTTTGGGTGTTACATACGCTCTCTATCAAAACACAACACACAACGCAAACGCTTTATAAACGCTAACCGCTCCCGTATGCTATACGTGATTTGTTGAATGCTTGTTACTATGTTTATACAGTGTTACACTAGACCGCCTTTAGTAACAATAGTACTATATTTTGGACTCATCACCTGTGTGACAGGGGTTGCTAAGGATCACATTACTTTACTTCACGTGTTTACTTTGGTAAACATGTGTCGCGCTTACTCTACATCGCAGTCACGTGGTTAGGTGGTATCATTGTTAGTAGTTACATGCTTCGCCCGTTACGTGTTACATGTTGGTTATGCGTAAACGATTTTTATACTATATATATGCAAAAATTGTGTACTCACCTTTACTTTGTATTGACTTTAATTTTAACGTATATGACAGGTTGATTGGATGTTATGCTGCAAACAAGTAGGAAGTCTAGAAACTCACCAAATAAAATCTGAGTTGTCGGAATGGAATTTGTTTTTGAGACTGAATATCTGTAATGACTGTTTTGCATTATTTGTTTAATAGTTTGGGATATTAAACCTTATAAATATTGTCATTAATAGTTGTTATGGATTCTTTTGAACAATCTGTTTCGCTCAGTGCCACGCCCCGATGATTCGCCATCGGTTGGGGTGTGACAGATTGGTATCAGAGGCACAACTATAGGGAATTAGGTCGAGTTGTGTAAAATTAACCTAGTCTATAGTCTAAGTACCAAACAAACCCTCGTACGAACCCACTTGGGGCTTCGTACGAACCCATATGTTGTACTCTCGTTCGAAATTGCAATGCTACACCTTCGTTTGAACCCACACACACTATAGCTTTGTACGGAGGCAGCCTTTCCTAAGGTTGAAAACTATATTTGCCTTTCCTAAGGCTAACACAATGCACACATTTTGGAAATGCTCGTATAACACAAACGAGTGATTGTGTCTAGATTAGGCATGAAAACCAAGAACTCTTGATAAGATCACTCACCCCGTGTATTTTTACTCTCGGCACGAGAACTTTCATTGAGTTAGGAGTGATATGCACATCTCAATGGAATTCACCATCTCTGTCTTGTGGTTGTTTAACAACAGTTAGGAGCGAAGTTGTTAAGTTAGCGGTGAAACTCGCATCTTAATAACTAGTTCCATTCTCTACTTTGATTTTACAAATCTCACCAAAGTTTCGACCGTTCCAATGACTTAAGTCACGTAGTAACTAGAAGGATGAGTGTCGTTCGCCGTATTACGGTGTGAGCACAGTCTATTAGGCCAAATCGTGTACTCGAACTCATTGGGGATGGTCGAATCACTTTGGGTAGTCGATGTCTAACACCCAAGGCACTCCCTTATATTTTTAGCCTGCAATCGCCGATTTTACGCATCCTCGATTTTATTATGTTATGTGTTTTAAATTTACGACTTTTGGTTTCGATATCTCGCTTTCCGCTCCCTGCTTTAAAAACCCACACAACTTGCACAACTTTCGTAATCTAAAACACTAATTAATCGCGAAACAACTAAAGCACGCAAATCTCTTACACAGTTATACTCTCATACGCTACAGTACTTGCAGATGTACGCCATACTTACCGCTTATACTACTCGCTATCGCTCACAACTCTCGAACACGCTATGCGTTCTTGAAAGATAGGTGAATACGTGCAAAATATGTAGGTGAATACGTGCAAAATATGTGCTTATGTGATTACGTGTATACGTGTTTATTTGCCGACGTGTTCCTGTGCTTTACATAATAATAATAATAATAATAATAATAAATATAGTGTAGAAAACGCTAAACTTTTTATAAAAAGCCCTATATAATCGGATCTCATCCAATGACAGATGTCGTCATGTGGATCTCATACCCGCCGCTCTGTGCAACGAAGAAATGCTGACAAACGAATTGCCTCACTTGTGGCCAAGTAAATGGCCAAGGTCATACCTCAAATTGTCAGTGAAATCAACGAGGTTAGCAGTAAATCTTCTGTTGAATCAAAGAGTGACGCACCTAAAGCTCCCTTTAGCTTCAAACAATTCAAAGTCTGTGGTCCAACAAGTTTTACTGGTGAAGATGGACCTAGTGCCATGTTTCAGACTCAATTGAAGTCACTCTTCATTAAAGCGGATGCCCAGACAACCTCCGCACTGTGAATGCTATTAGATTCTTCCAGTCAAGGGCACTTGATTGGTGGACCGCTGAGTGAAACAGAAGCGGTAATGATGCAGCTTATGGCCTCACATGGGAGGAATTGAAGGAACTTATGATGAAGGAATTATGTCCTCCTCATGAAGTCCAGAAGCTAGAGAATGAGTTCTGGAACATCAGGCAAGAGGGAGGTGACAACGCTGGCCTCACCGCTCGTTTCAAGCAGCTGAGTATTATCTGTCCCAGTCAGGTGGACACGCCTGATAAGACCATCAAGAAGTATATCCGCGCTCTTCCCAACTGTGTAGCTGATTTTGTTTAGGCCACGAGACCTACCACTATCGAGGAAACCTACCAACTCGCAACTGAGATCAACGACAAACGAGTCTTGGCTGGAGCTTTCAAAACTTCTACCAAGAGTCTCAATCAGGCTACTGCAACTCCCTGTACCAAAAATGCAGCATCTCAAGGTTCAAAGCCTTCACACCAAAGCCGCATGCGAAGGAACAACAACAACAACAACAAGAACTATGCGACTACCACCGCAGCACCACTCAACGCAGTCTCCGCACCGCCCAACAACCAGAATCGTCAAGTTTCTACTACTAACACACCGCCTGCTAAGCGTGCGTACACTTGTACTCACCCTTTGTGCCCTACTTGCACCTATCATCATCCGGCAGGGGTCAACTGTCGTTTCTGTGTTAATTGCAACATCTATGGGCACTTCACTGCTCACTGTCACTCAGGCCCCCGTCAGCAAGCTACTCAAGCTCTTCCAGCACCACCAGCTCAGCTTCCTGCTCCTCAGGTCAACCCAACAGCTCCTGTACCCGCTGTTCATGCACGAGCTTGCTACACTTGTGGTGACTTGAATCATTTTGCTAACGTGTGCCCTTTGCGTGTGGTAAAAAAAGAACCGCAACAGCAACCACCACCACTACAGCAGCAATAACAACAGCAGCCTCAGCAGCAGTAGCAGCCACAACAAGCAGCCCGCGGGAGAACCTTCAATATCAACGTCCGCCATGATCAGACTGACAACAATGTTGTCAATGGTACGTTCCTTGTTAACGGTATTTATGCCTCTTTCTTATTTGATACTGGAGCCGATAACTATTTTGTGTCGTTTGAATTCAAAAAGCTTCTAAAATGTAAGCGCGCTAATTTCCCAACGACCTTCGACGTAGAAGTTTCCACCGGAAGAACCGTCAGCTTCGTTCTCTGTGATTGTACTCTCGAACTCAACAATCACGTTTTCCCAATCGATCTCATTCCTATGCAACTTGGTAGTTTTGATGTCATAGTAGGCATGGACTTTCTTCGTGAAAAAAGTGCCAAAGTCGTTTGTTTCGTAAAGATGATTCGTTTCTCCCTCTCAAACGGCGATCAATTATGTGTCTATGGCGAAGTCTCCTCGAAAGAATTAAAGCTAATGTCATGTATCCAGGCAAGCAAGTATCTCCGCAAGGAATACTTGGCTTTCTTAGCCCATATTGTAGTAGCGGAGGAGGAAAAGAAGTCGATGGAAAAGGTACTTGTGGTTTGTGGTTTTCCTAATGTCTTTCCTGACGAATTACCCGGTCTACCCCCTACTCGCGATATCGACTTTCGTATCGACCTTATCCCTGGTGCTAACCCTGTCGCTAAAGCTCATTACCGCCTCGCACCCTCCGAAATGCGTGAACTTTCTAGCCAACTCCAGGAGCTACTTGATAAAGGCTTTCTACGCCCTAGCACATCAACATGGGGCGCACCCATCCTTTTCGTGAAAAAGAAGGATGGATCGTTCCGAATGTGCATCGATTATAGGGAACTCAACAAGCTTACTATCAAGAATCGCTACCCTCTACCCCGAATCGACGATTTCTTTGATCAACTACAAGGCGCTACGTGTTTCTCAAAGATCGACCTACGCTCTGGCTACCACCAGTTACGTATTCAGGAACAAGACATTCCGAAAACCGCTTTCTGTACCCGTTATGGCCATTACGATTTCGTGGTCATGCCTTTTGGTCTCAAAAACGCACCCGCGGTCTTCATGGATTTGATGAACCGTGTGTGTAAACCCTTCTTAGACCAATTTGTTATTGTGTTTATCGATGATATCCTTATCTAATCGAAGTCGAGCTCCGAACACGCGCAACATCTTTGTTTGGTTCTCGAGCTTCTTCAAGGAAATCGCCTTTACGCCAAGTTCTCCAAGTGTGAATTTTGGCTCGAGGAAGTTCAATTCCTCGGACACATCGTCAACAATCAAGGAATTCACATCGACCCCGCGAAGATCGAAGCATTTAATAGTTGGATTACGCCGAAATCACCATTCGAAATCCGTTCATTCCTAGGATTGGCGGGATATTACCGTCGATTCATCGCTGGCTTTTCTAAAATCGCCGTACCGCCTACCGCTTTAACCCTGAAGGACAAACCTTTTGTTTGGGGTCCCAAACAGGAGGAGGCCTTCCAAACCCTCAAGTACATGCTCTACAACGCACCCGTACTTACACTTCCTGACGGAAACGACGATTTTGTGGTTTATTGTGATGCCTCTAACCTAGGTCTTGGTTGTGTTCTTATGCAACGAGACAAGGTTATCGCGTACGCCTCTCGACAACTCAAGGTCCACGAGAAGAATTGCATAACCCATGATCTCGAACTTAGTGCAGTTGTTTTTGCGTTGAAGATATGGCGACACTACCTATATGGAACAAAGTGTACAGTCTTCACTGACCATAAGAGCCTACAACACATCTTAAACCAGAAAGAACTGAACATGCGCCAACGCAGATGGGTCGAACTTCTCAACGACTATGATTGCGAGATACGCTACCACCCAGGCAAGGCTAACGTTGTAGCCGATGCCCTTAGTCGATGAAGCTATGTGTATAGTGTTCGTGATATAAGCCCAAAACGACCTCGAAACCCTCATTCGTGACGCGCAGCATGCTTGTTTCCTTGAAAATACCTTGAGGGAAGAAAGGATACTTGGTTCCGAAAACCAATTGGTAAGCAAATCTAATGGCATCTTTCACTATCTTGACCGCGTTTGGATACCTAGTCGCAATAATCTCATGGAGATATTGATGACTGAAGCTCACAAATCCCTCGTTTGGATACCTAGTCGCAATATCTTGACCACGTTTGGATACCCTCATTCATGATTTGTTAAATGCTTGTTACTATGCATATACAGTGTTACACTAGACTGCCTTTGGCAACGATAGTACTATATTTTGGACTCAGCACGTGCGACAGGGGTTGCTAAGAATCACATTACTTTACTTCACGTGTTTACTTCGGTGAACATGTGTCGCGCTTACTCTACATCGCAGTCACGTGGTTAGGTGGTATCATTGTTGTTAGTTACATGCTTCGCCCGTTACGTGTTACATGCTGTGTCACACCCCCAAAATACCACAAGCGGAAAACCCCCGTGAGGCGTGTGACATACCAGGATCTAGCCACCAATCACATTGAACTCATAGATATATTTAAATAAAACTTTCATTGATTTAACATTCATTGTTACACATTACAAATAATTCACAGCATACAGCGGAAGCATAATTCATTAGTTAAGTGTTTATAGACCTCATGTAAAAATCATTAGTCTTGTATTACGATTTCATGTATCTCGACCCATGACCACTCCAGCCTCCCAGACAGCAAATTCCAATGATATGCACCTAAAAGCCTGCAAGGCATGTAACAATAAATCAACAACAAAGTTGAGCGAGTTCACAGTTGGTTGTTTAGTTATAGCATTCGTTTCGTAAATCATACGTTCGTTTTGCAAACCATGTATCGTATTAATTCGTATCGCGGTCTCCCAGACATGTTTGCGAAGATTAGTGGGGGCTTCCCATGTGTTACTAGACCGTGCGTATCGACTACTACGAAAATATAAGAGGTGCCCTAAGTCAATATCTATCAGCATTGACCCTTTGCCCATAGTCCATTAGTACATGCCCGTCCGACTGGCACGGTGTGAGGTTTGTTAAACCTAATAGCGCTATTAACTAATGACCCGCTCGCCATAGGCCTCGGCGATTAAGTCGATAAATGAGGGACTTAAAGTGATAGAGTTGATGGTCTTATGGTCGTGTACGTAGGTTTTACGTACGTGCCCTTCAATCCGAGGACAGTAGTAAGTATGAGTGTACGTAGGTTTTACGTACGTGCCCTTCAATCCGAGGATAGTAGTAAGTAGTTTAATAGTAATGATAGTTCGAGTAGTTATTCAATCCCATTCCCAACCCCTGAGAATCCCATGCCTTGGATAGAGTGTGAACTCACCTTGGTTTACTCGGTTTGACTCTCAAAATAACTAACAGTCAAAGTCGGTCAATCACGTCCTAGTATGATTACCACTTAGTTTATTAGTGACTTCAAATAAGCACGAAGTTCTTACACGCATTTACCACATAACATGCACTCACTTTAACAGTTCACGCCCATATAAACTTTCCACCAATAGCTACTCAAGAGCAAGCATACGATATTGCACATAACACTTTCATTGACATATAACACGTTAGATCATTATCGGATAACATAACCGACATTTAGACATGCAAATCACTAGTTATATTGTTTCAGCTTAAACATCCAAAACTGGACTGTTTTCGGGTAATTTAATAAAATAGTTAACTTATTCCAAAAATTCCCAAATTTTTACAGAATGTTTTAAACAATCGAAATATTATTGTGTAAAAATATCACGATCCAATTCATTACCAATATTTTATAAAAAATCATTTACCGGACTGCAAATCAGATTCGTCACTTTCTGACTGCAGTCCACGGAAAAATTCATTTAAAATTCATCGTAAGTCCGATTGACGAAATTCCAGTGGGAGAATTACTTATACATCAGTGCTCATCTACTGTACAAATTTCATGATCTGAATCTACACAGAATCCAAGTTATGACGGAAAACAAGACGTTTATTTTCAGCAGTAAAAATGCAGCTTGAGCTGCTGTTACAAAACGATTCTTTAAAAATAGTAAACGAAGTCCAAAAATTATGATTCCAGTGCCATTAGAACCGTATTTCATAATACATAAATCTAGAGTTCAGAAAATACATTTTCTGCTTTATTAAGGTTCGGTTACAGCCAACTGAAGTTGGCTGTAATCACTAAACAGCCTCTTGTTTTTCAGCTTTTAACATTCTAATGCGAATTATATTGGTTCCGTTACATGTTCAGTGATCAACAACAACATCATACTTGTATTATTTCATCATAATATAATCTTTAACTACTAACACATGAAGTAAACAAGAGTTTTAAAGAAGTCTTACAACTAGCTTAAAGCTTGGGAATATCACTAGAGAGAAAGATGACAAAGATGGATGATGAAAGCAAATGAGAAGGATTCTTCAAGACCTTCAAGCTTCAAGCTCCTTGTATCACCTTCTAACACTTGAAACAAGCTCAACAATGGAATGGTGGTGGTGGTTTTAGAGTGAGCCAAGAGAGAGAGATAGAGAATGAGAAAGATGGTGTGAAGATTGTGAAGTTATGCACCATATTTATAGTCATCCTTTCTAGTGTTTAGTCAACATGAGCAAGCCAAGATTAACTAAAATATGGAGATTAAATCTTGGATTCTAATATTTAGTCAACATAAGGAGGATAAGTAATATTTAGTCAACATAAGGAGGATAAGTAATATTTAGTCAACATAAGGAGGAGGTGGTAAATTTGAGGATAAGTAGGTGACTTATAGTATTCAAATCCAAGTATAAGGTTACATGTTTTACTTAGTAGATTTCTAGTGGGTGTTATGGTGTACGAGGATCGTAACTAGCCAAGAAATAATTAAACAATGTTTCTAGCAAAATTTCATATTAATAAATCGTACGGATACATGTAATTATGAGGGTTGTCACATTCTCCCCCTGTTAAGAAAATTCCGTCCTGAAATTTTGCACGTGGTTACTGAGGAAGCTAGTTAAGCTGCGTGGTTTACTGGTTTTTCTTGGGGTGTCACATCATCCCCCCGTTGGTTTGGAATTTCGTCCCGAAATTCCGCAGTAGCTTCAGCCTCAGTAGTGGTTGCACTTTTCTTAAACAACTAGGGATACTTGAGTTTCATTTGGTCTTCTCGTTCCTAGGTATACTTTGGGCCACGACGGGATTTCCAACAAACTCGAACAAGAGGTATGCTGGTACGCTTGAGGACCTTAACATCTTGGTCCGTGATTTCGACTGGTTCCTCGACGAATCGCAACTGTTCATCGATAGTGAGCTCCTTCAAAGGAACTACGAGGGTCTCATCTGACAGACACTTCTTCAGATTTGAGACGTGAAATACGTTGTGAACTGCACTGAGTTCTGTTGGTAGGTTCAGTTTGTAGGCCACCTTGCCTATTTTCTCTATGATTTTGAAAGTTCCGACGTATCGTGGGTTAAGTTTGCCTCGCTTGCCAAAACGAACAACACCTTTCCAAGGTGAGACTTTGAGTAGCACTCGATCCCCAACCTGGAACTCGAGTGGTTTTTCTGCGCTTGTTCGTGTAGGCTTTCTGACGGTCGCGAGCTGCTGCCATTCGTTGCCGTATCTGAGCAATCCTTTCTGTTGTGTCCACTACAAGTTCTGGACCCGTGATCTGACTATCACCCACCTCTGCGCAACAAAGAGGTGATCGGCATTTACGCCCGTACAATGCCTCAAACGGAGCAGCTTGGATGCTGGTGTGGTAACTGTTATTGTACGAAAACTCCACCAATGGGAGGTGTTTCTCCCAGCCGTTGCCAAAATCAATCACACATGCCCTAAGCATGTCTTCAAGGGTTTGGATGGTGCGTTCGGACTGCCCATCCGTCTGTGGATGATAAGCTGTGCTCATGTCTAATCGAGAGCCAAAAGATTTGTGCATTGCTTGCCACAGTTCAGAAGTAAAACGTGCATCACGATCAGAGATAATAGAGGTTGGCACCCCGTGCCTCGAGACAACTTCCTTAAGATAAATATCTGCTAGAGTGGAGAACTTATCCGTTTCCTTGATAGCCAAGAAGTGTGCAGACTTTGTGAGTCGATCCAAGATCACCCAAATAGTATCATTCCCCCGTTGAGATCTAGGCAGGCCAGTAACAAAATCCATGGAAATTTGCTCCCATTTCCATTGTGGTATCTCTGGCTTGTTGGAGTAGGCCCGATGGTTTCTGGTATTCGACCTTGACCCTAGTACAAGTCAAGCATTTACTGACGTAGGTTACTATGTGGGCTTTCATACTAGGCCACCAGTATGTAGTCTTTAAGTCGTGGTACATCTTATCCGAACCAGGATGTACTGAGTAACGAGACTTGTGTGCTTCATCCATCACAAGTTCGCGTAAGTTTCCGTAAAGTGGGACCCAGTTGCGCCCTGTTACGTAGTAAGCGTCGTCTTCCTTTTGTTCTAACCGTTTCCTCGATCCTCGTAAGGACTCAGCCCTGATGTTCTTCTGCCTTTAATGCTTCAACCTGAGCATCTCGTATCTGAGCGGGGAGACTAGATTGGATGGTAAGTTGTAGCGCTCGCACACGTTTAGGTATAGTATCCTTTCGACTGAGGGCGTCGGCCACAACATTGGCTTTGCCTGGATGGTACCTGATCGCGCATTCGTAATCATTCAAGAGTTCGACCCATCGACGTTGTCGCATGTTTAACTCCTTTTGCTTGAAGATATGCTCGAGACTCCTGTGATCGGTGTAAATGGTGCACTTGGTACCGTACAGGTAATGTCTCCATATCTTAAGTGCGAAAACAACTGCTCCCAGTTCCAAATCGTGCGTAGTGTAGTTCCTTTCGTGAACTTTAAGTTGGCGTGATGCGTAGGCAATGACCTTGTCACGTTGCATCAACACGCAACCAAGTCCTTGGATGGAAGCGTCGCAATAAACCACAAAATCATCAGTGCCTTCAGGCAATGAGAGGATAGGTGCGCTACAAAGTCTATCTTTTAAGTGCTGGAATGCAGATTCCTGTGCATCACCCTAATGATAGGTGACACCCTTCTGAGTTAGTGAGGTGAGAGGTTGTGCAATTATTGAGAAATCCTTGATAAACCTTCTGTAGTAGCCTACCAAACCCAAGAATTGGCGGATTTCTGTTGGTGTACGGGGTGCAGGCCAGTTCTTAATCGAGTCAACCTTGGATGGATCCACATGAATCCTATCTGCATTTACCACGTGGCCTAAGAAATGGACTTCATGAAGCCAAAAGTCGCATTTTGAAAACTTAGCATACAGCTGCTCTGCTCGAAGAAGTTCCAAGATAAGTCGTAGATGATGCTCGTGTTCTTCCTGACTCTTGGAATAGATCAGGATGTCGTCGATGAAAAAGATAACGAACTTATCCAGGTAGGGTTTGCACACTCGGTTCATGAGGTCCATGAAGACCGCAGGTGCGTTTGTCAATCCGAAAGGCATAACCAGAAACTCGTAATGCCATAACGAGTCCTGAATGCTGTTTTAGAGATATCCTCATCTCGGACTCTCAGTTTATGGTAACCTGACCATAGGTCAATCTTGGAATAGAAACTCGACCCTTGCAGCTGGTCGAATAGGTCATCAATACGTGGGAGAGGATAACGATTCTTCACGGTCACCTTGTTGAGTTCGCGGTAGTCAATACACATTCTGAAGGTACCGTCTTTCTTCTTCACGAATAACACTGGAGCTCCCCAAGGCGAAGAGCTAGGACGTATGAAACCCTTTTCCAAGAGTTCTTGTAGTTGTGTGGACAGTTCTTCAAGTTCTGATGGAGCTAGACGATAAGGTGCTCGAGCTATGGGCGCTGCTCCAGGAGCTAGCTCGATTTGAAACTCGACTTGACGATGAGGCGGAAGACCAGGTAATTCCTCAGGAAATACCTCAGGAAAATCACGTACAATAGGTATGTCTTCTATCTTCCTTTCTTCCGAGGATGTATCAGAAACGAGAGCTAGAATGGCAGTGTGGCCCTTTCGCAAACACTTTTGGGCCTTAAGGAAAGAGATGATGCCAACGACTGCACCACTCTTGTCGCCATGAATCACGAGGGGTTCTTTACCAGAACGAGGGATGCGGACAATCTTCTCGTTGCAAAGAATTTCCGCTTGCTGATGAGATAACCAATCCATCCCAATAACAACATCAAAACTACCTAGAACGATAGGAATAAGATCGATAGAGAAGGTCTGACCAGCTAAGACGAGGTTACAACCCTTGACTACGTGGGTGGCCTCGAGACTTTTACCGTTTGCTAGCTCTACTGTGTGTTTGGTGGTCAAAAGTGCTGGGGTGCGCTTAAGCATTTGACTAACTTTTATGGACACATAACTAGTACCGGCACCCGAATCAAATAATACAGTAACAAAGAAGTCGTCCAGAAGAAACTTACCCATCACAACGTTGGGATCGTTCCTTGCATCACCATGGCCAATCACGAAGGCACGACCTCGGGCGCCATTGCCATTATTGTTACCCCCGTTGTTACCTCCATTGTTGCCTCCATTGTTGTTCCCATTTCCTTGGTTGTTGTTGTTCTGATTCTGGTTCAGCTGAGGACAGTTCCTCTAAAAGTGGCCTTCAGCGCCACCCTGAAAGCATCCTTTATTACCCTGTTGTTGCTGTTGGTTCGGTGGGGTTTGCTGCTGTTGCTGACGATTCTGATTTGCAGGATATGGGCTCCTACATTCCTTTGCTGCGTGACCAACCTTGTTACATCGGTGGGAACGACCTTTGTTGCATGGCCCACTATGGTGCATGTTACATCGATTGTACCTAGGGTGGTTCCCCTTGTATCCACCCTGTCCCTGATTCCCTGCAGACTGCTGACCGGGGCTCTTGTAGTCGCCAGTCCTTCGTTGCTGAGACTGGGTCTGAACGGAAGTAGAACCTTCGTTCCTGAGGTTGGTAAGGTACTATGCTCATCCTCATGTCCATCGATCTAGCGAGTCGATTGAGTAATACACGGTATGGTGCGGGAGTGTTGCAGAAGTGATCACACTTCGGGATCTAAGACGTCAATACGTGAGTTCCAGCAAACGAAGAGAAGTGAAAATGGTATCGCTTAATCATTTGACGCTGCTACATTCAACTCAGGGACATTCGTATAAGCACCTCACATTCTACACGGTTCGCTAGGTGTTCAGATGGGTGTTCAGGTAATGCTCGATAGCATCGAGATTCGAAGGGATCCAGAGATGAATGAAAAGTTCACGTTCGAGTAGGGGACAATTACTGCTATGACCCCTATAAGTTTGTTATGTTTCACACCGATCAAATAACAGAACGAAACCCCTTTTCCACTTGTTAAGTCTCACTGGGACTCGCATGCACCCCACATTAATATTATGTGTGCACCCACAATAATATTGTGACTTTCATGCTCATCTCAGCACCTCTTAACTCATGTCAAATGGTTCCTCAAACTCGAGTAGTAAACAGAGAGCATCACGAAGCGTAAGTCATGAATGTGTAGGGAAATACCACCCTATCAGTCGCATAACACATGCAAGTAATACATGAATTCATACTGTTGTGCTAAATGTGTAATCACATGCATTATCATATGTAAGTGTTCACTAGTTATGCAGTACAATGAGTATACAAGAGACGAACCTTGCAATCTGGAGCTGAGTGTCATGGTCGTATTCACGTGTTCAAAACTGTTCGATTATAGTCTGGTTTTACAAAAACGTTTTTCCCCTTTTTAAAACCAAGTTCACTATAACCAATGGCTCTGATACCAATCTGTCACACCCCCAAAATACCACAAGCGGAAAACCCCCGCGAGGCGTGTGACATACCAGGATCTAGCCACCAATCACATTGAACTCATAGATATATTTAAATAAAACTTTCATTGATTTAACATTCAGTGTTACACATTACAAATAATTCACAGCATACAGCGGAAGCATAATTCATTAGTTAAGTGTTTATAGACCTCATGTAAAAATCATTAGTCTTGTATTACGATTTCATGTATCTCGACCCATGACCACTCCAGCCTCCCAGACAGCAAGTTCCAATGATATGCACCTAAAGGCCTGCAAGGCATGTAACAATAAATCAACAACAAAGTTGAGCGAGTTCACAGTTGGTTGTTTAGTTATAGCATTCGTTTCGTAAATCATACGTTCGTTTTGCAAACCATGTATCGTATTAATTCGTATCGCGGTCTCCCAGACATGTTTGCGAAGATTAGTGGGGGCTTCCCATGTGTTACTAGACCGTGCGTATCGACTACTACGAAAATATAAGAGGTGCCCTAAGTCAATGTCTATCAGCATTGACCCTTTGCCCATAGTCCATTAGTACACGCCCGTCCGACTGGCACGGTGTGAGGTTTGTTAAACCTAATAGCGCTATTAACTAATGACCCGCTCGCCATAGGCCTCGGCGATTAAGTCGATAAATGAGGGACTTAAAGTGATAGAGTTGATGGTCTTATGGTCGTGTACGTAGGTTTTACGTACGTGCCCTTCAATCCGAGGACAGTAGTAAGTATGAGTGTACGTAGGTTTTACGTACGTGCCCTTCAATCCGAGGATAGTAGTAAGTAGTTTAATAGTAATGATAGTTCGAGTAGTTATTCAATCCCATTCCCAACCCCTGAGAATCCCATGCCTTGGATAGAGTGTGAACTCACCTTGGTTTGCTCGGTTTGACTCTCAAAAATAGCTAACAGTCAAAGTCGGTCAATCACGTCCTAGTATGATTACCACTTAGTTTATTAGTGACTTCAAATAAGCATGAAGTTCTTACACGCATTTACCACATAACATACACTCACTTTAACAGTTCACGCCCATATAAACTTTCCACCTATAGCTACTCAAGAGCAAGCATACGATATTGCACATAACACTTTCATTGACATATAACACGTTAGATCATTATCGGATAACATAACCGACATTTAGACATGCAAATCACTAGTTATATTGTTTCAGCTTAAACATCCAAAACTGGACTGTTTTCGGGTAATTTAATAAAATAGTTAACTTATTCCAAAAATTCCCAAATTTTTACAGAATGTTTTAAACAATCTAAATATTATTGTGTAAAAATATCACGATCCAATTCATTACCAATATTTTATAAAAAATCATTTACCGGACTGCAAATCAGATTCGTCACTTTCTGACTGCAGTCCACGGAAAAATTCATTTAAAATTCATCGTAAGTCCGATTGACGAAATTCCAGTGGGAGAATTACTTATACATCAGTGCTCATCTACTGTACAAATTTCATGATCTGAATCTACATAGAATCCAAGTTATGACGGAAAACAAGACGTTTATTTTCAGCAGTAAAAATGCAGCTTGAGCTGCTGTTACAAAACGATTCTTTAAAAATAGTAAACGAAGTCCAAAAATTATGATTCCAGTGCCATTAGAACCGTATTTCATAATACATAAATCTAGAGTTCAGAAAATACATTTTCTGCTTTATTAAGGTTCGGTTACAGCCAACTGAAGTTGGCTGTAATCACTAAACAACCTCTTGTTTTTCAGCTTTTAACATTCTAATGCGAATTATATTGGTTCCGTTACATGTTCAGTGATCAACAACAACATCATACTTGTATTATTTCATCATAATATAATCTTTAACTACTAACACATGAAGTAAACAAGAGTTTTAAAGAAGTCTTACAACTAGCTTAAAGCTTGAGAATATCACTAGAGAGAAAGATGACAAAGATGGATGATGAAAGAAAATGAGAAGGATTCTTCAAGACCTTCAAGCTTCAAGCTCCTTGTATCACCTTCTAACACTTGAAACAAGCTCAACAATGGAATGGTGGTGGTGGTTTTAGAGTGAGCCAAGAGAGAGAGATAGAGAATGAGAAAGATGGTGTGAAGATTGTGAAGTTATGCACCATATTTATAGTCATCCTTTCTAGTGTTTAGTCAACATGAGCAAGCCAAGATTAACTAAAATATGGAGATTAAATCTTGGATTCTAATATTTAGTCAACATAAGGAGGATAAGTAATATTTAGTCAACATAAGGAGGAGGTGGTAAATTTGAGGATAAGTAGGTGACTTCTAGTATTCAAATCCAAGTATAAGGTTACATGTTTTACTTAGTAGATTTCTAGTGGGTGTTATGGTGTACGAGGATCGTAACTAGCCAAGAAATAATTAAACAATGTTTCTAGCAAAATTTCATATTAATAAATCGTACGGATACATGTAATTATGAGGGTTGTCACATGCTGGTTATGCATAAACGCTTTTTATACTATATCTATGCAAAACTTGTGTACTCGCCTTTACTTTATGTATTGACTTTTATTATAACGTATGTGACAGGTTGATTGGATGTTATGCTGCAAACAAGTAGGAAGTCTAGAAACTCACCAAATAAAATCTGAGTTGTCGGAATGGAATTTGTTTTTGAGACTGAATATCTATAATGACTGTTTTGCATTATTTGTTTAATATTTTGGGATATTAAACCTTTTAAATATCGTTATTAATAGTTGTTATGGATTCTCTTGAACAATCTGTTTCGCTCAGTGCCACGCCCCGATGATTCCGCCATCGGTTAGGGTGTGACATGTAGCTAGCCTATTTTCAAGTTACTAAACAAGGGAACCAAAGCTGGCTGTTGTGTTTTGGTGCCTTCCACCTCATCCATCACAAATGTGGCAATTGAGTTAGGTCAATGTTTCACGCCAGGCTCCCAGCACGGTGTGTGGTTTGTCAAACCCAATAATACTTTCAAATATTACATCGCCATCCCCTATTAACGGTTCAGTGCGTAAGGAGTTTAGTGATATTGAGTGTGTTTAGTACATAACTGATATAAAGTAACTACGTTAATTAAGTGTGCTTGTGTTTCCTTCGAGAAACATAAAAGTTTAAGTAATAGTTAAACTCATTGTTTGCGAAGAAATCTGAGATGTGCAAAGACACGAAATAGATGCCCAACTAACCGGCACCTACGACATGCAATTTCTATGAGTGTATGTTCGTGTTGGTTCTCAAAACCCAAGTTATCCAAACAACCTTGTTGCTTTAATGTTTTAGAAAAGAATTACATGCTTAATTAACTTAGAACAAGTTGACCCGACGACTCTTTGGTGACTAATGAAATGGCTTAACGTTAATTCATAATCATGCACCCAAGTAAGATTATAATACACATCCCATAACATGTATGATGCATTTATTTAAGTTTCACCTCTTAATTACACTTTGCATAGTCAACTAGAACTAAACTCTAGTGTTAACAAAAAGTTTCAACAATCACAGCATAACATCAGCTTTTGAGTCAGTTTGTGTATTTTATTTTAAATACTAAACGATGAAGAAAAATTCTGAATATTTTATGAGATACGCCAAATAGTCCATAAGGGTTTGTGTAATTTTCTTGAGGTCTGAGTGTTATAGCAAATTCATGAAAAATCCTACCTCATATAAAGGTTGAATACGTCATTTTCTGGTGACAGTTTACCATTAAATTTATAAAAATCTTCGTTGATCCAATTGATGCAAGGCAAATTGGAGTGTCTCACCAACTCCTATGAGTATCTACTGTAAAATTTTCATGTCCTAACTCCAAACACTAGTCAAGTTATAGTCCTCGTAATGGATCATATTTTCTGTTCAGAAAACTCAATTTTACCCATCCACATTAAAAATTTGCAAAAACATAGTTAAGGTTCATGATGAAAAATTATGAATCTTTTTATGGATCATCTAATCATTCAGTAGATGATCCTAGACTCAAGAATGACCTTATTTGGCATCAGTATGGTCATGTTATGATTAAAAAAACTCGAAAAATTCTGCACTAACATCCTGAAGTTGTTGATTAGTGTTCTAAACAAGCTTCTAGTCTTAGATCTCTTATATTTCATCAAATGTAACAACCTAAATCCATGTAATATCTTGTCAAAATCATTTGATACATTCATATTATCATAAAAAATCACTAGACATATCAATTCATTTAACTGGAATAGAGTTTGCATGATCTAGGGTTTTGACCAAATCTTCAAAAATAAAAACCATGAAATTGACCATAAAACTTACATGTAATCGATAGAGTGTATAAGATATGATCAAGAACACCTTCAATTCCAAGATTCAAGCTCAAACAATGGCGGATTAGGGTTTGGGATGTGGGCGTCGTGATTTTCAAGAGGGAGGGGTGATGTATTGTAAAATACATCTTTATTCGCGTCCGTTTTAGTCGATAGATAGTCGTTTTTATTCCGTTTTTAGCGTAGAATGTACATACTTTTGATATTTTGTGTTTCCCAGGTCTTTACAGCCAAAAGGAGCAGAAACGAGAAAAATTCTGGAAAGGCAAAGCGTTGGATCGGAAAACGAGGGCTCGGGAGCAGGAACAAAGAGAAAAATCAAGTCTCGGGCTTCCAAGCGGGCCGCGTAAGCTAACATAACATGTTACGCGGGCCGCCTAAACTTATAACATGATTTCTGGATTTCAGCATTGATACGGGCCGCGTAAGCATAGGCTTATAAGTTACACGGGCCGCGAGAGAGTTAGAAACGGGCACCGACTTGAAATCTGCAACGGCTATTAGGTTTTCTAAGTTATAAATCATCTTCATCATCAACAGCCGACAACACTTACGAATTTTGAAGTTCTTGAAGGTGGTTGAAGGCTGTTGAAGCATCTTGAAGCATTCGGAAGGCTAGGAATCATCGGGTAACGATCGGGAGCACTCGGGATCGAAGCATTCGGGTTTATTCTTCCCGTTATCTTCTTTGTTCGTTTATTTTCAATTGTTTTATGATGAATTCAGATCTGATTACATTGATTATTATGCTTTTAGACATGTTTAGCGGCTAAATTTTATAAACTACCTAGGCATGACAATAGTTTAAATAAAGTTTGGATTTTTATTCGTTTTTTGGCGTGGTTTATGGATTTTCTTGTATTGTAAAAGCTATGGAATTTTAACTTGGTGTATATGCATGCTTGATATTTGTTTTATCGTTGTTTATTGCTTCGTATAATCCTTGGTGACGGTCTTTATCACATAATAGGGTTGTGCTAGGGTTCTTGATTTAGGTGAGTGTCTATATCACGTAATAGATCATTAATCCTTTAGGGTGAAAACGCGTAAGTAACCTTAGAAGTAATATTCGGTAATTTAATAAAATCAAGTGTTCTGCTAATCTTGTCGCTGTGAGGCTCGAGGTTATTAATAGGTCTCAGTTTGGTTTATAGCTAGGTCTAAGAAATCGGTCTAGTCCTTAAACATTCTCGTGTCTATTAAACCAAGATTAAAATCCATAGTTTCCTTAGACTTTCGCGCTGTGAGGTAGATTGTGTTATTTAGGCACTTTCAAGAAACTAGAGGACTGTGAGGAAATCTAGAAAACCGGTAAGCGTAACAGCCTAGGTAGTGCCGCAAGAATCGCCTTGAGAGTGTTTGAGGGGCTTAGTGGTGTCTTAATAGGTTTAGTATCCAAAGATCCCGGTTCCATACCACAAAACTATCGAATACAAATCCATTCTGAGTTAAACTTGCGTCTAGCCTAGGTAGTCTTCATCACCATTGATCAAAGTCTTCGTTCGAGTTCGTGTTAGTTATTTAGCTAATCTAGTTATTCATTATTTGCATTCTTAGGATTTTTAGAAACCCCCCCCCCCCCCAAATCAATAAACAAATAGTTTGAGTCGTGTCTGTCCTAATCTAAATAGAGTCTTAGCGTAATCCTTAGAGTCTCGTGGGTTCGATACTCGGACTTGCTTTAGCTTTACTACATTGATCGGTACACTTGTCGGTTGTGTGGTTTAGGGTTTAGATCGAGTCTTAGTTTATAAATTTAAAGCTTAGAGTGTCTAAATTAGGGTTAATTTTAGTTGTTTTTATTAAACCACTTTGTGCACATCAAGTTTTTGGCGCCATTGCCGGGGACTCTTTGGCGATTGCGTTGATTACTTTGTCTGGACTTAGTTGACATATTACGTGCTATTTGTGTTCGTTGAGTCGTAGGAGTCTAAAAATCATAAAAAAAATAATATATGTTTTAGTGTCTTTTCTTGTTTATTGAGTCGTTGTTAGAGTCTTCTTACTTGGTTGTTTTCGGTTTTTGCAGTAGATGCCCCATACGCGCTCGCAGGGACCGCCGCCGCTTCCGTTTACAGTCAAGTCGTCCGCTTCATCCGTTCCACCCGAGGTAAGTTCTTCTAGTTCTTCCTCTTCTCCACCACACACCGACTTCATTCCGAAGTCATCACCACACGTATCACCCCACGTTTCCCCATCACCCTCCCTTTCTCGTACACCTAGTCCTCCACCCGCCATGGCGAACCGCACCGTTTACCAGCAGGCTACCACTGCATTCACCGGCGCTACTTCACCCATCACCCTTCCGAACATCGCGAATGATAGGTCTTGGCAGATTCCTTCTTACATCATGACAGCCATCACCAATTCATGCCATTTCCATGGTCGTGACGATGAGGATGCACCCGCTCATATCAATCGCATCACTCGCCTTTGCAGCACTTTCTCCATCGAGGGAGTGAACCTCGATGCTCGATATCTTCAGGTCTTTCCATTCTCACTCGCTGGACGCGTAGCCGTCTGGTTCCATTCTCAGCCCGCATGCACTTTCACTACTTGGGCAGGTCTTCGTGATGCTTTCTTAGCCAAGTACTTTCCTCCAGCTATGGCATCTCGCCTTCGTGATCAGATTCACTCCTTTCGTATGGTGCCTGATGAGCCGTACCACCTAGCTTGGGAGCGTTTTCAGACGCTTCTCTCTCGTTGTTCGCAACATGGTTTGTCTGACTGGGCGTTAGTTGAAAAATTCTACAATGGTCTTACTCCTGAGATAGAGCTTGTTTCGATACTTCAGCAGGAGGGCAGCTTATGGGTAAAAAGATAGTGAATGAGTGTAATGATTTGTTTGAGAGTTTCGCCCACTCTGATATGGATTACAGCACTATCAGCAGGACTTTCATTCCTGTGCGTACCTCCTCGGCCGGTCGAGGGGTAAACCAAGTTAGCTTGGATCCATCGGTAGCTGCTATAGTCTAGAGTTTGAGGCAAGAGGTGAGGCAAGAGTTGAATGAGATTAAGAAGAAAGTTTATAGGTGTGAGGTTTGTAGGGGAGGTCACGACACGCTTGATTGTCCTACTCTTACTCTTGAGGAGGTGGAGTACATAGTCGGTCAGTCTAGGGGTCCCACGAATCCGTTCAATAATTCCAATTACAACTCCAACTGGCGCGGTAGTGGAAACAATAATGGTTTTCGTTCTTCTGGCAATCCCCCTGGTTTCCCATCTGGTCAGTATCAAAATAGGGGGCCGGGTCTTTACACGAGTAGTGGTTCGGGTCAGAGTGGTCAGTTTAGTGGCTCAGGAGGTCAGTTTGCTAATGGGGGGTCGAATCAAGAGGGTCAAGGTAGTGGAAAGGTTTCAGAGGGTAGTTTGAGTAGGTTAGAGGAAATGTTCGCTCAGATGATGACACAGAATCAGACGACGCAGAAATCCCTAACTGATTTGGTTAGAACTCAGGAGCAGATTAATAAAAGTCACGAACTTCAGCTCAAAAGTCAGCAATCCACACTTTTAGATCTTCAAAGATCAGTAGGTGGAATTGCTAAACAGTTGCAGGAGAATCCACCTGGTCAGTTTTCGGGAAATACCTTTACGAATCACACGAGGCTAGACCCAGCAAGTACCGCACACGCCGAGGAGTCGCCAGTAGAGAAGAAAGTGGAGAAGCAGCCGGCGAAGGCTCGGCCGGCACCAGTGATTGATCATTCTCGCCTTCCGTTTCCCGCCCGCCTTAAGCAGCAGAAGTATGCTCAGGAATATGGGAAATTCCTCGAGATGTTCAAGCAGTTGAAAATCAATCTTCCGTTTATCGAGGCACTTCAGTCGATGCCTAAGTACGCTAAATTTCTCAAAGATCTTTTGAAGCGCAAGGAAAGGATCGGGGAGCTTTCGAATATTCCATTGACAGGAGGTTGTTCCGCGGTAGTCTTGAATAAGCTGCCAGAGAAATTAACCGATCCTGGTACATTCACGATTCCATGTCTCTTTGGGGGAGGCGTTACCCCCGCTCACGCCCTAGCCGATTTAGGGGCCAGCATCAATCTGATGCTATTTTCGTTGTACGAGAAGCTTGGTTTAGGAGAGTTGATGCCCACGCGTATGTCGTTGTCCTTGGCTGACCGATCAGTCAAGTATCCTCGTGGGATAGTGGAGAATTTGTTGGTAAAGGTTGATAAGTTTGTGTTTCCTGTGGATTTCGTTATTCTTGATATGGAGGCCGACGAGAGAGTTCCTATTATTCTGGGTCGTCCATTCCTTAGGACCGCAAAGGCGATCATCGACGTCTTTGACGGCGAGATTTCTCTTCGTGCGGGTGACGAGATTGTCACATTCGAGATTGATAGAGCGATGCAGCATCCTGGAGGTCGTGATGATGATAGCGGGCCGTGCCATTCTGTTTACTTCCTAAATTCGTTCATATCCTGTGTCGACACGTGTTTCGAGTACATCAGTGGAGCTGATTTAGTAGGCGAGGGAGTTGTCGACGAGCCTGATGAAGAGAAAGTAGAGGAAGTTGAGGAGGAGCAGTTGGATGAGAGTGATGAGTTGTGGGTTCCTGAGACATTGGAACTCAACGAGATTAGTGATGAGAGTACTCCTGTAGAGATTCCACCGCCTTTAGAACTTAAGGTTCTTCCGTCGCATCTTGAGTACGCATTTCTAGGAGAGAAGCCGAATATGCCTGTCATCATATCTTCGAAGTTGACAGAGGAGGAGAAAGTGAGGTTGATTGAGGTTCTGAGAGAGCACAGTGATGTGATTGCTTGGAGGCTAACTGATATCAAGGGCATTAGCCCTACTTTCTGCACGCATCGCATTTTGATGGAGGATGTTTACAAGCCTGTAGTGCAGCCGCAGCGTCGTTTGAATCCGAATATGCAGGAGGAAGTTAGGAAGGAAGTTAGGAAGTTGTTAGAGTCTGGTTTGATCTATCCGATTTCCGATTCAGCTTGGGTGAGTCCTACGCAGGTCGTCCCGAAGAAAGGGGGGATGATAGTTGTTCTGAATGCGAAGAATGAGCTTATTCCGTCTCGTACTGTTACGGGTTGGCGTGTGTGCATTGACTATCGCAAGTTAAATGACGCCACTCGTAAGGATCATTTTCCGCTCCCATTCATTGATCAGATGCTTGAGCGTCTCGCGGGTCAGCAGTTCTATTGCTTTCTCGACGGGTTTTCAGGTTATTTCCAGATTCCTATCGCACCAGAGGATCAGGAAAAGACCACTTTTACATGTCCATATGTCACGTACGCGTACCGACGCATGCCGTTTGGTCTATGTAACGCTCTAGCTACTTTCCAGCATTGTATGATCGCGATATTTCAGGATATGGTCGAGAGTTCGATGGAGGTGTTTATGGATGATTTTTCGATCTACGGTAGTTCATTCGATCAGTGCTTAGTGAATTTGGAGAAGATGTTGAAGAGGTGCGTTGAAACGAAGCTGATGTTGAACTGGGAGAAGTGTCACTTCATGGTGACTGAGGGTATTGTGCTAGGGCACAAGATTTCGCAAGCAGGCATTGAGGTTGATAGAGCGAAGATAGATACGATCAGCCAGCTTCCTCCGCTGACTAGTGTCAAGTCGGTTCGTAGTTTTCTCGGTCATGCGGGATTTTATCGGCGCTTTATCAATGATTTTTCTAAAATTACACGCCCCATGACGCGATTGTTGGAGAAGGACATTCCTTTTATCTTTGACGAGGGGTGCCTTAGAGCGTTTGAGTTTCTGAAGGAGAAGTTGGTGAGTGCACCGATCCTCGTGTCACATGACTGGAGCTTACCATTCGAGCTTATGTGCGATGCGAGCGATTACGCAGTCGGTGTGGTGTTAGGGCAGAGACGGCAGAATCATTTTCACCCGATTTACTACGCGAGTAAAACTTTGAATGATGCCCAAGAGAATTACACCACCACGGAGAAGGAGTTGTTAGCAGTTGTCTTTGCATTCGACAAATTCCGTTCGTACCTTGTTCTTTCGAAAACTGTTGTGTTTACCGACCATTCCGCTCTGCGTTACTTGTTTCAGAAGAAGGACGCGAAGCCGCGCCTTATACGATGGATTCTGCTTCTTTCCGAGTTCGATATTGAAATTAAGGATAAGAAAGGGGCAGAGAATGTGGCGTCAGACCACTTGTCCCGTTTAGAGGATCCGAGGAGAGAGGAGATTCGTGAGGAGGCGATAGGAGACAGATTCCCTCACGAGTCTATTGAGTCTGTTACGGCAGGGACCGAGGATTTACCATGGTTTAGCGATATAGCCAATTATTTGGCCGGAGGATTCGTGATGGATGGTATAAATCGCCAGCAGAGGAGAAAGCTTTTGAATGAGGCGCGGAAGTATATATGGGACGAGCCTTACCTCTTTAGGATAGGAGGTGATCGAGTTTTGAGGAGGTGTGTGAGTAGAGAGGATGGTTGGGACATCATTCGGCATGTGCATGAGGGTTTGACAGGAGGACATCACGGTCCGCATGTGACTGCACAGAAGGTGTTTGATTGTGGATTTTATTGGCCGACGGTAGTGAATGATGCGGTCGAATTTGTAAGAAAGTGTGATCGTTGCCAACGGACCGGCAACATCTCATCCAAGGATGAGATGCCCCAGAATCCTATTCAAGTGTTAGAAGTCTTCGACGTTTGGGGCATTGATTTCATGGGGCCGTTTCCATCTTCGAGTGGGAATCGGTACATCCTCGTTGCGATAGATTACGTTTCGAAGTGGGTGGAAGCTCAAGCTTTGCCTACGAATGATTCACGAGTGGTGGTGAGGTTTTTAAAGAAGTTATTCACGCAATTTGGTACTCCTAAGGCAATTATTAGTGATCGCGGTACGCATTTTTGTAATACCGTTATGGAGAAGGCGTTAGAGAGATATGGAGATACGCACCGCTTGTCTACCGCGTATCATCCGCAAACGAGCGGTCAAGTGGAGAACGCGAATCGAGGAGTGAAGAGAATTTTAGAGAAAACGGTAGGGAAGAGTAGAAAAGATTGGTCCGACAAGTTGGACGATGCGTTATGGGCATTCCGCACCGCCTATAAGACGCCACTAGGTACGACGCCGTTTATGATTGTTTATGGGAAAGCGTGCCATTTACCGGTCGAGTTAGAGCATCGGGCTCTTTGGGCGCTCAAAACGGTGAATTTAGATTTGACCGAGGCCGCTAGGAAACGATTTTTCCAAATTCATGAGTTGGAGGCGCTTCGTGACGCCGCGTATGATCGGTCGTGGAGCATCAAGGAAAAGTCGAAAGCTTTGCATGATAGAAGGTTGCGGAAGTTGAAAGAATTTCGAATAGGTGATCAAGTGCTTTTATTTAATTCGAGATTGAAATTGATTGCCGGAAAGTTGAAGTCGAGATGGTCCGAGCCGTACGTCGTGAAGGAGGTTTTCCCGTACAGTTGCGTGGAGTTGTTTGATGAAGAAAAGTCGAATTCGTGGAAAGTTAATGGACATCGGTTGAAGCACTACTTAGGGGGTCCCATCAACACCACCGAAGAGGAAACCGTTCCTCTTTCGGACCCGCCTAGCACCGCCACGTAGTTTCTCGAGTAAGTACTCGAGTGTATAGTTTGTACATTGAGTCGTTGTTCGTGTCGCGTCGTTAGTTTAGTGGTTTGTGTGTTTTTGCGTCTTTTTTGTAGTTTTTTGTATGTTAGCGTCTTTTATGTGTCGTCAAAGCATTTTGCAGGTATACATTCCTTCACGTGGACGAAGTCGACAAACGAGCAGCATAAAGGTACGTTTAACAGTAAAAACGACAAAATAAGGGCCGGGGGTGTTTTGGGAATTAAATAAAATCAAAAACAGCAACCCTACTGTTGCTGTCCAAAGATCTGCTGTTATTTACTGTCCAGGCGGCCCGCATAAAACCATTGTTTAAGTTGTCGCGGCCCGTTTGGGTTTAAAAGAATTTTAAAAAACATTAGCGCGATGCGGCCCGCCTACACTTAGCTTAAAACCTACGCGGGCCGCGTGAGCGTTGTGTGCCGATAACATCAGTAAACCCCAAATTCAGTTCAAATTAAAACCCTAACTTTCAAACCCTTTCCCCTCTGGCGATTCACACCCAACCACCACCATTTTCACCATCATTTACACCTCCACCACCACCACTCTCCGCCGCCGTTAACCACCATACACTACCCACTACCACCCCTGTTACAACAACCCTGCACCGGCCATCACCATTACCATTTAAACCCTCAGCCAGCACCATTACCTCTCATCACCACTATTAAAACCCCACCACCACTGTCTACCACCACTTCCATCACCGGTCCACCACTCACTGTTTCAGCATTTGCTTCGAGTCGTCGTATACAAGGTATGTATCCTTCAATTTGTTTTGTTCGTGGTTATGTTAATGTGTCGGATCAGGTCTGTTTGGTTTGTTTGTTTTGTTGGGTCAGTTGTTTATGTCTACAGGTAGATATCGAGTCGTTTATCGAGTCTTATATGCAGCGTTTAATTGTTTATCAGTCGAGTCTAATTTGGTCAGTAATATAGTTGTTTGGTTTGTTAGATGTCGAGTCCATAGGTTTGTGTTGAGTCTGTCGAGTTTTGGTTGATTTTGAGTCTGTTCAGTTTTGTTTCTTAGTCGCGTCTGTCAGGATTGTTAGTGGTCAGGTCTAGTTTGGACAGTAGGTTATATGAGTGGTTTGTTTTGCTTATTGAGTAAGTTGTGAGCAGGTCTGTTATGAGAATATTGCAAGGGTGCGGGTGGATTGGTTTAGCTAAATAGAGTTGACGATTGCTTTCGAATGATTATTTGCGATATGGTTTGGACACAATTAGTGACATGAGGGGGGTTGGTTTGTTTTGTTTGGTACAATAAATTCGGACAAGAAATTTAGACGGGTCAGGCTATAAACGGGCTGTTTTAGGATGCTTATTTGGTTTTAACGGCTGACATTTGCGAACAGATTGTTTTAGGCGTCGTAAAATTCAAGTGTGGGGAAGCGGTTGTGCGTTTTTGACATAAAGAACAATTTTTTCACCGAATCCACGCGCGCCGTTTCTGTTGCTTCCACATTGGGTTTTCGTTGTTGATTTCTCGGCACTTAGGATTGCTCGAGGGCGATCAACGTGCCGGGAGGGGGTAAAAGTGTAAATTTTGTGTAATTTGCGTTTAATTAGTCATAGAGTCGAGTTTTTGTGTCGGTTAGGGTCGTTTTGAGTCATGGTTAGTGTCGTTGTGCGTCCTATTGCTTCGCTTGATTATTAAGCCGCCTCGCTCGTACTCAATCTCCATTCGGGCGAGGTTTGGTTTGTTTTCGAGTCGTTTGGCGATATGCACTTGTTTCGAACAACGGCCGCGAATGAAATGCTATACGGCCGTCGTTCGACTTTATATTATTTTATTATTAAAATATTATTTAATAAAATCAGAAAAATTCTTAAAAATTTAAAAAACTCAAAAATATAAAAAATATAAAAATAGTTTGTGTTTACTAACTGTTCACCTGTTTTGTGCGTTTATTGAATTGTTTGAACAGGATGGCAGGTGAAGGATCATCTTCAGGTACAAAGCGCAAGAGGCGCGGTACTAGAGCTCAGGAGCAGCCGGCTGATACGCCGCTTAGGGTGGTTGAGTAAAGGGATGATGGGAGCCCACACGGCCAGAGCACGGTGCTATTGGCAGCCCGTTGCTGCGATTTGTTTATGATACGGATGAGTATTACAGGTTGGATGTTATTAAGACGGTGCAGTTGTTGGAATTTAGGAGGATAGATTGGGAGTTGGTTAGTCGATTGGGGCAGGTTGAGAGGCTGCAGGAGTTATTGGGACCGAAGTTCAGGATGGTGTTGGATTGTGATGCACCTCAGTACCACGAGCTTACCTTGGAGTTTCACTCCACATTCCAGTATAGGCATCAGCGAGGTTTTGACGAGCCAGATGTTGTTTCGTTTGTGTTAGGGAAGAGGATATTTAATATGACGCTTCCACAGTTTGTAGTGCAGACTGGGTTCTATACATAGCAGGAGGTCGAGACTGATGAGTTTAGGGGTCTGTTGAGAGGGGAAGTAAAGAAGAGGAAGGATCATTGTGTGGTAAAGGATGATTTGGCGAGGTTTTGGCGCACTATTGCTATTACACCATTTTCAAACAACATGGTGGCATCTGACATCAGAGATCCTTTATATAAGTTTGTGCACAAGATATTGGCGGCCACACTGATTGGCCGACATGAGGGAGATAATAAAGTGAACCGCCACAGTCTGTTCTGTTTGATGTGTATGGTGGAAAATCGGCCAGCAAATTTGGCAAGTGTGTTGGCATGGTTGTTTGTGAGACCAAAGAAAGGTGGGAAGGATGCTAGGTTGTTTGGGGGACCTTACATTACGAGATTAGCAGAGAGGTTGGGAGTGTTTGCGGATTTCCCTGCTGAGAGGATGCACACAAGGCCAGCTCCGTCACTCATGGAGCTGGATAGTTTCCAGCAGGCACGTATTATTACATACGATGATCCACCAGTGTGGTCAGAGGTTTTGCCAGCGCCACCCTCACCAGATCCAGCTGCCGGAGAGGCAACTCAGACTACTATTCCTGTGCGTTACCAGGTGCCACTTCAGAGGCATCAGTTGCCGGTACGTGAGTACCCCATTAAAGAGCCGAGGCGGGATCCGTTGACCTCTGGAGAGTTTGTATGATAGAGTGGAGCAGGTTAGGCAGGAGATGAGGGATGTTAGGCAGGAGGTGCAGCATGTTAGGCAGGAGATGCGGGATGGTATTCAGGTTCTTCTTGGTCATTTACAGTTACCACCACCATCATCTTGGCATCCATTGGAGGAGGAGCCTGCTGATGAGGAGCAGGGCTTAGATGAGGAGTAGATGCTAGTTTGAGGATATGCAGCAGCTTTCATGGAGCTTATATCTTTTGTTTTTATTTATGCTATTTTTATCATATCCTGGTCTGTATTTATATATTTTAAACAGGTTGGTAGGGTTTCGGGGGTTGGTTGATACGATTGAGATGATTCTGACTTATATTATGATGTATATATTATGCTTGTTTGGTTGCTATGATTGTTAGGTCGTTGTTTGTTCCGCTTCCGTTCACGTGTCCGAGTTAGTACAGTTTGCTGAGCGCGTCTGGATTGGAGGGCATATGTGGTATCGACTGGCACATTGATAGTCTCACATATATTCAGCTAAGTCGTTCCACTTGTATACTTTGTATATTTATTTGTTTTTCGTATTTGTTTTTGTTTTTAGGTTTTAGGAGTCGTGTTTTCATCCTTGCATTAGGGACAATGCAATATTTAAGTGTGGGGATGGGACATTTGAGTCTTGAGTCGTTAGTTTAGTGAGTCTTGAGTCATAAAAAAAAAAGTCGAAAAATACAAAAAATTTAAAAAATTTTCAAAAAAATCCAAAAAAAATTAAAAAAAAAAATTAGAAAATGTCTTTTGAAATAAGAAGTTTGCAAAATAAAAAACGGAAAATGATAGAAAAGTCGGGTTTTTGTTCGGGTTCAAATAATAATAATATGATAATAAAATAATCGAGCTTGTGTCTAGTTTGGGATGCGCGGGTAGGCTCAATTCGGTTCTGGGTTCCTTTGATCTTAAATATACCTAATTGTCGGTCTACTAGTGGGTTCTCATCTGAAAGTGGGGAAATTGAAACCGCCAAAAATAGTATAAAGGATGCCGTTATAAGCTAAGATCGTTAGAGTTTTTGGTCATTATCTCGTGAAAAAAAAAATAAACGAGCTAGAAACTAAATGAAAGTAGCCAATTCTATGGAGTCTGTGGTTGGGGATAGCGACTCTACAGCCGGATTACCTCTAGGGTGTGTGAAATCGACCTTGCAAAATAAATAAAAAGTACTGAAGCCTAAGTAATCCGAGTTGGGGATAGCGACTCTACAGCCGGAATGCCTCTGGGTTAGGGAAAGCAACGTCTACGCTCGTAAAAGAAAAAAAATGAAAAAAAGTAATGAAAAAAAAATGAAAAGAAAAAAAAATGGAAAGAATAGATTTGATTTTAAACTCTCTTGATCTTGGTATAAGGCGGTTAGGAAATAACCAAGTGGTTGTTCCTTTTGTCCTATAAGCTTGAGGGGGGATTAGGTGGACTTGCAATTCTTAGCGTGAGACCCTAGGTAGATTGACCGAACTTGAACTAAAATCGCATGATAAGGGCTCGGAACCGGGTTGGGTTTAAGAGGATCATTATACTTGCAATCGCGGCTAACACGAGTGTCGGTTTTAATAAAGTAACTTAAGCTTTTGTCCCGTTCGACTATTCTGACTATGATTCCGTTTGCATAATTCTTTTTCGAGGACGAAAAAAGGTTAAGTGTGGGGATATTTGATGTATTGTAAAATACATCTTTATTCGCATCCGTTTTAGTCGATAGATAGTCGTTTTTATTCCATTTTTAGCGTAGAATGTACATACTTTTGATATTTTGTGTTTTCCAGGTCTTTACAGCCAAAAGGAGCTGAAACGAGAAAAATTCTGGAAAGGCAAAGCGTTGGATCGGAAAACGAGGGCTCGGGAGCAGGAACGAAGAGAAAAATCAAGTCTGGGGCTTCCAGGCGGGCCGCGTAAGCTAACATAACATGTTACGCGGGCCGCCTAAACTTATAACATGATTTCTGGATTTCAGCATTGATACGGGCCGCGTAAGCTTAGGCTTATAAGTTACGCGGGCCGCGAGAGAGTTAGAAACGGGCACCGACTTGAAATCTGCAACGGCTATTAGGTTTTCTAAGTTATAAATCATCTTCATCATCAACAGCCGATAACACTTACGAATTTTGAAGTTCTTGAAGGTGGTTGAAGGCTGTTGAAGCATCTTGAAGCATTCGGAAGGCTAGGAATCATCGGGTAACGATCGGGAGCACTCGGGATAGAAGCATTCGGGTTTATTCTTCCCGTTATCTTCTTTGTTCGTTTGTTTTCAATTGTTTTATGATGAATTCAGATCTGATTACATTGATTATTATGCTTTTAGACATGTTTAGCGGCTAAATTTTATAAACTACCTAGGCATGACAATAGTTTAAATAAAGTTTGGATTTTTATTCGGTTTCTGGCGTGGTTTATGGATTTTCTTGTATTGTAAAAGCTATGGAATTTTAACTTGGTGTATATGCATGCTTGATATTTGTTTTATCGCTGTTTATTGCTTCGTATAATCCTTGGTGACGGTCTTTATCACATAATAGGGTTGTGCTAGGGTTCTTGATTTAGGTGAGTGTCTATATCACGTAATAGATCATTAATCCTTTAGGGTGAAAACGCGTAAGTAACCTTAGAAGTAATATTCGGTAATTTAATAAAATCAAGTGTTCTGCTAATCTTGTCGCTGTGAGGCTCGAGGTTATTAATAGGTCTCAGATTGGTTTATAGCTAGGTCTAAGAAATCGGTCTAGTCCTTAAACATTCTCGTGTCTATTAAACCAAGATTAAAATCCATAGTTGCCTTAGACTTTCGCGCTGTGAGGTAGATTTTCTTATTTAGGCACTTTCAAGAAACTAGAGGACTGTGAGGAAATCTAGAAAACCGGTAAGCGTAACAGCCTAGGTAGTGCCGCAAGAATCGCCTTGAGAGTGTTTGAGGGGCTTAGTGGTGTCTTAATAGGTTTAGTATCCAAAGATCCCGGTTCCATACCACAAAACTATCGAATACAAATCCATTCTGAGTTAAACTTGCGTCTAGCCTAGGTAGTCTTCATCACCACTGGTCAAAGTCTTCGTTCGAGTTCGTGTTAGTTATTTAGCTAATCTAGTTATTCATTATTTGCATTCTTAGGATTTTTAGAAACCCCCCCCCCCCCCAATCAATAAACAAATAGTTTGAGTCGTGTCTGTCCTAATCTAAATAGAGTCTTAGCGTAATCCTTAGAGTCTCGTGGGTTCGATACTCGGACTTGCTTTAGCTTTACTACATTGATCGGTACACTTGCTGGTTGTGTGGTTTAGGGTTTAGATCGAGTCTTAGTTTATAAATTTAAAGCTTAGAGTGTCTAAATTAGGGTTAATTTTAGTTGTTTTAATTAAACCACTTTGTGCACATCAAGGGGGCATGGGATGTTGTTGTGCGACTTAGGGAAATTGGGTGGTGGGTAGGGCTTTGTTATTTTTTTTTAAACTAATTAAAACCAGGGTTGGCTTTCCTAATGGGCTTTGAAGCTTTTTAATGGACTTTTAATTAAAACAAGCCTACTAGATCACTTTTCTACCAAGATTACTAGATCAATTTTATAAAAAAAAAAAAACAAAAACAAAACCCACTAGTAATTTTATAAAAACCATTTCTATAAAATGCTAGAGCACATAAATACGTGCATTCTTTCACAATTACGAGAAACAAATTACAATTAATTAAGTAGTCAAGTAACATATAATTTCACATAATTTATATTCATTCAGTCTTTTCCAAAATTATTATTTCACTTAGTCACCAACGTTCGGGGACATACTCATGTACGGTTCGATAATTCGGTTAATTCACCGAATTACCATTATGTGGGTGTTTGTGTACTAACTTGTCACACCCCCAAAATCCACCATGCGGAGTATCACCGCTTGGAGGCGTGACATGACCAGGATCGAGCCACCAATCATATTGAACAACACAATTAAGTAAATAAAACCAAACATAATACGATTGGTGACCAAAGCTAGTTAACCTTGTTTGGTTTAAACAGCGGAAGCATAAACGTAAGTTCAAAACATAAGTTCACCGTTCATAAGTTTAAAGTCTCAAACATAAGTTCCATAGGTTTATAAAGTTCAATTATTAAGTATGGGATATATCAACCCATGTTCCACAACAACCTCCTCCTCGTGCAAGCTCCCAAAAGCATCTAGCGACCTGTAAGGCATGTAACAACGAGTCAACAACAAAGTTGAGTGAGTTCACGTTTGGTTGTTTAGTTAATGAGTTCGTATCAGGAATCGGAAGTTCGTTTCATAACCAAGTATTACCCATTATTCTTGATTCCCAAACCTTTACGATATTTAGTGGGGGCTTCCCATTATGTATGTTACTAGACTAGGCGTATCCATAAGAGTCCTTCCCAATCCGAGGACGGTGTTAAGTATGAGTGTACGTAGGTTTTACGTACGTGCCCTTCTCATCCGAGGACAGTAGTGAGTGTGAGTGTACGTAGGTTTTACGTACGTGCCCTTCTCAATCCGAGGACAGTAGTAGGTGTGAGTGTACGTAGGTTTTACGTACGTGCCCTTCCCAATCCGAGGACAGTAGTAGGTAGTCTAGTAGTGTTGATAATATAAATAGTTATTCAATCCCATTCCCAACCACCGGGAATCCCATGCCTTAGTAAGGGTGTGAACTCACCTCGGTTTGCTCGGTTAGATTCTCAATATAGTTAACAGTCAAGGTCGGTCAGTCGCGTCCTATTAAGGTACGGATAACTATCAGTTTCTCATGCATAACACGTATCCTACGTACGGTTTATTTGCACATTACTTCTACCACATAACAGGCACACACTTTAACGATTTACGCCCATATATACTTCCCATCCATTCCCCACTCATAAGCAAACATACAATAATGCATATAACACATATAACATGCCAAATCATTCACAGATAGCATACTCGACATTTAGACACGCAAGTCACAACTTAGGTCAATTCAGCATTAATACTCAAAACCGGCTGTTTTCGGACATTTAAATAAAATAGTTAGATCATTCCAAAAATTCCCAAATTTTTATAGAACGTCATAAACATTCCATATTCTATTGTGTAAAAATATCGGGGTCCGGTTCATCACCAATATTTTATAAAAATTCATATTCGGGACTGAACTCAGATTTATGTATTTCTGACCACAGTCCACGAAACAATTTATTAAAAATTCATCGAGTGTCCGATTTACGAAATTCCAGTGGGGTAATTACAAATACTACAGTTATCATCTACAGTAAAATTTTCATGGTCCGATTCATCACAAAACTCAGGTTATGACTGAAAGTACGACACCCATTTATTGCTGTCAAAATTCAGCTTAAGTAGCTGTTACAAATTAACACTTTAAAAATAGTAAACGGAGTCCAAAAATTACGATTCCGGTGCCATTAGAACCGTATTTCATAATAACATATTTTAGATTCAAAATATCAATTTTTCGTTGAGGTTAAGATCTGTTTACAGCCAACAGAAGTGGGCTGTAAAAGTTAGACAGATTCTGATTTCGAGTGTTTAACCATCTAAATCATGTTCGATCGATTCCGTTAACGAGTTTAGTGACCACAACAACATCACATACTAATATTATTCAGCACAACATCAGATAATCAGCCAATCATCATAATCACACAAGATCTACATGATTTATACTAACATTCATCCTTTAACCACCTTGTTCATTACTTTAGTGCAAGTTCTTTAGTGTTTCATAACTTTAAATCATCAAATCACCTATTAACCACTTAAATAACATGAAGAATGAACGGATCTAAGTTCTTACCACTAGCACAAGGCTAGGAGAGTTCGAGTGTAGAAAAGTGGTGGTTAAAAGCGAATAGAGAAGGTCCTTCCACTTCCGAGAGCACCGAGCCTCCTTATGCGAACTCTAGCACCCTTGTATGTGTGTGATTTAGCAAGAACCAAGCTTGAAGGTGTGGGTGGGTGTGTGTGTGTGTGTGGCCGGTTACAAGAAGAGAGGGAAAGGAAGAGATGGAATTTTTTTGTGTTGTGATTTAGTGAAACACAAGACCTTATGGTTCTTATATAATCTCCAACTTGTGGATGACCAAAGGGTAATGTGTTTCAAGTGGCTAGACAAGAATCTAATAAACAATTTAGAAAAATCATGGGGTGTACTTCTTGTCTCTAACCGATTTGGGGGGGGGGGGGGGGGTTGGTTTGGTTGAGTTCCAACTAGATGGTTAGTGAATTAGTTAGGTTTTAAGTGTCTAGTTAGTGCCATAAGTGTGTTATATAATATAAGGTGTGTTAGGGTGTTCGGGGTCCCTAACTAGCTCGGAAAAGTAGGAACAATGTGCTTGGTAATATTTTTATGTTCCAGGTAAAGTCCGGTTGTTCGGTTTGACACTGTTCCGTTAAAGCGCTTAATTAATCCGTAAAGTGTCCTATATATATATTTTTGTAACGTTTTTAATTTCTAACACTTAGGAAATTATAACGGACTATTTAGTGAATTTTCTGTATACTACTAGCATGTTAACAAGCATATGTAAGCATAACACAGATATCAGAAAGCAGTTAAGTAATTCCACGCAGTCGTCAGACACTTTAATTATCATTAATAATTTGTACGGAATACATGGGATTTTGAGGGTTGTCACATTCTCCCCCTGTTAAGAGAATTTCGTCCCGAAATTTAGCGCGTGGTTACTGAGGAAGCTAGTTAAGTTGCGTTGTTTTCCAGATTTTCCTGGGGTGTCACATCATCCCCCCGTTGATTTGGAATTTCGTCCCGAAATTCTGCAGTAGCTTCAGCCTCAGTAGTGGTTGCGTTTTTCTTAAACAGCTGGGGGTACTTGAGTTTCATTTGGTCTTCGCGTTCCCAGGTATACTCTGGGCCACGACGAGCATTCCAACGAACTCGAACGAGAGGTATTCTTGTGTGCTTGAGAATCTTAACATCTCGATCAGTAATCTCTACTTGTTCCTCGACGAATCGCAGCTGGTCGTCGATTGTGAGTTCCTTGAGAGGAACTATGAAGGGCTCATCTGACAGACACTTCTTCAGATTTGATACGTGGAATACGTTGTGAACTCCGCTGAGTTCTTCAGGTAGATCCAACCTGTAGGCGACTTGGCCAATTTTCTCAATGACTTTGAACGGTCCGACATAACGCGGATTGAGTTTGCCTCGTTTGCCAAAGCGGACTACACCTTTCCAAGGTGAGACTTTGAGTAGCACTCGATCCCCAACCTGGAGCTCGAGTGGTTTTCTTCCCTCATCAGCATAGCGTTTCTGACGGTCACGAGCTGCCGCCATTCGCTGTCGTATCTGAGCAATTTTCTCGGTGGTATCTACCACATGTTCTGGGCCAGTGATTTGGCTGTCACCAACTTCTGCCCAACAGAGAGGCGATCGGCATTTGCGTCCGTACAATGCCTCAAACGGAGCGGCTTGGATGCTGGTGTGGTAGCTGTTGTTATATGAAAACTCCACTAACGGGAGGTGCTTTTCCCAGCCATTGCCGAAGTCGATTACACATGCCCTAAGCATGTCTTCAAGGGTTTGGATGGTGCGTTCAGATTGCCCATCCGTCTGCGGGTGATAAGCGGTGCTCATATCTAAACGTGAGCCGAAGGACTTGTGCATTGCTTGCCACAGTTCAGAAGTAAAACGTGCGTCACGATCAGATATAATAGAGATTGGCACTCCGTGCCTTGATACCACTTCCTTTAGGTAAATGTCTGCAAGAGTAGAGAACTTGTCCGTTTCTTTGATAGCCAGAAAATGTGCAGACTTGGTTAGTCGATCTACGATCACCCAAATGGTATCGTTTCCGCGTTGAGATCTGGGCAGGCCGGTAACAAAATCCATGGAAATTTGCTCCCATTTCCATTTCGGGATCTCCGGTTGTTGAAGTAGGCCTGATGGTTTCTGATATTCAGACTTGACTCTCGCACAAGTCAAGCACTTACTGACGTAGGTTGCTATGTGGGCTTTCATGCCAGGCCACCAATACGTAGTCTTGAGGTCGTGGTACATCTTGTCTGAACCAGGGTGTACAGAATAACGAGACTTATGTGCTTCATCCATCACAAGCTCGCGTAAGTTGCCATAAAATGGAACCCAGATGCGTCCGTTAACATAGTAGGCACTGTCTCCCTTTTGTTCTAGCCGCTGCCTCGATCCTCGTAGGGACTCAGCCCTGATGTTCTCTGCTTTCAATGCTTCGGCCTGGGCATCTCGAATCTGAGCGGGAAGGTTGGATTGGATGGTAAGCTGTAATGCTCGTACACGCTTAGGTAAAGTATCCTTTCGACTGAGGGCGTCAGCCACAACATTGGCTTTGCCCGGATGATACTTGATAGCGCATTCGTAATCATTCAAGAGTTCGACCCATCGGCGTTGTCGCATGTTTAACTCTTTTTGCTTGAAGATATGTTCGAGACTCCTGTGGTCGGTGTAAATGGTGCACTTTGTACCGTACAGGTAATGTCTCCATATCTTAAGTGCGAATACAACTGCTCCCAGCTCCAGATCGTGAGTTGTGTAGTTTCTTTCGTGAACTTTAAGTTGGCGCGATGCGTAGGCAATGACCTTGTCACGTTGCATCAATACGCAACCAAGTCCTTGGATGGAAGCGTCGCAATAAACCACGAAATCATCGGTGCCTTCTGGCAATGAGAGGATAGGCGCGCTACAAAGTCTATCCTTTAGATGTTGAAATGCGGACTCCTGTGCATCACCCCAACGATAGATGACACCCTTCTGAGTCAGTGAAGTGAGAGGTTGCGCAATCTTGGAGAAATCTTTTATAAACCTTCTGTAATATCCGGCCAAACCCAAGAATTGGCGGATTTCTGTTGGTGTGCGGGGTGCAGGCCAGTTCTTGATCGATTCAACCTTAGATGGATCCACATGAATTCCATCCTTGTTTACCACGTGGCCTAGAAAGTGGACTTCGCGAAGCCAGAAATCGCATTTCGAAAACTTGGCATACAACTGTTCTTTTCGAAGAAGTTCCAGCATAAGTCGTAGATGCTGCTTGTGTTCCTCCTGACTCTTAGAATAGATCAGGATATCGTCGATGAACACAATAACGAACTTATCCAGGTAAGGCTTGCACACTCGGTTCATGAGATCCATGAAGACTGCCGGTGCATTCGTCAGCCCGAACGGCATAACCAGAAACTCGTAATGGCCGTAACGAGTCCTGAATGCTGTTTTGGAGACGTCCTCATCTCGGACTCTCAGCTGATGGTATCCCGATCTCAAATCAATCTTGGAGTAATAGCTCGACCCTTGCAACTGGTCAAACAAGTCGTCAATACGTGGAAGAGGATAACGATTCTTCACGGTCACCTTGTTAAGTTCGCGATAGTCAATACACATCCTGAAGGTACCGTCTTTCTTTTTCACGAACAAGACTGGAGCTCCCCAGGGTGAAGAGCTCGGACGTATAAAACCCTTTTCCAAGAGTTCTTGTAGCTGTGTGGACAGTTCTTCGAGTTCTGATGGGGCTAGACGATATGGTGCTCGAGCTACTGGCGCTGCTCCAGGAGCTAGCTCGATTTGAAACTCAACTTGGCGATGAGGAGGGAGACCAGGTAATTCCTCAGGAAATACCTCGGGAAATTCGCGCACAATAGGGATGTCTTCAATTCTCTTCTCTTCCGTGGATGTGTCAGTAACGAGTGCTAAAATGGCAGTGTGGCCCTTTCGCAAACACTTCTGGGCCTTAAGGAAAGAGATGATGCCTTCGACAGCACCACTCTTGTCGCCATGAATCACGAGGGGTTCTTTATCAGAACGAGGAATGCGGATGATTTTCTCCTTGCAAACAATCTCGGCTTGATGATGAGATAACCAATCCATCCCAATAACGACGTCGAAACTACCAAGTGTGATAGGAACAAGATCGATAGGGAAAGTCTGACCAGCTAAGACGAGGTTACAACCTTTAACTATGTGTGTGGCTTCAAGACTTTTACCGTTAGCTAGTTCTACCGTGTGTTTGGTGTTCAGGGGTGTTGGGGTGCGCTTAAGAATTTGGCTAACTTTTACGGACACATAACTGGTATCGGCACCCGAATCGAATAAAACAGTAACGAAGAAGTCGTCAAGAAGAAACTTACCCATCACAACGTTGGGATCATTCCTTGCTTCTCCCTGACCAATCACGAACACACGACCCCTGGCACCGTTGCCATCATTGTTTCCTCCATTGTTGCCCCCATTATTGTTCCCGTTTCCTTGGTTGTGATTCTGATTCTGATTTAACTGCGGGCAGTGTCTCTTGAAGTGACCTTCAGCACCACACTGAAAGCATCCCTTGTTGCCCTGTTGCTGTTGCTGATTCTGTGGTGCTTGCTGTTGCTGCTGACGATTCTGATTCGTAGGCCGTGGGCTCCTGCAATCCTTGGCTTCATGACCCATCTTGAGACACCTCTGACAGTGTCCCTTGTTGCACTGACCACTGTGGTGTCTGTTGCATTTGTTGCACTTTGGGTGGTTTCCTCGATATCCACCCTGCCCTTGACTACCAGAAAAGTGCTGACCAGGGCTCCTATGGTCCTCAGTCCTTCGTTGCTGAGACTGAGACTGAACAGAGGCAGAGCCTTTGCCGGAATTCCCATCCCATTTTCGTTTGTTGTCGGTAGGTGCTTCAGAAGTAGCAGCACCAATACGCTTGGGTAGTCTGTTTTGTTCCACTGCCTGGTCGGTGAGACGATGAGCCAATTTGACGACTTGCTGGATGGTACCCAAGTTGGCTGAAGTCACATGACTTTGAATCTCTGGTACAAGGCCCTTGAGATAGAGCTCAATTCGTTTGAAGGGAGGGTTCACCATGGTTGGACACAAGATGGCCAGCTCGTTTGACTTCTTAGTATACGCCTCGATCTCAGATCCCGTCATCTTCAGATTGTAAAATTCCACCTCTAGCTTATGGATGTCATCCCGACTACAGTACTCCTCCTTGATCAGCTCTTTGAAACCATTCCAGGATGTGGCATTAGCAACTGCCAGTCCTAGTAGTTGAACTTGTGCCTTCCACCAGGTTAACGCAGCTCCTTCAAGTGTTCCGGTAGCATATTTCACCCTACGGTCTTCGGGGCATTCGCACATCTCGAAAACTGTCTCAAGCTTTTCAAACCAGTGAAGAAGGCCCACTGCTCCTTCGGTGCCACTGAAAGTGGTAGGTCGACAGTCCATGAACGTCTTAAACGTGCACACAGGAGGTTGAGCATGTTGACCTGTTGCGCGAGAATAAAAGACAAGATTAAGCACGAGGGTTGGTTTGCGAAGGTAGGATCTAAATGTCCTAAGGTGAGTTGGTATGGCAGGTTATACCTCCTGCAGGGTTAGCTGCGAGTGCCTCCGCAACTCGTTCGTTGATCAAAGCCGTCAACTGGGCTTGAGTGAGGTTGATACGTCCTTCGCGTCCGCTCATGATCTTCATAATGAAGCAACGTAAGTGAGGAAAGTGTCGCGAAAGTGTGTAAGTGTGTGGGACGACATTAGAGAGTAAGCACACAAGGTTCAAATAGCAATTATCACGTTATCTAATGCACAGTGAGAACTATCTAACCGACAATATAACATAATCATACCACTTATGGTGTCGAGTCTTGCACGTGGAGCGAAGCGTCGTTGTGGATCGTTGAGCACTGTACAGGTTATAGTCTGGTTTTAATAAAAACTTTTTCCCTTATTAAAAACCAAGTTCACTATAACCAATGGCTCTGATACCAATCTGTCACACCCCCAAAATCCACCATGCGGAGTATCACCGCTTGGAGGCGTGACATGACCAGGATCGAGCCACCAATCATATTGAACAACACAATTAAGTAAATAAAACCAAACATAATACGATTGGTGACCAAAGCTAGTTAACCTTGTTTGGTTTAAACAGCGGAAGCATAAACGTAAGTTCAAAACATAAGTTCACCGTTCATAAGTTTAAAGTCTCAAACATAAGTTCCATAGGTTTATAAAGTTCAATTATTAAGTATGGGATATATCAACCCATGTTCCACAACAACCTCCTCCTCGTGCAAGCTCCCAAAAGCATCTAGCGACCTGTAAGGCATGTAACAACGAGTCAACAACAAAGTTGAGTGAGTTCACGTTTGGTTGTTTAGTTAATGAGTTCGTATCAGGAATCGGAAGTTCGTTTCATAACCAAGTATTACCCATTATTCTTGATTCCCAAACCTTTACGATATTTAGTGGGGGCTTCCCATTATGTATGTTACTAGACTAGGCGTATCCATAAGAGTCCTTCCCAATCCGAGGACGGTGTTAAGTATGAGTGTACGTAGGTTTTACGTACGTGCCCTTCTCATCCGAGGACAGTAGTGAGTGTGAGTGTACGTAGGTTTTACGTACGTGCCCTTCTCAATCCGAGGACAGTAGTAGGTGTGAGTGTACGTAGGTTTTACGTACGTGCCCTTCCCAATCCGAGGACAGTAGTAGGTAGTCTAGTAGTGTTGATAATATAAATAGTTATTCAATCCCATTCCCAACCACCGGGAATCCCATGCCTTAGTAAGGGTGTGAACTCACCTCGGTTTGCTCGGTTAGATTCTCAATATAGTTAACAGTCAAGGTCGGTCAGTCGCGTCCTATTAAGGTACGGATAACTATCAGTTTCTCATGCATAACACGTATCCTACGTACGGTTTATTTGCACATTACTTCTACCACATAACAGGCACACACTTTAACGATTTACGCCCATATATACTTCCCATCCATTCCCCACTCATAAGCAAACATACAATAATGCATATAACACATATAACATGCCAAATCATTCACAGATAGCATACTCGACATTTAGACACGCAAGTCACAACTTAGGTCAATTCAGCATTAATACTCAAAACCGGCTGTTTTCGGACATTTAAATAAAATAGTTAGATCATTCCAAAAATTCCCAAATTTTTATAGAACGTCATAAACATTCCATATTCTATTGTGTAAAAATATCGGGGTCCGGTTCATCACCAATATTTTATAAAAATTCATATTCGGGACTGAACTCAGATTTATGTATTTCTGACCACAGTCCACGAAACAATTTATTAAAAATTCATCGAGTGTCCGATTTACGAAATTCCAGTGGGGTAATTACAAATACTACAGTTATCATCTACAGTAAAATTTTCATGGTCCGATTCATCACAAAACTCAGGTTATGACTGAAAGTACGACACCCATTTATTGCTGTCAAAATTCAGCTTAAGTAGCTGTTACAAATTAACACTTTAAAAATAGTAAACGGAGTCCAAAAATTACGATTCCGGTGCCATTAGAACCGTATTTCATAATAACATATTTTAGATTCAAAATATCAATTTTTCGTTGAGGTTAAGATCTGTTTACAGCCAACAGAAGTGGGCTGTAAAAGTTAGACAGATTCTGATTTCGAGTGTTTAACCATCTAAATCATGTTCGATCGATTCCGTTAACGAGTTTAGTGACCACAACAACATCACATACTAATATTATTCAGCACAACATCAGATAATCAGCCAATCATCATAATCACACAAGATCTACATGATTTATACTAACATTCATCCTTTAACCACCTTGTTCATTACTTTAGTGCAAGTTCTTTAGTGTTTCATAACTTTAAATCATCAAATCACCTATTAACCACTTAAATAACATGAAGAATGAACGGATCTAAGTTCTTACCACTAGCACAAGGCTAGGAGAGTTCGAGTGTAGAAAAGTGGTGGTTAAAAGCGAATAGAGAAGGTCCTTCCACTTCCGAGAGCACCGAGCCTCCTTATGCGAACTCTAGCACCCTTGTATGTGTGTGATTTAGCAAGAACCAAGCTTGAAGGTGTGGGTGGGTGTGTGTGTGTGTGTGGCCGGTTACAAGAAGAGAGGGAAAGGAAGAGATGGAATTTTTTTGTGTTGTGATTTAGTGAAACACAAGACCTTATGGTTCTTATATAATCTCCAACTTGTGGATGACCAAAGGGTAATGTGTTTCAAGTGGCTAGACAAGAATCTAATAAACAATTTAGAAAAATCATGGGGTGTACTTCTTGTCTCTAACCGATTTGGGGGGGGGGGGGTTGGTTTGGTTGAGTTCCAACTAGATGGTTAGTGAATTAGTTAGGTTTTAAGTGTCTAGTTAGTGCCATAAGTGTGTTATATAATATAAGGTGTGTTAGGGTGTTCGGGGTCCCTAACTAGCTCGGAAAAGTAGGAACAATGTGCTTGGTAATATTTTTATGTTCCAGGTAAAGTCCGGTTGTTCGGTTTGACACTGTTCCGTTAAAGCGCTTAATTAATCCGTAAAGTGTCCTATATATATATTTTTGTAACGTTTTTAATTTCTAACACTTAGGAAATTATAACGGACTATTTAGTGAATTTTCTGTATACTACTAGCATGTTAACAAGCATATGTAAGCATAACACAGATATCAGAAAGCAGTTAAGTAATTCCACGCAGTCGTCAGACACTTTAATTATCATTAATAATTTGTACGGAATACATGGGATTTTGAGGGTTGTCACATTCTCCCCCTGTTAAGAGAATTTCGTCCCGAAATTTAGCGCGTGGTTACTGAGGAAGCTAGTTAAGTTGCGTTGTTTTCCAGATTTTCCTGGGGTGTCACATCATCCCCCCGTTGATTTGGAATTTCGTCCCGAAATTCTGCAGTAGCTTCAGCCTCAGTAGTGGTTGCGTTTTTCTTAAACAGCTGGGGGTACTTGAGTTTCATTTGGTCTTCGCGTTCCCAGGTATACTCTGGGCCACGACGAGCATTCCAACGAACTCGAACGAGAGGTATTCTTGTGTGCTTGAGAATCTTAACATCTCGATCAGTAATCTCTACTTGTTCCTCGACGAATCGCAGCTGGTCGTCGATTGTGAGTTCCTTGAGAGGAACTATGAAGGGCTCATCTGACAGACACTTCTTCAGATTTGATACGTGGAATACGTTGTGAACTCCGCTGAGTTCTTCAGGTAGATCCAACCTGTAGGCGACTTGGCCAATTTTCTCAATGACTTTGAACGGTCCGACATAACGCGGATTGAGTTTGCCTCGTTTGCCAAAGCGGACTACACCTTTCCAAGGTGAGACTTTGAGTAGCACTCGATCCCCAACCTGGAGCTCGAGTGGTTTTCTTCCCTCATCAGCATAGCGTTTCTGACGGTCACGAGCTTTATATTCATTCAGTCTTTTCCAAAATTATTATTTCACTTAGTCACCAACGTTCGGGGACATACTCATGTACGGTTCGATAATTCGGTTAATTCACCGAATTACCATTATGTGGGTGTTTGTGTACTAACTACACACTTATTTAACCCTAGTCAAGTGTAATGCAATAATGAATGTTCGTGATAGCGTTAAACATAATATAGTTAAGTCAACGAAGTTAACCTAAAATGTCGGATGTCGCTCTTCTCCTCTTAACGAGCTAACGGTGTTCTTTGTTTTGCATATCACTCATAGGTATACTGATCGAAGAAGATATTTAGAAGATAACCCTCGGTCGAAATACCATCTTCGGGTTCTATCACCTGCGGATTTGAACCGGTGTTTTTTTTATTGGCATCATCCGTGTATTACATGAAGCTATATAATGAATACAATATTTCGAAGAACACGTCTTATATTCTCAAAATCATCAAAACAAAGATGTATACAAAATCTAAAACGCAATATTCTTCTCCAATTTTTTTAAATATAACATTATATGCGATAATAGATATAACAACCCTCCAAAATAGTTTTGACACCCCTAATATAATTATAATGTCCCTATACGTCTCAAAATACACTCCGTATACGGAACCGAGCCCAAAATACCTTATATACTTAAAAAACAATAAAAACAAGTCTGTCGCGGGCTGCGACAGACTACACCTGAGTCTACGCGGGCCGCTAGCACCTGGACAGCAGGCCTCACCCAGTGCACCCACGTGTCAAAATCGTGCCAAGTCTATACTCGACGAATCAGCATTGCTAGGCCCTACCCCCTAGTTCGCGGGCCGCGAAGGACCCTTGTGTGGCTTTTGCGGGGCGCGAGAGATGGCTGATCAGGCACTATAAATAGATGGCTTCGGCTGTTCATTTCAGTCGCTCACAACTTTTCTTTCTCTCTCAATTCTACATAGTATACACTATACCCGGGCATTATACCCCCTAATTAACGAAGTTCTGCCCCGTTGTAAGTATTTTAACCACCGATTACGTATTAGATACGCTGCCCGATTGATCTAAGGTTCCGTAACGGCTGTCGAGATTCTGCCCGACGTAGTCGTTGGAATTTTGTCTCGGGGTGGGTATTACTAATGTAAATATTGGGTTATTATACTAACACGTGTGCATTGTATAATTAATAGATAATCACCAGGAAATCCTAAAGGAAAACCCTAAGATAACAATGTGAGTAATCTCCTTAACCTCAATTGTTTTACATTATAATTAACAGTGATTGAGTATTTGTATTCTACAATTATCGTCGGTATGTTGGGGTTTTGTATACAAAATTTGTTACTACACTGTGAGTAGTAACATGACCACAATTCAGGGTGATAGTACCGTGGGTGGTAATTAAAGTAGAGGGAAACAAATGTAATTGCGTGACCGTCCTCAATACTGTAAAACGGTTTTACCTGTCTTGATTAAACTAAGATTCACTCACCAGTATTTCCCACTGACAAAATGTTTTTAAACGTGTTTCAGGTAACAAAATGTAAAAGTCAAATAGAAGCCAGCTGGACAGCACTGAAGGCTTGGAAAAGTGGCTATAAAACTTACCTAAATAAAGAGATGTTTTATTTAAATAAAATAGGGTTTGGAAATGGGAATTGATAACGATCGAATTTGTTACTAAATTACCCAAGACACGAAAAGGTAATGATATAATCTGGGTAATTGTAGATAGATTAAATAAGTAAGCTCATTTCCTACCAATGAAAGAAACTTTCAGTATGGAACAGTTAGCCAAATTATATGTAAATGAAATAGTTTCATTACATGGGATACCTTTATCAATTAATTCTGATAGAGATAGCCGTTTTACCTCTCATTTTTGGACAAGATTCCAAAAAGCCATGGGAACCAAGCTAAATCTAAGCACCGCTTATCATCCTCAAACGGACGGACAAAGCGAAAGGACAATTCAAACAATGGAATATATGCTTAGAGCTTGTGTAATTGACTTTGGAGGTAATTGGGATGACCACTTACCATTAATAGAATTTTCTTACAATAACAGTTATCATACAAGTATCAATGCTGCACCATTTGAAACACTTTATGGACGAAAGTGCCAAACCCCAGTCTGTTGGGCAAAAATTGGAGAGAAGCAACTATCTGGACCTGAGATAGTGTAAGAAACAACCGACAAGATTGTTCAAGTCAAAGAACGATTGAAAGCAACACGCGATCGACAAAAGAGCTATGTTGATAACAGGCGAAAGCCATTGGAATTTCAGGTAGGAGACAAGGTGTTGTTAAAATTCTCACCTTGGAAAGGAGTTGTCAGATTCATCAAAAGAGGAAAGCTAAGTCCCAGGTATATTGGACCTTTTGAGATTATCAGAAGAATAGGACCTGTATCTTATCAGCTACAACTGACAGAAGGAATGGCAGGAATACATGATGTATTTCATGTATGCAATCACAAAAAGTGTTTAGCCGATGAATCGTTAATAATACCTCTTAAAGATATAAAGGTAAATGAAAAGCTAAAGTTTGTAGAGAAGCCTCTACAAATCGAAGACAGGAAAGTCAAGAATCTCTAACATAAGAGATTGGTTTTAGTCAAAGTAAAGTGGGATTCCAAAAGAGGACCAGAGTACACGTGGGAGCTTGAATCAGAGATGCAAAGGAAATATCCACACTTATTCCAGTATACCTCGAGGACGAGTTCTAAAACAAGGTGGGGAGGATATAACAACCCTCCAAAATAGTTTCGACACCCCTAATATAATTATAATGTCCCTAGACGTCTCAATATACACCCCGTATACGAAAACCGTGCCCAAAATACCTTATATACTTAAAAAATAAAATAAAAACAATAAAAACAAGCCTGTCGCGGGCCGCGACAGACTACACCTGAGTCTACGCGGGCCGCGAGCACCTGGACACCAGGCCTCACCTGGTGCCGCCACGTGTCAAAAGCGTGTCAAGCCTATACTCGACGAATCAGCATAGCTAGGCCCTACCCCCTAGGCCGGGGGCCGCGAAGGACCCTTGTGTGGCTTTCGCGGGGCGCAAGAGATGGCTGATCAGGCACTATAAATAGATGGCTTCGGCTGTTCATTTCAGTCGCTCACAACTTTTCTTTCTCTCTCAATTCTACATAGTATACACTATACCCGGGCATTATACCTCCTAATTAACGAAGTTCTGCCCCGTTGTAAGTATTTTAACCCCCGGTTACGTATTAGATACGCTGCCCGATTGATCTAAGGTTCCGTAACGGCTGTCGAGATTCCGCCCGACGTAGTCGTTGGAATTTTGTCTCGGGGAGGGTATTACTAATGTAAATATTGGGTTATTATACTAACACGTGTGCATTGTGTAATTAATAGATAATCACCAGGAAATCCTATAGGAAAACCCTAAGACAACAATGTGAGTAATCTCCTTTTTGTAAACTGTTTTTACAAAACCTCAATTGTTTTACATTATAATTAACAGTGATTGAGTATTTGTATTCTACAATTATCGTCGGTATGTTGGGGTTTTGTATACAAAATTTGTTACTACACTGTGAGTAGTAACATGACCACAAGTCGGGGTTACAGTACCGTGGGTGGTAATTAAAGTAGATGGAAACAAATGTAATTGCGCGACCGCCCTCAATACTGTAAAACGGTTTTATCTGTCTTGATTAAACTTGGATTCACTCACCAGTATTTCCCACTGACAAAATGTTTTTAAACGCGTTTCAGGTAACAAAATGTGAAAGCCAAATAGAAGCCAGCTGGACAGCACTGAAGGCTTGGAAAAATGGCTATAAAAGTTACCTAAATAAAGAGATGTTTTATTTAAATAAAATAGGCTTTATCCCTATGAAAATGTGTATATTTGAAACTTGGGATTTTCCCATGTGTTTAATATTATAAAATCGTGGTATTTTACTCTGATAAAATATTTCCTAACTACGGTCCTGATGTAAATTCCGCTGCCAAACTGATAAACACCGATACCACTGAAACTGGCCGCGACCGCCCGTTCTCGGGTAGTTAGGGGACGGGGGGTTGCGACAATAGATCTATGAAAGATTAGAATTTCTTTTATTTCATATATACTTCTACTCTTTTACCTAATAAAGTAATACAAAGTTGGTCACGTGTTATCATCACTAGTGGGGTGCCCGTGCGTTGCGGCGGGAACCACAATACTCCAGTTGGTGATTTTAAAGGTGTGCATAAGTTGTTGAACCGAACCGAATTGCCACGTGCAACCCATATCACCTATGAAATTTACAAGTATTTACTTTGTAGAAAAAATATTATGTTCATCGATATACACGTTAGTCCATTTTGAATAAAAATTTATATGTAAACGTAATGAAAAAAATCACGTCATAACAATATGCTCGAAAGCTTTAAAGAGCAAAAAAAACTGAAATAACAAAAAAAAACACACTATACACATTAAACACTATATAACATTATAGAATGAAAGTTATATAGAAGTTATAATAAATTAACTAAAGAGTATAATTTGATAGTATACGTACACCATTCGTTACAATAATTCAATCTTCAAATTTCATAAAATTTTGCTGAAGACAATAATAAAAGTCATTTTACAACAACAAACAATAAATTAATACAAAGTTGGTCACGTGTTATCATCATATTTCACCTCATAATATTTTCCATGCCCAAATCCCTCCATCCCTAATTAAATAAATGTTTTGTAAACGAGGAAAAAAATTTAATCCTATTTTAATGTTATTAATTTCTATTTTTACAAAATCCACCATTAATTAATAAAATATTTAACTTGCCACATATAGACTGTTAATTCAGATTATAATTTTATAATAACTAATTAATAATTAAATCTGCATAACAATTATTAATAAAAATAATTAATTTGATATACCTATAAAATTATTTTCATTTACTTTAACTGAAATTTATATATAAAAGTTACACAATAATAAAAACGATATTACTTATATATAATAATATGTAATGTAATGCATAATTTCAGTCAAATGAAGAATATATATAGGGTAAGGTTCATTTGAGTACCACCCTTATTGTGAGAATTGCGAGAACCAATATTAACACAAAAAAATACCTAAAAAGATCCTAAAAACACACAAAAAAAATTCTTTTTTAATATTTTTCTAATAAAAATCGTTATATTTCGTTACAAAACAAAAAAAAAAAAAAACTTTTTTATTTCGAGTAACAGTTATGGATGCACATGTGCATTTGTATCATTTCTTGGGCAAATCCCGTAATATATTACCAGTAGTAGAAAAATACACTTTCATTTACATTACAATTCGCAATACACTGATTTTTACATTACCAATATTAAGAATACACATTGCATCATTATGTATAACCATCATATAACGTGTTTTGTTACAAAAAGTTTGTGATTTTAAATGATTAAGTAGGCCCATATACATGTGTTTTGGTTAGTTATATCTAGTGGTTGATGATTTGATTATATTTGGCACTTTATGATGTAATATGTTGTTTGGATGGTATAAAGGGTGTTGATTTACATGTAATAAAGTGAAATATTGGTTATAGTATTGTATTATGGATGGTAGGAGGCAATGGTATTGTATTACGGATGGTAGGAGGTAATGGTAGTGTATTATGGATGGTATGATACATGAAAGGGAATGTGTATTCAAAGTGGTGTACCAAAACACGTTATAACATGTTCATACATATATATACACATGTGCATTTATAGTGTTGTTAGTGTTATAACAAGTTCATACGTAGTGTTCAATTGTAGCATGCTATCACATGCAACTTTATAACAGATTTATATACCACGAAAGAGAAAATGGAAAATACAAATATGGTCGTTGTATGAAGAACACGAAACACGTAGTGTTCATGGTCCCAAGGATGGCGTTAATGTTAAGACAAATTGTAGCATGCTATCACATGCAACTTTCCGCATAGGAGACTCCCAAAGTTCGGATCCATCGCGGTGTTGGTGTAATCATTCTTTATTACTAATTTGTGTAACACCCTAAAAATACTAAATTCGGTTATCATGTTTAATATGATGTATTTTAACTAGGAAATTTTAACCTCGTTAAAAATATCAGCTACTTACTAATGTACTGAATGGGTTTACAAATATAACTAGTAAAGATACAAGGACTATATACGGACTGTGACGAACTTGTTTGATTAAAAAAAGAGTATTGTGTGTGTGTCGACCATAGAGAAGAAAAAGGGAACCCACCCAAAAACCTAATTAACAATTTAGCATATGCAATGATGGATTGATGACGAATCTTGTGCATAAGGCTTGATGATTCTTGATCATCTACACCTAACAATCCTAAGGTAAGTTGAAATTTGATATTTGGTGAAATGTAGTTTAAAAAGTGGAACTTGAATGTGCTAATTTGATAGAGCTTTTGATAGTATGATGAAACCGATGTATGAAATTAGTTTAGGACCCTAAATTGAAAGGAATTACATGTAGAATTATGTGTGTGGTTGTTCTAGGTTAAAACTCTCATAGAAGATAAAATAGGTTTTGACATGTTTATGGAACTTGATCCATGGTGGGTGAAATTGTAGATAGCAGCCATATGATGCAAAAAAAAAATGATTTAATCAGTTGAATACCTTGAAATGTGACTTCTAGTAGTATCATGGTAAACATTTAAGATTTAGACATCATGAATGAAGACTAAAAATTAGTGCCCACCAAGTGTTCGACAAAATGTCGACATGTGTATTTGATTGTTACCTAATATTGAAACTTGACGTAAGTGCTATGTATTATCCTAGTGGACCCTTCAATAGAGAAAGCATGAATGATGTGTTTGTAAATGATCGTTTGGGTACAATCTATAGGCAACTCAAGTGAGGGTTCGGGAAACAAAGTCGGGAAGGAGACTCGTTCGAAAGGAAAGATTTAAGGTACGTAGCTATTTTATTATGTTATTACAATACTAATTTTTTGTTGAAAATGCTAAACAATACACTAATGGGAAGTGACTAAAGAATCCCTTTATGGGATTAAATGGAAAAAAAGTGTTTTAAAACAAAATCGTATCAAATGGAATGTAAAACCGAAGTATAAATGACCCGCGGGGTCATACAAGCGGAGGTATTGCCTAATGGAAATAAACGAGGTCTTGGACCATGACGAAAAATGGATAAAAAAAGGGTAGTTGTCACCCGTGTTTGATGAGAATCACGAGTGGCGAACCAAATGGGTCGTTTGTGGTCTATAAGGTCATAAACTAAATATTGAGCATGCAAAACCAAGGTATAAGCGACCCGCGTGGTCGTATCGGCCGAGGTATTGTCCATTAATTACCAACCATGATTTTGATTATGGTTGGGAATATGAATGAGAAACTTTGTTGAAGAATAGAAGACTTAAGTTAAGTAACTTAAAGTCTCAAACTGGTCGATTTGGGTAAAACACCAAATCGAAGGGTAATAAAGGAATATTATGGTTTGTCCAAGGAAATCAACCATTATAGAGGTTATGGTTGAGAGAAATGGGAGAAACCTTTATACGAGAACAAGAAGCATGAATTACAACATGTAATGCTTCCTAACGGGTTGGTTTGAGTAATAAATACCAAACCAAATAAAGGAAGTGGAAGCCAAAAGGACCTTGGTCCGGACAACGTCTTAGAATAACCTTTAAAAACTCTAATTTTATCTATCGGGAGTCATAAGAATCATTAATGGGGCTTGGAATGAGATCTTGATGATCAAAAAGGAATTTAGGGAATTTTCAGCAGCTCCAAGGAATTGCCTACGCCTGGGGTGTAGTATACTGGTGTGTGCAAAATGCAACATATAAATTACATCAAATGAGGCACAAAACTAACCCTTTTTTAGTACTAATGTTGGAAAAAATGTGATTTTGTCTTACTTTTGTATTTTCAAGACCAAATGAGCTTAAACGAACAAAAGGAACAAATATGCAGCAAAAACTAACATAAATACAAAGAAAATGAAAAAAACGTGGCATGCCCGACCCCTCGACAGCATCTCTACAAGCAAAAACAAAAAGGCAGAAGCTGACCATGGGGTTGTGCCCAGCTGACCATGGGGTTGTACCCAGCTCACCACGGGGCGTGGTCAGCCCTGACAAGAAGACAAAACCTGTAGAAGCTTCTACGCCCACCACGGGGCCGTGCTCAGCTCACCACGGGGCGTGGTCAACGCAAAGATACGTAGAATCTTGGCAAATCTTGATAGTACATATACGGTATTGACCACGGGGCCGTGCCCAGCTCACCACGGTGCGTGTTGGGCCCTCTGCTGACACTTGCAATTAATGAAGGAAGAGAAAATGCTGACCACGGGGCCGTGGCTAGAGTTCTGTTCAGGCTATAAATAGAGGTGTTTGGTTCACTTCAAAGGCATCCCTTGGCAAACCACTTCTCTCCCACTTTGCCACCACTCCACCACCACTACAACACCCACATCCACCACCATCATCCATCATTCACCTTAGAGTGTGTATATTAGTCTCGGGATACAAAATTGATCGTAAGAGTTCTTGTCAATCAAAGACCATATTTGGCTAAGTCTCTTACAACAGTTGGTGAAGACAAACATTTAATGTAATACTTTTGATTTTTAATCTTTTTGCACTTTTTATTTGGTTTTGTATTAATGACTTTAATAACTAGTTTCTTATGTTGAAGGTGAAACTTCCTTATCATTTGTCTATGGTGTCTTGGCATTACTTTACTGTCTATATAAAGTAAAAGATTTTCATCATTTATATCTCTACGGTCTATATAGAGTTATGTTGGCTACCTAGTCGGTGGTTAAGGGTATAGTTTGGTAAGGTTCTTGCCTTGTTCAGTGTATAGATCCTGCAGGGACCTGAGTCAAGCTTACTAGGACCTCCTTCAATACCCACTGGTATTGGATGGCGGGGGTGCGAATGGCTTGATCCCCTCATATGTAAACTACTATTAATACATTAACCCGGCTACTTGGGATTGTATCCCTACTGACTAAAACCACTTAGCCGAGGGTAACGTCGCCTTCAAAAGAGGGGTCTACCACTTTCCGCATTAATAACTTAATTAATTATCTTTCAATATTCTGACCCTTTGGGATTGTATCCTTGCTGGCTCAAACCACTGGGTTGAGGGTAACGTCACCTTCAAAAAAGGGGCCTACTACTATAACTAAGATAATCTCGTAAAAAGTGCAAAAGTGCGGAAATCATCAAAGGTTACATTAAAGGAGAGTCGGACCCAAGTGATTCATCTTGTCTATCTGTTTTTCTTTTATTTTTATTTTTTTCAGCATTTTAGTTTTTATTTACATGTTTAAAACCTTTTCTAAAAATTTTGATTTGATTAGACATTGAGGATAAACTGGTATTAAAAGCTCTTGTGTCCTTGGACGACCTCGGTATCTTAACAACGATATACTACGCTCACGATGGGTGCACTTGCTCATATGTGTGTTTAGTGTTAGTAGAATATCGTGTTTTATAAATTTAAAACTTGACTAATGTGTTAAAAAGGGGTTAAAATATAAATAAAATCATAACACACTTAACACGCATCACATACTCCCCAGGCGTAAGCTACTCCTGGGAGCTGTTGTAATTTTTTGGAGAAATGGATCGTAATGGAAAAAAAGGCTCTCGGTCGCGCCTCGCGGGAGACACACCAAGCCCCCCGCGACGCGCGATGGCTTCCTAAACCGGCGAAAACTGTTTCGTTTCATGATTTTAACGCCTTCATTTGGTTTTTGTATGTACTAATTGTTCGAATGAAAATGTTTCGATAGGTAATGTCTAAACTAAAGTTTCGTATGAAGATCAGGCTGTGTATAGAACCTAACACTCCCGAAATGCCCATTTTTTCCGCTTTTGTTTATGTTACTTAAAATGACACAAAACGTGATCTTGTAACTTGAATCATACCATTGTCATATTTTGTTTATTCTGATACCGAAACATGAAATCTTTTATCCTAAGCATCTATATGGATTGCGGAATTTTATATCTCCATAATGTGGGTTTTACAAGAGTGTACATTTATTTGAGATGGGTCTTACAGTTCACTACCAAGACAAAGTATGAACTACAATTATATAACCCGTTAGAGGGTCAACGAGATTGAGATCTTGTGGACACTTTGTCGCTTAAATCGGCCTAGCGAGAATGAAAGAAAAGGTATGTAAGTATATGTAAGAGCATCCACATCATTTGATCCAAAAGCGTTGTCAAAACCAAAAGAAGTCAATCTGGAAAACCACCCCCCCCCTATGAAGAATGACATGGACTAGTTTGGCTTGTTCCACCAAACTAGCCCAAAACCTACCCCTTATTTTTTTAAATCAATTTAAAATTAAAAAATCTTAAAATTGTGTAAACTAATAACATAAATATATAAAGTAAAAATAAATAAATTTATAAAAAAAACAAATACATAAAATAAAAATACTTTAAACTAAAAAGATAAATTTATTAAAATTTAAAATATTACACAAAGTAGATAATTAAACCTAAACAAACTACATAATTGAACTAATCATCAACCCTTGGACCGTTGGAGTTGGAGTTGGAGTTGGCATCGGCCATCGAGATGCACAACTGATTGCATACGAGGTTATTTCTTAGTAATTGCCAAAATGAGATGTGAGTAAATCTTATATGCTGTGTATCTTGGTATTCCTGAAGGGTCTTGGCAATCACTTCTACCTCTGTTATGTTGTCACCGCGAGCTATCATGATGTTGAAGAGTTGATGAAATGTGCAAACCTTCACGAACATAGTACTAAACCTTGAAAAAGCTTGGTTCGAAGAGCGATCGGTTTCATCTATATGTTGACGGAATTCTTGAAATAAAGGTTGTTCTAAATGCAACGGCTTCTCGTCTGTTATCTGACACGTCCATTCAAGAAGTGACCTAAGTTATGTCTTCATCTTCAGTCCAAGGTCTCCTGCCATTTTGTTTTATGAGTCTTTGTGGTGAATCATGAGTTGCAAAGTGAACATGTTAGTTGAAATACGAATTAAATTTATAGCCGATAAAGAAATAGTTGTTGCAAAAGTAAGTGTGTGAAAAAATAGTCACCGCAAAAGTAGTTGTTTGAAAAAGGAGCCGTTGGAAAAATTAATATTCTTTTTTAGTATTTTTATATTTATTATTAAATTAATATACTAGATAACCATATAGTAAAAATAATATAAAACAAATAATAAATAAATTGTTTTGTTATTACTTTAATTATTCTGTATTTTTAGTATTTTTTAATAAAGAAATCATATTATTATTAATTAATCATCATCATCATCATCATCATACTCAGTAAATCCCATCAATAGCAAAGCAAAGGTAGGGTCTGAGGAGGGTAAGATGTAGACAACCTTACCGCTAACCCGTAGGAATAGAGAGACTGCTTCTAGTGAGACCTCTGGCTTGATAGTAGTTTTGCATCAAGCCTTGGACATAAGGCACATAACACTCAGCAATCAGGACAAATACCGATTAGTGCATGTACCATTTTATCTTTCAGTTATCCACGCCACCACATGACGCATGATTAACCGTCCTCAACTTTTAACGTCATTTTCACAAAATTAGTAAAATAACGTTAAAATTAGTGCACTTTCACTTTTGTCCCCCGATGGCCCACACATATATACATTATATGCGCATACCGCAAGAGGACGTGATTATTATTAATTAAATCAATTATAAATATATTATATAAATATATATAGTTTAAATAAAAAAGTAAGTTACTAAATGGATGTTTGGAATAGTTTAGTGTTGGAGAAAAAAATGATTTGAAATGGTTGTGGTTTAAAATGCTATGAGATGCGAATGTTGTTAGGTCTAGATTTTGGATTAGGTCAAGCCATATGGATCCTTTACATATAATGTATCAATAGCGTGTCTTACCTTTTTGTTTGACCTGTTATGTGTCCATGTATATAGGTCTCTTAAGGCTATGGGGGAGCGGGTTGCGACATTATTTGTCACTTAAGACCGTTAATCAAATGGTACACCTCCATCCACCTTGATTGATGGCGGGTCGTGTGGATTGAACCAGGTTTACCACGGCCCTCCCATTTGATGATTTTGAGACAAAAATATATTAAAAAAAATAAAGGGGATAGTGGTTTGGGTCATTACCATACCCTTGGGTAGTGATTTTGGATGATGGATTGTAGCGTCTATGTGAAGAGTCATGGTAGTCATGAGTGACCACACCCTTTTGCCTAAGAGAGAAAATGAAGGATTGCTAGTTATCTACGTAGATAAATGTTCTTATTTTTCAAGAAGAGTGGAGATGATCTTTGACCAAACCATGATGACCTTGATATCGGTACAGCTTGCTAGATAGACTCTAGATAGTGGGTACACCCTAAATTTATTAACGATTAGTAGATGTTATGTTAGATATTTTAGTGTAATCGGGATTGACTTGGTGACCAAAGCGAATACCAATACACATCAAGCATGTTAGGAGGTGCGGGAGTGCACGTTTGTTTGAGTTATTATAATTCGAAGTGTACGTGCGGAGCCCGTACTCTACGGGGGTTCCAAGGGGGCAACGCCCCCTTGGCGGGGGTCCGGGGAAACACCCCTGGGAGCAGGGTCCAAGGGGCAGAGCCTCTGGCTGGGGTCGAGCTGCATCAGAAAAATTTTATTTTGAATAAATTGCTTTAATAAAACTGCATCAGAATTTTCTGGAAATTGCCACATTTCGAAATGTTTAAACAATGGCAGTTAATTGGCAGCTTTATCCTAAAAATAGAGTCAACTGCCATCAGGCAGTTACATCCCAGAAACCCAAATTCGTAGATAGATTTTTGGTGGCATTCTTCTGGTTCAGACAATTTCACAGACACAAAAAATACCCTGGTTCAATTCTCGAAAATCAGAATTGTATCCTAATGAATTCTTTGGGTGAACCACAGAAATAATTGATATGAGAATGATTACACGCCTCTCTGATCATCCGGTTTTCTGAAAATTCCCCAATAAAGATCAAATTAGTTTCTGTGAAGATGGCAAGCGGGATCGATGAAGGATATGACAAGCAAGTTTGACAAACTGGAGAAGTTCGAAGAGCAGGATTTCCGAAGATGGCAGAAGAAGATACATTTTCTTCTCATAACGTTGAAGGTTGTGTATGTGTTGACTACTCCAATCCCAGAGATACTGGATGAGGGCAATCTGGAGCAAATCGGGAAGAGGTCGAAGTGGGAGAACGAAAATTACATTTGTCTTGGCCACATTCTGAATGGTATGCCTGATCCCTTATTTGATGTTTATCAAAATGTTGAAACTGCAAAGTTACTGTGGGACACTTTAGAAGCCAAATACATGGCAGAAGATTCTTCTAGTAAGAAGTTTTTTGTCAGTAATTTTAACAATTACAAAATGGTTGATGAAAGGGCTATCATGGAATAGTATAATGAATTGTTACGAATTCTGGGGCAGTTTGCCCAACATGATATGAAGATGGATGAATCCATATCTGTTTCAAGTATCATTAACAAGTTACCTCCTTCCTAGAAAGATTTTAAACATAATCTGAAATATCAGAAAGAAGAGTTAACTTTGGTTGAACTTGGAAGCCACTTCAGAATTGAAGAAGGCTTAAGAGCACAGGAAAAAGTGTTGGTCAATGATGAAAAGAAACAGACTGGAACGTATTATGTGAACATGGTTGAGATGGGTGAATCATCCAAAGGAAACAGTAAGTTCAAATGGAAACAGATGTTTCAAGGAAACAACAATTCGGGTTCAAACAAAAGCCGAATTACCCTTGCTGGAAGTGTGGTAAGGTTGGTCACTTTAAGAGGGACTGTAAAAAGATGAAGAATGCCAACAAGTGTGGTTCAAAGAATAAGAATGAGACTGGTTCTAGTGGGTCCAAGGACCCAGGCAAGCAAGGTCAGAATTTAGTACAATTTAATAATTCGGTTCAGAATTATGTATCACTAAGTTCTGAAGCATATTATGTGCAGGATGATGATATTGCTTGGTGGGTTGATTCGGGTGCAACAAGCCATGTATGAAAGGATCTTCGTTGGTTCAAAGACTTTCAACTAATTGAAGACGGATTTATCATTAAGATGGGAAATGTTGCAACTGAACCAATAAAAGGAATAGGAACCCTGAATCTTGTTTTTACTTCTGGAAAACCTTTACTTTTGAACAATGTTTTGTATGCGCCCGGAATTCAAAAGAATCTATTAAGTGGCATTGTGTTGAATAATTGTGGGTACAAACAAGTATTGGAAAGTGACAAGTATATCTTATCAAGACATGGTACCTTTGTAGGTTTCGGTTATCTATGTAATGGTATGTTTATGTTGAATGTTGATGTCTCTTTTATGAATGAATCTGTTTATGTTGCTTCAACTAGTAATGTTAATGACATAGCTTCAACTAGTAATAGTAACAACTTGACCGATTCGAAATTATGGCATGCTAGACTAGGACATGTACATTATAAAAAGGATTCAGGAAATGTCTAAAATGAGCTTAATTCCACCTATTAACATAAACAATGATAAATTCTATATTTGCAAGTTGAATAAGATAACTAAAAAGCCTTTCATGCAACATATTCATAGGGAAAGTAAAATGTTAGATTTGATACATAGCGATCTATGTGACTTTCATGCTACACCATCACTAGGCAATAAAAAGTATGTAGTAACGTTCATAGATGATGCTACTAGATTTTGCTATGTGTATTTGTTGCATGCTAAAGATGAAGCTCTTGAAAAGTTTAAGATCTATAAACAAGAGGTAGAGCTTCATCGGAGTGGGCTGATCAAAACCCTACACACGGACAGAGGTGGTGAGTATTTTGATCTGGGGTATTTCCATTCGACTAGAATAATACACCATACCACAGCTCCTTACACACCGGAACAAAATGGCGTGGCGGAAAGGAAGAATAGGACTCTAAAGGAAATGGTCAATACCATGTTGTCCTATTTGGTCCTAAGTGAGGGCTTTTGGGGTGAGGCTATGTTGACAGCCTGCTATTTGCTATATAGGGTTCCAAATAAAAGGAACAAGACCACCCCTTTTGAGCTTTGGTATAAAAAATCACCTGAGCTGCATAAGCTGAGAGTTTGGGGTTGTAGAGCTGTGGTAAGGCTAACTGATCCTAAGATAAAGAACATAGGGGAAAGAGGTATAGACTGCATTTTCATTGGGTATGCGGAGCATTCATTTGCTCACAGGTTCTATGTTATAGAACCAAATGACTACGTGTCTATGCATACGGTAATTGAGGCAAGAACTTCAGAGTATGAAGAGAATAGATTCTCTTCAATACCTAGGCTTAGGGACATGGGTCCAAGCTCTAGTAACTCTCAAGTGGCTGATCAAGTGATTGATACTCCTCCGGAACCTAAGAGGAGTGGTAGAGCAAGAAAAGCTAAATCATTTGGTGGTGATTTTTAACTATATTTGGTTGAAGGATCTGGAGATGAAATTAAAATTCAATATCAATATTAAGGAAGATCCTAGAACCTATAGTGAAGCCATGGCATCTCGGGTTGTAGCTTTCTGGAAAGAAGCTATAAATGATGAGATAGACTCTATCATGCAGAATAACACTTGGAAACTGTCTGATCAACCCCCTAGGTGTAAACCACTTGGTTGTAAATGGATCTTCAAGAAGAAGATGAAATTAGACTATTCAATTGATAAGTTTAAAGCCCGATTGGTTATCCAAGGCTTTATACAAAAGGAAGGAATTGACTACTTTGATACATATGCCCATGTAGCAAGAATATCCACTATTAGATTGTTGGTTGCCTTAGCTATAATACACAATCTTGTGATTCACCAAATGGATGTGAAAACCGCTTTCCTGAATGGTGATTTGGATGAGGAGATATATAAACAACTTGAGGGTTTTGTTATGCCTGGCAATGAGCATAAGGTGTGTAAGCTAGTTAAGTCATTGTATTGCTTAAAGCAAGCACCCAAACAGTGGCATTAAAAGTTCGATGATGTGGTTTTGTCTAATGGTTTGGTATTAAACCAAGCGGACAAGTGTGTAAAGGATCAAGTTGATAAAACAAAGAAATTTTTGTCATCTTGTTTTGACATAAAGGATATGGGGGGGGGGGGGGGGGAGTGATCCTTGGTATAAGGATCAAACGGGAGAACAATGACATATCGATCTCTCAATCTCATTATATTGAGAAGATATTGAAAAAGTTTAATTTTCATGATAGTTCTCCGGTTAGAAATCCAAGAGATCCTGCTTTTAAGCTCACACCTAATGAAGGTGTAGCTGTAAGCCAACTTGAATATTCAAGGGTCATTGGATCTCTCATGTATTGTCACACCCCGATATTCCCACGTATTATCGATGGGCCCGGTGGGGAGTATCGTGATGTAGTTGATATCATCATAGTCAAACAACACAATTTTAAATGCACAGCGGAAGCAAAAGATAGATTTATTTCAACCGAATAAAATTGTAATATTAAGTATCACCATGTAGTTGAAACAGATCCACAGGCGGATCAAAATAAACAGAAAACATAGTTCATCAGATTTAAATGCATCCAAGCTTGCGAGACTCTTAACGATGCTAAGGAGAGGCCAGCCTATTTCGAGTAGTACCTGCACTTAACCTTTTTGGGAAAATATGTCAGTTTACACTACACTGGTAAATACAATTAACTGACTCATTTTGAAAAGGTTTAGAAAATTGATTTGATTGCACAAGGCACAAAACATTTTATAACTTGGGATAATTATTTATATATAAACTTGTAAAAGAATTACATGTTCGTTATACGTTCAGTAGCCCGGGTTGACGCCAGGTTAAAGATTAATAGACACACCACATGATATAGTCCCGCGGCGGGTTATTCCCGAAACCGGCGGTTATACCTTATTATTTATATATGCACTGTCGGGTGTACGCCTACACCCCGTGCTTAGGTCGTGGCCATTTCTTGAAATGATGCCAAGGATATCCGGGACATGGTCATTAATCCCCCAAAGGATTTAAGCAAACAAAACAATTTAAATGGGACATTTCAATAACTTAACCTTCATACGATAAAAAATTCAATGCCCGACCAAGCGGTATTTTATATACCGTACCCCAAGCCCGTATAGGGAAAATAAGTTAAAAGTATTTACCTTTGCAAGTATTAATCACAAATAGCAAGTGCGTGTAGCTTTTACCGGATCTCTTATTCTGGAACAAAGGTTTTTAATAAGCTATTAGATTTCCTAACGGGTCTTTAATTAAGCCTAAACTTAGACCGGTTAGTTTTAAAGGAAGATACGGTTCAAACGCACGATTAAGCGAAGACTGGAATAGAATGTGATTTAGACCCGACAAGTTTGGAGACTTGTGTAATATGGGTAAACTAAACACATTCTGGATTTTGAGACAAAAACGATAAGGTTTGACCCGTTTCGGTTAATTTATGCAATCTAGTTACATAAACCGAACCGAACGCGCAAGATGCGTAACGGGTAACCATATGAGTCATATACAGGTTTCCTAAGTTAATATGACTTAAATATGTTGTGACATCAGTAAGATATCTTCTATTATGCCCAAAACGAATTTAAACTCAAACTATGCCCCGAAGGGGCATTTTGGTCATTTTAAAGGTTATAAAAGAGTTTAAATAATAATCTGAGTTACAGGTCTTATTTAATCAGTAAAAATATTTATTTTAATAAGTTATATTAGTAGGTTATTATATATATGTGAAATTTATCATATCTAACCAAACTATGCACCTTAGGGGCATTTTGGTAATTTCACATAGGCTTAAAAGGTCAATTCAGGAAATCTGACTTTAAAACTTTTACTTACTGTTAATATATAAATATTTACTGAAAATATCAGTAGGCATCAAGCCTTATATGTTTAAAATAGTTTTAATACATACTATGCGTTAAAAATGCTTAAAAAGGCGATTTTGAGTTATTTCCGGGTTTTTAAAGGAAAGCTGATATTTTTATTATTCCAGAAGGCTCAAAATGTTTTATTTATCATATTAAATCAGTAAAAAAAGGTTTGGTATCAAAATAATTTATAAAACTCATTTTATAGCCCAAAAGGGCAAAACCGGCAATTACCGAATCAAACTTAGAACTCTATGTTATGCTCAGCCTAAAATTAAATAAAAATCTTAAAAAATTCCAAAATATTATTTTATATCAGTAGGTAAAAATTTTGGTATTAAAAATTGGGTTTAGATAGGCTATATGCTAATTATGCCATTTATTTAATAAAAAGCTTTCTAATTACGCTAATGAGCATAACTCCTAATCTAGACCTCCAATTGATGTCAAATTTTAGGGACAAGTCTAATAAATCAGTAACTAAGGTTTCTATTCTTTTACATTTTCAAAATTTATGTTTTAAGGTCATAAGGGCATAATAGTCAACATTTAAGCATTTAACGGAAACATGCATATGAATCGGATAACTATTGAACCAAGTTGTATAATCACAGAGGGTTATACTAACATGAGACCTGGTCCAAATAAAGCTCTAAGGCAATTCTAAACTATGTTCAAACGGGTCAGAACTGAAAGTCAAAGCAGAAGTCAAATTATGCGACTTTCGGTTCCGAACCGAGCCTAAACTGAAAATTGTCGGGTTGAACATGTTTAGACATGTTCTTACATTAATTACCAAGTTATATTAATGATAAAACAGGTTGCATGGATCCTACATTGCTAATCATGCATAAATTTGAAAATAAGCTTTCTGTTGACTTTTTAAGATTAGCTTTGACCCGACAATTGACCTAGTTAAAGTGGGAATCAGAGGTTACCCTTTTAAGGGTTTATTACCCACATAATTACCAACCTATAGGTACTTTCAATTCGAGATTTGACTGAACAATTATTGATTAATCTCGAAGTCAAACCTTAATTACGACGGTTTGACTTTAAGCTAATTAACTAAGCTAAACTGAATTAGGAAGGGTTAAGGACACTTACAAGAATCCTAAGCACGACTAGGGATCTTAAGAAGGCTTGTTGCTGATCAGAGGAGCTCCAGAAATGAGTCTTGTGAACTTTGCAAATGAATGAGTCCAATGTTGCAACTAGAGGGATGCTTATATAGCAAAAATGATGCAACAAGATGATGCCAAACAACTCTACTTGTGTTTCCAGATCAAGACAAGTGCCCCTATTGAATGTTAAACCATTGGCTCTGCCCCTGAAACTCGAAAACAGGGCCTTCAAAGGCGGTGTAACAGGCTAGACTTGCACCTGTCAAGGTTTTCTGCATCAGATGACCCCTTGCGTGACGCGTAGGTCTCCTTAAGGAGCCTACGCGTAGCGCGACGCCCCTTGTGACCAAATTTCAACTTTCAAATTTTGCTGTTTTGGTCTCTGGTCCATATAATCTTTATTTAACTTTCATTTATTGCGTTTTGGACCCTCTAACTTGACTTTTGAGGGCTCCAAGACATATACAAACTTTGTTAAGTCCTTGGTTAACTTTGTTATCACTCGAAAAGTCATAAATTTCAACGTTGATGCTTTTAACCCCTCGTATACGAATATTGTCATAACTTTCTCATACTTTATCGAAAGCTTGTGAAATTTTTTTCACATATTCTAGTGAGTATAATTTATCATCACAATGTTTCGGGTTCGTTAAAAGGTCACTCAGAGGTATACATTAAACATGTTGACACCTTTAACCTCTGTAGTTTGTAATCTCTCACTTTCTTTCACAATTAGCTTCGTATGATGCATGATTCATTCGTTTAAGGGTATAAACATCTTGTAGGGTTATTGTAAGGTATATTTATCCATTTTTGACACTTTGCACCCTTATATTCACATATTTTCTTTATTTGTCAACTTTAGTCCCTCTAAAGTAATCTTTTACACGTTTAAAGCTTATGACACGTGTCGATACACTATTGGACATAAATTTTCGAGGTGTTACATGTATGCTATGATTAGCACTAGACCGGATATAGCTTATGCTATTGGAAAGCTTAGTAGGTATACTAGCAATCCAGGTGCAAGTCATTGGCAAGCAATGAATCGAGTATTTAGGTACTTGAAAGGAACCATGAAATATGGTTTGAATTATACTAGATTTCCTTTAGTTTTAGAAGGTTATTCGGATGCAAGCTGGATTAACAACATGGAAGATCGTTCTTTCATAAGTGGATGGACTTTTCTACTTGGAGGAGGTGCCATATCTTGGGCGTCTAAGAAACAAAATTGCATAACTGATTCGACAATGGAGACCGAGTTTATAGTATTGGCCGCAGCTAGCAAAGAAGTTGAGTGGCTAAGAAACTTGATTTATGAGATTCCATTGTGTCCTAAACCTATATCACCAATATCTATTAGATATGATAGTGTTGTTAGCTTAGCTAAGGCCTATAGCCAAGTGTATAATGGAAAGTCTAGACACTTAGGTGTTAGACACAGCATGATTCGTGAGCTCATCATGCATGGGGTGATATCGGTGGAGTTTGTGAGAACTCAAGAATATTTAGCCGACCACTTAACCAAAGAGTTATGTAGAAATCTTATACACAAGGCCGCTGTAGGGATGTGATTTAAGTCCACATGAGATTTCTTGTGTTAAGATACCCAATTCCCACCTAATATGACGTTAGGTGCTGAATTTAATGCGGAAAGCTTAACATCTAGAAATTGGAACACATTAGTAGCATCATCCCAAGGTATGCGTTCAGACCTGCAAGTTAAAGGAGGTTGAAGGTTTTCTTCTTAATAGTACTTTGAAAAATTGCATATGCAGGTGCAAGAATAAAGAGCTACCTATATGAGCATGAAGTTTAGCCGCTTAAGAAGCTAGGACTTGGCTTTGATATACTCATTCAAGGATGGGACACAGGCGAGTAAAAATAGTGTCAAGAAAGGACATTAGAGTATGTAAACTTGTGTGTATATTATCTTCATGTATTCACTGAATAGAAAGGGTTCAATCCTTAGCGACACCCCTATATTCGAATATTTGGAATGTGTAATATACTAATGTGAAACTCAATTGTTGCGATATTTTATTTATGCATAAGTTTGATTGTTGTGAATTTGTTTAAGTTAATCAAGGATTACGCTAAAATGGGGGAGGAATGTTAGATATTTTAGTGTAATCGGGATTAACTTGGTGATCAAAGCGAATAATAATACACATCAAGAAAGTTAGGAGGTGTAGGAGTGCACGCTTGTTTGAGTTATTATAATTCGAAGTGTATGGGCGGAGCCCATACTCTACGGGGGTTCCAAGGGGGCAACGCCCCCTTAGCGGGGGTCCGCGGGTAACACCCCTGGGAGCAGGGTCCAAGGGGGGGGGGGGGGGCAGCCCCTGGCAGGGTCCAAGGGGCAGAGCCCATGGCTGGAGTCGAGCTGCCATTAGGCAGTTACATCCCAGAAACCCAAATTCGTAGACAATTTTTTGGTGGCATTCTTCTGGTACATACAATTCCACACATTTAGCTTGTTCTGGAATCTCTTAATAATTGGTTCCCAATATTTTAAGCGCTTCATATCAGCCCCTATAGGCAGTAGTCCTAGGTATACAAATGGACGTGCACCTACACCACACTTCAACATATCAGCCATAAAGCTACCGGAACCACAGGAGGGTCCGGGGGGTCAGTTGACCCTCCGGCTGACCAAATTCCAGCTAAACATTCAGTTATCGGACATATATTTTTTGGTGTGTTTCGGTTTGACCCTCTAATCTTTGTTCTGTATTGTTAAAATTGAAGAGAGAATAACAAGGATTATAAGTTTTGTAATTTTACTGTTGAATCTGGTTTCTTAATTGCAGAGAATGAACCGTTTTGATGAAGAAGAAAAAGAAGATGACATATATAATAAAATATTCACAATTTGAGTTTATGTTAAACATGTCTATTTACTCATCTAATCTGACAAAAGTGATAAAAGAAGGGTCGTATTATTGGCACACCTTGGGGGATTAAATTGACACCCTCAATACGCATCGTATAGGCCTATACGATGCGTATTGAGGTGGGTTCAAACTTCTATGTCAGCCATAGGCTGACAATGTCCCCTATCAAAAAGTAATACGCATCGTATAGGCCTATACGATGCGTATTGAAGGTGTCGATTTATTTTTTTAATTTTGCAAGGTAGCTTCCTATCACGCGGTAGCTTTCCTTCACGCGAACGAAGAAGCAGCACTTTGGACATTTGTTGGTCTTCAAACATCTAGGAAACATTATTTGAGAATACCCCTGAATTTATCGAAGTTGTAGAATGAGATCCTCCACTGTTGGGTTATCATCTTTCAACCCCATTTTCCCTATATTTATCGATTCTGTTTTTCAATGGGGATGTAATGCAATTATTCCTCTCAATTGAATAGACAAACACTTGCTTCATAGGACTCACTTGAATCATCTCGGATGTAACAACGAAGATGAACATTGTATTTATCACGAAAGTACTGAACAACCGAGATAACAGCTCCGGTTTCAACAGTTGCATTTGGAACAAGAAGTCTAACAATTCGTTCATTATCTGATGTTGTCTCAACAATATGAATGCACGCAACGAATATCCACAATCCAATCAACGCACATTATGTGTTTCAAATCAAGGGTCCCATCATTACAACCACTTGTTTGAAAATGGCCAAGGGAGTTGAAAAAACTGCAATGGGAATTGATCTTGGAATAGCATACTCTTGTTACCATACGACACATGATAAAAGCGCTTCTCTACAAAATCTGGGATTATCCGCAAATTGGGAACCACATATTCGCTTCAAGATTTACGTCTGATGTCCAAGTTTGATCACATTTGACTTCATCTGCGGCAGTCCAATGACTTTCATCCCACGTGTCTGCACCGTGATCTTCATATTCTTAGTTCAATACCAACTCATCTTTAGTAGTGTTTGTTTGAGAACCTGATTCAGATACACAACGGTTCTCCAATTCCAGATCAGTAAGCAAATACACAACAGTTCTCCAATTCCAGATCAGTAATGTAAGGAGAAGCGTTGAGATAATGGACATCCATCAAGCTCAAAAAGAAAACTTATGTTTTTCCCATAGTCACAAACGATTGTGGTTTGTATTTCCCATAGCCACCATTTCCGTAGTAAAAAAACGGTTGCGGTTTGCACATTCAATCTTCATTGCTTCATTAAAATTAACAAGGCGGTCTTAGATGCATGAAGCTTTGATGTATGTTGCAAGTTAAATCCACAATCAATGTATGTTGGTTAATTGTAAGTATTGCATTTGCGTTAACACGCCTCATTTCATCTTTTTTACTCTTTTCTTCAATTTCAACAAATATTTTCAATAACCAGCAAGCAAATACACAACAGTTATCCAATTCCAGATCAGTAATGTATGGAGAAGCGTTGAGATAACGGTTCTCCAATTCCAGATCAGTAATGCATTCTTTTGGTAGTTAAACCAAACACGATCAGGTATCGGAGAACGTGTACTTCAAAAATTCGGTCGAATAATGGCCAATAAGAAACAAATCTGTAAAAATACAACTGATTACTCGCCATTCTCTTGCACCTTCTGCAGACATGCATCTCTGAGCAGTCACCGAGAATGAAAAGACGCTTATTAAAAGTTCCTCAGGCTCACGGCAACCGCACTAGTTTTCCAATTAATTTAACTATGTTGGTTCGGTTTAGTTTTTTTCCGACTTTTCAGTTATGTTTCAATAAATAATATCTGATTGAGAAGCACTAACATAACAACGGTTCTGCAATTCCAGATAAAAAATAAAACTTGTGTTTCCCATAGTTACAACGATTGCGGTTTGTATCCTACAGCTGCATTTGGAGCAAGAAGTCCAAAAAATACGCTAAAATACCCTAAAATACGCTAAAATACCCAAAAATACACTAAAATACATGAAAATGTGCTGCAATATGTTAATATACGTTATATTACGATAAAATACGCTAAAATACATCGAAATACGTTAAAAAAAACCGAAATACGTTAAAATACGGTGAAATACATTAAAATACGTCAAACTGCGTTAAAATACGCAACAATATGTTACAAGACGTCAAAATAGGCAAAAATACGTCAAAATACGCGACTAATGATATTTTCACACGCGTATACATATATCACGGCACTATACAATACAAGTGGATTTCAAACAAAACTGTACGTAATCATATAATACGATAATCGCACGCAACCGAATGTCACTGAAACGACGTATGTTGAAGGTATATGTCATAAAATGACAAAATATGTGAAAGTTCGTAAAAACGACACGTATACGCGTCGAACCGAGGAAAACACGATAAAACTAAATTTCAAATTATGCCATATACGATCGTATAGGCCTATGTTGTATCGTATATCGGATTAATACGCATCGTATAGGCCAATACGATGCGTATTAAACTTTGTATTTTCTCAAAAATACCCCTGAATTTATAAAAAAATAGGGGTATTTCAGTAATTTCGACGATTAATACACATCGTATAGGCCTATACGATGCGTATTAAACTATGAATTTCTCAAAAATACCCCTTAAATGTCTCCTAGATGTTTAAAGACCAAAAAGTGTCTCGAAAGTACTGAACAACAGAGATAATAGCTTCGGTTTCATCAGCTGCATTTGGAACAAGAAGTCCAATAATCCGTTGAAACCACATATTCGTGTGTTTCACATTATGCGTTTCAAATCAAGGGTCTCATCCTTACAACCACTTGTTTTCAACGGGGATGTAATGCAATGATTCCTCTCAATTGAATAGACGGACATTTGCTTCATAGGACTCACTTGATCGTCTTGGAAGTACTGAATAACCGAGATAACAGCTCCGGTTTCTTTAAATCACACGAACAAGCATGCCTTGAAGGAGTCTAGAACACTCGTAATCCTCACTCGGCTTTGACCGGACGAAATCTATGATGAAACTATTCGATTTCACGGTGAGTGGAGAAATTAGCGACGGAGAAACTATTCGACACAGACATGCATCAAGAAAGAAGTATATAAAGAACCTTCAAAAGTTAGAGAATATACAGACTTCAAAAGTTAAACATATTTTATTAGCTATTATACCTCGTTTAATAGCAAGATAAGAAGGATGAGATATCAGCAGTTAGCTCGAAGAAGTTTCTCTCGATCATTCAACACATGTGATCCAGAGGTCGGTCTCGGGTGGGCATAAGGTGTGTAGATAGATAATCAGGTGTGCCAATACAATTTCCCATTAAAAGGAGAAAATACGGAATGACAAGGGTGCTGGTCTTTTCTTCCACTGTTAATGTTTTATTTTTTTCTACTTTTAGAAAGGTTTGACCACCTCACGACTATAATAAAACAGAACATAATCCCAGATAGTCTAGAGAAGCGCTTTTATCATGTGTCATATGTTGGACGGAATATATGGATGGAAAGCCCGCATAGTTTGTTTTTTTTATAATTTTACAGACGATTTAGACAAACAGAGAATACGTTATGAGATTCTTCGAGAATTAGAAAAGGAGAAAATACGGAACGACAAGGGTGCTGGTCTTTTCTCCCACTGTGCAAACTTGAAGAATCTCACCATAACACATTGTAGACTGGTGGGCTTAAAGATCCGTGGGCCCTATTGTCGGATCTGTGACTCCATGGAAGATGTGATTAAGGTAAGCGTGCCGTAAAATTGCATCTGATTTTTAAAACATTCCCACTGACATAATATTTTACAAATTGGTAGTTGTTACCACATGACACATGATAAAATCGCTTCTTTAGACAATTTGGGATTATGTTCCGCAAATTGGGAACCACCTATTCGTGTGTAAAAGCTCGAAAAGATGACCGAATAGAGATCTGAATATCCCCTTGGTAGTTTTTTACCACATGACACATGATAAAAGCGCTTCTTAGACAATCTGGGATTATGTTCCGCAAATTGGGAACCACATATTCGTGTGTAAAAGCTCAAAAGATAACCGAATAGAGATCTGAATATCCCCTTGGTAGTTGTTACCACATGACACATGATAAAAGCGCTTCTTTAGACAATCTGGGATTATGTTCCGTTTTAGGGTTTCTTCATCACCTATAATAATGTCGATAAACATTGATCGGAACACGCCGCTTCTTTAGACAATCTGGGATTATGTTCCGTTGTAGACTGGTGGGCTTGAATGGTTTTAATATTATGTTTCGTCAAGATCTTTATCTATCATGTCATCGACCAACTGCTCGAAATCCATTCCGTTTCTCGGGTTCGCATTTATCATGTGTCATATGATTGTCTAAAGAAGTGCTTTTATCATGTGTCATCTGATTGTCATTCCAAATAACTAGCAGAAGACGTGTCCGGTTCTTCTCCTAGTTATTCGAAATGTTTCGAATCATCATGGAAGACGTGTCGGGTTCTTCTACTAGTTATTCGGAATGTTTCGAACATGTTGGGAATAAAACAGAAGCTATCAACGTGAGGATGGGTACAAAACCCGACATGTCTTCCATATCAGCGTTGTTTATCACCCTATGTTTGCATTGGAAGCCCGACTAACAGTCTTGCAATTACTTCTTAATTAAATTGCTACAACCTTCCTTTTCCTTCAATTTTCAGAACATTCTCCCTAACATGATAAAAGCGCTTCTTTTGCTAGTGGGCTTGAATGGTTTTAATATATTTCATCTTGGACTATCTAGTCTAATACTTGAAAATGGATATGATCGTGTCAAGATCTTTATATATCATGTCATCGACCAACTGCTCGAAATCCTTTTCGTTTCTCGGGTTCGCATTCGACACAAGACACCAAAAAATAAACTTCAAAAAATTAGTGCCTTGATACGCATCGTATCAAGCCCGCCGCCAGACATAACCTGCACTTGTCAGTCTGCCATGTCTTTTACTTTATTTCAATACGCATCGTATAGGCCTATACGATGCGTATTGAATTGAAAAAGTGTGCGGATAGACAGTGGGTGTGTCATTTAAAAACCCCTAAAAGTATGATCTGTGTAAACTTTTACCTTTTTACATTATTTTTTTTTATTTCTTTAAGGTACTGTTAATTGATTGTTTATTTGTTTTTTATTGATATATTTTTTTATTAGTTTACTAATGTAATAATAATTAGTCCTATTGTTTTAGGTCGTAAGATTAATTTATTATTATTTTCGTCATTTTAATTATTAGATAACTAAAGAATTTATTTGTTATATTTGAAAAGATATTTCAAAAGATAAGCAATACAGAACAAACATTCAAATTCCATACGTTAAATATCAACTAAAATAGAGTGAATTTCGAGGATTGTCCTTTATCTTTATACCAATTTTTAGACGTTGTCCTTTATGTTCAAAATTGATGAGTTTTGTACTTTATGTTTTAAAATCCATCACGTTTTGTCCTTTAGGTATAACCCGGTTTGTTTTTTCAGTTAAATCTGACCATGTGCAGGTCACGTGAGGGTAGATATGTCATTTAATGTCTCTCCATGAACATTTCCCTCAATATTAAATAAACCCAACCCTAATTTACAGACTTCCCCCAAATTGAGATCAGACTTCCCACCCAAAACCCTAGTTCTTTGCAACGGATTCCCAAATTGAACCCTGCACCATCTTCAATACCCATAAGTAATTAAAGATCGAACGGGTAGGTTGCGGCTATTGATGTCTCTCCTGATTGTCAAGGACAAGGACAAGGAGAAAAATTACTCGGTATTATTATTCACTTCTTTTTGCATACATGTCAAGTTGGGTTGATCCAATTCTTTGTTCAAAAACGTAAAATAACGTGCTATGCATACGAGTGGTCTCAACTTTTACCTCTGAATTTGAGTGTTGCAAATTGGTATTAATTAATCTTGGCTGCAAACTTGCAGATTATATCGAGAAAAAAACATCTTCTATAGGACTGCAAAGCCCTTTTTTGCTGACAACTCGCACAGCAGACTGGTATGATAACGAAAATGGGTTGTGGTCAAGTAAACAAGGTTTCGCCATTGGAGGACAAGAAAGGTTGAGTAGATCGAACGGGTATTTATCAGAGTTAGTTGCTTCCGCTTTTGTCTGTATTTTTTGAACCCTGCATCATCTTCAGTTGGGGGAAGTTTGATCCCAATTTGGGGGAAATTTGTAAATTAGGGTTGGGTTTATTTAATATTGAGGGAAATGTTCAGGGAGAGACATTATGTTACACCCACTAAAATCAGCATCGGTGTGATCTGACCGGTATCTTCATTGCACAGTGGAAGTATAAAATGCTAAGACTTCTAGAAAGTGAACGTCCGCTAAGTACTCGAATCCCTATGGGTTATCCTATTCTAACCGTGCCATAGTTTGAAAATGCAACCTGAGAAAGAACATGCGAAAAATCAACATAAATTTGGCGAGTTCATAGTTTGTTTGTTTTGTATCAAATGCGTGTTAAAAATATTGAAAATCTTGCATTTGAAAACCTGTTTGTGAGATCATAGAATCCCAACGCGTTTGAAATATCGTATATGTATATCGGTAATGAAATGTTTTTTGTCATATTTGTAAACCGGTATTGAAATCATAGTATGTAGGATGCCTATGGAATCTAAGGATCAATCAGTGTGTAGCTAATACACTGACCTATGTGCCATAAGTAAGTAACCAAACAACTTTGTTATCAATTGGGATCACAAAAGCAATCCTAAGGGTATTCCAACCAGGAGTGGAGCGCTCCTCAAACTCGATAGATCTATACCTTTTGCACCTTGGTCACTACGTGATTAATGGTTACTATTGTCATCATCCTACTTACGCACAGTGATCTGTCATCATCTAATCCCATAGCTACATACTAATTGTTAAAATATGTGTGTGTGTGTGTGTGTGTATTGGGCCTAGCCCATGTCCTTGTGCCTTGCCCATGTCCTTGGGCCTAGCCCATGTCATTCGTGTTATTGGGCCTAGCACATGTCATTAATGTTATTGGGCCTAACCCATGTCATAAAATTCATGCATGTTTCGAAAAACCTTGTATTGTTGTAAAAACCGGTAGGTTTAGCATGAATTTTTAGTAAACCATTTGAGTTCGTTGAATTCCTGTTGCGAAATGGTTTAGAAATATGCGATTTTCGTTTATCGAAACCTTGTGTGCTTTTGCAAAACTTGCATGTCTTTCCACCCCCGAAAACATTTATAAAAATGTAAAACGATAAAAAGTGGGGGTTATGAACTCACCTCGATATCCTTGTGCAACGCTAGCCCAATATGATTCCATAGTGTCGTTCCAAGAACGTGAACTCGCTAGCATGCAACTATAGCATTCCTATCATAGAATAACTTATAAGTTTCTTAATATGACGACGTAGCTAAACTACGTGTCCGAGCTCTACCGAATCGTTAACCGAATAACTCTAAGGGAGAGTTATTATTTTGGTTTGAAATAACCAAACTATGGTTATTTGATCCCATTTATAATCGGGATAAACACTAAGTCTCGAAAACACTTAGTTTCCGAGTGATTTAGGATATATATATATATATATATATATATATATATTTATATATATAAACATAAATATATTTACGAAGTCGTGTTAGTCGTCGCGAATAGAAGGCGTAGAGGAATAGTAGTACGACACTTCGTAGCTTTCGTAAGACGTAAACAAATAAATATATGTATGTGTATTCGAAATCTTGATGATTGAAATGAATATAAACAATTATATTCGTTTTATAAGAATATTCGGGTCCTATACGATTGAAATAAATATAAATAATTATATTTATTTTATATGATTTTCGAATACTAAACGTTTGAAATATAAATTCCGAATTTCGTCATTTGAAATAAATATAAACATTATATTTAGTTCGTAAAAGATTTTAAAGTCGACGTTTGAAATAAACATAAATTGTTATATTTATTTTATAGAAAATGTATGAAGTCGTGGTGTGAAATAATTATTCGAATCCACGATGTTTGAAATGCGTATCAACTATTATAGCTATTGTGTGTAGATATTTGAAATCGCATCGCTTGAAAAGGATGTAAATAATTATATTTATGTTATATGTTTTTCGACTACTCGGCTTTTGAAATAAAATTTCCTAATTCCGGCGTTTGAAATATAACTAACTATATTCATTTTCGAGTTTCGTTGATTTGTAACACATGTTTGTCGACGTGTTATACATTCGCGTTATGAGTTTTAAAACGTCATCAAAATAAATATATCTTTATATTTATTTTAGAGTTAAATGCTTGGTTGGTCCCTGTGGTTTGCAAAAATTTCACACTTGGTCCCAGTGGTTTACTAATTACACTCGTGGTCCCAAAACTTGTCAAAAGTGCACTCGCTTGGTCCCCAGCCCTAACCTCTGTTAAATTTCTCAGTTAACTATGTGTAAAATGACTATATTACCCTTGAACAATTAAAAGAAATATATATATATAAAGAAACCATCACCATGTCTGCCCTCCTTCCTTCTCGAGCTCTACTGCCAACACCCTCATCCCTCCCTCTCACACTCCCTGACCGGCGAGTCATGGGGAGGAGTCGGCTCCCCTTTCCGACAACCCACACCAGCAGACGACCCCCCCTCTCTCGAGCAGCAAGACGGACCACCTCTACCACTGTCGGGTGGTGGTGAGCGATGATTTAGCCCGACAAGAAGCAGAGAAGATCAGAGATCGAGAGGAAAGAGAGGAAGAACAGCGGAGCAGGAGCGGCGCCGCAGCTCACGGCGGCGACGGTGAAGACCGGCGACGCCACTGGCGGCGGAGATGGCGGAGATAAAGTGGTCGGATCTGTGATTTTTTTCGATTTGTATATCCAAGTGGATCTGTGTTTTTTTTCGCTTTCTGGTTGATTTGGTGAGTGATTTTGGATCAGATTTGGATCGGATTGTGAGTGATTGAGTGGAAATTCAGGTTCTAGATCATCTGATAGTAGAGATCTGAAGAAATCCATTGATGATTGAAGTGATTTGAGAAGATGATTTCTAGGGTTTCTGTGTAGATGATGAACTGATGATGATATTATGATTTCTGTGTAGATGATTTCTAGTTAAATGCCTGGTTTGTTGTGGGTGGTAGTAATGGTGGTAGTTTTGGGTGAAGAAGAAATAGGGATATTGTTTTAGTTAAACTATTTTTTTTAATAATTAAGGGTACTTTGGTCATTTCACAGACACTTAACTGAGAAATCTAACAAAGGTTAGCGTGAAGGACCACCCGAGTGCAAAAACTACAACCACTGGGACCAAGTGTGTAATTAGTAAACCATTAGGACCAAGTCTGCAAATTTCAGAAACCACGGGGACCAACCAAGCATTTAACTCTTTATTTTATAATAAACTCGGATTTCGATAAGTGTCAATTTTATGAGATAAATACGTTTTGTATTTCAGGTTTTTTTTTACGAAAAACGGAAAGAGTTTTCTCTATTTTTGGACGATCCCAACAACTAAAGTGTCGATATAATTTCAAAATTCAAAAATGTCGCAAACAATATGCATATAAAATTTCTTGTCAAATGTATCAAAACGTAAACTAATATCTAATCGAATCGGGTCGAGCTCGGGTTGCGTATAACTATAATTTACATAACGAAATAAAAACTTTGCGTCATTTAAACTTTACCGGTCTCTTGTTTACTCCGTTGGCTACATTTGACCGGCAGTTGACCCGAGTTGACTGGTTAACCAGAGTTGACCGCTGCTGACCGAGTTGACTCGGTTTGACCGAGTCAAACCGAGTTGATCCAAACCAAACCCGAAGCTGAGTTGACCAACTGACCGAACCCGACATCAATACTTGAACTGTGTAACCACCACCACAGCCGCCGCCGCTCTCCGATGGCCTGGCTCCGACCGTCGTCGACCACCACCGACATTACCATCATCATCCTCCTCAGACATCATAATCACCGGAAAAGAAATAAAAATAAACGTCCCTGTCGATTACTTGAATTTTTTGAAAGATTTTAAACGATAAAGAGAGAGTTGGGAGGGGGGGGGTTTACTGTAAAATTCGTCAAAAAAAAGGAAGTACCATCGCCGCCGCTCGATTCTGTCTGCCGGAGTGTCAGCAACCGACTCTGCCGCCTCTGTCTCTTTCACTCCCGTTCTCTCTCTCTCTCTCTCTCTCTGCTTCCCATCTTTCTCTGTTTCTCTCCCCGTCTCTCCAATCTGCTTCGTCACGTCGACGTACGCCACCACCATCCGATGGTGGCCTGCTGTTCAATCAGGATAATAGAGGGGGTTGGGGTGTGTGGGGGTTTAACGACGATGGGGTTGGGGTGTTGTGGGTGTCCCGTGTCGCTGGAGATTGTCCAGATGGAGGGGAGGTAGAGGTGATGAGGGGGGTGGTAGAAGCAGGAGGGTGGTCGTGATGTAAGGAGAAACAGGTATCATGTGCTTAGGGGGCGTGACCGGCCGGGTGTCGTCGCCGGTGAGAAATCCGGTCACCGGAATTTCGTAAGAGAAGACAGAGAGGGTCTGGTTGTGTGCGGCTGCAACATTTGAAAAGGGAATGAGGGTTTTGAGTGAATATGTGATATTTATACTTAGGGTTGCAAATGGGCTTGGGCCCAGGGCCCACAAGCCCGTTACTAGTGTTTTGAGCGGCCCGATCCCATCTCCGAAGCCCGTTTTCAGTCCCGAGCTTCATGGATTGTCGCAAAATAAAATTTTAGAGTCGAAACACTAAAAACTAAAAATTACGTTGAAACCGATATTTTGACGCGTATTTTGTCATTGCGTTATAACGCGTAAAATGTTTTGGTGGTCGTTTCTAATCCGATTTTGACTACGAATAATAAAATTCGATTACGGAGCTAAATATGTCATAATATTTCAGTTTTGAAGGCAATACACGTGTCCGATGCTTCCGTTTCTCTGTTGATTGTCGGTGCGTTATTGTTTCCGCGTTTTTGTCGTTCACATTTTCGTTTTGTGCCGTTCGAAAGTATGATATTTAAGCAAAACCACATTCGTATGCATAAATTATACGTATAAATTTCGTATTTGTCGGCGTTGCCAGTATTTCGTTCGGTGTCAGTTCGTTATCGTTTAACGCTCAGCAGATTTCCCGAAAATAACCTACACGCAATGTAAGTTAGATAGGCGTTCATAGGAATTCCAAAAGCCTAATTAAGTTAATTCGTTCCTTACACTACTTATTATCGCCTTAAACGTTTGCTAATTGCATAATTAAAAGCCGTTAATTACCGGTTGTCACACATTAAATGACATATCTACCCTCACGTGACTTGCACATGGTCACATTTAACTGAAAAAACAAACGGGGTTATGCCTAAAGGACAAAACGTGATGGATTTTAAAACATAAAGTACAAAACTCATCAATTTTGAACTAAAAGAACAACGCCTGAAAATTGGTATATAATAAAGGAGGATCCTTAAATAAAGTACAAAACTCATCAATTTTGAACTATAAGAACAACGCCTGAAAATTGGTATATAATAAAGGACGATCCTTAAAATTCACTCGCTAAAATATTATTTATATGATTGAGAAAATAATAGAATTACTAGTAAACTATTTTAAAGGAAGTAAGGAGAAGCTACTTCACGAAATAGGTTTGTCAACTAAAGTGTGTTTTTCCAATATTTGAAGTTTGCGAATGTATAAACTAATAATGTCTTTGCAAAAGTTGAAATATAACAATTTTATAAGGGTTTGAAAGACATGTTACTCGACGAGTCGATTAATTATAAAAAGGAAATCATGTAAACTAGTGTAAAAAAAATTCTATTACGATCCCCGGTTAAAAAGTTCTGGTTCCGTCATATCACGATCTTCTTTGACCCCTACTCCCATCAGTTTACTTTTTTGCAAGTTCACTTCACTAGTACAAAATAACTTTTTTGGTTCTGTATTTTATGGTTTATTTTACGTTTTATGATAGAGCACCAACATATATGGCACCAAATAATGGGTTTGTTGGTGCTGTTCAATACAAGCACCATTAAATCTCCAAACACATCACCAAAAATATAAACACAAGTTCCAGCACCATTAAGGGTATGTTTGGCATGGAGCTTTTAGCAAATTCTAGCTTTAAGCTTTTAAGAAGAAGCTCCTACTCGATAAAAAGTCTTGTTTGGTTGAAGTAGCTTGAAGCTTTTTGGTTAGAAGCTTGAAGCTTTTGGTTGAACACTCCTACTAGTAGCGTTTAGAAGGAGCTACAAGCTTTTAGGGAAAAATTACTATTTTAACCTATAAAGATAATCAATTTTTTAATGAATAGACTTTTTAATTTTTTAGTTATGACCAATTTGGTCATTTTATACATTTTATTAAAAGCTTCAGCTATTCTGCTAAATACCAAATATATCCAAAAAGCTACAGCTAACAGCTTCTAGCCACCAGCCACCGGCTACTTTTGCTAAACATACCCTAAATCTCCAAACACACCACCAAAAAATCAATAATGAAACACAAGTCACAACACCATTAAGGACATGTTTGGCTAAGCTTATTTAATTCAAAAAGTACTTTTTGTTAAAAGAACTTATTGACTTATGACTTTTTGAAAAGTAGTTTTTAAGAAAGTGTTTGAATTAGCTTATGTGCTAGGAAAATCCAATAAGTCAAAAAGTTTTGAAAAATCAGGATATTCTAACTTTTTAAAATGACTTTTTCACATTAGTCAAAAAGTTATTTTGAAAAGTCTTTTTCCTTTATCCAAACATTAGCCAAAAAGTTGTTTTAAAAAGCTTAGCCAAACATGCCCTAAATCTTTAAACACATCACCAAAAAATCAATATAGAAACTAACATGTGTCAAATAATAACAAATCTATATAACACCAAAAAAAACATATCTCCATAGCACCAAAAAATAAGACAAGAAAAAATATTAATTTTTAATATTTTTGCAAAATTCTAGAATTTTCAGTAATATTTCCCAATATAATTCCAATTACACACAAATAGACATGCTCACGACAAAAATTAACTAGTATTAAACAACTCATTCAAGTATATCGAATTACAAAAGTCTCAATGAAACACAAACTAATGCGTACAACATCAAAACATCATTTTAATAAATCGCAACATTAAATCTACTACTAAATTCTCGATATGAGATTCTCCAAAATACCATTCTTCATTCCAAAGCTAAAAATAAATAAATACAAAAGTTAGATTGCAAATATATATAATTTAATGCAATAGACAAAGTTTATGAATATTTACAAAAACTCACTAAGTTAACCAAATCATGTTGTATAAAGTCGATCGACTGTTGCATATATTTGATTATCATATACCCACGTTCCCAATTGCCTTACACTACATTATATTCACAATGGAAGTACTACATTGGTGTCCATCCATAGACAGTACTTATCCTGTGGCTCGCAAAAACAAGAAACAGTTACAAGGATGACAACCATAATGCAACTGTAGTGAAATACGAGTCAAGCTTAAGACCCGATGCAAGATCTTTATGTGCGAAAGGTACACGAAACCCGCCATATAATAAGTAATTGTCACAAAAGACCTGCAAAAAACTGAGCTCGTACATGCTTGTACTTTCAAGATTCGCCAACTAACCAAGAAAACACAATTCCCAGATTGTAGAAGTTAACTCACATGATAAGTGCATGTAAAGCAAGTTCCTTTTCCACTCCCAGAAGCTAGAAGCAAGCCATGGTGGCCACAAACCACTAAAAAACCACTACATAACAAAAATTAAGAAAGCGTGGTCGTATGCTTATTGTTTGTTCTTGTACACTAAATGAAATACTACAAAAAATTATTAAGATAGATCTCTCATCACCTAACCAAATCGATGTCTGACCCTTGTTTGTCATGTAACATACATATGCTTACAATAAACATTCACTGAACGTGTATACGGTCTACATTAACCTGACACAAATAAGACGGGTATACCCTGAAACCTGACACAAATAAGACGGGTATACCCGATGCCCGACGGGTATTTGACTGGGTATGGGATTAGTTTTAATTTTTTTCACCGGTATGGGTCGGGTACAAGATTAGGTGATACCAAACCCGATTACCCGAAACCATATACCCGTTTACCCTAACTATATACCCGAATTTTTTAATTTATATTTTTTATATTTCATTAACCCTTGTCTATTAGTTATTTATTTTAGTATGTTAATAATGTGAAAAAATAATTTTTCTTTTAGGTTATTTGATTTTATCACCCTTAACTATTAGGCATTTGTTGCTGTCACTCTCAACTATCCATTCGGCTCCCACCACTCCCAACTTAATTACACAATAAATGTAATTAAATTTACACTTCGTACCTTAAAGTGATGATTGAATGAAGATTTAAAGAAAGTTGAATAAATCCACCTATAGCTACATATAACAATTTATATTCAATTAAAACATAACAAATGAAATATTAAATCAAAACATATCATCAATAAAATACCTTTAATTGGAAAGAGTTATATTAATGGTATTGTAGATTGAAGGCATAGATAAGTTTTTGGTGCTATTTTCAACTTCCAGGCTCTAAAAATCAATTTTGTGATGAATTTTGGTGCTATTAACAATTTTTACCTTCAAAAATCAATTTTATGGTGTTGTATAACTTGTAAGCATTTAATGGTGCTTTGTAATCTATTTTTAGTAGTATTTTTCTTTATTAGTGTTGTAATGTTGTTATTTGGTGCTTTGTATTATAAGATAACACCAAAAAATGAATTTGTCACACCAAAAAATTGGTTTTGTACTAGTTATTTCAGCCCCTAAGCAAGTTAAAACATCTCAAAAACCTGTTTAGATTAGATTGCTTGCATTTCGTTCCAACCATTGTTCAGTATTTCAAACACGTTACTATAAAAAGTCAAAAAAATAAATAATATTACGACTCCTTGGTTCAAAGTTCCTACGTGTCACGTTCTTTGACACTTTCACGGCCTCAATGCCTATAAATTGAAAGCAACCAAGCCCACAAAGGTCTAACCAAAATACTAAGCTCAAAATGGCATCAGTTGCCGCCGCTGCGGCGGTCTTCACGAAATTCCTCATCTTTCTCTTCATCTCCACCACCGTGAATTCGACTGTTATACCAAAAACCGACATGAATCTTTTAGAGTTCCCTTTAAATCTAGAGTATTTCGAGGCCGAATACTTCCTATTCGGATCCATGGGTAAGGGTTTAGACGCCATACAACCCGCTCTAACTGCTGGCGGGCCGCCACCCATTGGCGCAAAACAAGCCAATCTCAGCCCTCTTGTCAAAGACATCATAACTCAGTTCGGTTATCAAGAAGTTGGCCACTTAAGGTTTATACTAGATTATATTATCCTGTAGGTTACAATCTGTGTATTACATAGGTTGATAAATATAATTAAGGGTGGCAATCGTGTCGGGTTGATGAGTTGGCGGGTTGACGGGTTACGGGTTAGTGGGTTGAAATGTTCAACCTGAACCCGACCCGTTTAACCCATATAAAAGATTTTTTTATCCAAATAGTTAAACGGGTTAATAGGTCAACCCGTTTTTATATGGGCCAAACCGAACCCGACTCGTTTTTAATACGGGTCAATCCGAATCCGACATGTTTTTTTAAACGGGTCGGATTAGTCGACCCAAACCTGTTTTTTTCGTGTCGGGTTCGAGGCGGGTTAACGGGTCGTATCAAGAATTGCCGCCCTAAATATAATGTTATATAATTAGTAAAGAAAATTACGATTTTGGCCCACATGGTTATATCACTTTACCCTTTTAGGTTAAAAGAAAATTTTTAACATCCAAGTCTCTAACCTCTTTTTTTCTAACTCTTTTGGCCCATAACACTAACCTTATCCATTTATTTTATTTAATAACAAATGTGGACCCCACATGAATTTTTATAATTAATTAATTTATTATTATTTTATAAGTGAATAGGTTAATTGTCATAAATGCCCCTCATGTGAGGGGCACATGACAATTTTTTAACCAAAAAATTAAAGAAATCTTTTAAATAAAATACCAAATTCTTGATTTTATGGTATAATCTCATAAATAAAATACCAAAGTATATAAAAGTTATTTTAGTTTTAAAAACGAGGTGGAAAATTTTCTAAAATCATGAAAATAGTTAACAGAAAATATGAAAATAACTAAAACACCCATGAATCGCATTAAATAATATAGTTATTATTAATAATGATTTGTAATCGATCTTAGCCCTTAATCTAATTAATCAATGCTCAAGAGTTGTTCTCACTGTTTTTAGATTAAATAAGGTTTGTATGAGATCTTAACTCTACTAATAAAATAAAGGGGAATTGGCCGGTAATAATCCCAACTAGACGTCATTTGCCATTGCCAGTCCCACCTTTGAATATTCCCCATGCCAGTCCCACCTTTCACTTATTTTTCCTCCACCGGTCCTCAGTTAAAAAAACTTAACGGAGTTAGTTAAGTTTTTTTTTTTTTTTTTTTTTTTCTGAAATACAAGCTGACGTTTTAGGGCTTTTGATCAGAACGAAGATACGAGTCGAATGATGTAAAACTTACCTTGAAATTGTGCTCCAAGCGATGAAAACAATGGTTCAATTCGGGTATTTAAACTTCCAATTAATAAAAATCAAGTCGTTTGGAGCACCGTGTCAAGGTAAGTTTTACATCAATAGACTCGTATCCTCGTATTGATCAAACGCCCTAGTACGTCAGTTTGTAATTCGGAAAAAAACTTAAATCCGTTAAGTTTTTTTTAATTGAGGACAGGTGGAGGAAAAATAGGTGAAAGGTGGGACATGCATGGGGAATATTCAAAGGTGAAACTAGCAATGGCCAATGTTGTATAGTTGAGATTATTACAGACCAATTCCCCTAAAATAAAATATAACTTGTTAACATATACAGTCGTCAAAATACGTAATTAAAACATGAACATTGACGCGACAGTTATAAATTTCGTTAAGTTAATTTTTAGAATATTATTTATATAAATTGAGCATTAACTATGATTTTTAAATACCATCTATTTTTATTATTATTATTTAACATATTGAATTTTTATCTTTCTTGCCATCGACTCACATTAAAAAGTTTGAAACATTATAGAAATTTTTTTTTTTTAATTTTTTTTAAGCTTCAATTTAATTTGATATAACCAGAAAACTTGTTAAGTTACATCAAAACAGAAGGTAGACGGGCAACAAGCTGCACCGCCAACCCTTTCTGAATTGCAAACCCCAACCTCCCGAACACAAACCCCTGCCCCCTTGGGGTCGAACAATTGCTGTGGATAACCCGTTGAACCCTCGTCAAGAAGTTGATGGCTTCTGGCGCTACTTTCTACACCCCCCTAATTACTTTTTTCATCCCTCTCCTCTCACATACTTACAGGTGGGGCCTGTGTGGGACCAACAGTCTTCCTCTCACAAGGGGGGGTATAATCAGGAAGTTGGGGGGTGGGTATAGAATCAGCCTTTTGAATTTAATGAAGTTTTTAAGTAAAAAATATTAGTTCATTTAAAAAAATTAATAATTAGTTTCATATTATATATTATAAGTTAGCAACTTTTTTGTGCATAACAAGTTGTACATTATGCTTGGAACATTTTAAAAAAAAAACTTGATTTTTTTACTTTTAACCCAAAGGTTTTTACCTTTTTGCAATTTTAACCCTACATAATTTGTTTTTTTAACTTTAACCCAAAACTTTTCATTATTTGCAATTTAACTTCACAAACTTTTGTCACTTATACTTTTCATCTTTCGCAAATTTTCGTTTTACGTATAGTTCTAAATTTTTCGAGTTAATACGACGCAACGTGCATGTGTGGTTCAACGTTTTTACCTCTATTTTTCCATATTTGTCAGGTTCGTCACAACGCGCATATCCTAGCTCGAGTCAGTGTTGGTGGTCGATGACGGTTGTGTGACATTAGTACTATTTGACACCGTTTTACACCCCGGCGTAACGCGAGGTGTGCTTTTGGGGTTTTTCAAAGAAAAAATGGTTATGCATATGGTTGTCGTAACGTTAGCTTTGGGGGTTTTCCAAAAAAATGATTTTTTTTTTTTACTTTTCACCCAAAAGTATTTCATAAATTACTTTTAACCCAAAACTATTTGATTTTTACTTTTAACCCAAAACTTTTTATCTTTTGCAATCTATCCTCATAACTTTTTTTACTTTCAACTTTGGTCCTTTGTAGTTTTTATTTTCCGCAAATTTTTCGCTTTATGCTTGGTTCTAAATTTTGTGACTTAACACATCGTAACGTGCGTCTTTGGCTTAACGTTTTTACATTTCATTCTAAATTTTGCGAGTTAACACGATGCAACGTGCGTGTGTGGGTGAACGGTTTTACATCACCTATTTTTCCCCGTTTGACAGGTTTAACATAACGTGCGTGTCCTAGATCGACTTAGTTATAACTAAAGAATCCCCGCCGCATTGCGGCGGGTCGCAATCCTAGTTTTATTTATATGGTGGATGATATAATAACAATCTTTAATTAAAAAAATAGTTATTCATAATTAAGTTGTAAGGAGAGACATGAAAATGACATGTGTCCCCTCTTATTTTCTTTTATATTATAGTACTGCATACTAGATACTAGACTAGACTAGACTGGAGTAGGATCAAATCCAAATCGTATTTCGTATAAAAAATGTAAGAACTATTTAAAAAGTGTCATGTGACATCCAACCAATTATAAAGAAATGGTAAAATGATAACCGAAATGATATCAATTATCTTGAATTCCTTATAATTATGCTAACAAGCAATTAATTCTTTATTTGGATCTTCCTTTTGTTTTCAATGTGCTGATAAAGAAAAATGTCGATATCATTTCACATATGTGCTAAAATCAATTATCTTGATTAATTTTCATATATGCTAATATAATTCAAAAGTGCTACTTTTATGTATGTATTGTTTTAGTATGTGCTAATTCAACTTTTTTTAAGTGCTAGGATCTGTTCTTATGGTTTGTCATATAAATATGGTTTGTATCAGAACCAACCCCAGACTAGCTATATCATAATTTGTATTAAAAAACTGATTTTTTTTTATTAATCACTAATAAAATAGGGCAATCAAGAAGAGGGTACCAGGATTTCCTAGGCCACTGTTGAATCTAAGTGCAGAAGCATTTGGGACTGTTATTAATGCTGCATTAGGGATGCCTTTATCTCCACCATTCGATCCTTACGCTAATGACATCAACTATCTTATTTCGTGCTATATCATCCCTTACGTCGGTCTCACCGGCTACGTCGGAGCAAATCCGAAACTCGAGAGCCCAATTTCAAAAGAGGTACTCCGACGTATAGTAGTTAATCAGTAATACAACATAATATCTTATTTGGTTTTTATTATTTTATACGTGGAGGTAAGCATGTGTAGGTTAGGTTTGATTATTGATTAAAACTGATTCTATAATCAGGGCCGTCCCTAAGAATGTTAAAAATAAATTTGGTCCCTCAACAAGATAAAATAACCCTGGCCATAGCCGTCCTAGTAAAACAAGAATTCATGGTCATTGTTAAGTCACTCAACAACTCGATCAAACTCTTTTCAAAATCTCATATTGTTGTTACCTCACTCAGCCCTGCGTTGTCGTGTTTTATTACCGCCACTCCTTCCTTGATCGACGTTTGGTGTTTATTTTAATTTGGTTTGAATTTTTGAACACTTGGGCCTGGTTTGGGTTTAATTGTTTAAACATATTGGCACTCAAAATCATAATCAAATTTGGGCTACTTAAACAGATTGGCACAAAATAGACTGGCGAGGGCCTAGTTTGGGTTTACTTTAGACCGAAGCGATTCGGGTATTGTAATGGACCGAACCGATACGGATAAGCTTCTAATAAAACTCATATTGAAAAGTAGAGAAATATAAGTGCATCGTAACACTATTTAGAATTTTATAAAACATTATACATACTTTAAAACCCTATTACTGTACTATAACAAACCAAATACATTCAGGTTAATTTCGAATAATTTGTAAAAAAAGAGTTATTTTAAATGATAAAAGAGAAACAAAATATGTTTCAAATCATATAGTTAATATTAAAACAATAAAAGAATTTGGTTTTAATTTTGTAGGAAAACAAAATAAACGGCAACTAATATAACTATAGCAAAAAAAATCAACATATAGGATACTATTTAATAAAATATAAAATGTATATAGATTTGTTTTAATGTTGATTAGGTTCAGTTTATTTGGTTATGTAAACTGTGAGTTAAAAAACAATAATCGAACAATAGGTTTCTCAATCGTTTGATCTTCTCAGTTATTTCAATTATGTTTTGGTTATTCATCTTTTATGTTCACCCCTATTGTACGGTTATGATCAGCTTGTAGCGGGCTTATTGGGAGTGGAATCAGGTCAAGATGCAGTGATTAGAAGCCTCCTTTACGAACGTGCAAATGAAAAAGTGGTTCCATACGAGACAACCGTAGGTGAATTCACAGTCAAAATATCACAACTACGAAACAAGTTGGGCAAGGATGGTTTAAAGGATGAAGGGCTTAAGGTGCCAATCGAGCTTGGGGCTGAAAAGAAGATACAAGGTAACGTGTTATCCGGTGATGAAGATTCATTGGCGTATGGTAGAACACCAGAAGAAATACTAAGGATAGTGTATGGAACCGGTGACGAAAAATCCCCGGGCGGGTTTTACCCGAAAGGGGGTGATGGAGTTATCGCGAAACGCTATTTAACGCGTTGAGAAATCTACATGATGTTATAAATGCGAACTATTTTAGTCCTGCCATAATACTTATGGGTTTTATGGTTTTGTATCGCATTACATATATATAAACACACATTATGTATGTGTTTGTTAAGATGAATACAATAAATCGGTTTGTCTCTCTCTCGTTTTTAACACGTTATTAGCATGAACGTGCTATGGTCAAAACCCCTAATTTTGTTTTTTTTAATCACCAACCAAAGACACAACCATCTTTGGTTCAGCTATAAATATGTGTATATATAGCGTTAGGATCAAATACATTGGATATTCGTAGGAAAATAATGAATTTAATAGTTGCGTAGAATATGCGTAAAACCAATTGATCATAAAGTTTTATTATTTATAAACACGTATGTTATTATTTAGAATATGTGGAGTGAAGTTTATGTCGATACTCATCTCAAAAAGGAAAGCAAAAAGAAGTATTAGGTCGAAGAGTTGGACATTAATAGCCTTAAGGGATAGTTTATTTCTAACAAATCAAGAGAAATCTATGTAAGTTATCTATATCATTTTTTTAATAATTAGAACATTAGGGTATTAACTTTTGGTACAATAACAAACACTTTGCTTCATAAATTGTAGTTAAGGTACAAAAGTGATATGTTCAAGTTGCACGAGTCGGATCTCAACCAACATCAGATGTTCTTGATGTGCGAGAGATAGTGGTAGGAGGTAACAATGGACATATGTTTGGGGTAGGATCTTCAGATCCTAGTTTCATGGTAACTAGGAAACCGCTACATCAACCAGATTTAAATCATATTTTGATGCCCTTAGGTTGCAAAAGTAAGTATTGTTTACTTCTCATCAAATATTACAATTCAGTAAATTATAGAGTTTTTAAGAAGAGTAAAATGCACGGATAGTCCCAGTGGATTTGTAAAATAACATCTATAGTCCCCAACTTTTGGAAATGACACTGGTACTCCATGTGGTTTGACAGTTTGTTACTCGAATAGTCTCTGGAGTGGATGCCCGTTAGTTTTCTCCGTTAAATCTATGTACAATGACAAAACTACCGGGAGCACCAGTGTCATTTCCAAAAGTTGTGGACTATAGGTGTTATTTTACAAAACCACTGGGACTATCTGTGCATTTTACTCTTTTAAGAATTAATTAGGAGAAAACAATAACTTAGATTATTGACCCGTTAAAACAATTTTTAGGTTGAAAAAGATCAAGTTGAAATGGAAAATGAATTTGCAACTTAAAGGGATGCCAGACATAAGTTGGAGTAAAGAATGCAACAAACGGAAAAGAAATAAAAGAAAACGAAGAAATGAGGCAAAAAAAAAAGCAGTTTGTGGAGTTTATGATTCCGGATTTTTATATTTAATAGTGGTGGTTTTGTAGTTTAAACAAGCTCAGAATTTATGTTATTTGTTTTGGTTGAATTTATAAAAAATGGTTTTGAATTGTATTTATAGTTATGCACTATTTAGCAAGAAAAAAATCTGGTATTTTCTGTTTTCCAATTTTTTTTAAATGAGTTAATTACATAGTTAGTCCCTGTGGTTTACACAAAGTAACATACTTAGGTACTAATAGTTTAAAATCACATTCTAGGGTATTAACTATAACAACCCTCCCGAATATTTTTCTAACACCCTAATATATGTTAAATACCCCTATATGTCTTAAAATACACCTCGTATGTGAAAACCGAGCCCAAAATACGTTATAACATTAAAAATAAATAGAAAAAACAAAGAAAATGGATTTTAGGCGGGCCGCGTAAGCCTTCGCTTAACCCTTACGCGGGCCGCGACATGGTAAAATCTGGCACGACCATGGGCCGCCACGTGGCCCAACACCCGGCAACCCTATACGATGACCCGGACACCCTAAACCCTACCCGGGCTACTACGCGGGCCGCGTAGCCCGTGGTCTATGTTTACGCGGGCCGCGTAAAAGTTGAAATGGGGCCCTATAAGTAGCAGGCATCGGATCTTCAAACAATTCGTTCATTTCTTTTCTCAATCACGAAAATCTCTCACAGTAGGCATAATATTCGAGTATAATACCCCCTAATTAGCGAGGTTCTGCTCTGTTGTAAGTATTATAACCCTAGTTTCGTATTAGATACGCTGCCCGATTGATTTAGGGTTCCGTAACAACTGTCGTGGTTCTGCCCGACGTAGTTGTTGGAATACCGTCTTGGGGAAGGTATCATTAATAAAATTAAAGGGTTATTATCCTAGCAACAACTGCTACCGACCCAAGTCTGGAACAACTAGTAGCCCCACAACCCTTACCTTTAATTCCCACTCAGCCGATGGAGGTAGAAATGCATGATTTTAACCCTGAGAAGATACCTAGGATACCAGCCCCTAATCCTTTAGACCCAAATTATGATCCATGGTTTGATGATCTTAGGGATTATGTGTCACACTACCATCTAAATGACGAAACCTTGCCAAACCTAGCAGCGTATCCAAGCTGGACCCTCTAGATCCCTATTATGACAACGATGAATACATTAGGGAAATTTTTTAGAGAATCCATACCCTCAGGAGAATCCCAGGCCACAGTATCCAGATCCATTACCAGCACCTAGACCCCCCAATGAGTGCAGAGAACTTGCAAGAACTCTGAATTTTCGGAGAAGAAATCTTAGATAGTAGTGAGAGGATGAGGTATGTAGGAGAACAACTCGTCTGGAAATACGACGAGTGTTAGATGGATTTCGGGGGAAATCCATATCTATGAAAGATGATAAGTGGAGTTGATAATAATAATAATATAATAATATATAATATGTTTGTATGAAATATATATATATATATATATATATATATATATATAGGACAAAGATCCGTTAGGAACCACCCCTTATTGCGAGAACCGCGAGAACCAGTGTGAACACAAACAGTAATTCCTAAAAAAATCTAAAAAACACCCAAAATTTTTTTTTTATTTTTTTACTATTTTTTTTTTGAAAAAATCGCAATATTTTGTTAATAAAAAAAAATAAAAAAAAATTTCAAAAAATAAAAAAAATAAAAAAAATTCGAGTAACAGTTATCCATGCACATGTGCATATGTATCGTTTCTTTGTCAAATTCCGTAATTCATTACAAATAATAGTCAATTGCACTTTCATTTACACTACCACGTGTAATACACTACTTTTTACGTTAACAATGTTAGAAATGCACATGTGCATTTATATGTATTAACAGGAAATAAGATGTTTTGGTACACTACTTTCTCTTTCATCTATCATTCCATCCATAATACACAAGCATGCACATGTGCATTTTTGTCATTTCTTTGACAAATTCCGTAATTCATTACACATATTAGACAATTGCACTTTATTTACACTACCATATGTAATACACTATTTTTTACATTACCAATATTAGAAATGCACATGTGCATTTATATGTATCAACATTAAATAAGGTGTTTTGGTACACCACTTTGAATACACTTTCCTTTTTCATCTATCATACCATCCATAATACACTACCATTACCTCCTACCATCTATAATACAATACCATTACCTCCTACCATCCATAATACAATACCATTAACAATATTTTCACTTTATTACATGTATGTAAACACCATTTATACCATCCAATCAACATATTACATAAAAAATTGACAACTATAACCAAACCATCAACCACTAGATATAACTAACCAAAAAACATGTATATGGGTCTACTTCTCCATTCAAAATCACAAACTTTTTGTACCAAAATACGTTATATCATGGTTATACCTAATTATGCACATGTGCATTTTGAATATTGGTAATGTAAAAAGTAGTGTATTACTAATGGTATTGTAAATTAAAGTGCAATTGTCTATTCCTGATAATGTATTACCGAATTTGTTGAAGTAATGATACATATGCACATGTGCATGGATAACTGTTACTCGAAAAAAAAAAGTTTTTTTTTTTTTTTTTATGGTAACCAAATATAGCGATTTTTTATTAAAAATATTAAAAAAAAAAAATTTTTTTGAGTGCTTTTTTGATTTTTTTTAGATTTTATTTTGTGTTCACATTGGTTCTCGCGGTTCTCGCAATAAGGGTGGTTCTCGCATGAACCTTACCCTATATATATATATATATATATATATATATATATATATATAATGTATTGTAGTATAGACCACTTTATGGTTAGTGATACATAACAGTGTTGTACTTATTAAATTCATGTTTTAGTGTGTATTTGACACATTCTATATAAAAAGAGTAAAGTCGCAATGCTCGACGTTTTTGATCAATATGTGTGTTATGTGGTTGTTACCTAAACTATTAATTATCTTGTGATATTAATATGTGATGAATGTTTAAATTCAGATGGTCGACGAAGTAAATCAAGGAAATCTGAATAATGATAACCAGAGTAACAATAACTCGGGTAACGAAAATCCAATCAACAATGGAAACCAAGTGGATAACAGTGCCATCCAACACATAGTGGCACAAATAATAATAGATGCGATTCCCAAAAGAAGAAGAACCGTGTCTTACGGTTGTTCTTATAAAGAATTCTGGTCTTGTAAACCAATGGAATTCTTGGGCAACGAAGGGGCTATTGCAACCCTACGCTGGATAGAAAAGACTGTGGCAGTCTTAAGAATAAGCAAGTGCGCAGAAGAAGATAAGATAATGTTTGCTTCCAATTTGTTTAAAAATTCAGCACTAGAATGGTGGAATACTATTCTCCAGACTAAAGGAAGTAATAGAACTTACAATATGGAATGGGAGGAGTTTAAAAACATGGTAGAAAGGAAATTCTGTTCTCCTAATGAAAAAGAACAAATAGCAAACAAATTCTTAAACCTTAGAATGAATGGTGTAGATAGTAAGGGGTACACTAAGTTATTCTTTGAATATGCTAGAATAGTGCCAACCCTTGCTTCACCTGAACCAGTGTTAATCTCCCATTATATCTGGGGATTAATCGGGGAGATAAGACATGTAGTCAAGGCAGCTAGACCTCAAACCATAGAAGAAGCTGTAGAACTAGCCAATACCTTGACAGATGAATTAATCCGTACACAAGAAGAAGATCAAAGAAGGAACCTAACCCAGAAGCTCATACAAGAATTTCATTCTGGAAATTCTAATCGTGGGAAAAATATAGGTTCTACCTCTACACCCTACTGTAAGAATTGCAAAAGGAAGCATTCACGAAGATGCTCCATATACTGTAACTTTTGCAAAATATCGGGACACAAGGAAGAAGACTGCAGGAAGAAAGCTAATAACCGGATATGTTACAACTGTGGAGAACAAGGTCATATCAAGCCTAACTGTCCAAAGTTAGCCCCAGCTACGAATAACAAGAATACAAAAAATGCTAGAGCATTTGTTCTTACTGCAGAAGAAGCAAAGATGATCCCGGATGTGATCACTGGTACGTTTTTAGTTAATGATATTTTTGCTAAAGTATTATTCGACTCTGGTGCAAACCAAAGTTTTATTAATACTTCATTTTGCAAACTTCTCAATCAATCATTAACTAAACTTCCACAAGAATGTCTAGTACAGACAGCAAATGGGGAAACCATTAAAATTTCTGAAATCTTGCAGGGAGCAAGAATAGAAATTCTAAATCAGAAATTTATTGCAAACCTTTACCCCATGAATCTGGCAGGATTTGATGTAGTATTAGGAATGGATTGGTTAATAGCCAATAAAGCCAGTATTTTGTGTGATCAAAAGTTGATACAAGTAAATTCACCAAAGGGTGAAAAGATCACAATTAAAGGATATAAAACTTCTAAATCCACTAAATTCATCTCTGTGATGAAAACAACAAATTACATAAGAAAAGGATCATTAGTGTATTTGATTTCTATAATCACTAATACTAAAGGAAAAGAATTAAGGGATATTCCAGTAGTATCTCAGTTTTCAGATGTATTTCCAGAAGAATTACCAGGGAAACCTCAAGATAGAGAAGTTGAATTCAGAATCCATTTAATACTAGGGACATCACCAATTGCCAAAGCACCTTACCGTTTGGCACCTGCAGAAATGCAAGAACTAAAGAAACAATTAGACGAATTGCTAGAAAAATGATTCATACAACCAAGTTCATCACCCTGGGGAGCACCGATTTTATTTGTTAAAAAGAAGGACGGATCAATGCGAATGTGCATTGACTACCATGAATTAAACAAAGTCACAATTAAGAATCGGTATCCATTACCAAGAATAGATGATCTGTTTGATCAATTGCAAGGAGCACGATTTTTCTCTAAAATCGATTTAAGATCAGGATATCATCAATTAAAGGTACAGGAAGAGGACATTCCTAAGACCGCTTTCAGAATAAGGTATGGCCATTATGAATTTACTGTCATGCCATTTCGTTTAACCAATGCCCCAGCTGTATTCATGGATATGATGAACCGAATATGTAAGCCATATTTGGATAAATTCATAATTGTCTTTATAGATGATATTCTCATTTACTCTAAGAGTAAAGTGGGACATGCAAAGCATTTGCATGCACTTTTAAGTTTATTAAGAAAAGAAAAGCTTTATGCTAAGTTTTCAAAGTGCGAATTTTGGTTAGAACAGGTACAATTTCTCGGACATCTAGTTGATCATAAAGGAATTCATGTAGATCCCACCAAAATCGAGGCAATAACCAAGTGGAAAACCCTTGAATCACCAACCGAGGTTAGAAGTTTCTTAGGATTAGCCGGTTATTATAGAAGATTTATTCAAGATTTTTCTAGAATAGCCATTCCTTTAACTAAGCTGACCTGTAAGTCCGTTAAGTTTGAATGGGAATCAAAATAAGAAGAACCCTTTAAAATCCTTAAGCAAAGATTAACCAATGCACCCATACTAGCGTTACCAGAAGGAACTGAAGATTTTGTAATCTATTGTGACGCTTCTAAATTAGGTTATGGATGTGTGTTAATGCAACGTCAAAAGGTTATAGCCTATGCATCCAGACAACTTAAGAATCATGAAGAAAATTATTCCACTCATGATTTAGAATTTGGAGCTATAATTTTTGCTCTTAAGATTTGGAGACATTACCTGTACGGAAGTAAGTTTACTGTGTTCACAGATCATAAGAGTTTAAGGTATGTCTTCGGGCAAAAGGAATTGAATATGAGACAAAGACGCTGGATGGAACTACTTAGTGATTATGATTGTGATATTCAGTATCATGCAGGAAAAGCAAATATAGTTGCTGATGCTTTAAGTCGAAAATATCACGAACAACCAAAAAGGGTACGTTCTCTTAAATTAAATCTACAAGTATATTTAAATAAACAGATTAGAAAAGCACAAGAATCAGTAATCAAGGATGATACTGAAAAACTAAAAGGAATGATCAAGGAATTAGAACAAGGAACAGATGGAATTTGGAGATTCCATAAGAAAAGAATGTGGATACCTAAATTAGGAAACCTACGTCATCGCATATTAGAAGAAGCCCATAAGTCTAAATATACGATGCATCCAGGAAGCGATAAAATGTACCAGGATTTAAGAAAAAAATTTTGGTGGATAGGAATGAAAAAGGACATAACAACCTATGTTTCTAAGTGTTTAACCTGTTCAGAAGTTAAAGCTGAACATCAGAAACCTTCAGGTTTATTGCAACAGTTAGAAATGCCTGTTTGGAAATGGGAATTGATAACAATGGATTTTGTTACTAAATCACCCAAAACAAAGAAAGGTAAATGATACAATCTGGGTGATTGTAGATAGACTAACCAAGTCAACTCATTTCCTATCAATGAAATAAACTTTTAGTATGGAACAATTAGCTAAATTGTATGCAAATGAAGTAGTTTCTTTACATGGAATTCCTCTATCAATTGTTTCTGACAGAGATAGTCGTTTTACCTCTCATTTTTGGACAAGTTTCCAAAAAGCAATGGGAACCAAGTTGAATCTAAGCACAGCTTATCATCCTCAAACGGATGGACAAAGCGAAAGGATAATTCAGACAATGGAGGACATGCTCAGAGCTTGTGTAATTGATTTCGGAGGTAATTGGGACGATCACTTACCATTGATAGAATTTTCTTATAATAATAGTTATCACACAAGTATAAATGCTGCACCATTTCCTAACTACGGCCCTGATGTAATTTCCGCTGCCAAATTAATAATTAAAATTAACTTTTCATTTTGTAACGTTTGAAGGTATTAACGTTATTTGTAGGTTTAAAATCACATTCCATTAGTACCCAAGTATGTTATTTTGTGCAAACGACAGTGACTAACTATGTTAATACCCTAGAAGTTAATACCTCCAAACGTTACAAAATGAAAAGTTAATACCCTAGGATGTGATTTTAAACTATGAGTACCTAAGTATGTTATTTTGTGCAAACCATAGGGACTAACTATGTAATTAGCTCTTTTTTAAATGTATGCGTCAGAAATGCGTTGGAACAAGATTAAAAAGGTTTTGTCAGAAATGTGTAGTAAAAATTGATTTTGTAGGAACTGTGTAGGAAAAAAAGAATACATTCTGTTGGAATTGATGTTCCGCTTGAGGTATGCGCATATAATGTGTATATGTGTGGGTGCTCGGGGGACAAAAGTGAAAGTGCGCTAATTTTAACGTTATTTTACTAATTTCATGAAAATAACGTTAAAAGAGGGGGTGATTAAGCATGCATCATGTGGGGGCGTTGATAGCCGAAAGACAATGGAGTACGTGCACTAATCGATTTTTGTCTTAATTGCTGAGTGTTATGTGTCTTATGTCCAAGACTTGATGCAAAACTACTATCGAGCCGGGGGTCTCACTGGAGGCAGCCTCTCTAAACCTACATGGTAGAGGTAAGGTTGTCTACATCTTACCCTCCTCAGCCCCACCTTAGCTTTGCTATTGGTGGGATTTACTGACGACGACGACGATGAGGATAATGATGATTCTGATGGAATTATGTAGGAAAAAAATTATAGGAACTGTTTAGGAAAAAAGAATACATTTCATCATAAATATGTAAGAAAATAAAAAGGTATAATAATTGTAATAATAAAAATAAATATAGTTGATTCAAAACAAAAATCATAAAAGATAAATATTCCGCTGGAAATGCGTTGGAAAGTTAAGAAAATTAATTCGTCGGAAATGAGTAGGAAAATTCTAGCGAAACATTATTTGTGTGCGAAATGAGTAGGAAAGTCTGCCAGAAATGCGTTAGAGGAGGATTTCTCACGTGCTTTATTTCCACAACCCGTTTTCATGTGAAATCCATTTGAAAGTGCTCTTTCTCATAGATTTCCAACAGAATTCGGCATAGAAAACGTACTTTTTTAGTAGTGTATATGGTGTAATTAGTTTAAACTAGAGTAATAAATTTCATAACTACAGTAACACCATAATTTGTGGCAAGGGCTTTTATTACCAGATTTTCAACTAGCGTAAACTTTTGTGGTTATAATTATTTTAATCTAGAGTATTCATTTTCATATCTAGAGCAATTACTTACAAAACCAGCTGCATAATACTTTGTAGTGTGGGTATTTTAAACTACACTGATTATTTTCATAACTAAAGTAATTACTTAATTAACTAGTGTAATAAACGTAAAAGTAAGTTTATAACAACTTAACATGAACCATTAAAAAATCTAATTTGAATGTCAGCATAAAAGAACAAAGTCGGAGGCCGACCGATTGCCATTTTGAGTTAACCTGTAACCATGGTTGCAGAAATCGGCCTAGGCGGCCGATTAATCGGCGCCTAGGCGCTAGGCGGTCATCTACAGCCTAATTTTGAGCTAGGCGGTCAATTAATCGGTCATGGTCAAAAATCGGTCAAAATCGGTCTTAGGCGGTCAAAATCGGTCCTAGGCGGTCAAAAATTGGATTAATCGGACAATAAAAGTCGGTCAAAATCGATCAAAATCGGTCCTAGGCGGTTCTAGGCGGTCCTAGGCGGTCAAAATCGGTCAAAATCGAACCATACTATCTGAAACTTGAAGTATTTATGTGAATTTTGAAGTATTATTTTTATATTATTGGGTATATATATATAATTTTGAAAAAATACATATAAAAATCCCATTCCGATTAATCCCGATTAATCCCTAGGCTGTACCTCACCGCCCGACTAGCGCCTTCTACAACATTGCCTGTAACACCCCGTGTTAGTCAAGGTCAAGTCAATGATCGATTTCGCAACTTGACTTTTAGTGAATTTCTCTTATGTGTTTATTTTAGTTGTATTATGTGGAGTAAGTGTCAATAATCACAATAATCGACGCGTGTTGTTCGCTAATTAATCTACTTACGACTGTGATCTATAGAAAGTAACAATGCGATAAAGTCAACTAAACTCTAATCAATCTAATTTAATCGACATCGAATCACAATCGCACTTGCAACTCGAATTACGCATTTTGGTTATGATTATACTTGTGTGTGTGCTTTATGTGTTATTTGTGCATGTTTATTTATGGCATGTGTGGTAATCAATCGAATCGCAATCGAAACTCAATCGCAATCGAACTTAACCGCAATCGAAATGGTATTATGATTAGTGGAGAAGTGATAGCGCTAGATATGAGTAGTTGGGACTAAAAGTAATTTGAATAGGAAACTCTATCGCATTCGCATCGCTCGCAATCGAAAATCGAAACAGCAAAAATCGTCGCGCCGCGCACTCGAACCAAGTGCCATCCGGCCGGATTGCCATCCGACCGGGCGGTCACTTGATTGAGTGTCAGGTTGCCATCCGACCGAGATGACATCCGACCGGACAGTCATCCGGGCGAGATGCCATCCGACCGACCTGCCCCTTTCCATTTTGGGAATCCTATAAATACCCCATGTCACTCTCATAGTTACCACTTTTGGCAACTGACGTCCGAACAACTCGTGCTCCTCACCTTTCCTTCGATTTCTCCCAATTCCGGTAAGATCTCGTCCTAAATCTTGTACTTCCTTAATCTACACGCACTCCAACACCTTTCTATCTTTTGAATCTTAACTTTTAACCGTGAAATCACTAGATTTGAGGTGTTATAGGATGACGTCATCATGGTGTTCTTATGAACTTCATGTTTTGGCCTCAACCCACCAAGAACAACTTAGATCTAACCGATTTCCACACAAGTAAACAAAGATCTTGCATAGATCTAAACACATTCATGGTGAAAAAGGATTGAAAGATGGTTTCTAACTTTCTTTCAACTCTTTTACACTCAATGCACTCAAAACCGATAGAATCAGGCCTTGATCTAGTCTCCTACTCATTCTTAGTGTTGTGCTAGTTCAAGATCTGGATTCTACACACAAGACCACCGATTTCGGGTTAAACAAGAACAGCCATCTTGAGCCGGTTAACTGGTCGAACTAGGGTGATTCCTGGTTGATCAGGCCACTTGGGTCAAGATAGGGTTCTGTTGGTTAACACGCTGTCACAACGTCTCGATAAAACTACAAACAATCAAAACGACCAAGTGAGAGACGAACGGATTGACCAGCACGGAGTGCTATCCGACCGGACTACTGTCCGAACGGACAGCCATCCGAGCGACTGGCCATCCGAACGGCTTGCACCATAGGTCCCACACTTAACCAACCTTATCTAAAGTTTGAGTGTTGAACGAACTGCTGTCCGACCGGACTACCATCCGACCGGATTACTCTTCGGATCATGAGATACTTGGACTTTAACACTCAATCAATGCACCAAGGATGCCACCCGGTTGAACAACCGTCCGACCGAGTGACCATCCTGTTGTGAATTTGTTCTCACTGAGTAACCTCGCCACTCGAGTCGTCGTCCGACCGGATAACCATCCGAGCGGATTGTCATCCGCACGACTGACCATCCGATCGACCGACTTGAAAGGTAAAGATACTTCAATGTTTACAAAATGCTACAACGAAAACTTCAAAGGTCAAGCCATCATACACAAACACATCCTTCTCATAGGAAGAAACAATCCACTCGAATAGTCATCCGACCGGACTACCGTCCGACTGAATAACCATCCGAACGGATTGTCATCCGCATGAACTGGCTGTCCGATCGGATTGCCATCCGACCGAACTGCTGTCCGAGCCACTTACACCTTGCATCGTTTTACGCGTCGCTTATCGTTATGCTATCATTCTAATCAGGCTAATTCCGCTCTAAGCGCTCCCTTCAATCCATCATCGCTGTGAGTATACTCGATCCCTTTTTGCTTTACGCACTTTTGGGTGTTAAATACGTTACTTATTCTAAAACACATCGAACACACTACTCAATACTTCAAACGCTAACCGTTACCGCATGTTATACGTGACTAAATGAATTCTTGTTTGTTATGTTTACACATGGAATGCTGTCTACTTGCCTTAGCAACGGTAGTACTATTAGATTGGACTCAGCACCCGTTCACTCGGGGGTTGTTAAGGACAATTATTTGCATGGATTACAGTGGTGATCATGTATTACGAACTGCCTTGGGCAGTCAATCCGCAGTCATTGGTATCGATAGGTTCATGTCGATAACTAACATGCCTTATTTCACTCTGTGTACGTGCTGGTTATGCGTAACGCTTTCGAACTCTATATGCTAATATCAAACTTGTATGCTCACCTTTACACTATGTGTATTGACTTTTATTTTAACGTATGTGACAGGTTCTTAGGATGCTTATCTGCTAGGAAACAGAGGCTAGAATAAGGCTCTAGAGGCCAACAAATAGTTGTCTGTACAAATGAAATCAAGAGTCTTTAGAAGCAGATAAACAATTGCTCTATTTGAAAAATCTGAGTTGTAGGAATAGAACTATTTGCTTGGATTTTGTCTGTAATAATTTGTTTTACCTTTTGAGACTTGGTATGGGACATGTTACTTTAAATTGATTGGTAATGATAATTGTTATGGAAACTTCTGGACAATCTGTTTCGCTCAGTGCCATACCCCGATGTTTCGCCATCGGTTGGGGTGTGACAGATTGGTATCAGAGCCATCACTATAGGGAATTAGGCAAGACATGACCTAGTCCGGGTCGATTTCTTAGAGACCTAGTCTATAGTTAGGAACCAACAGACCGACTTGTGCATATCCGTTAGGGATTTTGTATGAGCTTACTGATATTCCTCACTATTCTCGCCTATGCTACACTATCACTGCACTCAATTTTCAATTGTGAATAAGAGATTAGGTCAGGATTAGGTGTGAAAACTGCAAACTCTCGACTGAATTGCTTGATCGACCCATATTTTATCTATAAACACGAGAATTTGCGTTGAACCAGGAGTGAAATCCATACTTTGACGCAAAATTCTCTCTTATTTTATCAAAACAGGGACAAATTTGTTAAGCCAGGGGTGAAACCCTAACCTTGACGACTTGTTACGCCTTCTTTCAAACTCTCACCAAGGTCTCGACAGACTCCATCGACCTGAAGTCACGATATGACTAACGAGATGTGTGCCCAACGCCCAAGAATCGAGGCAAAGGCACTGCCCTGAAGGTCAAATGTGCACAACAAGTCCTTGTGAATAGTCGAACCACTTTGGATAGTCAATGTCTAATAGCCGCAGACGATCTATTTCTCGATTTTTATGTGTTTCGATTCTGAGCCCGCAACTGCTGACTCTGATGATTAGTTGATTTTATGTGTTTTATGTGGTTTATGTTTATTTGTTAGCGTTTTGAGATACCACTGGTTTCGATCTAACGCCTCCTTGCTTCCGCTAATCACACAACGCATTACACATCGTTAACAAATCGCTAAACTATGGATGACCTTATGCTACGATATACGCTTATACTATACTACTCGATATACTAAACGCGCTCGCTACATTCGAATACACACGGACTTTGAATGATAGGTTTCTGTATTCTGACTGCCTCTTGTGATTACATGATTATGTGCTTTTGTGGATTCTGTGCTCTACATGCCTACGAGCTTATGTGTTTATGTGAATCAGTGATTATGTGCCTATGTGTTTATGTGATACATGTTACATTGCGTACCTAAGCTTTAGTAAGTAGTAGACGTGTGAGGTGAGATTCGATTATGATGTGTCTGAGACCTATGGCGATGTCTGTTGCAGACAATGTCAACTGGACCATCATCCCGTCACACACCACTTTCTCGCCAAGAAAAGAGAGACAAATGTCTTGCTGCTATCATCACTAAACAAGTAGCAAAAGCTGTGAGTGATGTCTACGAGAACGTCAGCAAATCATCTGAGGAGTCGAGAACCGAAGCTCCTAAAGCTACTCCCAAAGCTGCTTTCAGTTTCAAGCAGTTCAAGTCTTGTGGGCCAAAGGAATTCACTGGTGAGGAAGGCCCTACAACGTTGTTCCAATGGTTTGATTCCATTGAGGTCACTCTACGACAGATCGGTTGCCCAGACGATCTCCGCACTCTCAATGCAACTGGCGTCTTCCAGTCCTGCGCTTTAGACTGGTGGACGGCTGAGAGAAACAAACGTGGAAACGATGCAGCCTACGGTCTGTCGTCGGACGAACTCAAGGAGGTCATGCTGGAAGAATTATGCCCTCCTCATGAACGCCAAAAGTTGGAAGATGAATTCTGGCACATAAAGCAGAAGGATGGTGACAACGCTGCTCTCACTGCTCGCTTCAAGCAGCTCAGTATCATCTGCCCTGATCAAGTGAAGACTTCTGACATGGCAATCAAGAAGTATATCCGAGCCTTGCCTGACTGTGTTGCAGATTTCGTGAAAGCGGCTAAGACTAAGACGATCGAAGAGACCTACCTACTGGCCGTTGAAATAAACGACAAGCGGGTCAAGGCTTGTGTCTGGGATAAAACTTCGAAGCACCTGCATCAAGCTACCACCGCTGCCCCATCTGCCGAAACCGCCACTGCTCAACCGTCAAAGTCCTCACGCCGCAAAAAGAAGAACAACAATAGCAGCTCCAGCAACAAGAACTGTGCTGTCACCACCACTGCTGCTCCTCTCCAGGCCGTACCGGCCCAGCAGCAGCATCATCACCATCCAGCACCAACTACTTATGCACCACCTGCAAAGCGTGCATACACAGGCCCCCACCCGGCTTGCCCAACTTGCTCTTATCATCACCCGGTGGGTCTCGCCTATCGTTTCTGCGCTCACTGCAACATGTACGGCCACTTCACTGCTAATTGCCGTACTGGTCCACGCCAAGCCCCAGCTCAAGCCACTGCTCATCAAGCTCTGCTCCCAGCCCCGCAAGGCCAACAAGCGGCTCAGGCACCCGCGATCAACGATCGAGTCTGCTTCGCATGTGGTGATCCCAACCACTTTGCGAACATGTGCCCGAACAGGGTTGTGAAACAAGAGCCCCAGCAGCAGCAGCAACACCAACAGCAACAGCCTCAGCAGCAAGCCGCACGCGCCAGAACTTTCAACATCAATGTGCGCCAAGTCCAGGCTGACAACAACGTGGTTAATGGTACGTTCCTTGTGAATGGTATTTATGCTTCATGTTTGTTTGATACTGGAGCCGATAATTGCTTTGTGTCGTTCGAATTCGAGAAGTTTCTTAGTCGTAAACGCTCCCATCTCCCCTCGACGTTCGATGTTGAAGTCGCTACTGGAAGAACTGTCGCCGTTAATTCTGTTCTTCGTGATTGTACTCTTGAGCTCAACGATCACATCTTCCCAATCAACCTTAATTCTGTTCTTCCTGATTGTACTCTATGCCAAGTTCTCCAAGTGTGAATTCTGGTTAGAGGAAGTTCAGTTTCTGGGTCACATTGTTAATAGTCAAGGTATTCACGTCGATCCCGCGAAGATTGAAGCTGTTAAGAGTTGGATTACACCTAAGAACCCGTCTGAAGTCCGTTCTTTTCTCGGGATAGCGGGCTATTATCGACGATTTATCGAAGGATTCTCAAAGATTGCTGTGCCGCTTACCACTCCACGCATAAAGACAAGCCTTTTGTTTGGGGAACTGAACACGAGTCTGCTTTCCAAACCCTTAAGCACATGCTTTGCAATGCTCCTGTTATCACATTGCCCGACGGAAACGACGATTTCGTTGTCTATTGTGATGCTTCCAACCTTGGTCTTGGTTGCGTCCTTATGCAGCGAGACAAGGTTATAGCTTACGCATCTCGTCAGCTCAAAATCCACGAGAAGAACTATACAACCCACGATCTCGACCTAGGCGCAGTTGTTTTTGCGTTAAAGATTTGGCGACACTACCATTACGGTACCAAGTGTATGATCTTCACCGATCATAGGAGCCTGCAACATATCTTTAATCAGAAGGAACTTAATATGCGTCAACGCCGATGGGTAGATGGTTTCTAACTTTTTTCAACTCTTTTACACTCAATGCACTCAAAACCGATAAAATCGGGCCTTGATCTAGTCTCCTACTCATTCTTAGTGTTGTGCTTGTTCAAGATCTGGATTCTACACACAAGACCACCGATTTCGGGTTAAACAAGAACAGCCGTCTTGAGCCGGTTAACTGGTCGAACTAGGGTGATTCCTGGTTGATCGGGCCACTTGGGTCAAGATAGGGTTCTGTTGGTTAACACGCTGTCACAACGTCTCGATAAAACTACAAGCAATCAAAACGACCAAGTGAGAGAAGAACGGATTGACCAGCACGGAGTGCTATCCGACCAGACTACTGTCCGAACGGACAGCCATCCGAGCGACTGGCCATTCGAACGGCTTGCACCATGGGTCCCACACTTAACCAACCTTATCTAAAGTTTGAGTGTTGAACGAACTGCTCTCCGACCGGACTACCATCCGACCGGATTACTCTTCGGTTCATGAGATACTTGGACTTTAACACTCAATCATTGCACCAAGGATGCCACCCGGTCGAACAACCGTCCGACCGGGTGACCATCCTGCTGTTAATTTGTTCTCACTGAGTAACCTCGCCACTCGAGTCGCCGTCCGACCGGATAACCATCCGAGCGGATTGTCATCCCCACGACTGACCATCCGATCGACCGACTTGAAAGGTAGAGATACTTCAATGTTTACGAAATGCTACAACGAAAACTTCAAAGGTCAAGCCATCATACACAAACACATCCTTCTCATAGGAATAAACAATCCACTCGAATAGTCATCCGACCGGACTACCGTCCGACCAGATAACCATCCGAACGGATTGTCATCCGCACGAACTGGCTGTCCAATCGGATTGCCATCCGACCGAACTGCTGTCCGAGCCACTTACACCTTGCATCGTTTTACGCGTCGCTTATCGTTATGCTATCATTCTAATCAGGCTAATTCCGCTCTAAGCGCTCCCTTCAATCCATCATCGCTGTGAGTATACTCGATCCCTTTTTGCTTTACGCACTTTTGGGTGTTACATACGTTACTTATTCTAAAACACATCGAACGCACTACTCAATAGTTCAAACGCTAACCGTTACCGCATGTTATACGTGACTAAATGAATGCTTGTTTGTTAGTTATGTTTACACATGGAATGCTGTCTACCTGCCTTAGCAACGGTAGTACTATTAGTTTGGACTCAGCACCCGTTCACTCGGGGGTTGTTAAGGACAATTATTTGCATGGATTACAGTGGTGATCATGTATTACGAACTGCCTTGGGCAGTCAATCCGCAGTCATTGGTATCGATAGGTTCATGTCGATAACTAACATGCCTCATTTCACTCTGTGTACGTGCTGGTTATGCGTAACGCTTTCGAACTCTATATGCTATTATCAAACTTGTATGCTCACCTTTACACTATGTGTATTGACTTTTATTTTAACATACGTGACAGGTTCTTAGGATGCTTATCTGCTAGGAAACCGAGGCTAGAATAAGGCTCTAGAGGCCAACAAATAGTTGTCTGTACAAATGAAATCAAGAGTCTTTAGAAGCAGATAAACAATTGCTCTATTTGAAAAATCTGAGTTGTCGGAATAGAACTATTTGCCTGGATTTTGTCTGTAATAATTTGTTTTACCTTTTGAGACTTGGTATGGGACATGTTACTTTAAATTGATTGCTAATGTAATTGTTATGGAAACTTCTGGACAATCTGTTTCGCTCAGTGCCATACCCCGATGTTTCCGCCATCGGTTGGGGTGTGACATAACCAAATGTGGTCTTTGAATACGTTCGACGATGATGATGATTGATGATAATGATGATTCTGTTGGAATTATGTAGGAAAAAAATTTATAGGAACTTTTTAGGAAAAAATAATACCTTTCATCACAAATATGTAAGAAAATAAAAAGGTATAATAATTGTAATAATAAAAATAAATATAGTTGATTCAAAACAAAAATCATAAAAGATAAATATTCCGCAGGAAATGCGTTGGAAAGTTAATAAAATTAATTCGTCGGAAATGAGTACGAAAATTCTAGTGAAACATTATTTGTGTGAGAAATGAGTAGGAAAGTCTGTCAGAAATGCGTTAGAGAAGGATTTCTCACGTGGTTTATTTCCACAACCCGTTTTCATGTGAAATCCATCGGAAACTGCTCTTTCTCACAGATTTCCGACAGAATTCGGCATAGATTACGTAGCAGTTTTTTTAGTAGTGTATATACTGTAATTAGTTTAAACTAGAGTAATAAATTTCATAACTACAGTAACACCATAATTTGTGACAAGGGCTTTTATTACCAGATTTTCAACTAGCGTAAACTTTTGTGGTATAATTATTTTAATCTAGAGTATTCATTTTCATATCTAGAGCAATTACTTACAGAGCCAGCATAGTTTGCAGTGTGGTTATTTTAAACTACACTGATTATTTTCATAACTAAAGTAATTAATTAATTAACTAGCGTAATAAACGTATTAGTAAGTTTATAACAACTTAACTTGAACCATTAAAAAAATCTAGTTTGAATGTCTCCATAAAAGACCAAAGTCGGAGACCGACAGATCGCCTTTATGATTTACCCGAAGGTGGTCTCATACATTTTGAATATTTTCGACGAACAAGTTGTTGTATGCCAGCCGCCTCAAGGGGATCCAAGATTTCTCTGGCAAAAGGGAGCCTGACAATAACAGAGAGAGCCTCTTCAATAAGTGAGGCATTAAGAAGTATCATGGTGCGTTGTTCAGCCGCAAACCAAGCTGCATACTCCGGATTTTCAGCTGGTTTATCATTTTGTAAGATGGTTTGAGTAGGGCTGGCAAATCGTGTCTTGTCGGGTTTAATAGGTGTCTGATGACATGAATAACACAAGTATTAAACATGAATACAACTTGTTTAACTACTTTATATCTAATGTTAATAACACATTTGTATGTTTTATATACCAAGGAGAAGAAATGATAGATCATAGCCTCCTAATTCTATTTATTTATTTAAAAAAAAGTAGAAAATCAAATAGTATACTTTTTCAATAAAAAGGTTTAATCGTGTTTTATACAGATATCTATTGTCAGCACTAGAGTTGAGGGAGTCCAACCAAAATGTCTAATACCATATATAAGGTTTAACTCTTGATGATCCTCGATGAGAGGATGGTATTCAATAAAACTTTACATACAAGGGCCTATAAGACCGTGTGTAGTGGGGCGTGATTTATAAATTTTTTTCAAAAAAAACGCCCTATAACGCCCCGGTAACCACTACACCCGGCGTTACCGGGCGTTATTTTTCAAAAAAATTGAATCTGGCGTGATTATTAAAACGCCATTTTGCAATTGTTGGAGCTTTGACTTATGTTGACCCACCAATGAGAAATCACTTTGTTTTTTTTTTTTTTTTGTTTAATGATTGGTAGGGGCATTATGGGGCATTATACCCACTACACCACTTTTGCTATAATGCCCCATCACTGACTAGGACGCCACGTGTCGGATAATGCCCCATGGTGGGGGCATTATAACCCACTACCACTACACATGGTCTAAGGATGATAACTTTACACCAACTTACATGGGAGATAAATGAACCGTAAATTATCTAATACTTTCCTACATGTGCCAATTTATTTAGAAAAGTGGGGATGAACTTTGATAAGGTTGATGTGTGTGAATTTAATTAAACCTAGACGTCATTGGTCAAAATTCAAATACATTATTATTATATCTCTAAATTTAAAAATTAATACTATATTACTAGCTACTCCTTGGTCAAAGCTAATTTCCACGTGTCAAGTTCACACTCTGCATGACTCATTGTTTGACAATTTCACTGCCTATAAAAAGAATGCAAACATCACCCACAAAACTCAACCCACCACCATGACATCCTCCACCACCACCACCACCTCCATGATCACTACAACATTCCTCATCTTCCTATTCATCTCCACCACCGTGAATTCGACTGTCTTCATACCTAAAACCGACGTAAATCTTTTAGAGTTCCCATTGAATCTCGAGTATTTCGAAGCCGAATACTTCTTATTCGGATCCATGGGTAAGGGTCTGGACACTATCCAACCCAGTCTAGCCGCAGGCGGCCCGCCACCCATCGGCGCAAAACAGGCCAATCTTAGTCTTCATATCAAAGACATCATCACTCAATTTGGTTATCAAGAAGTTGGTCACTTAAGGTTTGTATTAAATTTTATTATATTATACCCTTTTAGTTTTTTAACTAACTGTATCATAATTTATATTAAATTGACGTTTTATTAATTAATAATAATTATTAAGGGCAATTAAGAAGAGGGTACGAGGATTTCCTAGGCCGTTGTTGAATCTAAGTGCAGAAGCATTTGGGACTGTTATGAATGCTGCATTTGGGATGCCTTTATCTCCACCGTTCGATCCTTATGCTAATGACATCAACTATCTTATTTCGTGCTACGTCATCCCTTACGTCGGCCTCACCGGCTACGTTGGAGCAAATCCGAAACTCCATAGCCCTGTTTCAAGGAAGGTATCGTATAAATAGTTGATCAGTAATACATAATATTTTACTTCGTTTATGAAGCATGGATAGGTTCATTTTGTTATGGGTGAAAACATAATCTATAACTAATCTTCAGTTTTTTGATTTTTTTAACGAAACATTTGTGTGGGAAATGGGTAGGAGAATTTGTAGGAAATGCGTCAGAAAAAAATTACCCACGAGCAAAATTCCTACAACCCGTTTTCGTGGGAAATCCGTGGGTAAACGCAGTTACCCACGGAAATTGACGTGGGAATAACAGCAAGTTTCTAGTAGTCAAAGGGTTCGATTCTCATAAGGGAGTTTTTCCCATATTTATTTGGTTTTCTCCTGAATTGTTGGTATATAGGCATTATGTCTAGTGGAGAAGGATATAATCAGGCGGTTCCGTTGGTGACATGATGATACTCCAATAGTCCGACAGTGATCTAAATTTCTCTAAAATAACCAACAAAACCGAACCGAAACAAAAACCGACGGTTCGGTTTTTGGATTTTTAATAACCGAAAATTTCGGTTCGGTTTTCGGATAACCATTTCCAATAACCGAAAAAAACCGAACCGAACCGAAAAGAAAAAAAAACATATATTTCTATGTTTAAGTTTAAGTGTTTAACCCATACTATTAGAACTTATTAATTTTATTCTTGAATATTAAGTACTTATAATAAAAACAGATGTTTATTTATAATTTAGATGATTTATTTATTGCCTATAACAAATAACAAAATTTAATATAAAAATTAAACAATCTTCAAAGTATTAGAAAAGAAAAAGTCCTAATAAAAAATTTGAAGAAACATAAAAATAGATTAGAAGATTAGGTTTATGTAAACATTTTAGTTAAAAAGATTAAGTGTAATAACTTAAATGTAACCATATAAGAAAGATTCTTAAATTTTGAGTTATACTTTTTTTTTATTTTTGAATCTTACTTACTTTTGTTTCAAAACCGAAATAACCGAAAAACTGAACCGAACCGTTGTAAAAACCGAAACCGAAGAAAACCGAAACCGAACGGTTTTGAAAAACCGAAAACTGATATTTCGGTTTCGGTTTTGATTTTGCCCAAAAACCGAACCGAACCGTTGTAAAAACCGAAACCGAACGGTTTTGAAAAACCGAAACCGAACGGTTTTGAAAAACCGAAAACCGATATTTCGGTTTCGGTTTTGATTTTGCCCAAAAACCGAACCGAACCGAATCAAACCGTGCACACCCCTATATGAATCAAATAAAATATTAATTTATAAATAATCGGAAAACTTCTTTGAAATACATTATATAATAAAAAGTGAAATTTATAAAGATTGGTTTTAAGGTCGGTTTTTTCGGTCAATTTCAATATTTATACGGAAACTTCTTAATCAGCTCGGGATTTTCAGTTATGTTTTGGTTCTTTGGTTATTATCAGCTTGTAGCGGGATTATTGGGAGTGGAATCAGGTCAAGATGCGGTCATTAGAAGCCTCCTTTATGAACGGGCAAATGAAAAAGTGGTTCCATACAAGATAACTGTAGGCAAATTCACACAAAAAATATCACAACTACGCGATAAGTTGGGCAAGGACGGGTTAAAGGATGAAGGACTTAAGGTGCCCATCAAACTCGGGGCAGAAAAGAAGATACAAGGGAACGTGTTAGCCGGTGACGAAGATTCATTGGCATATGGTCGAACACAACAAGAAATACTAAGAATAGTGTATGGAACCGGGGATGAAAAAGCCCCGGGTGGGTTTTACCCGAAAGGGGGTGATGGGGTTATCGCGAAAAGCTATTTAAGGCGTTGATGAATTTAGGTTAAAATATTTGCAATAGAGCCCGTTGTATTTTTATTTCAATAAACATTTCACCAATAACAAAATTAAGAAATGAACACCAAAACTATATAAAACAGTTGCGAACTAATATGGGTGAAAGAGGGAAAGTGAATTAAAAGAAAATGTCTTGTAGTTGAGTATTTATTTTTAATTAATTCAACCTTTTATTCCCAGTTGCCCAAAATCAGTTAACATGCTAAAACTACCCAAATAAACAACCAAAGTTGAATAGTGTATTTTCTATTAAATCCTTCTTTGATTTTCGGTGTTGACCAAATCAAACGAATTGAAATGAAATGAAATGATTAGTGATCCTTAAAATTCGAAAGTGAAGAGGTATGGTCCTAATTCTTTGCCTACATGGCAAGGACCACACCACTTTTTAATCCAACATGACGCCTACATCAGCAAGAGAATCCAGGAGCTTCCAGAAGCTTCTGGAAGACGCCAAGGTGGTACCAAAGATGCTCCCTCCGACAGAAAGGACAACACGTGTCACCAGTCATCAGGCGCCATGTATGCCTGCAACAAATCCAGGAGCAGACCGACAACAACAGTATGATGTTTCCAGCATGGACAAATATAGGCGCGCCACGTGTACCACCACCCTGACCGCAGCAGAGGGGACCAAGAGGATATTCCCCTTGGTCGGATAGCTGGCGCCCTATAGCAGCTGCAAGGTTGCTCCTCCCTCTTTCACCCACCGGCTATAAATAGGACCCTTCATCATTCAGGTTAATGCTATTCGATTCCTCACACTCTCACTCTTAACACACACTATTTTATTTCCTCAGAACAGTACTTATTCTCACTCTGGAGCCCGGTTAAGAGGGAAACCCCCATATTCCCCTCTTAACGAGCTAACGATGTTGTTGTTTTGCAGGACTTAGTCTTTCGGTGAGTAAGAAAGGAGATTGAACCCACAGAAGAGACGACCCAGCTAGTTAATCATCAGATTTAACCAGTGTTTCATCATTGGCGCCATCCGCATTTTTTGCAAACCACTCTCTTCTTCTTTCTTGTTCAAAAACTCACTAGAATGACTGAACCACACCCTTCTCCTCAAATGGACGGAGAAGTCTCTTCCTTTGAACTCATCACGGACACTGCGCGCGTCCAAAGAGTCCAGGGGAACGAGACCATCCAAGAAGGGCGAGTGAACAACGATTTTCCAGAGATCTTTGGAAGTGCATCCAGAGCGGTTAGCCAAACCACTAACGGAGCTACTTTCCAACCCCCACCCAAGGTCATCAACCAAACCACAAATGGAGCCACTTTCCAACCTCCACATGGGGTAGTTCACCAAACACCTCCAATAGTTCAAGCACCAAACCATAGAGCTGGCCCCTCAGCCCCATCGGACCAAACACAATTGAACTTCTCTGCACTTTTAGGGCTACCCGAAGGAAAAACTCTGACTTCCTGGTATGCCGAACAAATGGCGTCTCTAAATCTTGTCTATACACAACTCAGTGCACAACAAGCCGTGCTCCAAGCACAAGCTAACCAATCCGCTTTTGTTACTCCACCGCAAAGGTCTCTGAGCACTCACATGCCTCAGCAGGCCAATGCGTGGAACTTACACCCTGAAAAAACACCTGTACCAAACATCAGAAGGCCAAGCGCGCACGACACGCGCGATACTTATGGCGAAAAAGAAAGCAATTATGTGCAATACTCCCATCAACAAAGAAAACCAGTACAAAGTCGTTTAGGCCCGCGCAACATAAACGACGAGTGGGATAGCTATGAGGAAGAAGATGACACAACGTACAAGAAAGAGAACACGGTATTCAGCAGATTACCACCTGAACACGAGGCATACAAACCCCACAAGCGCCCGGGGTACAATCCAAAAGCAGAACATGATTACTCATTGAGCTGTCGCCCAGATGGCATGGCCGAAAACTCAAAGTTCATCAGAGAGATTGCGACAGCCGATATCGACAAGACAAAACTGCCACACAATGTAGGCAAATACAACTGCTTAACAGATCCCGACGACCACCTCTAAGTCTTCAGTGGCGTAGGAGTAACAGGTGGTTGGAACCTACCAACTTGGTGTCATCTTTTCGCACAAACCTTTGTCGCTGCATCTCGCGTCTGGTTTGACAGCCTGCCAGCAGGAAGGATTAAGTCATGGGTTAATTTTCGAGACAAGTTCCTCGCGCACTTCTCTCAACAGCGCAGGCACACTAGAGATCCAGTTGATTGTCTGAATATATGGAGGAAAGATCACGAAAGTGTAGAAGATTTCATCACCATGTATAACAAAGAATGCCTCGAAATCGGAGATGTAGGTGAGAAGATGATGCGCGCGCACTTTATGAGAGCAGTAAAGTGCGACGACCTGATCAAACGATTGAAGGGAAGAGATGGAGGCCCCAAAGATTGGGATACCTTCATCGAAGCAGCAAAAACAATTGCGCGTACAGACAAACAATTGACCGGTGACGACAACCGTCAATACAGTTACAACCATAACGATCGGCGCAATAAGAAAGGCAAAGGCCAATCATGGAAAACATCCGGTTATAGAGAAAGAAGCCCGGTAATGGAAGACGTGCGCAATACAATCAACCAGATTGCTCATCGCAAGGAGGTCAAAAGGGAGAACAGAGAAAAACAGTGGACACCCTTAACAAAAACTCCTTCTGAAGTTTTGTCAACCGAAAATCACCAGTTCAAACCTCCTCTACAGATGTGAAACAAGAGGGGCCAAGACCCAAATCTTTTCTGTGAGTTCCACAAGGACACAGGTCACCTGACTGATGATTGTTTCAGCCTAAAACAAGAGATAGAAAGAGCCCTGAGAGATGGCAGACTTACCCATCTGGTGAAAGGCGGAAAGCGCGACTACCGTCAAATTCAAAGAAGGGAAGAAGGGCCGAACAACAAGAAACTTCGGAAATTAGAAACTCACATGGTTCAAGGAGGTCCACAAAGACCACGGAAAAACTATAACAAGCGTACACAAGACGACTCTTGGCGCGAAAGACAAGTTGTTTTTCCCATAATGAGAGGAGGTCCAAGAGAAAGACGACCCATAGTCATATCCGGTGTAATCGGTCACTACCAAACCGACTACATTTTCATTGATCCAGGGAGCACCGCAGATATCATATACGAACAATGCTTCAATCAATTTGACCAAGAGGACAAAGCGCGCTTGGAACCAGTAGACTACCCATTAACTGGTTTCTGCAACGAAGCCGTTTTTCCTCTCGGCTAGATATCATTCCCGGTGCTGCTCTCAGACGGAAGAAATTAAAGAACGGAGGAAGTCACGTTCATGGTACTACCAGCACATTCAAGACATGATATCCTGTTGGGAAGAGAATCCCATGGAGATTTTAGTATGATTTGCTCCGAACCGCATTCAGCTGTTGGGTTCCCAACAGAGACAGGGGTAGCACTAATCTATGCAAGAAAAGAAGTCTTGGCAACAGACGAAATCAGGCCAGCAAAAGCAAGCAAATCTGTACCACGCACGGAGGCTGAAAAATGGGTGCTAAACAGCAAATACCCAGAACAAACGGTCACCCTGGGCCCTGCAATGTCCGACCTCACGCGCGCGGCTCTAAAAAAGTTGTTATTTGAAAACATGGATGTGTTCGCCTGGACACCAGCTGACATGGTGGGTGTTCCACGACATATAGAAGAGCACAGATTAAACGTCTCAGAGAGTGCAAAACCTGTGGTACATGCAAAGCGCCATCTAGGAGACATAAAGCATGACGCTATGCAAGAACAAGTCACGGAGCTGTTAAACGCTGGCATCATCAGAGAAGTCCGATACCAAACTTGGGTGGCGAGCCCAGTAATGGTCCAAAAAGGAAATGACAGTTGGAAAATGTGCGTAGATTACAAGGATCTAAACAAGGCATGCCCTCGCGACTTGTATGCCTTACCAGATATTGATGAGAAGATCGATTTGCTAGCAACCTTCAGATGGAAATGTTTCCTTGACTGTTATAAGGGATACCATCAGGTGCAGATGGCCATCCAAGACGAGGACAAAACTGCATTCCGCACACCGACAGGGCTGTACTGTTACACCAAAATGCCTTTCGGTCTAAAGAATGCAGGTGCGACTTATCAGAGACTGATGAATGAAACGTTCAGCGACGCTATCGGCAAATACATCTAAGTGTACATGGATGACCTAGTCATCATGAGCAAAGAAGAAAGTATGATGCTGGCAAACATTAAAAAAAACGTTCGACACACTGCGCGGAGTGAGCATCAAGCTAAATCCAGCGAAATGTTCCTTTGGCATGAAGGAAGGAAAGTTCCTGGGTTTCATCTTCACAAAGGATGGTTTTAAAGTCAATCCTGAGAAGGTGCAAGCGATCGAGCGAATGCCTTCACCATCGACGATGAAGGAAATGCAGAAGTTGGCCGGACGCTTAGCAGCACTCAACCGTTTCTTAGCCAATCATGCAGCTAAATCTTTCCCGTTTATCAAGACACTCCGCAACTGCATGAAGAAAAGTCAGTTCTAGTGGACCCCAGAAGCCAAACAAGCGTTCCGAGAAATGTAATACTGCCTCATAAGACTGCCAACACTTACGGCGCCAGTGAAAGGAGAGCCCCTAGTGATGTATTTGTCAGCATCAGATAAAGCGGTTGGAGCAGTTTTGCTAGTGGACTAACAAGGCATACAGACACCAGTTTATTATGTGTCTCGCACTCTGAACGATCCGGAAACACGGTATGCTATAATGGAAAAACTAGTGCTGGCACTGATTCATGCATCAAGGCGGTTGCGCAGGTACTTCGCCAACCACGTCATTCATGTTTTAACAAATTACAACATCGGTAACATCCTTGCAAGCCTTGAGATATCTGGAAGATTAGCGAAGTGGGCTATAGAATTGGGAGGCCACAGCGTGGTCTTCAGACCAAGGCCAGCAATTAAGGGCCAGGTGTTGGCCGATTTCATGATAGAGGTGCCTAATGACAAAGACAGGGAATGCAAGGCAATGGAAAGAGCTGAAAGACAACATTCGTAAGAACCATGGCTACTTTATACAGATGGCGTGTCCAACGAGGACGGCGCAGGTGCAGGACTTAGGCTGGTAAGTCTAGAAAAACATGAATTCACGTATGCCATCCGGTTAGACTTCAAGAGCATGAACAACGAAGCCGAATACGAAGCCTTTCTTGCCGGTCTAAGGTTGGCGATCAAGATTGGAGTCAAACACATCGAGGCGCATGTGGACTCCATGTTAGTAGCTGGGCAGATCAACGGCCAGTACGATGCCAAAAGAGACGTAATGGCGCTATACCTAGATTAAGTGAAAGCATTGCTACAGAACTTTATTTCTTACAAAGTGCACCATATCAATCGAAGCGAGAACAAACCAGCGGATGCATTAAGTAAACTCGCATCCACCAATTTCCAGCACTTGGCAAAAGATGTGCACATTGAAGTTCTGAGCAATCCATTGGTACCGCTAAGGCAAGTGAGCGTTATTCAGCTGGGAACGACATCTTAGATGACTCTCATAATCATGTATCTCCAGTCTGGAATATTACCGGAAAACAAAGCCGAAGCAAGGAAAGTTCAGTACAAGTCCGAGCACTACCAGATGGTTGATGGAATTCTGTACCGAAAATCATAACTCGGGCCGTTATTGAGATGCGTCGACCCAGAAGACGCAAATACCTGATCCGGGAAGTACATGAGGGAATCTGTGGCATTCATGTCGGTCCGAGAATGGTGGTAGCAAAAGTGATGAACGCCGGGTACTACTGGCCTGGAATGCATCTAGACGTAGTGAAGGTTTTGAGGAAATGCAGCAGGTGCCAGAGACATGCTCCGAAAACGATGTGCCCCCAAAACGAACTAGTCCCCATAACAACGGCATGGCCGTTTCAACAATGGGGAATAGATATGGTTGGTCCCTTTCCTGAAGCCCCGGGAGCAGTGAAATTTATCATATTCGCGGTAAAAACCTACTGGCACATTATCAGTGAGACCGTTTATTACTTTTTTATCTTTCCAATTCTTTAGCATGCTGTGATTGTCCACTGATGTACTATCATTTCCTCTTATATGCAGCAAAACTCATTTTTGATTTTATCATGTTTTTGGCTTTTTCAAATTTTCAAATGTTTTTGGATTTTCTAAAATTTACTCCCCCTAAAATGCAAACACATTTTAGGAAATTTGAAAACAAACTGTACAAGAACATGTCAACTGATATCGAATTGCCTCAATTCGCCATCCACTTGCATAAACAATCAGAACTCCCCCTCACAACAAACTATTTTCCCATCGATTTCAAAACACTTAAGTTTGTTTTAATCAAATGGTTTTTCCGGAAAATAAGTTTTGTTGATTTTATCACTTGTAAAATTGGGGTTTGGTTCATCACATTATCTATCAACCATTTGTAGAAAATCAGATACAACTTAATGTCCCTGATTTACCACTTTTAAGATCAATCCAATCAAACATTTTCAACCAAACAACATCTGTTAGTTGAATTCTCAAGGTGCCGATTCCTACTCCTCGCTTACAAACCTGGGAGTTCCGGCAAGTCCTGCAAAACTTTCAAACATTTTATACAAACATGATAAAGAATGATGCCGATTCATGATCCACGATTACTAACTTGGGATCTCCGGCAAGTCAGGTTTTTACTCTTTGAAGAATATGTCCACCCAAGCCTGACCTTCCTTGGGTGTTACCGAGTCATCATCACTCGGTTTCTTACCTCCCCTTTTCTTCTCGTAGAACTCTTTAACCCCTTTGACTTTTCGATCAATCATTTTTCCAAAAATATGTTTTACAGTAGGGTTAAAGGCCTTGTCAACATCAAAAATCTTTTTGTCATTATAAAATTGATTTGAAATTTCTGTTTTCCCAACTTTCTTTTTAAAATTTTCAGCCCGTAGAGGTGGAAAATTCACATCATCCACATTCGGAACTGATTTTTTAACCCTTTTCTCAACACGTGGCTCCTCTGATTTTGTGGAATCAGATTCATCACCAGAACTGTTACCTGAACCTTTCACAACCCATTTTTGATTTTTTACATTTTCTTTTCCTTTAATCACATTCTTTGAACATTCACCAATTTCAAAGGTTGAATTTTCAAAGCCTGTAAACTTTCGGGTTGAAAGTTCAGTTTTCTCAATCACTTTCTCTTTTAGTTTACTAGAGACTTCCTGTTTCGGTTTGAATGTCTTTGGACAGTCCCTAGCAACATGACCAACAGTTTTACACTGAAAACATGTTCTCTTTTCAATCTTCTTTGGAACAACATTCTTCTTCAGTTCTTCTTGCTTCTTGGCAAGGAATTCTTGATTTGTCTGCTTTCTGAATGCTTGATCTTTCTCATCATCTAAAAATTTTCCTGAAACAAACACAGTTTTTGGTTTATTAAATTTCTCATTTTTATAGTTTTTCGGTGGTACAAAACCAAGACCTTTCTTTTTGAAATTACGATTATGGTTTGGTTTCTTTTGGAAACTATAACCACAATTGTAACCCATTTTCTTGTTTAAACGTTGTTGAACTCTTGAGGTGTAAGGATTAGGTTTTACATGAAGATTTTCATCTTTTATTTCAGAAATATTGATTTCTGTTAGTTTGAAAACCTTTTTAATCATTTCAGTTTTAACACCTCTTATTGGAAAAATCTCATCAGAATATAATTTGTCAGAATCTTTCAAAGTATATGCCACTTTGAATGATTCATCATTCAAATTAGATTTTGATATCAAAAACTCTTTATCGTAAACCCGTTTGTCCTTTTTGACTGTTGACTTGGATTTGGACTCCGGTTTTGACTCCTCACTGTCATCTTTATCTAACACCTGATCGACCACACTTTTTATCAACTTTGACTCATGATCAGTGTCGGATGACGTGTACGTGACATCAATATTTTCTGGCAAGTTATCCGATGGCCCAGACTCCCATTGTAAGTTTATTGCCTTTTCGACTCTTTCGGAATTTGGATTTCGAGGTAAAAATCCATTTTCGATCGGGGGCGGACATCTAGTGTAGACCACACTTGGTTTCTTACCAGAAATCTTCACTTTATCTTCATCTTTTGTCACGGATTTCTTTTCTTCGGATGTCTTCACTTCTTCAAACGTCTTTAATTCTTCCACAATCGGATAAATCCTGTCAACAACAAAAGTAGAACATGAGTAACTTTCTAATAACTTGTTGACTCTTTCAGTTTCTATCTTTTGTGTTGCCAACTTTAACTCCAGATCAGCACATTTCTTTATGTGAAAATTAACATCATCAAGTTGTCTCAGGTACGCTTTCTTCAACGTATTCATTGCCACAACTTGTTCACCGTTTGAATCAGTATACTTGTTAATTTCTCTGTTCATTGTATCATAGGATTCTTTCAATCTGTTTATGTTGTGCAGCAACTCATTGTTTTGCTTGATTAAAGAATCACAATTCATGCACTTTTCAGGAACTTTAACAGGTTCTGCATCAACTTTGACTTCAAATTCAGGAACCTCTTTGCCTGTTCGGTTTGATTGTAAAAATTCAGCTCTTCTCTTTTTCTCAGCTTTAGCTTCAGCTTTTAATCTCTCTTCCTCTTCTTCCTCTTCTTCAAGCTTTCTCCGTCTTGCTTCAGCTGCTTCCATGACTTTTCTGCACCTTTCAGCACATTTCAAATCATAAGCATTTGCAATGAAAGCTTTAGCATTTGAAGTGTCTTTGGACATCTCTTTGGCCATAAATTCTTGATCTGAGCAAAAATTGTCCCAATTGAATCCTTCGGCCAATTTTTCATCATCTTGTTCTGCCAAATACACTTTGCTGTTTGTTGGAATGTAATTATCCCAACTGAATCTATCATCCTTTCCCAGACAAGCTTTCTTTGAATCTTTAATCTCCATCATTCCATGTGCAGTTTGTGCCTGATGCAATGCTGGTGGTGTGACTTGATGATAAATTGCCTTTTTGTGATAATCGTTGTTTCCAAAAGGATTCTGGGCTCCAGTAGCTTCACGATTTTTGCACTCTCTTTTGAAATGCCCCTTTTCCCTGCAACGAAAACATGTAACTTTAGATTTATCAAAGCCTAAAGTTGAAACATGAGCATTAAGAAAATCATCTCGGCCTGTAATTTGTTTAAATTTTTCGGCTCTTCTCAACACACTGGCCATGCACCATTTAATATCCATCAATTCCATTTCCTCAGCATCGATTTGATCGTAATCCTCTTTCGTGAGCATTGGATTACCGATCTTTCCGGCCACAAAACTACTATAAGACTCTAACACCATTCCCAACAAAGACATTTGATTTTTGGCTACTTCTTCAGAATAATCTTGATCACTTTCAAGATTTAATACAATATTGCATTGAAGTTTTCTTCCGTTCTTTGTTGCAGAAATGTTTGGATCGAAAGATGAAAATCTAGTGCTGCTTGATCCCTTGGATGATTTCTTTTCTGAAGAATCTTTTGCACTATAAGCAGTTTCTATTTTCGGAGAAAAATTTGGCTTTTCGTTGACACCACCTTTGTAATACAAGCTGATATCTTGTTCTCCATCATAGTTCTTCATCCTGGCTATCTTCCTTTGCTCCATCTCTTGAGCTTCCAGATGTTTGATGAAATCTCCCAATGTCATATTTTTGTAATCTTTTCTGTTTGATCTCAGCATCATCAGAAATGTTCCCCAAGTTTCATGAGGTAGTGCATCTGCAAGTTTTTCAATCAATTCATCAGTATCTTTCTTAATTCCAAGTTTTTTCATATTTCTCACCAAGTTACAATATCTATCAATTATTTGTTTGGTGTTTTCAGATCTCAAACCACGAAACAAATCAAATTCTTTCTTCATGAGAGACATTTTGTTTTTGAGCATATCATCACTTCCAACAAATTTTGCTTCCAATTCTGTCCAGATTGAGTAAGCAGTTCCATCATGTTGAAGCAGTATCAAGATATCTTCTTTTATCGCTTGCTGAAGCAGACTCACCATCAGTTTCTCATCTCGATATTTCTTTTTATCTTCTGTACTCATTTCTCGAATTGTTTGCTGCACACCATTTGTTGTGGGTTTAACATAAGGTTCCTCAGTGTGTTCCCACGCATCCAAATGATACGCCTCAACCCAATTTCCAAACCTTTCGGACCATCCATTGTAATCATCAATATCCATGAGTTTGGGTGGTTTCTGAGACGTCCCTGTTTCATTTTCATGCACAGCACTCTGAGTGATTGTAACTGGACTAGCAAAAGCATTGTAAAACTCGTTCTCCATGTTTCGAATTTTCAAATGAGCTGTATCTCCTTGTAAAATACCTGACAAGTACCTGACAACAACAAACAAACACAAAAATACAATCAGTTTAAAGAATTATCAACTAACAGAATAAAACTGGTACTCGAACTGATGATTATTTTGTGCAGACTGAAGATAGACAAACTGTGCCGACTGAAGATTAACACACTGTGCAGACTGGAGATTGATACGCTCTGCAGACTGCTTTGACCCGAATCGAATTCAAATGACTTGACCCTTTGAAACTTTTGAACTCCAAACCTTACAAACTTTCAAGCGAATTGAGGACTTTTATAAGAACTAGACTTTTTCAATCGACTTGAACACACTATACAATCTGAGTAATATTCAACCAGACTGATCAATCCATGTGTACCGACAAAACTCCAAACCGATTTGACAAGAGTCGACAAAAATGATTATACTCAACACTTTGTATGTCTGATTGATTTAATGAACAAAATGTTGCACTAGAATATGATTAGATGTCGAGTAATAGTGGGCTGCTATTTAATGAAAGCTATACACATTTGGGCCAACAACAAATTTGTTCACATGGGCTAATGAATTGCCGTCAAAATTAAATCTGATTTGATCCGATGATAACACTTGGGCTTAATACCGATATAATCTGATCAACCCTCAATTAATCAATAGAAAAAAAACTTTATGCTACACTTATCTCATTGGACCAAACAAAATATGTTTCCTGACAAATTCTTTAGTCAAAGCACATGGATCGTTTTTTTTATGCAATACTCAACCAATATTCTTCAACAGTTAGACCTTGAAACTTGAAATATCACATGCAAATTGATATTCACAATGACAATCTGCCGACAATCTATGACATTTCAATGAAATCAATTCTTTCATCACATGTAATGTTCAGATTTAATACATATCATATGCAAACTGACAATCAACACATGATTACATGGATCAAAATTTCAACGCATGAGTTACAAACATTAGCCGACAATTTCAGTGAAAATTACTTTAATCGAGACTCATCACATGGGTTGGAATACTATATCAGATTCACTTGCAAAACATTACACATATTTACCAACTATCACATGCAAACTCTTGGGCTATGAAATCACATGTGACCGACTGACACACTGAATTTATTATTATCTCATGTAAACCGATTTTAATACACATGAAATTATGACACTTGATCAGATAGAGACACGTATCACACAATCTATTGAATCACTATTTGAAACTGAAACACGATGACATATGAGCGGAATTATCAATGTACTATGAGCGGAATCAACACAAGATCGCTGATGACATCATCAAATGCACGAGTTCATATGAGCGATACCTCAAAAAATCTAAGTTTTAAATCGATTTTAAAACTGAAATTTTCAAGGATTGATTAAAACATGTTGACGCACAATATATGTGTAATTTGGCTGATTTTGACCGTAAAAAGTTTTGTTTTTCGAAAAAGAAAGGTGTAGAAACAGAATTCTCGGCTGAATTGAATAAAACTCTTCTTCACTGGCTCTGATACCACTTGTAGGATCGTTTTCGGATCCGAACGAGTCGGTTAGAAGAGTTTTTCACCAAAACAAGAGGCGGAAACAAGTGTTTCGGTGTAATTCAGCAACTATTCACGTTTAACTGTTGTTTATATTGATATCCGAACGATTACAGACCTGACAACACTTCGGCAGCACTTCGTGGCTAACCGGAAGACAATCACCTAGAACTATATCTCTAATTTCGCTCAAACAACCTCCTATATATATACATGTATAATTTCGCTTATGTGTACTATTTATAGTCTGACCTATTTCGCTTATATGTACCATCCATATAAGCGATACCTAACACTAGCCATATAAGCGAAATCTATCTTGGACACATGAGTGGAATCATCGAGACCACATAAGCGGAATCATCGAAATCAGTCTGACCACATGAGCGAAATCTAACATTTACATGCAATCCATTTTTGTCTTGTTGTGTAATGATGTCATGGTGATGTCATCTTGATGATGTCATCATGACATCATGCTGTAACATCTCAGCAACGAACCCGATCTTCGCAACGAACCCGAGACTCGACATAAGACGTAGTTGACAGACGTAGTGCACCAACAAACCACATCTACCATAGTGCGACGTTTCATCTGTGAACAGATAATATGCAGATTCGGGCTGCCTCTGAGAATCATCACCGATAACGGAACAAATTTTGTTGCAAAAGACCTTCAACGCTGGTTCAAGGAGCTACACATAGAGCATACCTTCTCCTCGGTTGTGCACCCGCAGGGGAATGGTCAGGTTGAAGCCGTCAACAAGAGCATTGTAGACGGTATAAAGGCACGGTTGGGAACACAAAGAAGAGGCTGGGTTGACGAGCTACCCAGGATATTATGGGCCCATAGGACGATGCCAAAAACAAGCAACAGAGAGACACCGTTCAGTTTAGTCTTTGGGTTCGAGGCCGTGATACCAGCAGAGATCGGACTGCCGTCGCCAAGAATGCTCTCCATGAACATGCTCAACAATGAAGAACAAATGAGGTTAGACCTTGACCTCCTAGAAGAAAGAAGAGAGATGGCGGCAATTAGTGAAGCGAAATACAAAACCAAACTGGAAATGTACTACAACTCCAAGGTCCGAATTTGCACGTTCAATCCCGGAGATTACGTCCTAAGGGACAATGAGGCGTCCAGCGCCGAAAAACCCGGAAAATTAGCTCCCAAGTGGGAAGGACCTTATGTTGTAGATGAAGTCCTTGGAAAAGGGGCGTATAAGCTACGCACCTTGGACAACAAAGAGGTCCCAAGAACCTTGAATGCTCAGCAGTTAAGAAGATGCTACATGTAGACAGTCAACATTTATCGTACTTGTAATGGCTGCGCGCCAACACATTTAATACTAATACAAGAAGTGTTCGGCTATCTTATCTCATGCGAATTTTTGTCACAACTGCATATATTACTTTGGGCATACACGAAAACATCAATGGCTCAAAATTAGGAAACGTTGTAGACCTCCAAGGCTTGTCACAGCCAAGTGTACAGCCGGGTCAAAAACACAACCAAAGCCTAAAAAACGCCAAATAAATACTCCGTGCCCACATTAACACGAAAGAATCGAAAACATGGTAAACAAACATTGTAGGACCCCCAAAGCTGAACACAGCTGGGTCAACACAATAACCTGTAACTCGATCACTTCGTATACACGAATCAACCTGTGCGCTTAAATGATAGAACAAACGTTGTAACTAACACAACACAACCTGTCAGCGCCATCATTCATTCGTGATACCTAATCAAAGTAATTACACATGCACATATTGTAACGATAACAAAATTCACAACGAACAAAGAAGCAAAGCCAGATATTAACATGAAATATGTCAAATGTAACAAAATAATAGCAGATATGACAGCTATAGGCAAATTGTTCACGAAGCATAAAGTTAAATTGTTCACGAAATTATCAGTTGGTTACAAAGCTATCAAAGCCCATACACGGCGTGCAAGCCGAAATCCTTCATTCTTGATGATTGGTGCCCGCGCCCCCGGTTTCATGATCTTCATCATCAAGGGCCTTCTTCAACAGGGCGACACCGTTAGGTTTCCGAGACAATTTTCCTGCAGCCTTAACAACACCAAATTCAAGAGATTCAAACTCTTGACGCTTTTCAGCATAGCGAGAAACACAGTAAGTCTTGAATAATTCAAAGTCCTCCAACGGCTCTTTAAACTCAGCAGCTGCCCTTCCTTCAGCATACCCTTCTTTACGACCAAGATCACGTGCAGCTTCACCAAGCTCATATACGTACTTGGACAATTCTTCAGAACCGGCGATACGTTCGGCGATCTGCAAAGATAATACACACATGAGAGAAATGGCAATGAATAAGAAAAACAAACAAATATTGACAATTAACAGAGGCACCGCACGGGCAAGTAACCACTTGCAGTCAGTAGTGGTTTCTTAAACCAAGATCTCGGAGGCCTTGACCTCAGCAACTTTTTCCTCAGCGAATTTCTCCAACTTAGCAATGTTCCCTTTTCTGGGATACAACACGATCATGCTCAGCCTCGTCACTAATTTTCTTCTTCTCTCCGGACAACCTCACAATCGCATCACGTTGCGCCTGCAACTCCTTATTGGTCCGCTCACAAGCGAGCTCCCACTCCTTTTGTTTGTTGGAGTTAACCTGTTTCTCTTGTGCAAGCTTTTGTTCAGCATCAGACACCCGCCATAACAAACCCTTCCTCTCAGCATTGAACTTCTCCCCCTCTTCAGCAAATGCCTTTTTATCATTTTCAAATTCAAGAGTCTCATCCCCCATCAGCTTCCATTCTCGAACAATCTCCCGAGAGGTAGCAAAAAAGTTGACCCCGGCATGAATATGATCATCCAAGAGATCAAACCGGTTGCGCCTTTTCTGAAATAAACTCTCAGATGGGGGGAGGGATAAGGAGAAGAGCTCTCGACAGTTGTTGTGATCATTCATCCGGGAGCCCTGAGTTAAGTTCCACCGAGGAGCATGCGGCAGATCATCACATGCTGGGTTATGAGTATCCCAGGATCCAGCTTGGACATTTTCAAACTCATGACTCCGAGGTACTCCCGAAGTAGCACCACCACCAGAGGCCGGTGGACGTCTAGTATAGATGGTTTGGCGATGTGTAGCCTCACTAGACTCCGCCTCGGTGTCAACACCCTTGCCTCGACCATCACCACCGGCACCACCTGCACCATCAACACCAACAACATCAGCACCATCACCACCACCTTCTCCGACTTGTTCAACTTCCACATGAACTTGTTTCTCCTTCCCATCCAGATCTTCACTGGGAGGGGACAGACCAAAAGTCCTCGAAGGTGGAGAAGTAGGAGGAGTAATCTTTGAAATGTTAACCTTACGGGAAGCTTTCCCTGACTTCACACCTGTCACCAGACAACCATGATAGTCAAAGACAAGATCAAAAGCCAAATAATAAGACTTACAAGTGCAAAGTATTTACCTTGAGGAGCAGAAGCAACGTATATCTTCTCCAACAGATTACCGCACTTCGCGCTGAAAACATTCATGTCAATCTCAGACTCTGAGGGTGCAGGAGGAGTTTCCTTCTGAAGTTTAGATTTTTTGGCAGCAAGAGCAGCGGCAGCTTGTTCGTCAAGCTCTTTCTTCTTGGCATCAAGGGTTTTTTTTTCTCTTCATAATCTCGGTCAGAGTTTCATCATCCTTAGGGTCACGTTCAGTACGTTTTCTCCCTGCGCCTAAACCAGATAGGGTATCAAAAATGACAACATAATCCAGGAAAGGAAGGGTAGAAGGTCCCTTACGAGGAGTTTCAGTAACATTCTCCTCAGCCTTCTTCTCCTTCTCCTTAGACTTATCCACTTTCTTCTTCTTCCTGGTTTCTAACTGCTCAGCAGTTTCCACCGGGGGATCAACATCAACATCAACGGGCTCATTCACAGGCTCGTTCTCAGCCCCTTGCACTGGACCTGCACGAGAGGAACGGAGGATTAGGCCTTCATGTGATTTGTCAGAACCCTCACTCGAGAGAACAATAACTTCCTCTCGAGTAGTATCAACAGTGTCATCATGCTCATCTTCATCATCTTCACCTAAAATAGTATTCACATAAGCGGCAAAAATCTCGCTGGTAGGATGCAAAAAACGGTTTCGGATCTGGTCTAACCACACAGGTTTATCCCCAGCAAACACCGCTTCAACCATGGCACCGACTGCCTTTGGATCAAGAACGTTCAACAAACTATATCAAACTGTAAAATGGAAGAACATAAGGAAGGGCATAAAGAAGTCAAAATAAACGAAAACATAAAGGAGCAACAACATTACCTTTCCCATCATAACCATAAATAGGGACGCCCTTAGGGTTCTTCGGGACCCACAACATGCTCATGCCAGCCCCCACCAACGCCCTCTCCTCAATCTGACTAATAGAAGTGGCTTTCCGTGTTAAAGTCTTATACCACTCTTGATCAGCAAAATTTACAGTCACATCTACCTTGGGAATCCCTTCACTCTCCGCTCGATAATGCATATCCACCGGAATAACCCCGGGAAGAATATAGAAGAACTTCTGTTTCCAATCGTGCAAGCTCTTCGGAGGATTGGAACTGCAAGGGACAACATTACCGGTCCGGGAGTTAAAGGAGTAAAAACCACCGGTGTAGCTCACGTTGTAAAAGACATTAAACATCTCAAAGGTAGGCTCAATACGGTTGGCCCTACATATAAATTCAAAATGGGTAACACGAGGAAGCCCCAACGCATTGATTTGAGAAATATGAAGTCCATAATTCGTCAAAACCTCAGCAGTAAACTTCGTCATCGGGTGACGGAAGTTACCCTCCTGGAAGAAGGCCGCATATAACGCTATATAACCAGGAGGGGCATCCAGAGCGGTAGAATGTGGGGTTGGAAACTGAGTACCCCACTCAGAACGAAAACCCATATCTTTAACCAAGTTTTGGAATTCTTCCTCTTTCCAACTTATCTCCGCTCGGTCAGGACCCGGAGGAATCCTATCCTTGTACTTTCTCTTCCTGGTTAGAGGATTAGCTCCGGTAGACATAGTGTAAGAAAATGAAAAAAAGAGATAAGGATGATCTTGGCAAAGAAGAAAGATAGAGAAGTATGAGAGGAAAACGAAGTTCAAATTTTCAAAAGTGAAGGAAAAGGATGGAACCGTCATATATTTATACCCATCGCATTTAATGCGATGGGTAGGGGGCCGTCAGGAATTCAGAACGTCAGCCAACAGGAGAAAGACATGTCAGCAGAGAGAGAAACCGTCACCTCCTTTTTCGGGAGCCTGGGCGGCACACGTCTGACACCATGACGGAAAGTAACTGACACCACTGAAAAGGCGCCTGTTCACCTCCGACAAGACAGGGACATCAGACAGTCACATCAGGTGTCTTCATTCCAAGAAAGGAAACTTCTTTCATTAGGAAGTTGTCACACTCGCTCGTAGCGGAAGCGCGAGGTGTGATATGATCGGTTCTCATTGCATAACAATATTAGTGAACATACTAAATGAATAAAAATAAGCTCCAATGCAATTTTCATAATTGTTTCAAAAGAACACAACATAAGTTAAATGTATTGGTTACAAACCATCAAATGAACATAAGTTGTCATCGTTTTATACATCAAAATGTAAGTCTTAAAATATCAAGGCTTTGACCACTATATCACCGCAAAGAGGCGGTATATAACGGGCAAACCCTTCAAATGGTGGCATGGAGTCTTGATACTTTCTTTCCTTGACTGAAATGTCTGCATGGTCCACTAATTTCCTGAAATACACGTTAAGTTTGAAAAACATCAACAAAAGTTGGCGAGTTCATGCAGTTTAGTTGTATGAGATGTATCTGTAAAATGTGAGTTGTATAAAATGTATACGTAAAATGTGAGTTGTATAAAATGTATCCGTAAAATGTGAGTTGTATAAAATGTATATGTATGTAATGATGTAGTATGTAAAGCGTCAATGAAATCGTTGATCATTAATGTTTCGCGAGGACATTAATATGTGTGACGAAATAGGAAGCAATCCAAACCTAGATGATTTTGTGTCGACTACTATCGACTGGGACACAAACGCACTCTTCTGTATGGGTCCACGACCAAGAGTGGGGCTCGCCAAAACCCATTAGATCTAACCACTTGTACCTAGGTCCAAACTGGATTAATGGTGCTTAGATGTATAACCCTAATTCGCACATGATATAAGGTGTTTCATTCCCTAACTTTAACATACGTTGAACATGTATTTTCCCCGATAGTTGTAAAGTTGTAAAACATTTAAATGAATAGGGGATATGAACTCACAGTATCGCGTCCTGTGAATAGAAGTAACTATGATCTCACGTGCGGTCGTCCTGAATAGTGTTGCGACCTACAAATGTTCTTATATTTGTTAGACACTTCGGTCTTTGTAATAACTTGAGTACAAGTCTTGTGTCTTAAATATGTGTAAGACTTGTATGTCTTTACTGTTCGTTGAACTGTGTATTTAGATGAATGATTTGTTAAACTGCTATATATATATATTTCACCAAATATATATATATATATATATATATGTCATCTTGTATCTTGTGAGTTGTATCATCGGGTCTTGTCTTCTTGATTTCGTGTCGTTGTGTAAGTAAATTGTATAATTGAATTTCCAATAATGGTGTCATTGGGCCGAGCCCATGTTTTCATGTTATTGGGCCCCAAATAGTGTTGGGGCCTAAATAGTATTGGGCCTCAATAGTGTTGGGCCTAAATAGTGTTGGGCCTAAATAGTGTTGGGCTTAAATAGTGTTGGGCCTTGGCCCATATGTTTGGTATTGGGCTTAGCCCATGTATTTATGTTAAGCCCATTATGAAATATAAGCCCATTAAGAAAGTATAACTCTTTCATTTTTATAAAACATTTTTATAAAAATTCACTAAGTATACTTTTTAGTTAATAAAAACACAATAGTTTTTATAAGTTTCAAAATGTCCGAATTTTGTTAATGATAACGAAATTTTGGTGTCCGTGTCGAAAGATCGCCTAAACGTCATAGTAAGTCCTCGGATTGGCGATATGTTCATAGGTTCGTCCGTCGTCCGTTTTGACCATAATTTGTACTCGATTACTCGGATCATCCGTAACTCGCTTTTAAGGCGTAATTATATGAAGTCTTGTAAGACATTGATTATTATGTAACATGTGTTAATAATAACCATTGTAATCAAGTACCTATCTTTGATATATATAACTAATACATCAAATACCACATAGCACTTAAGTTGTTAAATTAATCAAATATATATTTTCTCAAAATATATATTTATAACTAACTTTGTTTTTATAAAAAGAATTCTCTAAATCTTTTTAATCTTGTAAAGGTTTAGCCAAAAATGATGGTTTAGTTAACATATAAATTATTAGAAAATTTGGCCATATAACCTTTGTATTTTTAACTTTACCATGTTTAATCAAACATATCATTTTCTTTTCAAAAGCACCATCAATTTACTCATAACATCTTAACTAAAACATATGAGATTTTTATAACATAAGCTTATCAAAATGATCTCCAAATCATGTAGGGTTTTAAACATGATCATAATATATGTTAACTAGTTCAAAAACCTAGTTTACTTCTAGTTTTAATAACTTTTATAAAAATCTCATGTTGTATGTTACTTTTTATAATCTTGTAAAAGTCTTGTTTTTAAATAAAAACATTAAGTAAATTAACAACACCATAATTTATGATCATCCATTCATCCTTTAAGTTTAACAAAAACCCTTTAACATAAACATGTATAATTGTTAGATCATATTTTTTTAAAACATCATCTAACAATTTATTTATATCATAATCCTCATAACAAGATCAAATATGCATATAACAAGTCTTAGATCACAATATAACAAACATAAATATATCATGATTATTATGTTTGCTTCTTTGTATTTTTCATGTTTATTATGTATGATTACTTAGTTATTATTAATTATAATAACAATCATAAACATAATATAAGTATGAAAAAAATAGATCTAGAAGCTTACTTCTAGCACTAGGCTAGGGATGATCTTTAGAGAATGATTAAGAGTTAAGAAGATGAAGATCTTGATGGTAGAATGCTTTTGAATTGATGAAAATCCTTGCTTTAACTTGTAAGTGCTTTAGACCTTCTTATGTTACTTGGAAATCCATCTTGATCAATTCGTAAAAGATTAAGGTGAAGTGGGTTTTTGGTGTTCTTGGTAAAAATGGATGAAGATGATGAGAGAGTTATGAAATGGGTAAAGTGCTAGTTACTTAGTGATTAAGTGTTGTAATAATTTCACCAACATAATCCACTTGCAACTAAAATAAATATCTAGATATTATTAGCAAAGAATTAAGAGGATGTGGGCCCTCTTATTCACGGTCATACATGGGGGGGGGGGGGGGCTTGAATTGTTAAAATGTGTTGGTAAAATTCAATGCTTCATAATGTAAGGAAATGTTTAAATGTTTAGGTGTTTTAGGGATTTAATGTTTCAAGATGTTTCATCACATTGAATGACCATAATTAGGCCTTAAAAGACCAAAAATAATATTCACTAGTTTGTTAAATATGTCAAATTATAGTTCGGATAGTTGTTTAGTGCTCGTTCCGCAAGTAGATAGTCGAAAGGTTAACATATATAAGTTATAGGGAAATATTCGGTTATGTATTTATATGATATTCCCTATGTATTTTTATATGAAATTCGTGCTTAAACAACACTTTTGCATCTTGTAATTAAAATTCAAATGCTGAATTTTTGCGGAAAAATAATGAAATGGTCACTTTTAGCACTTTTCGGACAGTTTTTAGTGCTACCGGACATTGGTAATATATTAAACCAAACCTTTGTATTCCCATATAGGGTTTAATGTATATTTGATGTTGGACTTTCATCTGAGTCCTAAAGATGTAATTTAGATGGTTTATGCGGATCCTGAGTTTTCGTCAGCACACTAGTTTACTAGGTACTACTCTAGTTGTTTCGATGCATTGTTTACACTATTTCAAATGCAACAAATAAAAATGAATAATGTGCAGCATAAATGAATATTCCATGAGTGTTCTAAGATGTATATCATGTAATCATGCAGTTCAAATATTCAAAACACATACTTGTATAATGTAAATCATTGCTTTAAATGTACGTAAATTACCAGAAAGTGGCAGTTGTCACATTCTCCCCTTGTTATTGAGAATTTCGTCCCAAAATTCTTGCTTTGTTATTTGTTGTAGGAGTCTTCGGGAACAGGTGAGGATATTTGGCTTTAATTTGGTCTTCACGTTCCCAAGTATATTCGGGTCCGTGACGAGAGTTCCAACGAACTTTTACTAACTTGATACGACTTCTCCGTGTTTTCTGGACCTTCCAGTCCGTGACCTCAATAGGTTCGTCAGTGAATTGGAGTTTGTTGTCCATGTGAATTTCATCCGCAGGGATGATAACGGTATCTTGTGTTGGACTCTTTCTAAGATTCGACACATGAAAAGTGTGGTGCACACTGCTAAGTTCATCTGGTAACTTCAACTTGTAGGCAATGGTGCCAATCTTTTCTAAGATTTCAAATGGTCCAATGTAACGCGGGTTAAGCTTTCCACGTTTACCGAACCTCGCTACGCCTTTCCAAGGCGAGACTTTTAACAAGAATTTGTCTCCGACCTCGAAAGATAATTGTTTTCGCTTTTTGTTTGCGTAGCTCTTTTGTCGATCGTGAGCCGCCTTGATACGGTCTCGGATCTGGAAAATTTTATCCGTAGTCTCTTGGACTAGCTCCGGACCAATTAACTGACTATCGCCTGCTTCCGCCCAACATAGCGGAGAGCGACACTTTCGACCATAAAGAGCTTCAAACGGTGCAACTTGTATACTAGTATGGTAGCTGTTATTGCAGGAAAACTAAACTAAAGGTAGATGAGTATCCCAATTGCCGCCTAAATCCATAACACATGCACGAAGCATATCTTCGAGTGTTTGGATCGTCCGTTCGCTCTGGCCGTCAGTTTGTGGATGAAAGGCCGTACTTAGATTCAATTGAGATCCAAAGGCTTGTTGAAATGATTTCCAAATCCTTGAAACAAAACGACCGTCTCGGTCCGAAATGATTGAAACAGGCACTCCATGACGAGCCACTATTTCTCTGAGATAGATTTCTGCTAGTTTCTCGGTACTATCCTTCTCCCGAATTGGTAAGAAGTGTGCGGACTTTGTCAATCTATCGACGATTACCCATATCATGTCATGGCCTTTTGAGGTCCTGGGTAACTTCGTAATGAAGTCCATCTATATTTGTTCCCATTTCCAAGAGGGAATCTCGGGTTGTTGTAGTAAACCCGACGGTTTCTGATACTCTGCCTTGACCTTAGCGCAGGTCAACCATTTTCCGACATAGATAGCAATATCCTTTTTGAGGTTAGGCCACCAATAGTACTCCTTTAAATCTTGGTACATCTTATCTGATCCAGGATGGATCGAGTACTTTGACCTATGTGCTTCCTCAAAAATAAGATCTCGGAGGCCTCCAAAGAATGGAACCCAATTTCGACCCATAAGGTATAAAGTTCCATCTTCTTTCGGCACTAATTGTTTCTTCATGCCTCGAAGTGTTTCTGCTTGAATATGCTCTTCCTTGAGCGCTTGTGAATTATCTTCTCTAATGCTTGAACTCTCAATGTTCGAACTCGTTCCTTGCGGCTCAAGGAACCTACTACAACGTTCGCCTTGCTCGGATGGTACTTTATTTCATAATTATAGTCGTTCAACAATTCAACCCTACGTCGTTGACGTATGTTTAATTCTTTTTGGTTGAATATGTGTTGAAGGCTTTTATGATCCGTGAGAATAGTGCATTGAGTACCATATAAATAATGTCTCCATATTTCAAAGCGAATACCATCGCGCCTAACTCAAGGTCGTGAATGGTATAGTTCTTCTCGTGAACTTTTAGTTGACGCGACGTGTACGCGATAACTTTTTCACGTGGCATGAGCACACAACCCAAACCTTGATGCGAAGCATCACAGTATACAACAAAGTCTTCGGTACCTCAGGTAATGATAAGATTTTGAAATGCTATGCACCGATCTTAAGGACAAGTTGTAATGCTACTTCTTGTTTTTCGATTGGGGCAAATTTCTTGTCTTTCTGTGTGAGGGAGGTTAGCGGTTGGGCAATCTTAGAAAAATACTCAATAAATCTTTGATAATATTTCGCTAATCCCAAAAATTGCCGGGCTTCAGTTTGAGTCTTGGGCTCTTCCAAATTTTTAATTGCTTCAATCTTGGATGGTCTACATGTATGCCTTTCTCGTTCACTATATGCCCGAGAAATTGTACTTCGCGAACTAAAATTCGCACTTGGAAAATTTCACGTATAGTTTCTCCTTCTTTAGCAGCTCCAAAATGGTTCTCAAATGTTGTTCGTGTTCATCAGTCGATCGTGAGTATATTAATATGTCATCAATAAATACTGACATTTGTCGGGGTACGGCTTGCACACACAATTCATTAAATCCATGAAGATCACTGTTGCTTTCGTTAAACCAAAAGGCATAATCGAGAAACTCGTAATAACTATAACGAGTTTTAAAAGCCGTTTTCGGTCTGCTTTCCTCATGAATTCATAACTGATGATACTCCGATCGTAAGTCTATCTTGGAGTAGAAGCTAGAATCTTTCATAAACCATTTGAGTTAGTTAGAAATTCATTTGTAACATGGTTTAGAAATATGAATTTTCATTCATCGAAATGTTGTGCACTTTTGCAAAACTTGCATGTCTTTCCACCCCCAAAACCTTTATAAAGATGTATAACGGTAAAGAGTGGGGGTTATGAACTCACAGCATCCTTATTCGGTCAACTACAAGGTTCAGAAGGTGCTAACTGATATGAAGATCTGGCTATTGGTGTGGCTCCCGTTACCAAGTCGATGTGAAACTCGACTTGTCGATATGGTGGTAGTCCTGGCAAGTCTTCAGGAAAGACTTCAGGGAATTCTTTTACCACAGGAATATCTGTCATCTGAGGCCCATCGGCCTTCTTGTCGACAACAAGTTCTAGAAAGGCAATACAACCTTTCCGTAAGCACTTTTGTGGCTTCATGCAATTTATGGTCCGCAATGATGTGTTGCGCTTCTCTCCATGGATAATAAGTGTATCTTCGTTCGGTAGTGGTAAGCTAATGATCTTCTCATGACAGAAGACTTCGGCTCGATTATTGGATAGCCAATCCATGCCAACCACTACGTCGAAAATACCCAACTCAATGGGTAAGAGATCGATATGAAATTTCTGCTCCTAACTCGGAGAGTTTACCGTTTGCCAATTCTATAGAATAAGGAGACGTCTAGCTTACTTGACTCTAGGCCAAGTAAATTTTGAATTCTATGTAGTAAGGACTTCCCTGTACAGATGTAGAGGACAACCCAATCCCTATGTTTAGATGTTGGATAACCCAATCCTTAATTGTAGCTAGGACAATCCCGTCACTAGCCATGAAACTATGCATCTGAGATGTTGAGATAAAGCTAAAAATCGGCAATGGTATCTGATGACGGGGGTAGCCCAAGACTAAGTAAAATGGCTAATTACGTAAACGCTTAAATGGTTAAATGGTTCAAGGCTTAAAAAGCTGTGGAAGGAAAAAGCAGCACGGTAACAGTAGCCAAGTCACATCTGAAGATTGCTTCACCAACCCACAGCCGCAAAGGCATTGCAGGTCTGCACGGTGCACACTATTATCCGGGGGACTAAAGCCTTCAACCCCCAAAAGGGGAAACCCTCCACTGCAAGCGAGGATGCTAGTCAAATCCATTCCACTTCGGGAGATGCCTTCCCTTATAAAATGACACTTCATTTACTTCAGGGGGACATCTGGACCAGCTCTGATTCTTCTATCTCTGGTCATTCACATCGAATGCTTGTCTCGCACAAGTCATTCCCTTTCACATCCAACACACACATTCCCTTTGCCTTCACTTCCGAATCTGAGCACAAATCAGAGGAGGATCTATAGCAAAGAACAATAACAAACTAGCAAACCTCCTTCCACGTCTCGCAAACGTGGGGGGACCCCACGACCTGCGTTAGGCAAGGTTGAACCCTTCAACCCTTCTGCCTAGCCAGCCAAGCTACCATCGTTGGTCTTGTATTTGTTGCATCAACAAGTTGGCGCCCACCGTGGGGCTACGCCACTATTTCTTCTCAAAAAGACCTAGTAGTGTAGCTCTATTCACTTAAAATCACCATGTCTGAAAGTGGATCCCCGGAAGAAGTGAATCAGATTCCAAACACTTCTACTCCGGGTAGTAGCCAAGCTCACGTGGCTATACCAACTTCTTTCTCAACTCCGGGGAGCACACCCGAGTTCCTTAACTTCAACACACCAACCCCGTCCCGATCCGGAGTTCCATCTCCTAATATCGGTGTCTCTGATGCTCCATCACGTGTTGAACTCACCCCTGAAGGGGTTGCCAACAATTTCCTTGTGCTAAGGTCTCTTCTCAACCAGCACGTGAGTAAAGAAAGAGAAAAGGGAGTGAGGATTCGTTTAGACTATGACGAGCCTGAGCCAACATTGTCTCCTGGACCACCTCCTCCTCTTTTTACAGCAAGAAGTGAGGCTGGTCCCAGTAACCCTTCAAACCCTCACCCTTATCTGTCCTCTATGACAAATCCTACGGTGCATCCTATCTTCTCTTCCCAACCAATTACTAGCGGTGCTCCTCTGGGGCATGAGCTGACCCTTGACCAGCTCCTACAATCCCCAGTGACAAGCTATCCAGCATCCACTACAACTACATGGGAGCAAGCTCTGTCCGTGCTCCCTTTAGCACGGAGTGCTGTTATGAGCACTCCCCTTGGGATAAACTGCTCCACTGGCCCAGGAAGCCTTCAAGGCTTCAACCCTATGCCCAACATGATGGCCCAGATGATGGCTAACTTCCCGTGGCAGCACTTCATCAATCAAGTGCTCGCCACTCAAGGAAACAATAGCAATGGCAGCAATGTGGATGCAAGGACTGAAGAAGACTTGGCTAAACCGTACAAGCCAAGTAACCTTTCATGTTTCTCAAGACAAATAGCCGATTATGACTTCCAGTCAAAGATCAAAATGCCGGCCCACATCAGGACATATGATGGGACTGAAGATCCTGAGGACCATCTTCAGATCTTCACCGGTGCAGCTCGGATAGAGAAGTGGTCCAACGCGGAGTGTTGCCTAATGTTCATGCAAACTCTTGTTGGATCCGCCAGGATCTGGTTCAACGATTTACCTGCTCAAAGTGTTCGAAGCTTTGACGATCTCAGCAAAGGTTTCCTGGCCAATTTCTCTCAACAAAGACGATATGTCAAAGACGCAACAGTGATCTTTCAGATAAAGCAACGTGATGATGAAAGTCTCCGTGCTTTCATTGAACGATACAAGAAGGAAGGTCTGACTTATGTAGGGGCCGACGAGAAAATGAGGGTGGCTGGCTTCATGAATGCCATCACCTCTACGTACCTTACAAGGGATTTCAACAAATCTCTACCCAAGACCTTAGAAGAAGCTCTTGAAAGGGCCGAATCCCACATCTGGGGAGAGGAGGCAGTAGACATTAAGGAATAAAGAAAAAGAGGGTCCGGCTGGAGGAGCAACAGTCCAGCCAGAAAAAGAGGGAACTTCAACCCCTATGACAGGCGGCCAAAGGGTTCAGATCCTCGAAGGTCTGAAGGTCGGAACCTTTCAAGCAGGGAAAAAGGCATAAGCTTCACGCCCCTCACAAAGACCCCTCAAGAAATCCTTGCAACAGAGGAAGTTAAACAAAACTTTCGGCCTCCTAGACCTCTCCCCAAAAGCAGGAAAAATGAGAACTCCACCCAGTACTGCGAGTTTCATGAAGAAAAGGGTCACCACACCAATGATTGCTTCCAACTCAAGAAAAGAATAGAAGAGGCTGTTAAATCCGGAGAACTCGCTCATTTGGTAAAGGGAGTCCGAGACAAAATGGCTGAAGGAAAGGGTAAGGAAGTCAATATGGTAGATTTCGATGGAAAGGTTCCTCACAAAAGACAAAGGTTGGAAGCTTGGGAGCTTCAATGTGTCTGTTTCCCCCCTACAGAGAATGACCCTCTCTCTAGCCCACTCGTGGTAGAGGCTACCGTAGGAACGTTGCTAACATGCAAGGCATACATAGACACGGGTGCAGCCACTGAAATCATGTTCGGAAAATTCTTCAACCAATTAAGCAATGAAGAACGTTCAAGGCTTCAACCTTCTGGAACCTCTATAAAAGGTATCGCTGACATACCCCTCAAGCCTTTAGGGCAACTAACACTTAATGTTCGTTTTAGTGAAGGTTCAAAAGAAAGAACCCAACCACTCACCTTTGTGGTTATCAACATCCCCTCAAGCTATGATGTGATCCTTGGAAGACCAGGACAGTGTGCATTTTACATGGCCGTGTCTGTCGGTCATGGCATAGTCAAATTCCCCACCGAAAGGGGCATAGAAACCCTTCAACCCTCCCAGGAAACCTACATGGTTGAAGGCGAAAGTGCAAACAGTGAAGAAGACAGGCAAAGATTGGTCATAAACCATAAATACCCGGAACAAAGGATAAGGGTCAACCCTGACCTTTCTCAAGAGACCCTTTCATATCTTGAAAAATTGCTAACACACTACAGTGATGTATTCGCTTGGTGTCCTGAAGATATGACCGGGATCCCTCGGGATATTGCCGAGCACGAGTTGAGAATACCACCAGAGGTCAAGCCGGTGGTTCAAAAGAAAAGAAGCTTGGCACCTGAAAGAAGTCAGGCAGCCTGCCAAGAGGTTGAAAAGCTTGTGTCAGCCGGCATCCTCCGAGAAGTCAAGTACCAATCATGGGTTGCAAACCCAGTTATGGTCAAAAAACCAGACAACTCTTGGAGGATGTGCATAGACTTCAAGGATCTTAACAAAGCTTGTCCTAAGGATTGCTATCCACTAACCGAGATTGACCTCAAAGTTGACTCCCTCACCGGATACTCGTTCAAATGCTTCCTAGATGCATACAAAGGTTATCACCAAATCCTCATGAAGAAAGAAGATGAGGAAAAAACAGCTTTCCACACGGACAAAGGAATCTTTTGCTATCAAAAGATGCCTTTCGGCCTCAAAAATGCAAGAGCGACCTATCAACGGCTCGTTGACAAAGCCTTCGAAAGCCAAATTGGCAAAAACATGGAGGCATATGTCGATGACCTGGTTATCAAAAGCAAGACGGAATACCAAATGCTCGATGATATTCAAGAAACTTTCAAGAACCTCAGAAGGGTTAACATGAGGCTTAATCCAGAAAAGTGTTCATTTGGATTCGAGGAAGGAAAATTTTTGGGCCACATTGTTGGAAAACAAAGCATCAAAGCCAACCCTAACAAAGTAAAAGCTGTCCTTGAAACCAAGCCGCCAAAGACCAAGAAGGAGGTTGAAAGCTTGAATGGGAAGCTTGCAGCCTTGAAGCGTTTTACCTCCAAGTTAGCCGAAAGATCTCTGCCCTTCTACAAAACGCTCAAGAACTGCTCAGATAAAAAGGATTTCAAATGGACCGAAGAAGCTGAAGAAGCTTTCAACCAGATGAAGCAACATCTAGCTTCCCTACCAGACATTGCGGCACAAAAAACCGGGGAGTTAATATCAGTGTACCTCTCAATCACGGACGAGGCCATCAGTGCAGTCCTCACCATTGAGCGAGACAAGGCCCAGGTACCCGTTTATTTTTTCAGCAAAACTTTAAAGTTAGCTGAAACGAGATACCCTCCCCTCGAAAAACTTGCCCTAGCTTTAGTTCAAACAGCTAGAAGGCTCCGAAGGTATTTCCAAGCACACCCCATACAAGTGGTCACCGACCAACCTATTAAGAGTGTGCTTGAAAAACCTGAAAACTCGGGCCGGTTAGCCAAATGGGCCATAGAACTGGGTGAGCATAACATCACCTATGTCCCAAGGAAAGCCATCAAGGCTCAGGTCTTGGCTGATTTCATTGTGGAAGTACCAAACCAAACACTTACTGAAGTAAACACAGCCACCACTGAACCCTCCAACCCTGAAGCCTGGAAGCTTTTTACCGATGGGGCTTCAAGCGTTGAAGGGTCAGGGGCTGGATTAATTTTAATTAACCCAAAAGGTTTGGAGTTCACATATGCTCTTCGATTTGATTTTCAGACTACCAATAACGAGGCTGAATACGAAGCACTAATAGCCGGCCTAAGGCTGGCCAAAGAAATGAAGGTTGAAAAGCTTGAAGTGTTCACGGATTCGTTGCTGGTCTCAAGCCAAGTGAATGATAGCTACATAGCTAAAGAGCCCAACATGAAAAAATACAGAGAAAAATCAAAGGAACTAATGAGTACCTTCCAAGCATGCAACATCAAACAAATCCCCAGATCTCAAAACAAAAAGGCCGATGCCCTAAGCAAGCTTGCATCTCTCACTTTTGCCCACCTCACCAAAAAGGTACTGGTAGAAGTGTTGAAGGCACCATCCATTAATGAATTGGAGGTTCAAGATGTGGTTACTGAAGAAGAACCAAACTGGATGACTCCCATAAGAAAGTTCCTCAAAAATGGTGAATTACCAAATGATCAAGTGGAAGCTAAAAGGGTTGAAATCAAGGCAAGACAATACATGCTGCAAGGAGAAACCCTTTACAAAAAGGGTTACCTTGCTCCCTTGCTAAGGTGTGTCGGCCCCGAGCAAAGCAAGTATTTGATCAAGGAAATTCATGAAGGAGTGTGTGGAGCTCACTTTGGAGCTAGGTCGGTAGTTGCAAAACTCATGAACCTCGGATATTTCTGGCCTTCAATGCATCGCGACACAGCTGAAGAACTGAAGAGATGTGATGCCTGCCAGATCCATGCACCAATCCCAAAAAATCCCAAGCATGATTTAGTCCCAATAACCTCGGCTTGGCCATTCCATAAGTGGGGAATGGACATCGTTGGCCCATTTCCCCCAAGCAAGGGAGGAGTGAAATTCCTACTGGTAGCGGTAGACTATTTCACCAAGTGGCCCGAAGTCAAACCACTTACCAAGATCACAGGAAAGTAAGTCATTGACTTTGTCTGGGAAAACATCATTTGCTGTTATGGGTTGCTAGGAGTACTTGTTACCGACAACGGAAGACAATTTGCTGAGAAGCCTTTTAGCGTTTGGTGCAAAGAATACAAAATCGATCAGGTTTTCAGCTCAGTGGCTTATCCACAATCAAATGGGCAGGTTGAAAGAACAAATAGAAGCATAGTGGAAGGAATCAAGACAAGATTGGGAAGATATGAAAGCAACTGGCTTGAAGAATTGCCTAGTGTTCTATGGGCAATTAGAACAACGGAAAAAACAAGCCATAAGAAAACACCTTACAGCTTGGTATTTGGATCCGAAGCTGTGATCCCTGCCGAAATAGGAGTTGTAACCCAAAGAATTGTCAACATGGATCCCGAAGCAAACCAAAAAGAGACCATGTTGAATTTACAACTCCTAGAAGAAGCAAGAGATCAAGCCGCAATTCAAGAAGCCAAATACAAGCAACAGATGGAAGCTTACTACAACAAAAAAGTCAAAAACGAACGTTTCAAGCCAGGGGACTTAGTCCTCAGAAACAACGAGGCCAGTAAGAAAGAAAATCAAGGAAAGCTTGGCCCAAAGTGGGAAGGCCCATACACCATCCTTGAAGCACACAAAGGTGGATCCTACAAGCTGGCTGATTCAGAAGGCAAAAGGCTTCCAAGGCATTGGAACGGAAAAACATTGAAAAGGTTCCATGTGTAAACGGAAAGTTTGGTTTGTATCAAAATGTATCTCAAGCAGAATTATTGCTATATTTGTAAAAAGCAAGTATTGCTTTAATGAATGAAGTTGTTTTTATCAAACTTGTCTTTCTATCCTAAAATCAGGTTGAGAACCTAGCAAAAAACTCCATGGCAAGTGCCATGTAAGGGGATGAGCTCCCAGGCCACATCGCTCAATAGGTTCAAGGGTTGAATGAGCCTATATAAGGGGTGAGTTCCTAAATCAATACAACTCCATGAGACTTGTCAAGAAAAAATAAAATTGTCTCATAGACGGGTATAAGCAGCCCACACCAAATGTTCACGAAGTTTTAGAAATATAGTCTACAAAGAGGCTAGAAAAACCAAAAGAAATAATGAAAAGGATAGGTGTTATCTCTTCTTGTTAAAAATGCCAAGGCTAAGTGTCTGCAGCACTGAACCCTTTTAGGTATAAAAAACATAAGGGCAACACAAACCCAACAAAGACAAAGTTACAAAAAGAACAAAGTCAATTGGAAAAAATCACAAAGGTACAAACCAAGCCAGGACGCAAAACCAAAAAGCCTTCAAGGCTTCAAGCCACCCGGGCAATATCTCGAAACCTTCAAGGCTTCAACCTATTAAAAGACAGCCAAAGGCTTGAACGGTTAAAAACCAAACGAACTGCCCTAACTAAAGAGGCACAAACATAAAACCATAATAAAAGAAAAATAGTTAAAATATCATATCATAAAAAGTCCTAAAAAGACTTCCAAACATAAGGCAAGTCCTAGTAACTTGCAAACCTAATCATTGTCCAACGGCCATACAGGCCTTCAACATAACCAAAAGGAACCTTAGGGGTTCCTACCAAACCTAACATTGTTCAAGTTAACATTACAGACATAAGTTGTTTTCAGTGCTAAGAAAGCTACGAATCAAGTGTCAACAGATGGGGAAACTCCAGAACCTTCGCCCTTAGCCTTCTTTGTTTTCTTCAACTTTTTAGACTTCACGCCTCCATCACCACCAACCGCCGAAGCCTCCAAGCTTGCATCCTTAGGAACATCCGGCTGACCTGAAAGGGTATCATCGCTATCCCCCGAATAGGACCTCTTCCTTGAAAGAGAGCCCAAAACCTCAGCACAAACCTTCTCATTTAGGCCCTCCGGTTTCAATTCCTGCAATACAGAAAGAGGTTTACCAAAACAAGTGGAAACCTGATGGATGTAGGGGTAGGTCAGCTTCTCCATTTGCTCAACGGAGCCTTTAAAAACGTCAGAAGCCTCGGGACGAAACAGAGGTGACTTCTCCAAAGGATGACCGGATTCATGAAGTTTATACCCAGCAATGAGGCCTTGGTGTTTCCCCAGGTTAAGAAGCTTAGTGTAAACGTCACCAAGAGCAGAGTTAAACTCTTTGGAATGCAATAGATAAGTAACCACTTGGTGAAAACCTTGCTCTATGAGCCATTGGTTATCCCCAGTAGCCTGAGCAACTGAAGCTTTCAACCCTTCTTTCTCCTTAACAAAAGCCTGCTGCTGAACAAACAAAGCTTCCCGGTCAGCCCTAAGTTTCAGCCTAGATGCCTCGAAGCTCTTTTTCAAATCATCCATCTCAATCTCATGCGTCTTTTTAAGATCACCAACCTTCTTCTCCCATGCTGCTTCCTTCTCGGCAAAACCAGCTATCTCCTTCTTCATCCCAGCCATGGAGGATTTCATTTTATCCTTCTTCTTGGAGAATTCTTCATATTCCCGCATTCTCTGACGAAAACGGGCAATGCCTTGAGGAAGCATAGAAGCTAGGTTGCAGGTACTCAAAATCATTCGGGACAGCATCAGGTCATCATTCATCCCAGCAATAGTCTCGTGTACTGAGGGAGGAGCAATGTGACTCAGAGCATCCTCACAAACAGCAACATCTTTGAAGCTGTCATCATTCTTCACTGACCAAGCAGGCACATAAATCCCTTCCGGATCCAACCCTTCAACGTTCTTGTTTGAGGACTCCTGAACAGGAGTGACAACAACCTTCTTGCTTGAAACCTTTTTACCATGAACAACCAATTCTTTATCCTTCTCCGCACCCGCTTCAACACCTTGATCCTCCGAAACTTCAATGTCATCACTCAACTCCATCGGTTCAGTAGAAGTGGATTGAGGACCAGCCTTCAACAACCGACGAGAAGATCGGCGAGTTGAAGATTTAGGAGCATTAGGCTTAGAAAAACCCTTGGCAGTAGCAGCACTAACATAACCTGAACCCTCAAACCTTTGATCAACAGTCCTAACCACAACATTCTCACCGGGAACAGACGGAGCATCCTCAAAAACAACATCAGAAGTATCGTCGCTCTTAATAAAATCCAAGGCAGACATGACTGCAAAAAACAACACATAAGTCATAGACTAAGAAAAACATAAAGAGGACAAAAAAGGAAAAGGCATACCAATTCCACTCCTCATAAGAACCGGATCCCGATCAACATTCCCCCAAATTTTACTAACCCCTAATAGAACAAGTAAGTGTTCAGGAAAGGGACGAACCCTAGAAGGGCAGTCCCGGATGGCATTAAGAAAAACAGCATTCAATTCAGACTCGGAAGGTTCCGGAGCATTGAGAACAGCATCCGGATTCCGCCACATCATTTTGAAGGGAATGATAGTATCGGAAACCCAGAAAAAGCGGTCTTTCCAAGCCCCAAGTGTGGTAACCATCGATGCAATAAGGCAGGTATCAACTTTGGTTGTTTCAAATGTAAACCAATCGCCATTCTTCGCCAAGCGAAAAAACCGGCGAAAGAGTAAAAGGGAAGGATCATACCCTAGAGCACGACACAAAACCTCAAAATGCAAAACCCTAGCCATCCCCTTTGGATGAACTTGCCCAAAAGAAACCCGATAATACTCCAACAAGTTCAAAACAAAAAACGAAAAAGGATAACGAAGGTTTGAGAACTCAAAATGACTACAATAGAGGGCAATCGAACCAGAAGGCGGTTTATCAACGGAAAGATCACAAGCAGGGGCAGTGGGGTTAAATTTCCTATCAATACCATACTCCATACAAAATAAATCTATCTCCTCTTGTGTTAACCGGGAAAAAGATTTTGCTAAGTCCTTACGAGCACCCATTTTTTGAACGGAAAATGAAGAATGCAAGATGAAAAGGAAACTGGAACTAACCTTAGAAGGAGAGAAAATGGCAGAAAACTTGGAGAAGATTATGAGACAAATGGATAAGTATGGAAATATAAAATAAATATAAGTCTACAATAGGGGTAATAATGGCAACACAGTAACTTCTGCGAAAACCGCCACCCTATCAACTGCCATACATCAATCAAATCAAGTGTCAGTTATTTGAAAATTCAAATTCAAAATATTAACTGCCGTTAAACTTTCAAGCCTTCAAGCATGGAACCATTGAAACTTTTAGGCAATAAAACACGCGTATAAAGTCAGAAGTCTTTGAGCTCATCTCCCAAAAACCTCTGACTTGGGGGGCTGATGACGGGGGTAGCCCAAGACTAAGTAAAATGGCTAATTACGTAAACGCTTAAATGGTTAAATGGTTCAAGGCTTAAAAAGCTGTGGAAGGAAAAAGCAGCACGGTAACAGTAGCCAAGTCACATCTGAAGATTGCTTCACCAACCCACAGCCGCAAAGGCATTGCAGGTCTGCACGGTGCACACTATTATCCAGGGGACTAAAGCCTTCAACCCCCAAAAGGGGAAACCCTCCACTGCAAGCGAGGATGCTAGTCAAATCCATTCCACTTCGGGAGATGCCTTCCCTTATAAAATGACACTTCATTTACTTCAGGGGGACATCTGGACCAGCTCTGATTCTTCTATCTCTGGTCATTCACATCGAATGCTTGTCTCGCACAAGCCATTCCCTTTCACATCCAACACACACATTCCCTTTGCCTTCACTTCCGAATCTGAGCACAAATCAGAGGAGGATCTATAGCAAAGAACAATAACAAACTAGCAAACCTCCTTCCACGTCTCGCAAACGTGGGGGGACCCCACGACCTGCGTTAGGCAAGGTTGAACCCTTCAACCCTTCTGCCTAGCCAGCCAAGCTACCATCGTTGGTCTTGTATTTGTTGCATCAACAGTATCAAATAATATGGATGTGAAATGTTGATTGATAGGATTCGTATCGGTGACCCTTAATGATTTGACATGTCTCAGCTAATTCCCCATTAGCTAACTTGATATTGTAATGTGTGTCCAACATGACTCTAATTCGAGTATATGCTTAACATTTAAAGATACTAGCTAAGCTCGGTGTTGGTATTAAAAGAATTGATACATGATGATCGTAGAGTGTACGTACTCATGACTTCATTGGGATTTTGTTGAGTATTCATAGTTCTAACCACACACACACTTATTCACTAGCTTGATCCCTTCTTAAGTATTATCGTCTTACTAGTCTTTATTTTGCGCCCGGTCTCAGCACACTGCTACTCTTGGCGCTTTTGCAATTGCCCTCATGATGAACGTCTCACTTGTCGCATTTAGGATTTTGGCAAGTTACCAGCATACATCCTGGTGCCAAAATCATTTATGGCAGCAATTGCCTTCATTTCTCTCATGGCGAGAGTTATTGTTTCAGTAATCGAGGTAGGGAGGGATGATGTGGTCATGCTTTGGATCTCCGAGGCTAAACCCGAAATGTAACACTCAGTGTGTTTGAATTCGGGTGTCACCCAGTATGGAACAACCCTTGAGAGACCGTGAAAGCATCAAGTGTAACCATCAACATTGGCTCCAGTTATGATCGAGTTCTTTTATAAAATCATATGAAAATAGATATGAAAATCAGATGATATAAAAGAATGATGTATGGTTAAATAAATAACCAATAGAAATGTAGTGTATAAATATATCATGTCTTGAAATAGAATATTATGTCTTGTGTAGAGGATGCCGTGTCTTGTGCAAAAATGTCATGTCTTGTCTTTGTCGAAGAGGTTTGAGTAACACCACGATATGCAATATAATATAAGCATTTATATATAGGAAGTACCAGCGGCGTATCCACCATGCTTTTATCATATTACACACGTCTCATCACTTATCAATAACTACCAAAAATGTGTTGTGTAAACCAACGTCAAATGTCATGTATAGCAATGTCTTGCGTAACAATGTCATGTATAAACCATGTCTTGTGTAAAAGCAATGGTTTTAAACACATAACTTTTGACTTAAACATTTGTTTCTTTTGGCGCCATGATCTTTTTTTTATATACACACTATTAAAAGAATCTAGGCATATATTTGGATAGATATAGTCTATCATGTGCCCAAGAATGAAGAATGCAATCAATCGGTCATGGAAACCTCAAGACCGCATTGTTCATACATGTTTGAATAAATGATAATGCGGATAACCAAAACCAAAAGGTGTAATGCCTCTTGCGTGTATTGGTCATATGTCTAAATGGAAAAAGAAAGAGAGAAAAAAATAATAATTCGTTGAGGAGGGGGAACCAATCAGTGGTCTTCGTCCACATAATATGTATTCCCTACTCTATGGACCTCGATTGTCCTAAGTAGAGAAAATCATTTGTCTTACATGTCCATGTGACAATTATGGTAATAGTGCTTGAGTTTCATGAGCTCTCGCAAGATTATTAGAATCTCCAACAATGTCGAATAGAATGCAATGAGGGAGTTGTAGCATGGCTCATGCCATACCATTCCTTGGGAAAGGAAAATGTCAAGCGACGGAATTTATTGTATCATTTCCAATAAATATGGTATGGTGGAAAATGATAAGGTAAGGTAAGGTAAAGTAGGGTAAAGTGGCATAGACACCATGGAACCAACCCATGTTCAAGAATTTCGAGAATGTTGAGGAAAATCCTCCATGAGTGGCTAACAAGTTTTGTTTGTTTAAATGACTAGTCTCAACTGAATCGTGATATAGATCGAATGTTAGGTGTGAACAAATACGTGTCATCTTCCTGTATTGTATTGCATTGCATTGTAGGGTGTTATACTAACCACCTCAGTTCGTGTTCTAATAGATAAGAAAAATTGAATCTCAAGTAATAACTTAAGAATTTTGAACGAATAGTGATCATTAGCTTGGCCCACAGAGTCCACCAGAATTCCCATGCACTACAAGTTGTTATTACGTTGGCCACCGTAATAATAAATTGCCTTGCATGGTCACCCTAGCGTTCTCTCGTACGAAGCAGCCAATCAGTAAGAGAGGAAACACTATTGTCAATATACCTTCAACATAGGAGGGACCTTCGTGATAGCTCACGTGTCAATGTTCGTTGTCATTACTCGCAGAACGGCATTGCGTTAGATGAAACTTAAATGGAAAGAATCTGTAACAATAACAACTGAAGGGGCACCTTCAAGATGAGTAATTCATCTTCCTTGTAGGGACAAGAGTATATCAACCTTGATTAATATGAGTCACAGGGATCTCGTCCCACTAATGGAGTTGTTGTCCAAGGTTACCACCTCCGCCTCGTCGTCATTATCATGGCCAGGCATCTCAGCATTCACGAGAAAACAACCATATTTTACGGAATTAAGTTTAAGATTTCACTTAGGAATCATGTTCGCCATAAGCTCCACAGTAGACGTGAGGTCGATATTTTCATCTTGCGAGTAAAGAATAATAATAGAGTTTGAAGTCGAAGGTATTTTGTTCTTGGCAAAATATTTTGTACAACACATATATAAATAAATCATATATATATATAATCACATGAAATCCTATCTAACAAGGATTTCTATCTTGCATAAGTTGAATTTGTATATGCTGAACTTGTAAACTATTTATGATGTGTAGACTGATAATGTAATGTGTCTATCTTGTATAAGCACTGATAATGTAATGTATTGTAGGCACATAGTCTGTTAATGTAACGTGTCTATTCCTCATAGACTTCACCCATGTTAATGTCCTCGCTTGATTTTTGTGAAATGAATTTTTGTTGTAGTGGACCTTGAAAAATGTTTATGCAATGAAAACCTTTTGACCTGTCCAATTTTATTTATAATTTGTTCAACATGAACAAGAGTTTTTCGTGAGAGATCCCTAGTGATTGTAGACTTAGACTCGAGAAAGAATCCTGGTTCACTACAATCGATGCTCTGATACCAATCTGTCACACCCGCTCGTAGTGGAAGCGCGAGGTGTGATATGATCGGTTCTCATTGCATAACAATATTAGTGAACATACTAAATGAATAAAAATAAGCTCCAATGCCATTGTCATAATTGTCTCAAAAGAACGCAACATAAGTTAAATGTATTGGTTACAAACCATCAAATGAACATAAGTTGTCATCGTTTTATACATCAAAATGTAAGTCTTAAAATATCAAGGCTTTGACCACTATATCACCGCAAAGAGGCGGTATATAACGGGCAAACCCTTCAAATGGTGGCATGGAGTCTTGATACTTGCTTTCCTTGACTGAAATGTCTGCATGGTCCACTAATTTCCTGAAATACACGTTAAGTTTGAAAAACATCAACAAAAGTTGGCGAGTTCATGCAGTTTAGTTGTATGAGATGTATCTGTAAAATGTGAGTTGTATAAAATGTATACGTAAAATGTGAGTTGTATAAAATGTATCCGTAAAATGTGAGTTGTATAAAATGTATCTGTATGTAATGATGTAGTATGTAAAGCGTCAATGAAATCGTTGATCATTAATGTTTCGCGAGGACATTAATATGTGTGACGAAATAGGAAGCAATCCAAACCTAGACGATTTTGTGTCGACTATTATCGACTGGGACACAAACACACTCTTCTGTATGGGTCCACGACCAAGAGTGGGGCTTACCAAAACCCATTAGATCTAACCACTTGTACCTAGGTCCAAACTGGATTAATGGTGCTTAGATGTATAACCCTAATTCGCACATGATCTAAGGTGTTTCATTCCCTAACTTTAACATACGTTGAACATGTATTTTCCCCGATAGTTGTAAAGTTGTAAAACATTTAAATGAATAGGGGATATGAACTCACAGTATCGCGTCCTGTGAATAGAAGTAACTATGATCTCACGTGCGGTCGTCCTGAATAGTGTTGCGACCTACAAATGTTCTTATATTTGTTAGACACTTCGGTCTTTGTAATAACTTGAGTACAAGTCTTGTGTCTTAAATATGTGTAAGACTTGTATGTCTTTACTGTTCGTTGAACTGTGTATTTAGATGAATGATTTGTTAAACTGCTATATATATATATTTCACCATATATATATATATATATATATATATATATATATATGTCATCTTGTATCTTGTGAGTTGTATCATCGGGTCTTGTCTTCTTGATTTCGTGTCGTTGTGTAAGTAAATTGTATAATTGAATTTCCAATAATGGTGTCATTGGGGCGAGCCCATGTTTTCATGTTATTGGGCCCCAAATAGTGTTGGGCCTAAATAGTGTTGGGCCTAAATAGTATTGGGCCTCAATAGTGTTGGGCCTAAATAGTGTTGGGCTTAAATAGTGTTGGGCTTAAATAGTGTTGGGCCTTGGCCCATATGTTTGGTATTGGGCTTAGCCCATGAGTTTTTGATATTGGGCTTAGCCCATATATTTATGTTAAGCCCATTATGAAATATAAGCCCATTAAGAAAGTATAAGTCTTTCATTTTTATAAAACATTTTTATAAAAATTCACTAAGTATACTTTTTAGTTAATAAAAACACAATAGTTTTTATAAGTTTCAAAATGTCCGAATTTTGTTAATGATAACGAAATTTTGGTGTCCGTGTCGAAAGATCGCCTAAACATCATAGTAAGTCCTCGGATTGGCGATATGTTCATAGGTTCGTCCGTCGTCCGTTTTGACCATAATTTGTACTCGATTACTCGGATCATCCGTAACTCGCTTTTAAGGCGTAATTATATGAAGTCTTGTAAGATTTTGATTATTATGTAACATGTGTTAATAATAACCATTGTAATCAAGTACCTATCTTTGATATATATAACTAATACATCAAATACCACATAGCACTTAAGTTGTTAAATTAATCAAATATATATTTTATCAAAATATATATTTATAACTAACTTTGTTTTTATAAAAAGAATTCTCTAAATCTTTTTAATCTTGTAAAGATTTAGCCAAAAATGATGGTTTAGTTAACATATAAATTATTAGAAAATTTGGCCATATAACCTTTGTATTTTTAACTTTACCATGTTTAATCAAACATATCATTTTCTTTTCAAAATCACCATCAATTTACTCATAACATCTTAACTAAAACATATGAGATTTTTATAACATAAGCTTATCAAAATGATCTCCAAATCATGTAGGGTTTTAAACATGATCATAATATATGTTAACTAGTTCAAAAACCTAGTTTACTTCTAGTTTTAATAACTTTTATAAAAATCTCATGTTGTATGTTACTTTTTATAATCTTGTAAAAGTCTTGTTTTTAAATAAAAACATTAAGTAAATTAACAACACCATAATTTATGATCATCCATTCATCCTTTAAGTTTAACAAAAACCCTTTAACATAAACATGTATAATTGTTAGATCATATTTTTTTAAAACATCATCTAACAATTTATTTATATCATAATCCTCATAACAAGATCAAATATGCATATAACAAGTCTTAGATCACAATATAACAAACATAAATATATCATGATTATTATCTTTGCTTCTTTGTATTTTTCATGTTTATTATGTATGATTACTTAGTTATTATTAGTTATAATAACAATCATAAACATAATATAAGTATGAAAAAAATAGATCTAGAAGCTTACTTCTAGCACTAGGCTAGGGATGATCTTTAGAGAATGATTAAGAGTTAAGAAGATGAAGATCTTGATGGTAGAATGCTTTTGAATTGATGAAAATCCTTGCTTTAACTTGTAAGTGCTTTAGACCTTCTTATGTTACTTGGAAATCCATCTTGATCAATTCGTAAAAGATTAAGGTGAAGTGGGTTTTTGGTGTTCTTGGTAAAAATGGATGAAGATGATGAGAGAGTTATGAAATGGGTAAAGTGCTAGTTACTTAGTGATTAAGTGTTGTAATAATTTCACCAACATAATCCACTTGCAACTAAAATAAATATCTAGATATTATTAGCAAAGAATTAAGAGGATGTGGGCCCTCTTATTCACGGTCATACATGGGGGGGGGGGGGGTCTTGAATTGTTAAAATGTGTTGGTAAAATTCAATGCTTCATAATGTAAGGAAATGTTTAAATGTTTAGGTGTTTTAGGGATTTAATGTTTCAAGATGTTTCATCACATTGAATGACCATAATTAGGCCTTAAAAGACCAAAAATAATATTCACTAGTTTGTTAAATATGTCAAATTATAGTTCGGATAGTTGTTTAGTGCTCGTTCCGCAAGTAGATAGTCGAAAGGTTAACATATATAAGTTATAGGGAAATGTTCGGTTATGTATTTATATGATATTCCCTATGTATTTTTATATGAAATTCGTGCTTAAACAACACTTTTGCATCTTGTAATTAAAATTCAAATGCTGAATTTTTGCGGAAAAATAATGAAATGGTCACTTTTAGCACTTTTCGGACAGTTTTTAGTGCTACCGGACATTGGTAATATATTAAACCAAACCTTTGTATTCCCATATAGGGTTTAATGTATATTTGATGTTGGACTTTCGTCTGAGTCCTAAAGATGTAATTTAGATGGTTTATGTGGATCCTGAGTTTTCGTCAGCACACTAGTTTACTAGGTACTACTCTAGTTGTTTCGATGCATTGTTTACACTATTTCAAATGTAACAAATAAAAATGAATAATGTGCATCATAAATGAATATTCCATGAGTGTTCTAAGATGTATATCATGCAGTTCGAATATTCAAAACACATACTTGTATAATGTAAATCATTGCTTTAAATGTACGTAAATTACCAGAAAGTGGCAGTTGTCACAGAAGTACCATCACGCCATGCGCCATGCACTCAGTTGGCTCAACCTTGAAAAGTTACCAACACGCCACACGCCACACGTCAAGTTGGCTCAACTTTGTAAAGTTACCAACACGCCATGCGCCACGCGTCCAGTTGGCTCAACTTTGAAAAATTACCAACACGCCATGCGCCACGCGTCCACTTGGCTCAACTTTGTAAAGTTACCAACACACCACGCACCCAGTTGGCTCAACTTTGAAAAGTTACCAACACGCCACGCGTCCAGTTGGCTCAACTTTGTAAAGTTACCAACACACCATGCGCCCCGCGTCCAGTTGGCTCAACTTTACAAAATCACCATTGTACGACATGCGCAACGCGACCACTCGGCTCAACTGCGCAAAGTAGCAAACATGCATTTCAAGAAGGCCAACAACAACAACTACCTTTATAAGTCTAGAATCCCTCCTAGGCGATCAACTCAACTAGAAGGCACACTGGACTGGGGGGGCTTGAAGAGGTATGGTCCCAATTCTTTGCCTACATGGCAATGACCACACCACTTTTTCATCCAACATGGCGCCTACATCAGCAAGAGAATCCAGGAGCTTCCAGAAGCTTCTGGAAGACGCCAAGGTGGCACCAAAGATGCTCCCTCCGACAGAAAGGACAACACGTGTCACCAGTCATCAGGCGCCATGTAGGCCTGCAGCAAATCCAGGAGCAGACCGACAGCAGCAGTACGATGTTTCCAGCATGGACGAATATAGGCGCGCCACGTGTACCACCACCCTGACCGCAGCAGAGGTGACCAAGAGGATATTCTCCTTGGTCGGACAGCTGGCGCCCTATAGCAGCTGGCAAGGTTGCTTCTCCCTCTTTCACCCTCCGGCATAAATAGGACCCTTCATCATTCAGGTTAATGCTATTTGATTCCTCACACTCTCACTCTTAACACACACTGTTTTATTTCCTCAGAACAGTACTTATTCTCACGCCGGAGCCCGGTTAAGAGGGAAACCCCCATATTCCCCTCTTAACGAGCTAGCGATGTTGCTGTTTTGCAGGACCCAGTCTTTCGGTGAGTAAGAAAGGAGATTGAACCCACAGAAGAGACGACCCAGCTAGTTAATCATCAGATTTAATCAGTGTTTCATCAGAAAGAAAAGAAAACAAAAGAATTCAAGAATTTGTAAGCCACCATGACCTAAAAGAATAAATAAAAATATGATTTGTAATATAAGTGTTGTAAGGGCTTGTGAAATATATGTCTACAGACTGTAAATAAGGTGAATCAAACATGAGTCGTATAAAGAAAAGAGGAGTAAAAATATGTTTTAGTTTTAAATTTTAGGATTTTAATAAAAAACGACTAAACTTAGATTTTTTTTTATCAGCAAAAACCACTTTATATATATATATATAAAGAGCCAGCAACGACAAAACAACACAAGACAGAAAAAGAAAACAGACAAAACAGGCGCTAAAGCCTCAATTACAATAAGTCCATAATATTGAACTTAACCCAGTTATCCCAATCCGGTCTTTTAATTTTCGCCCGATTACTTAGCCATAAGAACGAGTCCTCTTTAATAAGATCCACCGTCTTCTTAATAGGAATGAAGCACCCTTCAAAAACTTTAATGTTTCTCGCACTCCAAATTCTTCACACCGAGGCGATCACGACGGAGTAGATGATTTTTTTCCAAATCCTACCTCCCGGACAATTCATAACATAGTCGAAAAACTCACGAAACGAAACAGTTTCTGCTGGGAAGCTCACCCGAATCCAAGCTAAAACGTTCCACCATATACACCTAGCCCAAAGACAGTTTAGAAAAATGTGGTCAGTCGTCTCTAGCTCAAGGCCGCAACGGGGACTAAACTTAGATATGTAACAGCCTAATATTCCATTTTCCTATTCTATAAACCCAAATTTATTTTTGAATTGTTTCTTTCTTTCCGTAAAAGAGGTTAATTAATAAAAAAGGAATCTGCACTTTTGTTTTGTGCAAAATTGTTGGTGCAATTGTTTCTTTTTGCTAATAACCCACTTCTCAAGTTTAACACAGGTGTTACATCCTCATTTGTTTCCTGTAATAACCAGTTAGACAACTATAAAAAAATAAAATAAAAAAGAAAACATAGAAGATTAATTTGTGTTGATGTTTACCACTTTCGATCTCGGGAATTGGCCTCTAATAATCCTAATTAGATGTCATTGCCCATTAATAGTCTCACCTTTAAATATTTCCCTCACAAGTCCCACCTTGCACCTATTTTTCTTACACCAGTCCCCCGTTAAAAAAAACTTAACGAAGTTATGTTTTTTTCCAAATTACAAACAATTATTTTTACGGATTTTGATCAGAACGACGATACAAGTCAATTGATGTAAAACTTACATCGAAACGGTGCTCCAAAAGATGAAAACCGCGCTTCAATTCGAGTGTTTAAATTTCCATTAACAAAAATCAAGTCATTTTTTGTTAATGGAAATTTAAACACTCGAATTGAAGCACGGTTTTTATCGTTTGAAGCACCGTTTCGATGTAAGTTTTACATCAATGAACTCGTATCGTCGTTCTGATCAAAATTAGTAAAAAAAAATTGTTTGCAACTTGGAAAAAAACTTAACGGGTCCGTTAAGTTTTTTTAACGGGGGACCGGTGTAGGAAAAATATGTGAAATGTAGGACCGGTGGGAGAATATTTAAAGGTGAGACTGTCAATGACCAATAACCTCTAGTTGAGATTATTACAGGTCAATTCTCCTTTTTTTAAGGTATACTTAATTAAAAAAACAACGAGCAACCTCAACCGAGGCAGCCAACAACTGACAAATTACATAATTACAAAATTACACCATTCTACCCAATTAACATTCTTGTTTTTTGATCTACTTTTGAACCAAAAAAAAAAAAACCAACAGATTGAACCAATAAACTATTCTGACTATCCCTTTAAAAGCCTTTTGTTGCTAACCTTTGAGACCGACATGGTGATGGATTTCTAACAGATTTCTGAACGTGAAGAAAAACAAATTCGACCTCTTAATGGTTCGGACCTCTTATTGATTTAGACTGTTTGTTTTGCTAGAAGATGTCTAAATGTTTCAGACATTTGCCCTAAACGGTTAAGCATTATAATAAGTCTGAATTATTAAGACCTCTTATCTAAATTGGTTAGACATTTGTCTCTGAATGTTTAAGCATTATAGTGGCTCTTAATGATTCAAAATGATTCAAAATCTTACTAGTTCAGTAATTAATAATTCAGACCTCTTATTGATTCAACACTTATCCACACAAAAGTTACCAAACACCCCTTAACTCAGTTAGGAAGAATGTTATTGAGATTCGAGTGATCAATACAGATCGAGTTAGAAAAGAAATATGTCTGCCTAAAAAGAGTGTGTATGTCTATTTTGGGATATGATTTAAACATTTTTTTATTTATTCATATTTGATTATTTAGATAAAACGCTTACTATTAGTGGTTGTTGAATATTCTATCTAGTTATAGCCAGTGTTGCAGAAGTCGGTCTAGGCGGCCGATTAATCGGCGCCTAGGCACTAATCGGCTGTTCATCGCTTAAATTTTGAGCAAATCGGCCAATAAATCGGTCCAGGTCAAAGTCGGTCAAAATCGGTCCTAATCGGTCAAAAGTCGGTCAAGTCGAACTAATCGGACCAGGGTTTTTTTTTGCTCAAAATCGGTTCTAGTCGGTCAAAATCAGTCTTAGTCAGTCAAAATCGGTCCTAGTCTGTCAAAAATCGGTTAATTTTTTGAATTTCTAAGTACTTGCTTTGTTATGTTTAAGTTTAATTGCTTATGTTTGAACCATACTATTTGAAACTTGAAGTATTCATGTGAATTTTGAAGTATTATTTTTATATTATTGTGTATATATATATAAATTTGAAAAATTACATATAGAAATTCCCATTCCAATTAATCCCTATGCGGTACTTCACCGTCCGATTAGCGCCTAGCGCCTTCTACAACATTGGTTATAGCACGTATTATTTGTTTACTGATATTTGATATTGTGATTGTGTATATACATCCACATAAATGATGTTAGGGTTGTATGGTGTGTGATAAAGCCTTTGGTGTCTTTATCATGCCATGTAAGCAATATGTTTTTTTAAAGGTGTGAATTATTTGCGAATGTCGAGAGATCTAGCATACATTGTCTTAACTAGGCCTGATATAACAACCCTCCAAAATAATTTCCGACACCCTTAAAATATTTAAATTATCCATATACGTCCTAAAATGCACCCCGTATGCGAAAACCGAGCCCAAAATACCTTATATAATTGAATATTAAATAAAAATCAAGTTTTAGGGGAACTCGCGGGCCGCGAAGGCCTTGCCTTCAGGCTACGCGAGGCGCGACAAATAGGTGATCAGGTTGCACCCGGTGCTGCCACGTGTCGTGCAATGTGTCGAGCCTATAAGTGATGACCGGTCATAGCTAGGCCCTACCACCCTATGTCGCGGGCCGCGAAGGATCATCCTTCGTCTTACGCGGGCCGTGAAGGAGTCCGAGATCAGCACTATATATAAAGGTCGTTGGCCTCAGTTCACAATTCGTCCCACAATCAACTTTCTCTCTCGAATTTCTACATAATTAAAGTAATTTTCGGTCATTATACCCCCCTAATTAACGAAGTTCTGCCCCGTTGTAAGTATTATAACCCCGGTTACGTATTAGATACGCTGCCCGATTGATCAAGGGTTCCGTAACGGCTGTCGTGGTTCTGCCTGACGTAGTTGTTGGAATGCCGTCTCGGGGAGGGTATTACTAATGTAAATATTGGGTTAGAGATGCCATGCCAGCTATTATCCAAAATGTTAGGGATGCAGAAAATAATGATAAAAGTGGTAATGGAAGTAAACGAACCCATACAGAACCTAGTTACAGCGTAAACAATGGACCCATACTTCAAGTGCCCATTCCAAAAAGAAGAAGAACCATGTCTTATGGTTGTTCTTATAAGGAATTCTGGTCTTGTAAACCAATGAAATTCTCGAGCAATGAAGGGGCCATTGCAGCTCTACGCTGGATAGAAAGGACTGAGGCAGTCTTAAAAATAAGCAAGTACGCAGAAGAAGATAAGATAATGTTTGCCTCCAATTTATTTAAAAACTCAACCTTATAATGGTGGAACACTATCCTCCAGTCTAGGGGAAGTGACAGAATTTACAATATGGAATGGGAGGAATTTAAAAATATGGTAGAAAGAAAATTCTGCCATCCCAATGAAAAGGAACAAATAGCAAATAAGTTCTTAAACCTTAGAATGACTGGAGTGGATAGTAAGGGATACACTACTTTATTTTTTGAGTATGCTAGAATAGTGCCAACCCTTGCATCCCCCGAACCAGTGTTAATCTCCCTCTACATTTGGGGATTAATCAGTGAGATAAGGCATGTAGTCAAGGCAGCTAGACCTCAAACTATAGAAGAAGCTGTAGAACTAGCAAACACCTTGACTGATGAATTAGTGCGTACACGAGAAGAAGATCAGAGGAGAAACCTAGCTCAAAGGCATGCCTAAGAATTCCGTTCTGGAAATTCCAACCGTGGGAAAAATATAGGTTCTACTTCTACACCCTATTGCAAGTATTGCAAAAGGAAGCATTCTGGAAGATGCTCTGATGTGTGTAAAATGCAACATATAAATTACATCAAATGAGGCATAAAACTAACCCTTTTTTAGTACTAATGTTGGAAAAAGTGTGCTTTTGTCTTCCTTTTGTATTTCAGGGTTAAATGAGCGTAAATGAACAAAAGAAGCAAAAATACAGCTAAACCTAACACAAATACAAGAAAAGGAATAAACGTGGCATGCTCGACCCCTCGACAACATCTTCCCAAGCAAAAACAGAACAACAGAAGGCTGAACACGCCCCGTGCCCAACGGACACGGGGGCGCGCCCAAGTGTCTGCAGAAAGGACAAAGTTGTAGAAGCTTCTATTTCCCAACACGGGGGCGTGCCCAGCACCACACGGCCGTGGTTAACGCTAAGATTCACAGATTCCAAGCAAATCTTGATAGTACAGATACGCTTCTACACACGGGGCCGTGCCCAGCGGACCCGGGGGCGTGGTCAACTAATACAGACAAACTGCATTAAATGAAGAAAGAGAAAGTGGATGGACACGGGGCCGTGTCCGGGCTTCTGTGCAGGCTATAAATAGGGGTGCTTGGTTCATTTCAAATGCATCCCTTGACAAACCACCTCTCTCCCACTTCACCCACACTCCACCACCATCACAACACCCACACCCACATCCACCACCATCATAGAGTGTGTGTAGTAGTCTCGGGATCTAAGATTGATAGTAAGAGTTCTTGACCATGGGCGGACCCAAGTTATGGGGTGGGTGGGCGGCCGCACCCCTTGAAAAAAAAATTTAGTGGTATTTTTCACGAAAAATTCAGACCGCACCTCTTGGAAATTTTCGTCCGCACCCCTTGAAAAATTCCGACCGCACCCCTTGGAAATTTTACTGCACCTCTTGGAAATTTTCGGCCGCACCCCTTGAAAAATTCCGACCGCACCCCTTGGAATTTTCGTCCGCACCCCTTAGAAAAAAATGTTAGGAATTTATGTAAAAAAATTATGAACACGGATTGAAATCCGATCAAATTATGTAAACAAGTTAGCCTACTAACCCCTTTAATAAAACATAAATTCAATCCATTAAGCCTAATAACTTAATACACATTTAAGCACAACCCAACTACTAGTTTTGTTAAACAAACCAATCCACATAATAAAAAAAAAACCCAAATCGCTGCCACTTGCCAGCAACTCCCGCCCTCCCTCTGCCTCACTTCAGCGCCCAGCGACAGCATAATTCCGGCCGGCGACTGTAAAATTTCGGCTGCAAACTGGTTAATTCAGGCCGCCCCTGACATGTACATGTTTTTTACTAGGGCTTATAATAATTACTAGGGCTTGAAATTCAAAATTTTGGTTGGCAAACATGTTTATTGATTATATGATTGTTGGTTGGCAAATAATAATTACTAGCGCTTGAAATTCAAAATTTTAAATTGAAAATTAAGGAACATGGGCTATGGTTGAACACTTGAAGATCTTTGTTTATTTTGTATGTGATAGGATTAGGAATGAACAATGAGTAGGGAAGTTATGCTACGATTTCTCAAGAGGAAAGGGGTTGAACCACTTTTTTCGCTGGATTATTCAAATTAAAGACCAAGGTATGTGATAGAAAAGTTTTTTTTTGTTCTTTTATTGAATGATTAAGAGAAATAAAAGTAGGGATGGTTTGAACTTTGATGTTTTTTTGTTTGTTAATGTGATAGGAAGTTAGGAACTAGGGTTTGATTGTTTGAGAATTGAAATGGACCCGACCCGATCTAATTCGACCCGCTATGAAACTTTGTTTGTTTGTTTTTACTTGTTTTACATGACCCGACCCGATCCGACCCGCTATGAACTGATTTCTTTATACAGCTAGGGGTCTAAAATCTTTAAAAAAATTCCGCACCCCCAGGAAAAAAATCCTGGGTCCGCCACTGTTCTTGACAATCAAAGGCCATGTTTGCCTAAGTCTCTAACATCACTTGGTGAAGACAATCATTTAGTGTAACACTTTTGTTTTTTGTTGGTGCATATTTGTGACAACAACTTAGATTTGGTCTTTGGATATCTTGTAATTAGTTAAATGATAAACAGTTAGCGGGTTTAGCTTTGTATTAGTGGAATAATAGAGTTTGGGCTAAACAAAACCCAGTTTGGGTCTAGGGGGACGAATTGGGCTTGCCCATGTAGGAATCCCTAGCCCAAGTTGCAAACCTTGTGTTATATAAACAAGGTTATGCTTTAGGGTTTAGGTTAATCAGCCAAAACAGTTTTTGAGAGAGTATTTTCGTGAGAGCTTACAGCTTGGACGAATTTGAGTGTGGTTAGGGTTTTGATTGATTGTAATTCGTGAGATTGATAATCAATAGAAACCCAGTTTGATTGTGAATTGCTGATTTCTGTTTCTACTCATTCTGTGATATTCTGATCAAGAGGATTCCGCACTCTTGATTGGATTGACAATTATGTTAAGATCCATACATCATGGGGACCTACAATTGGTATCAGAGCATTAGGCTCTTGAAGGCTCGGTTCAGAATTGTTGGCTCCAGAAACAGGAAGATTGTTCGAAATTTTGAAACCTGAAAAATTAGGGTTTGAAATTTTTGTTGGTTTGATATAAATTTTCGAAATTTTTGGCTGTTTTTGATCTTCTGTTTTGTTTGGTTGCTGATTTGCAGGTTTTCAGCCCAGTTTCTGGTTGATTGGTTGAAGAATTTTGGCTGGAAAGGCTTGAAGATTCGAAGATTTTCTTCGTGTTCTTCACGTTCTTCGTTCTGTTGTTCACTGTTTTTTCGAAAATCACTGATATTTTGCTGTTTTGATTTTGTAGGAAACTGTTAAAAATCAGGAAAATCATCAGAAATTTCGAGAAGATTGAATTTCCAAATTTAACAGGCGAATTTAATTAATTTCGCTGTCTGGACCTGCGAAATTAACAGACCAGCGAACTTATCGGCGAAGTTAAAATCCAAAGGCGACTTTGGTAACCGTAAAATTTTCCTCAGCGAAATTATTACGGTTTTCGACGAATTTACTGGTCGTCGAAATAGCGAAATAGACTAGCGAAATTGGCAGCGAATTTGACATTTCAGCGAACTAGACCAGCGAACTTAAGTTAAATTGATCAGCAAAGTTAACCCAGCGAATTTAGTAGAGGAATTAAAAAGGTGGAAGATTTTTTGGCAAGCGTAAGGAAAAATTCATGTTTTCGAAAATAGAAAGTGAACCGTAACTCATCTGACGAAACCGTCTGCACCGTTAAATTCCTTGCATTTTTAGGAAAAAAAAAACTCTGGAAAATTCCGAATTCGATTTTCGACATTATATATCATTGGATTCGTCTTTTCGAGACGATTCTAACGGTGTAATTTGGTAACCACTGTTTTCGGAGATTTTGTACGGTTTTATCAATATGTTACGTTAAAATGTCAAACATGTCAAGTTTAAATGAGCTTTTGAAAATGGAGCAAGAGGTTGGCACTACCAACAAACCGCCTAAGATGATGAAGGTGGAAAATTATTTGACATGGAAGGATCGTTTTCAATCTTTCATTGAATATCAGGACACTCGCATGTGGATATGTATTGAAGATGGGTACACAAACCCAACACACGACTTTGAGGGCAGACCATGTAGAACTGCCTATGTGAACATGGAAGAGGCTGATAAAAAGATGTATGAGGCTGAAAAGAGAGCCTTGGCTGCAATCAAAATGTCCTTACCTGATAGCATCAAGCATACCTTCAAGAAGTATACAAATTTAAAGGATATGTGGGATGCATTAGAGAAAAGATACGCGGGAAATGCAGATGTCAAGAAGAACAAAGTTGATCTACTGAAGAAGCAGTTTGCTGTTTTCAAGTACATGAAACATGAGTCACTTGAGGACATCATCACTCGTTACTACCATCTAATGTCGGAAATGGAAAATTATGAGATAGAGTGCTACACTGACGTAGAAAAGAATGACAAGCTGCTCAATGCCTTACCTACTAAATGGGATATCTACACTCTCATGATCAAGGGAGAAACATATTATGAGACAAAAGAGCTTGAAGAAGTAGTTGGCAAGCTGAGAGCTTATGAGCTCAGTATGAAGAAGAAAGACAGTGGATATGATCAGGTTCAAGATCCAGGGGTTTACAATGGGCTTACATCTTCTTCATCTCACAACGCTTCTAGCGACTCTGCTACTGCGTTTCTATCGTGTGAGAATGAGAAGGTCACAGTGAATGAGGATGGTGATGTGTGTTTTGTAGCTGCTTCAGGAGGATCAACAGGAGCCAAGAGAACATTAGCTTCTAAGCAGAGTAGTGGTGTTAAGTCGATGCCTATGAGTGTTAAGCCTGCAGAAGAGCATCTAGCTCTACTTGCTTCATTTGTTGCTTCATATGAAAACTACATTCAGGGGAAGATATCTGATCCTGCCACTTTAGATGAAGATTACAATCAGATTGACCCTGATGATCTTGAAGATATGGATTTGCAATGGCAAATGGCCATGATTACTAGACGAGTGAAGAGATTTATGAACCGAACAGGAAGGAAGTTTATAGGAAAGACTGTTGGTTTCGATAAGACCAAAGTGAGCTGCTTCAACTGTCAAAGTTATGGGCATTTCGCCAGGGAATGTCAAAAACAAAAGCAGGAGACTTCGAGTCAGAGTTCAAACAATAGGAATGCATCAAACAACTCTAACTTGAGAGCGCTGATCTCTACAGCTAGAGAAGGTTCATATGACTGGAGTGTTCACTTGGAAAATGATGACAATGTCACTCAGGTATTCATGGCAAAAATTATACCAGTTGATGAAAGTGAAGCTGCAGTAGATGATGCTAAAGTTGAGAAGAAAAGTGAAGCTGAGGTAGATAAGGCTGATCAGACAACAGATGCTGAAGAAGAAAAGCAAAACTCTGACCATGAAAAGGAAGCTGAAGAAAAGGAAGCTAAATACAAAAGAATGGAAGCTCAACTTGCAGCGCTAATGGCCAATCTTGACAAACAAACAGGAGAGGTACAGTCTAACTCTGTGTGTTTAAAATGTCATGAAATACAGGGTGAGGTAGACAAGTTGTCAACACAAAACCAAAGTTTGGTGGGCGAGATGTCTAACATTAAAGAATCTAACTTTTTTGCTAAAAGAAACGAATCTTTATACTTGAAGAAAATAAAAGGTTATGAAAGTAAAATTGAAGCGTTAACCTGGAAATTAAATGAAACACTTCAAGTCATAGACTTAGCTCATGAAATGATGGCTGAGAAAACAAAAGAGATTTCTGAAAAATGCAAAGAGTTGTCAGATGCACAACTCAAAATTGTTGAACTTGAAAAGAAATTAGGTCAATTCAGGGACTCTACTTTTGTTATGAAACATATGATGGGTGGCTTGAAGAAAAGTAATGAAAAAACCAGTGTGGGATTCCATGGTTTCAATGAAGTTCCACCTCCTGTTAGTCATGACTATTCTTTCTTGCCTGATGAAGATGAGCTCATGGACTTTGTGTCAACATCACCAAGTAGTTCCACATCAAGTCAAGGAAATGTGTCTGAGAGTGATGATGCTAAGAAGGATAATAACAGCAAACCTGTTTTGAAAAAGAAAACATCACATCCTAAGAATAAAAATCCAACTTTTATTAAAAGTGTTAATTTTGTTCAAGGAAGTGACATGAAAAACGAAACATCTGTTATTGAAAACGAATCTAATGTAGAGTTTGCTAAAAACAAGAACAAAGAAAATTCTGAAACTAAGCAAATTGAACCAAATCCTTGGCATCATCATCAAAACCTGAATCTAGTTCAAAGGCTTCAAATAAGAAGTCTTCGAAAAAGAGATCGTGCTTCAAGTGTCACACAAAAGGACATGTAGCTAGCTGCTGTCCTAATAAAAAGAATGAAGCACAAGTGAGTGAGAAACAGAGAGGGAAATCACCTGAGAAGAAAGGTGATAATGAGGAGAAAGTTGCAAACTCTCCAAAGAAGTCAGCGCCTAAGCAACCAGAGAATGTTGTTGTTGGTCAAGATAAGGCTGAAAAAGGAACTCCACAAGTTCCTCATTTTCAAAGAAATCAACCAAGATTTCAGCCTAAATCTCCACCAGGCAGATATGAGAGACCTAGAAGCAGTTCACCAAGAATGAACAATTATAATTCTAATAATTTCAGAAGTCAAGGTCAATATCAAAATCGATACCAAAATAATGGTGGTCGAACTTTTTATAACAATGGCTTTAGAAATTACAACAATCATGCTTCTTGGAATCAAAATTCAACGTACCAAAATCAAAATTTTCAAAGGTCAAATAGTCCAAACACATATAGGAACCCTCAGGACCAAAGACCTAGTGGAAATCAAAATCAAATTCCATCAACAGGTCTGAGATCCAAGACTCCAGTTAGGAGTAATGGATATTGGATGGATGTTCCAGTAGTTGGTGAATTTGGACGACCCAAGACCATTAAGGCTTGGGTCCCCCAATCTAACTAATTTCTTGGTTGGTGTGTGCAGGAGCTGCTAAGGAGGATTATCAACTTATGGTATATTGATAGTGGCTGCTCCAGGCACATGACGGGGGATGCGAGATTGTTAACTGAGTTTGAAGATTAAGATGGTGGAAAGGTGAACTTTGCGGGTGCTAAAGGTGGTAGAATTACAGGACGAGGAAAAGTGACCAATGGGAAGATCACACTGGACAAAGTGAACTATGTTGAGCAGCTTAAACACAATCTGATGAGTGTGTCTCAAGTCTGCGACAAGGGTCACTCGGTCCATTTTACCAAGAATGAAGCATTAGTGTTGAAACCAGGTTTGGAGATTCCGGATGATTGGATAGTGATGCGAGCGCCAAGGAGAAATGACACTTATGTCATGGACATGGTTGCTAAGGATCCGACTGCTGTGGTTGCGTGTTTACTATCAAAAGCATCTGAAGCTGAATCGATGTTGTGGCACAGACGCATGGCCCATATTCACTATCGAAAAATGAATTACCTTGTTAAAAATGAGCTAGTGAAGGGGTTCCAATGTGGAGGTTTCAAGTGGAAGATAAATGTCTTCCATGTCAAAAGGGAAAACAACACAAGAAACCTCACAAGTCTAAAACAGTAAATTCCATAGATGCCCCTTATGAATTACTTCACATGGATTTATTCGGTCCAGTGAACGTGAGGAGCATAGGTGGAAAATACTATTGTCTTGTTGTTACTAATGATTACTCACGATATTCATGGGTTTTCTTTTTAGGTACAAAAGATGAGACGGCGGAGATGCTGATAGATCTTTTTACGAAATTAGAAAACGTCCATGATGCTAGGATTAAGAGGATAAGGAGTGATAATGGCACGGAGTTCAAGAATCAAATTCTGGATCTCTATTGTCTTCCAAAGGGAATTGAACATCAATATTCTGCTCCTTATACACCTCAACAAAATGGAGTCGCTGAGGGAAAAAACAGGACGTTGATTGAAGCCGCTAGGACGATGCTTTCAGATTCAAAGCTACCAGTTATCTTCTGGGGAGAAGCTGTGAATACAGCTTGCTACGTCCTGAACAAAGTTTTGACTGTTAAACGTTTTAATAAAACTTGTCATGAATTGATGTTTAACAAGAAACCAAACTTGGAAGGCTTTGAACCATTTGGATTACCCTGCACCATTGTGCGAAATAAAGATAAACAAAAATTCGGTGAGGTGGCTGACGATGGCTACTTTCTAGGTTACGTGCCTGGCACACCGAATAAAAGGGTTTTTAATCTAAAAACTGGTAAAATTGAGGTTGTCTTTAATGTTGAAATTACTACATACAAACCTCAACAATCAACGAATGGACCTGCTATATTATATGATTATGATAATGTTTTTAAATCATTTAATATTCCTGAGTTTCCAAATGCAGATGATTCTCAGTTGATTCAAACAGTGATTGGTGAAGACGATGAAGGTGAGTTCATGCCTAGATCGAATGTTGATATGACAGATGCTCCGGAAACTTCCCAAGGTGCTGCTGATCCTGATTCAAGCGATAGTGAATCTGAACCCATTCAGGGGGAGGATTTCATTAATCCATTTTCAGATCAGAACAATCAGGGGGAGGTTGGATCAAACCTGGGTGATAACTTAGAAGTGGATACCGTTGCTACTACACGAGCAAATAGAGATCATCCAGTTGTCATGATACTTGGAGATCCTACTGCAGGTGTTCAGACAAGGAGAAGCATAGCAGCGAATTCTGGATTATTTGTTTCGATTAAGAAGACTGGGATAGTGAATGAGTGCTTGTATAGTTGCTTTATTTCCTAAGAGGAGCCGAAGAACATTCATATGGCTCTTAAAGACAATTCATGGGTTGAAGCTATGCAAGAGGAATTGGCCCAGTTTGCTAAGTTGAAAGTTTGGGAGTTAGTTGACCTTCCTAAAGGTGAAAGAGAAATTGTCACTAAATGGGTGTTTAGGTGCAAGAAAGATGAAAGAGGGATAGTGACGTGAAACAAGGCTCAATTGGTGGTCAAAGGTTTCAATCAGCAAGAAGGGATAGATTACAATGAAGTGTTTGCACCAGTGGCAAGGTTGGAAGCAATCCGGTTGTTCCTAGCCTTCGCAACATTCAAGGGATTTAAAGTTTATCAACTAGACGTGAAGAGTGCATTTCTTTACGGGAAAGTCCAAGAAGTGGTGTATGTCTCACAACCAGATGGGTTCGTTGATCCAGATTATCTAGACCGGGTGTACAAACTTGATAAGGCTTTGTATGGATTACATCAAGCTCCTAGGCGTGGTACGAGACACTGTCTACACATCTGATCAAGAATGGTTTTGAAAGAGGTCAGATTGACGGTACACTGTTCATCAAGAGGAAGAAAGAAGATTTTCTGCTTGTACAGGTGTACATGGATGCCATCATCTTTGGGTCATCAGATGAGAGCATGTGTAAAGAGTTCGAGCAAGTGATGAAGAGCAAGTTTGAAATGAGTGCTATGGGTGAGCTGTCTTAATGACCTTAAATCTTGCGTTGATAGATTGCCAAAATCTGAAGTTTTGGGTCTTTATACTGTTATTTCATCTGGGGATATCAGGGTTGTCCTTCTGCTGCATCCAGATACATGCTGACCTAGGCACAACCAGGATATCTTAAAAGAGCTAAAAATGCCAAAACTCATAAATGAAGAAGCTCTCCTAGAGAGTCTTCAAAAAGTGCAAAAAGCATAAATCATACCAAAAAATGGTATTTGTCATAGCCCTCGTTAGATATTTTGGTCTCTTTGCTGTACGGAAGTACTGACCTGTTCACCAATTATCTAAACGTTGAAAAACAAAACGGATGAATTCAGTATACTCACCTACTACGATGAATCTTTGTGCATACCTTGATCGCGGGGGTATATCCTGAAGTGGGACACACTAGTATATCAGTAATAATATTACCTTAACATATCATATGGTAATGGTACTTGAAATGTTCATGCATTTTGTTTATGTGGACAAACATACTGGTAAACGTCTTGGACAGCTTTTCACGAAAAATTAAATAAAGAATTATCTAATTGTGTGAAAACAGTTTGATTTTGCTGATATGATCTTCTTACCAGTGATTCTCACAAAAATAGAGTGTTTATTGCTTTTGTTATTTACTTGCTTTTAGAAAATATAAAAAAAATCCAAAAATAGTGTCTTTTTCAGTTTAAAATTCTTAACGTACGGAAAATTGTTATTCTTGGAGGAATTGTTACTGATAGGGGGAGACGGTGTTAGAAAGTGAGTTCAAAATTTTAAATCATGCGGGTTATAGGGTGTGTGGTTAAAAAGTTTTGCGTGTTGGTGATAAATTGAAAATGCTTAATCTGTGATATAATCTCTTGAATAATAATAATTTATTCAACTTTTTTGAAAAATTCTTATGGTTTCTCGAGATGTTTATTTTGTAGTATACAGATTGAAGCAGTATGTTGCTGCGAAGTTGCTGTGAAGATGAGAGTTTGATTGGATGCATGGTAGAACCTCCTTTCTACATTGCAGACAAAGTTGAAGAGTTTGAAGATTTCTTTACAAGTGCTGAACCAGAGTTTACTCACGTGCTAACGTGTTGAAGATTTGGTGATTGGATGCATCAGCTTAGGGGGAGTCTGTTGCTGACAGAAGATATTAAAGCTGAAGTTATCCAAAGACCAAAGACAATGCAAGACTACATGAAGATTGCAAGAAGACTAAAGACAAAGTTATTTTATGAAGCTATTGTCAAGGGGGAGTTTGTTGGTGCATATTTGTGACAACAGCTTAGATTTGGTCTTTGGATATCTTGTAATTAGTTAAATGATAAACAGTTAGCGGGTTTAGCTTTGTATTAGTGGAATAATAGAGTTTGGGCTAAACAAAACCTAGTTTGGGTCTAGGGGGACGAATTGGGCTTGCCCATGTAGGAATCCCTAGCCCAAGTTGCAAACCTTGTGTTATATAAACAAGGTTATGCTTTAGGGTTTAGGTTAATCAGCCAAAACAGTTTTTGAGAGAGTATTTTCGTGAGAGCTTACAGCTTGGACGAATTTGAGTGTGGTTAGGGTTTTGATTGATTGTAATTCGTGAGATTGATAATCAATAGAAACCCAGTTTGATTGTGAATTGTTGATTTCTGTTTCTACTCATTCTGTGATATTCTGATCAAGAAGACTCCGCACTCTTGATTGGATTGACAATTCTGTTAAGATCTATACGTCAAGGGGTTAATCTTTTCGCACTTTTTATTTGGTTTTGTATTAATGACTTTAATAACTAGTTTCTTATGTTGAAGGTGAAACTTCCTTATCATTTGTCCGTGGTGTCTTGGCGTTATTTTAATGTCTATATAAAATAAAAGATTTACACCATTCATATCTCCGCGGTCTATATGGAGATATGTTGGCTACATTGTCGGGGGTTAAGGGAATGGTTTGGTTAGGTTCTTTCCTTGTTCAGTGTATAGATCCCGCAAGGACCTGGGTCAAGCTTACTAGGACCCCCTTCAATACCCACTGGTATTAGATGGCGGGGGTGCGAATGACTTGATCCCCTCATATGTAAACTACTATTAATACATTAACCCGGCTACTTGAGATTGTATCCCTGCTGACTCAAACCACTTAGCCGAGGGTAACGTCACCTTCAAAAGAGGGGCCTACCACATTACGCATTAATAACTTAATTAATTATCTTCCAATAATCCAACCCTTTAGGATTGTATCCTTGCTGACTCAAACTCTGGGTTGAGGGTAACGTCACCTTCAAAAGAGGGGCCTACTACTATAACTAAGATAATCTCTTAAAAAGTGCAAAAGTGCGGAAAACATCAAAGGTTACACTAAAGGCGAGTCGGATCCAAGTGATTAATCTTGTCTATCTGTTTTATTTTTATTTTCAGCATTTTTAGTTAGTTTTTATTTTCTTGTTTAAAACCTTTCTATATTTTTTATTTGATTAGACGTTGAGGATAAACCGGTACTAAAAGCTCTTGGGTCCTTGGACGACCTCAGTATCTTATCAACGCTATACTACGCTCACGATGGGTGCACTTGCCCATATGTGTTTAGTGTTAGTAAAATATCGTGCTTTATAAATTTAAAACTTGACTAAAGTGTTAAAAAGGGCTTAAAATATACTTAAATATATATCACACCTAACGTACATCAAGTTTTTGGCGCCGTTGCCGGGGACACAAGGATTTTAAGAAAGTTAGGAATCAACGGCCTAATCAATTTTCTTATTTTTCTGTTTTTTTAGGATTTTTCTTTGATTTTCAGCTTCTGTAGAGCTCAGCACGGGCCGTGCCTGGTCGGACACGGGCCGTGTCCAGCATTGTTACTGGTAGTTTTTATTTTCGAGTTACAGAGAGTTGAACACGGGGCCGTGTTGGTGCAGCACGGGGTCGTGTCGAGTTCCCCAATAACAGGGATCCGGAAAAAAAATTACTATATCTCCGACCACGGGCCGTGTTCATCTGAGCACGGGGCAGTGGTGAAACTTCTGACCAACGTTCCTTTTGTTTTTACTGCAGGACTTGGAACCCAGGCACCACATTTGAACTTTCTACGATGTGTATGAGCTCCAGTTCCAGTAGAGACATAAAAGAACCTCTAGACGAACCCGAACGCTTTCTAAGAAGAAGACTTAAAGCTAAAAACCAAGAGAAAGTTTCGGGGGACCTACTTCCAATGGCTGATCAACGTACCCTCATGGATTACCTATGGACCACTGTAGGTAATCTTGGCGCCGCTATCAATGCACCGAACGTCGAAGCCAATAACTTTGAACTTCGGCCGCATTTGATACAAATGCATCAAAACTCCGCAACCTTTCATGGGCTTGCGGACGAAGATCCCCATTTGCATATTACTAACTTCTTGGAAATATGTGATACATTTCGGATCAATGGAGCATCAAAAGACGCCATCCGCCTCCGAATGTTTCCATTTTCGCTAAAAGACCGAGCTAAGGCTTGGCTTAATACCCTCCTAATTCGTTCGGTAAACACCTGGGATGAACTAGCCCAAAGTTTCTATATAAGTATTTCCATCCTGCTAAAACGACTAAATTAATGATGGAAATTAATACATATTCACAAGAGGACGGGGAATCCTTATATGAAACTTGGGAGAGGTTCAAGGAGTTACTAAGAAAGTGTCACCATCATGGTCTTGCGGTATGGCAACAAGTATCCACTTTCTACAATGGGTTGCTGCCACACACAAGACAAACACTTGATTCTAGCTCCAAGGGAATTTTAGGTAATCGTCGCCCAAGTGAAATTTATAATCAAATTGAGGAAATTGCTCAAACCAATTTTCAGTGGAACACTCCCCGAGGCACAAAATCTATTGTCCCGGGCGCCTATAAGGTTGACGAAAGCACCTCTTTGCAAGCCCAAATCGAGGCCCTTTCTTCAAAAATCAAAAAGTTAGAAATGGCAAAAACGACCTCGGTTATGGCTTGTGAGGGGTGTGGTGGACCACATGAAAATTGGAGTTGTATGAAAGAAATGGATAATCAAACAGAAACGGTTAACTACGTTGATAATAGATCTAGGCCGTCAGGTCCTCCAACGGGTACCTACAACCAAGGATGGCGTAACCACCCTAACCTTGGTTGGAGAGAACCCGGTAATAGTAGTAACCAACAAAATCTAAACCAACGTACAAACTTTCAACAACCAAGAAACGAGTCACAAAAATTCTCTCAACAACAACAAGGGGGACGAGAGAGGCTTAAGGATACCGTCTCTCGCCTCATCTCCGACACCGAAAAGAAAAACTTGGATCGATTTCAACAATTGGAATCGAACTTTAGAAATCAACAAGCTAGTATTCAAAACATTGAAAAACAAATAAATCAGCTAGCTCAAAATTTCTCCGAGAGACCTCAAGGTGTGTTACCAAGTAATACCGAAACCAACCCAAAGGAGCAAGTGCATCTCATCACGTTGATGAACCGTACCGTAGGTCCCGAGGAGGTTCCGCTACCTCCAACTGAAAAGAGCCGATCTAGCCAAACCACAACTTCGCCGACGCCCCAACAAGAGACGGCTCCTCCACCAAATCAAGAGACCACCAAGAATCCTCTGGTACCGTATCCTGGCCGGTTACTTCGCCAAAAGACCGATGAGCAATTCACAAAATTCGTAAATTTATTAAAACAATTGCATGTTAATATTCCATTTGTCGAAGTCCTAACTCAAATGCCTAAATATTCAAAATTTATGAGGGACTTCCTCACCCACAAAAGGAAAATTGAATCATTGCAATTAGTTAATTTAAGCAAAGAATGCTCCGCCTTGCTACTCAACAAACTCCCGCAAAAGAAGATCGATCCCGGAAGCTTTACCATCCCTTGTTCAATTGGAGAATCACCCATGCGTAATGCACTAGCCGATCTTGGGGCTAGCATCAACCTCATGCCCGCATCAATGTTCGACTGGCTCGGCCTAGGGAAAACAAGCCCTACAAAAATGAGCATACAACTTGCCGATAGGTCCATTAAATATCCACAAGGTGTCGCCGAAAATCTATTGGTTAAAGTCAGGGAATTTGTGTTCCTGGCCGACTTTGTCATATTAGATATGGAGGAGGATACCGAAGTACCACTCATATTAGGAAGACCATTCCTAGCCACGACTCACGCAATGGTGGACATGAATGGTGGAACGCTAACATTGAGGGTTGGGGACAAGGAGATGACGTTTGGGGTTGGAAAAAGAGTAGAACATGACGACCCGGTCAATTACATGAAAGTCATAGACTCAAGCTTCGATGATGCTCTCCGGCGGTGCAACATGGGATGCAAACCATCCCACTTGGGTAACATATGACTGGCTTTAGGTCTAGCCAAGGACCCTTATAAACGTGGAGCACCACAGAGGCATTCCGCGGAACTATCCGTAGTTTAGTTTAGATTAACCTTTATGTTTTCTAGTTTAGTTTTTAATTTTCAGGAATAAAACACACTTGGATGGTGAAGGATACTAAGGGAGACTTGAACCAATACCCCATGCACAAAAATAGAGCCTCCCTAACATTTTTCTTCATAACAGCAAGTTCAGCACTGGCCGTGCCCCGCCAACACGGCCCCGTGCTCAAGGGTCTGCAGAAAAACGCCCAGTTCAGGTAACTGGACACGGGGCGTGTTCGTTGAACACGCCCCCGTGCCCAGCCTTCTATTACATTTTGTTACTTTCTGTTACTTGCAGTCTGAACACGGGGCCGTGCCCGGTCACCACGGCCCGTGTCCAGGTGCCCAGTAACATAAAATTTTTGTTTAACACACCTTTTTTACACATTCAGTCAACCTACAAACTTATTTTTGGGACACATTGAGGACAATGTGTAATTTAAGTGTGTGGGGGGGGGGATGCTAAAACCTTGAATTTTTCAAGTCCTAATTACAAGCCTTACATAAAACTCTATTGGAACCGCTAAACACCCCAAATTTTTTCAAAAAACTTTTCATTTTTTTACTTGTCTTGGTTTAAATTGGGAATAACAAGTTTTAAAAATGTTATATTTTTATAAATTTACAACCGATAGCGTCGTGATAAAAAGAACCAACCTAAGAAAATTATGAAACGGCATGACAACTCTATTTAAAATTTGATTATATATATACTTGATCACATTAAAAAACCCATTCCCACAAAAAGTGAGTTTTGAGCCTTTAATTGAGCATACAAATACACGTCTTTAAACTAAATGCTCATTTTCCGTTTCTTGTGTGAATAGCCGCCTGGTTTCTTACGACTCTAGAACTTGCCATGACGATACATTCCCGGTCCTTACCAACTTAAACCCGAGTATGTAAATGATGGAGGCATTAGGACTAACGCTTTTTATTTCAACACCATTATTTTCTTTTTTTTACCACCTACCCAACATCCCCTTAGTTAACCCCTTTGAGCCTAAGCCTTTTCATTTCTAAACCCAAAACAAACACCCTTTACCCACCAAAACCCTTTTTCATTTTAAACCCTTTATTTTAGTAAAAATATCGGTTTTCTTGTGACTTCCTTATAAAAAAAGAGAAAAAAGAAAAAAATTATGAAGTTTAGCAATAAACAAACAAGTTTGTTTGAAAAATGCTTCACTAAAATAAAAAGTCACAAAAACAAAATGTTTTATGAAAACCGACGCTTTTTACGCCTTTCGCCCTTTTCTACTAACCACTAACCCAAAACCACCTACCTTTAACCCAAGCCTAACCCTTCCCCAAAGTCCTCTTGATATTTACAAAGGTTTATAGTTAAAAAGGAGGAGGATTGATTGCTTGGCAAGCATACGGTAGAAGTAAGTTCCATGCCAGTCTCGAGTATTTCACAAAAATACATCTTCGGCCGACTGTTGAGTGATCCCCCATGAGGTATGTGAACTTGTATATAAATGGAATTTTAAAAAGGCATGTTATGCCCAAATAAGTAATTTCTCTTATGTAATGTTCTAAATAAATAATAACGAATAGGATTGTAAATAACATAAAAATAAAACCTAATAAAGATCTTGGAATCCCGACACTCTAGACAAGCCCAAAACTTCTCTTCTACCCATTCCATTTGGGTGTATAAGCCACATAATAAGGAGTTTTGCTTGAGGACAAGCAAAGATTCAAGTGTGGGGGTATTTGATGTGTGTAAAATGCAACATATAAATTACATCAAATGAGGCATAAAACTAACCATTTTTTAGTACTAATGTTGGAAAAAGTGTGCTTTTGTCTTCCTTTTGTATTTTCAGGGTTAAATGAGCGTAAATGAACAAAAGAAGCAAAAATACAGCTAAATCTAACACAAATACAAGAAAAGGAATAAACGTGGCATGCCCGACCCCTCGACAACATCTTCCCAAGCAAAAACAAAACAACAGAAGGCTGAACACGCCCCGTGCCCAGCGGACAAGGGGGCATGCTCAAGTGTCTGCAGAAAGGACAAAGTTGTAGAAGCTTCTATTTCCCAATACGGGGGCGTGCCCGGCTCCACACGGCCGTGGTCAACGCTAAGATTCGCAGCATCCAAGCAAATCTTGATAGTACAGATACGCTTCTGCACACGGGGCCGTGCCCAGCGGACACGGTGGCGTGGTCAACTAATAAAGACAAACTGCATTAAATGAAGAAAGAGAAAGTGGATGGACACGGGGCCGTGCCAAATGGACACGGGGCCTTGTCCGGGCTTCTGTGCAGGCTATAAATAGGGGTGCTTGGTTCATTTCAAAGGCATCCCTTGACAAACCACCTCTCTCCCACTTCACCCACACTCCACCACCCTCACAACACCCACATCCACCACCATCATCCATCATCCATCATAGAGTGTGTGTAGTAGTCTCGGGATCCAAGATTGATAGTAAGAGTTCATGACAATCAAAGGCCATATTTGCCTAAGTCTCTTACATCACTTGGTGAAGACAAGCATTTAGTGTAATAATTTTATTTTTTAATCTTTTCGCACTTTTTATTTGGTTTTGTATTAATGACTTTAATAACTAGTTTCTTATGTTGAAGGTGAAACTTCCTTATCATTTGTCCATGGTGTCTTGGCGTTATTTTACTAGTCTATATAAAATAAAAGATTTACACCATTCATATCTCCACGGTCTATATGGAGATATGTTGACTACCTGGTCGGGGGTTAAGGGAATGGTTTGGTAAGGTTCTTGCCTTGTTCAGTGTATAGATCCTGCAAGGACCTGGGTCAAGCTTACTAGGACCTCCTTCAATACCCACTGGTATTGGATGGCGGGGGTGCGAATGGCTTGATCCCCTCATATGTAAACTACTATTAATATATTAACCTGGCTACTTGGGATTGTATCCCTACTGACTCAAACCACTAAGCCGAGGGTAACGTCACCTTCAAAAGAGTGGCCTACCACATTACGCATTAATAACTTAATTAATTATCTTCCAATAATCCAACCCTTTAGGATTGTATCCTTGCTGACTCAAACTACTGGGTTGAGGGTAACGTCACCTTCAAAAGAGGGGCCTACTACTATAACTAAGATAATCTCTTAAAAATGCAAAAGTGCGGAAAACATCAAAGGTTACACTAAAGGCGAGTCGGATCCAAGTGATTCATCTTGTCTATCTGTTTTATTTTTATTTTCGGCATTTTGTTGGTGCATTCATCTGTTGTCTACGTCTTATATCGAGTCTCGGTTTACAAGTTTGAATGTAAAGTTTGAATGTAAAGTTTGAATGTAAAGTTTGAAGGGTTCCGTTTGAAAGGGTTCCGTTTGAAAATGTTGTGTTATTTTCAAACGGAAGGGTCACTTTCAAACGGAAGGGTCTAGCCTATATATACCCTTCAAACGAGTTCATTTGTAAGGTTCTAGTTTCCGACGCCGAGGTGCTGTCGAAGTGTCTCCAGTCTTGTAAACGTTCAGAGATTAATAAACGAGACAATTAATAGTGAATACAAGCTAAACGAAGACCGAATCAATGAATTCCGCCTCTGATTCGGTCTGAGCACTCTTCTGATCGACTCGTTAGGTCGTTTCACGATCCTACAAGTGGTATCAGAGCTCAGGAGGAAGAGTTCTTACCGTTTAGCTCGTTTTCGCTAGCATATTCTGATTTCTACACCTTCTTTTCAAAACTGAACAAATTTTCACGGTTAAAATTGGCTGAAACTTTCACAATATGTGCTTAATTGTGTTTTGACAAACCCTTGAGAATTTTAGTTCAAAATTCGAAGTTTAATCGGTAAAAAAGGACTGAAATATGGGTTCCGTTTGAACGAAGCATAGGTGTTACGTTTGAAAATTGGCCATCCCGTTTGAAACATCGTTTGAAGCAGCATACCGTTTGAAATCAATCGTTTGAATCTGGTCCCATCGTTTGAAAACTGATGTCAATCGTTTGAATCTGGTCCCATCGTTTGAAAATGATGTAATTTCAAACGTGACAGGTCTGATCGTTTGAACCTATCGTTTGAAACTGATCGTTTGAACTTATCGTTTGAAACTGATAGTTTGAACATATAGTTTGAAATTGTACCTGGCCGTTTGAAACATAACCTGATTGTTTGAAATTCAACTTATCGTTTGAAAACATCTGTTTGAAAAGTGTTTCAGTTTTCACGTGTTTGTACATTGAAAAGTGTGAACCGATTAAAAGTGCATCGATTATGTGAAACGTAAATAGAGATTGTCAGTTAGTTGGGACAAGAAATCACAAGTTTGTGTGTCAGGCGCATGTGAATTGGATTCACAATTTTGATAAAGTGTCTCGGGTTTACAAGACAAGAAATCACGTGAACTACTGTACAAATTGTTAGTCAACAAGTATTGGAATTATATTAAACCGCAACTGTCATTACGTGAATTTGGGTAGTCAGCTATGCATGTGAAACATTGATTGAATTCATGTGTTGTCAGAGCATGTCACATGTGTTATTGAAAGCTTTAGTGTGTCAATTGGTCACGTGATTGTTTCATCCAAGATTTGCATATAATTGTCAACCTTTATCATGAATTAAATCAATTGAGATTAATTTGTCTGCTACACTCATATTGGCGGTCCAATTACATGATATTGAAAATTAAATGTGTCAGCTTATTAAATGGTTACATGTGAACTTTTGATAGTTGTTAGCAATTTTTGAATTCAGTATGCACGTGATAATTTTAGTTGAGATATGAAAGTGATAGGCCCATGTGACTTAAAGTGACTCGGCCCAATCAACATTTTTCTTGTAGTGGGTCAGTTTGTTGAACTTTAATTGTTGAAGTATCATAGTTGCAGCCCAGTTAGATTTAATTGAAAGTTGATATTGTTGGTTAAGTGTTGGGTGATTAAAATTTTCGGCATAATCAGATTTAAGTGATTGGTATCTCTTTTAATCAGATTGTTTAAAATGGCAATGATTTTTGATGAGAAGGAAAACAATGATCTTGAAAGTTTTAATAATTGGTATATGAGAACTGTGGATACCAATTTTAGGAATGTGAGTACGGACATTTGGGTTAAAAGTTTTGAACTTTTCATATGTCAAAAGGATGAAACGTTGAATGAGATGGAAACACGGTTTAAAATTTTAACGGACAATTTGTGGAGAACGGGTATTAGAATGACAAATGATGAACATATATCAAAATTGACAACTGCATTACCTGCTAAATGGGATGAGTTCATGGTTGAGCTAAAACAGAAAGATTTTTTTCCAGAGCTTTTTCCATATCAGTTCTTTAATGAGGTTAATGCAGAGTATTATAAAGAAGAAAAGAAAAGGAGGGATTTTTTGTCCGAGATGGAAAAGAATTTAAATAAATTGGAGTTGGATGTACTTATTGAAATTGATAAAAGAATTTGTGGATTTCTTGCAACAAAGAGTACTCTGAAATATGATATCAAAAGGAAATGTTATATTGATGATAGTATGAATCCTTTTGATTTTGTTAAACTCTTTCGTGCAGGAACATACAAGATGGAAACAAAGGATACTCCAAAGGATGAGGAATCTGTAGAGTCTGGACCTTCAAGTTCTGCATCAGTGTGCTCAAAATGTGAGAGCTTCAAGACTGAAAATGACAAACTCTTGAGGGATGCGGAAAGTTTGACATCGGAAGTCAAGAAGTTAGAAGATGTGAAGCAGGTTGATGATAAGCACATTCTGGATTTACAGGGAAATTGTGAAAAGCTAAGAGCTGAAAATGTTAAACTGTTAAATGATTTGAACAGTTTGACATCAGAAAACAAGAAGTTGAAAGAAAAAGCAAAAGTTTTTGAAGAGAAAATGAAAAGTTTTGAAAATGAAAAATCAAAGATTGAAAAAGATTTTCAAAGTCAACTAAAAATTTTAGAAGATGAGAGAGATTTGTTTGGTAAAAACAATCTTGAAAAACAAATTGCAATCAATTCTCATCTTGAAAAGATTATTCGACTTGAAAAAGAGGCAGAATGTGCTCAAAAGAAAATCAAGGAATGGGAACAAAAGTTGAAGGTGTTTGTGAATACTTCAACTATTCCTTGTCCAAAACCAGTTAATTCTGTTCCAATAAGTGACGATGTCACAAACTTTGACAAAGTCAAAGTTGAAGATTGTGATGAGAAATCTGATGATGAAAATAAAAAATTCGAAAAACAAAAATTATTTTTGAAGTTAAAAGAAAAGTTTCAAGAAACTGTTCCACAATCAACTGAAAAAGGAGAATGCTCTAAGCAAAAACCTTTGAAGAAGAAAGTGGAACAAAAACAAAAAGAGAAAATTTTGAAAAATGTTCAAAAAGAAAATAAAAGTTCATCAGATCAATCATCCAATCGCAATGAAAAATTACAAAAATCGAAAAATGAAAACTCTAAAATTGTTGGTAATAAGTGGTGCAGGTTTGACCACAATGTTCAAAAGTCAAATCCAGCTTACAAGAGGAGAGATGGATATCACCAAGCCAAACAATGCTATGATTTGAGCATTTGGGCTGAAAATGGTGATTGGTACGATAACAGAGTGTGTTACCGATGTGGTTATCAAGGACACATTGCTGTTAACTGCCAGAGTTGGAGTTTTGAGTCAAGGAGATGCTTTAATTGCAACATCAGAGGTCACATAGCCAGAGATTGCCCAAGGAGATCAAATGAAAGATTGAGGGTTAATTCTCAGAAATTGGCAAAGAAACCAGTCAATGTCAAGCCCAAAGAACAGAAAGTTCAAGAATTTAAAGTTCAAGAACAGAAAGTTCAAGAAAAGAAAGTTAAGCTTTCTCAGGGGCAGAAAGACAGACTGAGGAAGAAGAGGAAGAAGGCCAGAGAGTATCTCGAGAAGATTTTGTCCTCGGGTTCATCTGGTGGTAAAAATAAGAGTTCTGATGAATCAACTCCCTCGATTGCAAAGTTAAACAAGACGAGTTCATTAGATACAAATCTGAGGACAGAAGAGAGAAAGAAGAAGAAGAAAATGGTCGGCGATGAATCTGACATGTCAAAGTCAGACAAGCCACCATCAGGCAATGAATCTGACAGGTCAAAGTCAGACAAGCCATGTGCAGGCAATGATTCTGGTTCGTCAAAGCCAGAGGAGCCATTGCTTGAGGTAAAATTGGAGAATTCAGGTTTAACAATGGATGATGAAAATTTTCCATCATTGTTGAACAAGAATTCAAAATCACCCAAGGACCGTCAGGCTTGGGTGAAATTGTTCAAATGAAAAACCTGACTTGCCGGAGTTCCCAGGTTGGTAAGCGTGGAACATGAATCGGCACATTTCTTGAGAAATTCACGAAAGTGATTTCGACTTACAAGTGGTAAATCAGGGACATTAAATTGTACTTGATTTTCTACAAGTGATATTTGTGGATTGATCTTGGAAATGTTAAATCTTTACAAGTGGTTAAAAGAACAAGGTGATGAAGATCCCTATATTTGTGAAATGACACGCAAAACTTATTTTCCGGAAAAACCATTTGATTAAAACAAACTTAAGTGTTTTGAAATCATAATGGGAAAATAGTTTGTTGTGAGGGGGAGTTCTGATTGTTTATGCCAAGTGGATGGCGAATTGAGGCAATTCGATATTAGTTGTCATGTTACTTGTACAGTTTGTTTTCAAATTTCCTAAAATGTGTTTGCATTTTAGGGGGAGTAAATTTTTAGAAAATCCAAAAACATTTGAAAATTTGAAAATGTCAAAAACATGGAAAAATGAAAAAAAATGAGTTTTGTTGCATAAAAGAGGAAATGATAGAAAATCAGTTGGACTGTCACAGCATGCTAAAGATATGTAAAGTCTAAAAGTGATAAACGGTCTCACTAAAGATGTGACGGTAGGCTCAGCTAGACTAGTAGATTTGCGATAACGATACAAACTTAAATGAAAAAGCCTAGTTCTAGTGGGAAACATGGTCGAAAGCATAGTACTTAGTTTTGTCCTTCTTGACTGTGTGCCTACTCAGTAATCGCTGATTGTCGATAGACATAAAACTGGTTAAGTTTGTGAACTTTCACAACTTTGCTGAAAAGTCGCTGTGATTGTGCATTTCTTTTTGCAAAGATTTAAACTTGTTTTATTTCTTTATTTTGTTTAAGCATCGGACATCCTCTGCGTATACGTGAGTATCGACCTGGATGTTGTTGCCTAAACGTTCTGTTTTTTTTTCTTTGGTGTTTCGTTTAAGCTTTGGATCACCTCTGCGTATACGGAAGTATCGACCTGGTGGTTAAAGCCTAAACAATTTCAACTTGTTTTATTTTTCTTATTTTGTTTAAACATTGGACTTTCTCTGCGTATACGGAAGTATCGACCTGATTGTTAATGTTTAAACATTCTGCTTTGTTTTCGCACAAATCACAGTTGATAAAAGTTTAAAGGCATTACTTGAGTCAGTGTATTGCATGATGAGGGGATATGCTGAGATCGTGGGGTCCATAAGAACTTAGTGCTATCTTAATATATCTTAAAGTATCGGTAAGCAGATTGAAAGTTTTTAGATTGAGTTTATGTGGACAACAAGATCGTCAATCAATGTGAATCGTTTAGAACTGAAAATGTTTAAAGCTTAACGGTGCTAGTGATTGGTCATAAAAACTGATATGATCCTCTTACGCAAACTCACAAAAATATGTTTGTACATATTTTATTTCTGCAGTTAATTTCTGTTATTGCATTTTTGTATCATATTTTGAAAAATCCAAAAAGATTTTCGACAACTGATGTTGAAGAGCTGATTTTCAAAATTCCGAGTGCTGAACATGATGAACTGGTTTGGGAGTGTGTGTGCTGAATGAAAGAATTTATTTTGAAAAAGAAATTTTGATTAGTTAATCAGGGTCATTAATTTGAACTTGATGGAACTATTACTAGTAAGTTTTTCTTATTGTTTTAAGTAAAAACTTATGTTTTGGGTGAGAAAATGTGTGCAGAAGATGAGCTGATCAGAGATAAAGCCAGGGATTGATCTCAAGGTGATAGCTAATTCCAGACGGCGATCCCATCATGATGAGAGGGGGAGTCTGACGAGGTTAGATCCAAAGAGAAGATCCTGGTATATGCTAAGAAAGAAAAGAGACTGATAAAGATTGAAGATGCAGAGACTCGACACTGAAGACTCCGTCAACATCTGAGGGGGAGTCTGTTGGTGCATTCATCTGTTGTCTACGTCTTATATCGAGTCTCGGTTTACAAGTTTGAATGTAAAGTTTGAATGTAAAGTTTGAATGTAAAGTTTGAATGTAAAGTTTGAAGGGTTCCGTTTGAAAGGGTTCCGTTTGAAAATGTTGTGTTATTTTCAAACGGAAGGGTCTAGCCTATATATACCCTTCAAACGAGTTCATTTGTAAGGTTCTAGTTTCCGACGCCGAGGTGCTGTCGAAGTGTCTCCAGTCTTGTAAACGTTCAGAGATTAATAAACGAGACAATTAATAGTGAATACAAGCTAAACGAAGACCGAATCAATGAATTCCGCCTCTGATTCGGTCTGAGCACTCTTCTGATCGACTCGTTAGGTCGTTTCACGATCCTACACATTTTTAGTTAGTTTTTATTTTCTTGTTTAAAACCTTTTTCTAAATTTTTTATTTGATTAGACGTTGAGGATAAACCGGTACTAAAAGCTCTTGTGTCCTTGGACGACCTCGGTATCTTACCAACGCTATACTACGCTCATGATGTGTGCACTTGTCCATATGTGTGTTTAGTGTTAGTAAAATATCGTGTTTTATAAATTTAAAACTTGACTAAAGTGTTAAAAAGGGCTTAAAATATACTTAAATATATATCACACCTAACGCACATCATGCTCCATATACTATAACTTCTGCAAAATATCTGGACACAAGGAAGAAGACTGCCGGAAGAAACCTAAAAATAGGATATGCTACAACTGTGGCGAACAAGGTCATATCAAGCCAAACTGTCCGAAACTAGCTCCAGCCATGAACAAAAGACTACTAAAAATGCTAGAGCATTTGTTTTGACTGTAGAAGAAGCAAAGATGATCCCAGATGTGATCTCCGGTACGTTTTTAGTTAATGATGTTTTTGCTAAGGTATTATTTGACTCTGGTGCAAACCAAAGTTTTATTAATACTTCATTTTGCAAACTTCTCAATCAATCATTAACTAAACTCCCACGAGAATGTCTCGTAGAAACAACCAACGTGGAAACCATTAAGATTTTTGAAATCTTGCAGGGAGCAAGAATAGAATTTCTAAATCAATAATTTATTGCAAACTTTTACCCAATGAATCTGGCAGGATTTGATGTTGTACTAGGAATGGATTGGTTAATAGCCAATAAAGCCAGTATTTTATGTGATCAAAATTCAATCCAAGTAAATTCACCAAGAGGTGAAAAGATCATAATTAAAGGAGATAAGCCCTCTAGATCCACAAAATTCATCTCTGTGATAAAAACAGCCAGTTATGTAAGAAAAGGATCATTAGTGTATTTGATTTCCATAGTCATTAACACTAAAGGAAAAGAACTAAAAGATATTCCAGTAGTATCCCAATTTTCAGATGTATTTCTAGAAGAATTACCAGGGCAACCGCCAGACAGAGAAGTTGAATTCATAATCCACCTACTACCAGGAACAACACCAATTGCCAAAGCACCTTACCGTTTGGCACCCGTAGAAATGCAGGAACTGAATAAAAAATTAGACAAATTTTTGGAGAAAGGATTCATACAACCAAGCTCATCGCCATGGGGAGCACCGATTTTATTTGTTAAAAAGAAAGATGGGTCAATGCGAATGTGCATTGATTACCATGAATTGAACAAAGTCACGATCAAAAATCGGTATCCATTACCGAGAATCGATGATTTGTTTGATCAATTGCAAGGAGCTCGATTCTTTTCTAAAATCGACTTACGTTCAGGATATCATCAATTAAAGGTACAGGAAGAGGATATTCCTAAGACCGCTTTTAGAACAAGGTATGGCCATTATGAATTTTCTATCATGCCATTTGGTCTAACCAATGCACCAACTGCATTTATGGACATGATGAACCGAATATGTAAGCCATATTTAGATAAATTCATAATTGTCTTTATAGATGATATTCTTATTTACTCTAAAAGCAAAGAGGAACATGCAGTGCATCTGCATGCACTTCTAAGTTTATTGAGAAAAGAAAAGTTTTATGCAAAATTTTCAAAATGTGAATTTTGGTTAGAACAGGTACAGTTTCTTGGGCATTTAGTTAATCATGAAGGAATTCATGTGGATCCCATAAAGATCACGACGATTACCAAATAGAAAAACCCTGAGTCACCAACCGAGGTTAGAAGTTTCTTAGGATTGGCCGGTTATTATAGAAGATTTATTCGAGATTTTTCTAGAATAGCCATTCCCTTAACTAAGCTAACCTGTAAATCTGTTAAGTTTGAATGGGGACCAAAACAAGAAGAAGCCTTTAGAATCCTTAAGCAAAGATTGACCAATGCACCCATATTAGCGTTACTAGAGGGAACTGAAGACTTTGTAGTCTATTGCGACGCTTCTAAATTAGGTTATGGATGTGTGTTGATGCAACGTCAAAAGGTTATAGCTTAAGCCTCTAAACAACTTAAGAATCATGAAGAAAATTATTCAACCCATGATTTAGAATTAGGAGCTATAATTTTTGCCCTTAAAATTTGGAGACATTACCTTTATGGTAGTAAGTTTACTATTTTCATTGATCATAAGAGTTTAATGTATGTTTTTGGGCAAAAGGAATTGAATATGAGACAAAGACGTTGGATGGAGATACTTAGTGATTATGATTGCAATATCCAGTATCATGCAGGAAAGGCAAACGTAGTAGCTGATGCTTTAAGTCGAAAATATCACGAAAAACCAAAAAGTATGCGTTCTCTTAAGTTAAATCTGCAAGTAGATTTAAATGAACATATTAGAAAAGCACAAGAATCAGTAATCAAGGATGATACTGAAAAATTGAAAGGAATGATTATGGAACTAGAACAAGGAACATATGGAATTTGGAGATTCCATAAGAAAAGAATGTGGATACCTAAATTAAGAAACTTACGCCACCGTATATTAGAAGAAGCCAATAAATCTAAGTATATGATGCATCCTGGAAGTGATAAGATGTATCAAGACCTAAGAAAGAATTTCTGGTGGATAGGAATGAAAAAGGATATAGCAGCATATGTTGCAAAGTGTTTAACCTATTCACAAGTTAAAGCTGAACATCAGAAACCCTTCAGGTAATGATACAATCTGGGTGATTGTAGACATGCTAACTAAGTCAGCTCATTTCCTACCAATGAAGGAAACTTTCAGTATAGAACAATTAGCTAAACTATATATAAATGAAATAGTTTGATTACATGGAATTCCTTTATCAATTGTTTCTGACAGAGATAGCCGTTTTACCTCTCATTTTTGGACAATTTCCAAAAAGCAATGGGAACCAAATTAAATCTAAGCACAGCTTATCATCCTCAAACAGACGGACAAAGCGAAAGGACAATTCAGACAATGGAGGACATGCTTAGAGCTTGTGTAATTGATTTCGGAAGTAATTGGGACGATCACTTACCATTGGTAAAATTTTCTTATAATAACAGCTATCACACAAGTATTAATGCTACACCATTCGAAGCACTTTACGGACAAAAGTGCCGAAAGCCAGTCTGCTAACCAGAAATTGGAGAAAAACAACTATCTGGACCTGAGATAGTGCAAGAAACAACTGACAAGATCATTCAAGTCAAAGAACGAATGAAAGTAGCACGTGATCGACATAAAAGTTATGCTGATAACAGACAAAAGCCATTGGAATTTCAGGTAGGAGACAAAGTGTTATTGAAAGTCTCTCCTTGGAAAAGAGTGGTAAGATTCATCAAAAGAGGAAAGCTAAGCCTCAGGTATGTTAGACCTTTTGAGATTATTAAAAGAATAGGACCTGTAGCCTATCAGCTACAATTGCCAGAGGAAATGGCAGGAATACATGATGTATTTCATGTATCTAATCTCAAGAAATGCTTAGCTGATGAATCACTAGTAGTACCTCTTAAGGATATAGAGGTAAGTGAAAAGCTTAAATTCGTAGAAAAACCACTACAAATTGAAGATAGGAAAGTCAAAAATCTCAAGCACAAGAGATTAGTTCTAGTCAAGGTAAAATGGGATTCCAAGAGAGGACCAGAGTACACTTGGGAGCTTGAATCAGAGATGCAAAGGAAATATCCACACCTATTTCAGTAGACCTCGAGGACGAGCTCTAAAACAAGGTAGGGAGGATATAACAACCCTCCAAAATAATTTCCGACACCCTTAAAATATTTAAATTATCCCTATACGTCCTAAAATGCACCCCGTATGCGAAAACCGAGCCCAAAATACCTTATATAATTGAATATTAAATAAAAATCAAGTTTTAGGGGCGCTCGCGGGCTGCGAAGGCCTTGCCTTCAGGCTACGCGAGGCATGGCAGATAGGTGATCAGGTTGCACCCGGTGCTGCCACGTGTTGTGCAATGTGTCAAGCCTATAAGTGATGATTGCTCATAGCTAGGCCCCACCACCCTATGTCGCGGGCCGCGAAGGAGTCCGAGATCAGCACTATATATAGAGGTCGTTGGCCTCAGATCACAATTCGTCCCACAATCAACTTTCTCTCTCGAATTTCTGCATAATTAAAGTAATTTTTGGGCATTATACCCCCCTAATTAACGAAGTTCTGTCCCCTTGTAAGTATTATAACCCCGGTTACATAGTAGATACGCTGCCCGATTGATCCAATGTTCCGTAACGGCTGTCGTGGTTCTGCCCGACGTAGTCGTTGGAATGCCGTCTCGGGGAGGGTATTACTGATGTAAATATTGGGTTATTATACTAACGCGTATGCATTTGTGTAATCAATAGATAATCACCAGGAAATCCTAAAGAAAAACCCTAAGACAGCAATGTGAGTAATCTCCTTTTTGTAAACTGTTTTTACAAAACCTTAAATAATTTATAATGTGATTAGCAGTGATTGAGTCTTTGTAGTTCTTCAATTACTGCCGGTATGTTGGGGTTTTGTATACAAAATGTGGAACACGTTACCATTGGACAACGAGATAGCCAATGAGTAATATGACCCACCAGTCAGGATTGACAGTACTGAATGAGTAATTCTGTAGATATAAACATTGTAATCGCTCTCAATACTGTGAAAATGAGTAATTCTGTAGATAAAACTCTTCTTGATTAAACTGGGATTCACTCACCAGTATTTCCCACTGACAAAATGTTTTTAAACGAGTTTCAGGTAACAAAATGTGAAAGCCAAATAGAAGCCAGCTGGACAGCATTGAAGGCTTGGAAAAGTGACTATAAAAGTTACCTAAATAAAGAGATGTTATTATTAAATAAATAGGGTTTATCCCTATAAAAATGTGTGTACTGAAAACTTGGGAATTTCCTACGTGTTTAATATTATAAAAGTGTGGTATTTTACTCTGATAAAATATTTCCTAACTACGGTCCTGATGTAATTTCCGCTGCCAAAATGATAAAACAACGATACCACCGAAACTGGCCGCGGCCACCCGTTCTCGGGTTGTTAGGGGACGGGGGCTGTGACACCTGCGCTAGAGAGCCCCCTCGCACAATAGAGCCACAATTTAAACCCCTCAATGAGAAACCCCTATCACCCAGACTCGAACCCGAGACCTGGAGGAAAAAACTCACCCAGGCCCACCTTAGGTGGAACTTAAATACCCGTGGCCACAACTAGAGTACTAGTGATAGTTATGTAAGCAATATGTAAGTGAGGGGTTTTAGTATTAACTTACACGGTATGGAATAAACCCCCATTTAAAGGCTGTTTAACTATATAAAAAAGAAATTTAAAAAAAGTCAGATTGGTTAATCAAGTGGGTCCCCCAAACCATCCCTTTGGCGCTTGTTATCTATTTTGCGAACCATCTATAGTGCCCCTCCCTAACGCCTACGAATCGGTGTTTGAGGGACCTGAACTGTCAACATTGAAACTTTTGCTGAAGTGTAAGGACTAGGCGGGCCGCGTAAGCCTGTCCCTTAGCTTATATAGGGCGCCTAAAAGTGACCAGTTCCATAAATACATTTTTAGCAATCCGTTTGATGTTCAGGGGCTGTTTATGCAAATTTCTTGGTGTATTAACCAAGTTAACACCTCTCCAAGGCTTCTAACCTGCACCAAACACATGTATGGCCATGATATTTTGCTTGGAAGTTACACAAACACATGTCTTGATCTTGTGAACCTGCAACAAGTATAAATAGCCAAGCATTTCTCTCTATTCATTCACCCTTGATCTGATTTTTCTAAGTTGAAGTTGTAATACTTCATACCTGAGATTTTAAGATCAAATTCTCCCAAGCAAGGACCCTTTGTAAGCTTCCTTCGTTCTTTTATCGCTTTCCTAGCGAGAAAGTCAAACAGTGTTTGACTTTCAGCTTTGACCAGTCAATGGTCAACACAAAGTTCGTTTGAACTTTGTAACGTGATTGTAATCACGATGGTTATAATCCTTAGAGATTATACCTACTTATTACCACGTTAACTAGGTGTAGTAACGAGTCAGAGTTTCGGTCAAAATGCGTTTTAGCACGCATATTGCAACGGAACTACTTTTAGGTGTCAAAACATTTTGTTTTGATACCAAATCAGTTTTATAAGTTAGTTAAACACGTTTTGACATGTTTAACTCCTCACTATTAGTTTAGTGCTTGTTTAGGGTCGTAAGTTAAGCGGTCTAGACAACCGCTTAGACTTTCAAACCCGACCCATTTGGTCGATCATTAGGATCCGATCAAGCATGCTTAGTGATCATAGTTGCATAGGGAATAACCTCTGAGGTTATACCTTATGATCACATAGGATTGGTTAGTCATTTGTTAGTTAGCTTATATGCCCATAGGAAATGACCAAAACGCCATTTTGAAGCATAAATCCGTAGTTTGCCTATGTGAACATATTTTTGACATGTAATCTGATTTAGTAACATGTTTAGGCATAATTGGGCATGTAAGACTTGACATAGCACATAAATAACCATCCGCCTTAGTTTTGCGCAAACGACGCATTATAGTAGCTTATACTACCATAATGGGTCGAAACGGGTCAAGAGCACTTAGGTAGACTTCCAAATCAGAATGCTAGCTCTATTAAATCATACCATATGAGTTCAAATACTCATTTGATTTATAGAACATCATTCTATCCTATCTCCCGGTTTAGGATCCGATTATTAACATAGTTACCCGTATTAGGTGCCTTGTTGATTCCGTGATCCTTGGAGCTTAGATTGGTGTTATTCTCAAGACTAATAAGCAATTCCAAGTGAGTACTTAGTTCCCCTCTTTTACCGCTTTCAAATACTTTGGGGGTGATATACATGTACATACTTGTTACTTATGTGTTTTCATTGCTTTTATGACATAATCATGCTAGTTTTACCTAGTACATATCTAGTACACGTTTTCAATTATGTTTTGCTATGTATGTTAAGCATGCTAGCACATTGATTTAAGACACATTTGTTACATATGTTTACTTAGCATATGGACACATTGTTTTACATGACATTTCTGCTATGTATGTTTACTAAGCATGCTAGCACATTGTTTTACATGATCATTTCTACTATGTATGTTTACTTAGCATTCCTAGTACATGGTTTTCACATGCTACATTGGTTATGACATTTGGTGTGTTTAATCGGGATAATAATACATTCATTAACATTGATCACGCCGCTCGGTAGTATGTAATGGTACCATAGGACTTGACAAATCCCGTTTCCGACTTCCTAGGTTTGTTTGGAAGTTGGGAATTACAGAATCCAATATACATAACTTAGATAAACCTTTAATTTGTTTAAAAGTTTGTCGCCACAGTCGCAAGGCTTGAATGTATGCGATTAACATTACTGCATAAATGTTTGTAATCATAAAGCATTGTTTTCTGCAAAACATAACATTTGATTTAAACTTAGGTTTATTCAAAAACCTTGTTTTGTACATATTTCTATGGGATTGAGTAATTACTAGTTATTCACCATACACGACATTTGTTTTCACATTGATATTATCACATAGTTTGAGTAGATACTTTCTACTTGCTATGCATTACAGTTGGTTATACATGATACATTTCACGCATGACATTGAACATGGTTTACACATAAACATTTTGACATTGAACAAGACATTTTAGTGGGTTATTGATAAGTGACATATGTAACGGGGCTATGTGTTATATGATAAAAGCATGGTGGACAGGCCGCTGATACTTCCTATATATAAGTGCTTTTATTATATTATACATTGTTGCGTTATCTAAACCACTTTGACAGAGACATGAAACATTTTATACAAGAACATGACATTATTTTACAAAATACATATGTTATACAAATTCACTTTTACTTGGTTATTCATTTAACCATGCATTATTCTTTTATTATCATTTGATTTTCACATTGATTTTCATGTGATTTTATAAAGGAAAACATTTTACAAGGTTCATGACTACATTTTTATTAAACACTTCTTTTAAGTACAAGTCATGAATCCTGCATAAACAAAACCTATGTGTGACAACCCTCAAAATTCCATGTATTCCGTACAATTTATTAATGACAATTAAAGTGCTTGACGACTGTGTGGAATCACTTAACTGCTTTCTGATATCTGTGTTATGCTTACACGTATTTGTTAATATACTAATAGTGTACAGAAAGGTCACTAAATAGTCCGTTATATTTTCCTAAGTATTAGAAAGTAAAAACGTTGCAAAAATATATAAGTAGGACGCTATACGGATTAATTAAGCAGTTTAACGGAACAGTTTCGAACCGAACAACCGGACTTTAACCGGAACATAAAAATATTGACATTGACATTAATTTTCTTTTTCTGAGCTAGTTAGGGTCCCCGAATACCCTAACACCCGTTATATATTACAACCCACCTATTAACAAATTCTTTTTTTTTTTTTCATAACTAAACTAACCTAAGCACTAACTATCAAATTCAAATTCAACCAAACCTCCCACCCCATTGTCCAATCGGTTTCATCATGGGTGACACAAATTGTCCTACTTTGTTTATTTTAATCTCATTGTTAAAAATCTAGGTGACATAAGAACCAATAGGTAATGGTGAATTCTAGATTATAAATTTACACCTTGGGTTACTAATCTTTCACATGAACACACTTAGCAAATTCCATATTTCCTTCCTTCTCTTGAACTCACGGCTGTAACCACACTCCCACATCCATCCATTTTTCAATTTCATTCAAGGCATTCTACTTGCATACAAGTGTGAAGGATCACGCACGAGGAAGCCCGGTGCTTGCGGATTGCCAAGGACCTCTCTACGGCGCTTTTAACCACCCGTTTTTCGTCTATTTTCTTCCCTAGCCTCGAGCTAGTAGTAAGTGACTCTAAACGCCTTCTTGATCTTGTCTAGAGTGGTTAATAAGAGATTTGTCGGTTAAAAATTATGAACATATAAGATCACCAACTAAAAGTCTACTAAAGTGATGAACAAGGTGGTTAATGGATGAATATGTGTGTAAATCATGTAGATCTTGTGTGGTTATGATGATTGGGTGATTATCTGATACTTTACTGAATGATATTAGTATATGATGTTGTTGTGGCCACTAAACTCGTTAACGGAATCGATCGAACATGATTTAGATGGTTAAACACTTGAAATCAGAATCTGTCCAACTTTTACAGCCCACTTCTGTTGGCTGTAAACAGGTCTTAACCTCAACGAAAAATCGATATTTTGAATCTAAAATATGTTATTATGAAATACGGTTCTAATGGCACCGGAATCGTAATTTTTGGACTCCGTTTACTATTTTTAAAGTGTTAATTTGTAACAGCTACTTAAGCTGAATTTTGACAGCAATAAATGGGTGTCGTACTTTCAGTCATAACCTGAGTTTTGTGATGAATCGGACCATGAAAATTCTACTGTAGATGATAACTGAAGTATTTGTAATTACCCCACTGGAATTTCACAAATCGGACTTACGACGAATTTTTAATAAATTGTTTCGTGGACTGTGGTCAGAAATACATAAATCTGAGTTCAGTCCCGAATATGAATTTTTATAAAATATTGGTGATGAACCGGACCCCGATATTTTTACACAATAAAATATGGAACGTTTAAGACATTCTGTAAAAATTTGGGAATTTTTGGAACATGTTAACTATTTTATTAAAATCCCCGAAAAACAGCCCAGTTTTGAGTATTAATGTTGAATTGACATAAGTTGCGACTTGCGTGTCTAAATGTCGAGTATGCTATCTGTGAATGATCTGACATGTTATATATGTTATGTGCATTATCGTATGTTTGATTTTGAGTGGGGAATGGACGGGAAACTTAGATGGGCATAAACCGTTACTGTGATGCATGTTGTGTGATAGATACGTGTAGGAACTTTGTGTTCTATTTGAAAGCCACTAAATGACTAACTGGTAAATCATACTAGGACGTGATTGACCGACCTTGACTGTTAGCTATATTGAGAATCTAACCGAGCAAACCGAGGTGAGTTCACACCCTTACTAAGGCATGGGATTCCCGGTGGTTGGGAATGGGATTGAATAGCTACTCGTACTATCACTTTATTTATATTACCAACACTACTAGACTACCTATTACTGTCCTCGGATTGAGAAGGGCACGTACGTAAAACCTACGTACACTCACACTTACTACTGTCCTCGATTGAGAAGGGCACGTACGTAAAACCTACGTACACTCACACTTACTACTGTCCTCGGATGAGAAGGGCACGTACGTAAAACCTACGTACACTCACACTCACTACTGTCCTCGGATGAGAAGGGCACGTACGTAAAACCTACGTACACTCATACTTAACACCGTCCTCGGATTGGGAAGGACACTTATGGATATGCCTAGTCTAGTAACATACATAATGGGAAGCCCCCACTAAATATCGTAAAAGTTTGGGAATCAAGAATAATGGGTAATACTTGGTTATGAAACGAACTTCCGATTCCTGACACGAACTCATTAACTAAACAACCAAACGTGAACTCACTCAACTTTGTTGTTGACTAGTTGTTACATGCCTTACAGGTCGCTAAATGCTTGGAGCTTGCACGGGGAAGGAGTCGTTGTGGAACATGGGTTGTTATATCCCATACTTAATAATTGAACTTTATAAACCTATGGAACTTATGTTTGAGACTTTAAACTTATGAACTGTGAACTTATGTTTTGAACTCACGTTTATGCTTCCGCTGTTTAAACCAAACAAGGTTAACTAGCTTTGGTCACCAATCGTATTATGTTTGGTTTTATTTACTTAATTGAATTGTTCAATATGATTGGTGGCTCGATCCTGGTCATGTCACGCCTCCAAGCGGTGATACTCCGCATGGTGGATTTTGGGGGTGTGACACTATGTATCTCACAGACATTTTTGTGCTGACGTACCTATTTTTACATGTGTTTTAGGTGCTAATGCATGATGATGTTTGTGCATCACTTAGGCGGACTTGGGCTTTAGTGACTTAAAAGACAATTATTTATGTTATATTTCTGTTAATTCCAAAACAATGTAAACATTAACCATAATAATACATAACTTTAATTACCATGGTTGTTGAAACAATAATTCTGTCGCATCACTCCCCGACGTTTCCGCCGCGGTTTGTTGTTTTAACGCGGTCGGGGTGTGACATCATCTACCTTTGGTAGAGTTTGCATATAATAATAGTTATCATAACAGCATAAAAATGGCCCCCTATGAAATGCTCTATGGAAGGAAATGTAGGACTCCGGTTTCTTGGGGGGAAGTGGGTCAACGAGAACTCGCGTCAAAAGAAGTAGTAGCCAAGACGAATGAAAAGATTGATATGGTTAGATCAAGGATAAAAGAAGCACAAGATAGACACAATTCGTATGCGGATCGGCGAAGGCGACCAATTGAATTCCAAGTGGGAGGTTATGTCTTATTGAAAGTTTCTCCATGGAAGGGAATAATTCGTTTTCGTAAACGTGGAAAGCTAGGTCCCCGATACATCGAACCATTCAAGATACTCGCTCGGGTCGGGGCGGTGGCGTACCAGTTAGAATTACCACCCGCATTGGATGGGATTCATAACACTTTTCATGTGTTGCAACTGCGGAAGTGCCTTGCGGATGAAACAGCGTATGTGCCCTTGGATGATATTGAAGTAGACGAGAAGTTAAATTATGTAGAAAAGCTCGTGGCAATAAAAGATTCTAAAGTGAAGCAGCTCCGTAACAAGTCCATTCGATAAGTGTTGGTCCAATGGCAACACCGAAAGGGATCAGATCTTACGTGGGAAGCGGAGGATGATATGCGGAAGCACAACCCAAAATTATTCGGTATGTATTTCGGTTTCGGGGACGAAACCTCCTTAAGGAGGGTAGACTTGTAACACCCCAAATTTTCGCATGTCATAAAAATATAATATGTAGTGATGTTCTAATAATTAAAATGGGAATGTATAGAATTATGTCATATTAAAAGTTAGTAAAAGAAAGATGACCAAGTTAAAATATGAATTAATAAAGTGAATAAAATCTAAAAGATGAGGGACTAGATGTGTACATATGAAATGAAATTAGGTAAAAAAAAGACCAGAAATTGGTCCTGGTGTGCGATCGTGAGAAGGCCAGGGGAAAGCTTTTCCTCTCAAAACCCTAACATCTTAATTTCTATTAAATTGAAAGTGAAATCAGTGAGTAATCGAATGCATGAGCCAGGAACTTCGATTATCTAAGTGTTCTTGACCTCAAGTAAGTTTAATTTCATGATCTGGTGATGTTTGATTAATTGAGTTATGTGAAATTTGTGATGTTTTATGGAATCAAACATGAATGCAAGATGATATGAACTTGTAGGAGTTGAAATCATGCTTTAATTTTCTCTATGATGATGGATTAGGGTAAAATCCATTTATATGTTATAAGATGGTTAAGAATTTGTGAAGCTCTACATGTTAATTAGATTGATGTTGGTGAAAAGGTTAGGAGTAATTGATTTAGAACTATGTGTTCATGATTAGGATGATAAATTTCCAAGTTAGGGATGTTTATGTTAATCAATGAGTGAACTATGGAAATTGTGCTTAAGATGCTTGTACATTATGCTAAACTAGTGATACGCACACAATGTGTTCGATGAAATGCCTAAGTGGGTTTAGTTATGGTTTTTTACATGAATACTTGAAAAGTCGATGTAACTCCTTTATGATAATGACGTATGTGATTAGTAGACACCAAATCGTATGATAAGGATTTTGAAAGTAATGTCATGAAAGCTAAAGTATGAAGTTATAACATATAGGAACGAAGAAAGAAGAAGGCGCAGTCATTCGAAGTCACAAGCATCTCAAGATCGCGGTAAGTTCATATGAACTTAATTCTCCTCTTATGTAGTTCTACGGATGTTAATTTAGTTATTTAAACCTTAGTGTTGAGATGTATGTTTGCTTATAGCAGAAATTGTGATATGTTGTATGTTGGAATTCGGATAAGTAATCTAACAACATAGGATGTGTAATGACCACTTCAAGTGGGTCAAGAATGTTTGGAAAGTAAGATGTCGTAATGGATAAGAATTGACTTATTGATAACGGGTCAAAACAATGAATGTATGACAAATCATATGGTATGTATCGACCCATTTCAGACGGGTCGGAAAGTTTACATGTTGGATGTATCCGAAAGAAAGGTAGAAAAACTTAGAGAAAACCTATGCTAGAATGCAAAGGATGAATTAGAATAAAGATGTTGATAAATAGACGAATTTTGTTAACGGGTCAAATAATGATAGGTAATGAAAGGATTTGAATTGATATGTATTACGACTAACAAATGTTTTGTTATTATGGATGATAGGTAAATTCCATGCTTGATTGCGGCGCACTCGGACCGAACACACAATGTTGACTTTTTATACGCTTCCGGTTCAAGGTGTCTATTATGTATGGGTCAAAAATTTCATTTTGTGACATGATGTAAATCTTGTGTCTAGTATGTTAGTAAGTAGTTTAGATTTCTAAACCTTTTGTGTAGTTTGTAAAAAAAATGTTTATGGTGAACCTTATATGGTCACAACTTTTGTATATTGAAAAGTGTCGTAGGACTTAAATATGATGTTGTTAAAAGCAGGGGAAAAGTTCTTAATATAAACGGGTCATACCAAAATTTTGTAAAATTGTATGAATTTTATGTTATTAGTCGAATGTGAAAAGTTGGGCGTCTCAGATGCGATATTATTACCCATTAGTCACACAAATAACTTAACTACTATATCTAACATACAATCTCTATAAATAACTTGCGTTTGGCGTTTGCGATTAGATTGCGATGCGATAGAATTGCGATTGCGATTAACACCTCAACATAAACATAACATGCACAAGTAACACATAAAAGGACACACACGTAAAACAATATCCAGAACACATAATTTGAGTTGCAAATTCGATAGCGATTATCGTTAAGTCGATTAGCGATAACCATGCGATTAAATAGCGATTAAACCTCGATTATTAATAGATACTCCACATAATACAACTAAAGCAATTAAATAAAAAGATTCGATTACAAGTTATTAACGTACAATCAATAGTTAAGCAAGGAGTGACAGATTACAATTAGCAATCTTTTCTTCTTTTGACTTTGACTTTGACATGTACTTGACTTCCCAAAAAAAGTGGGTTGTTACAGCCTCCCCTACTTTAGGAAATTTCGTCCCGAAATTTAAGAAGTAGGCGTAACAAACAGTTGCGGGTACTTCGCCTTCAACTCACTTTCGAGTTCCCGGGTGAACTTGGCGCCGCGTTTGCCTTCCCAGCGCACCTTCACAATGGGAATGCATGAGCGTCTGAGCACCTTGGTTTCTCATCCCATGATCTCGACAGGCTTCTCCACGAAGTGTAATGTTTCGTCCACTTGTAAATCTTCGAGAGGGACATGTAATTCCTGGTCGGCCAAGCACTTTCTGAGGTTCGAAACGTGGAATGTCGGGTGGAAGTTACTAAGTTCCTCTAGTAGTTCGAGTCTGTAGGCCACTTTTCCAATCCTTTCCAGAATTTTAAAGGGACCAACATATCGAGGCGCGAGCTTTCCTTTCCTGCCGAATCTGATCACTCCCTTCCAAGGTGCAACCTTTAGGAGTACGTGATCGCCAACGTCAAATTCAAGGGGCTTGTAGTGTCTATCGGCGTAACTTTTCTGTCGGCTCCGAGCTTTCAACAGATTGTCTCGAATCTAGAGGATTTTGTCTGTCGTTTCTTGTAACAGCTCAGGACCGGTAATTTGTGTGTCTCCGATCTCGTGCCATACAATAGGCGATCGACATTTCCTTCCGTATAATGCCTCAAATGGTGCCATTTGGATGCTAGAATGATAACTGTTATTGTACGAGAATTCGACCAAAGGTAAGTGCGCGTCCCAATTACCACCGAAATCTATGACACACGATCGGAGCCAGTCTTTAAGGGTGCGAATTGTTCTTTCAGTCTGACCGTCGGTTTAGGGATGGAAAGCGGTACTTAAATTTAGAGTAGTACCAAGAGCAGATTGAAACATTTCCCAAAGACGCGAGGTAAACCGACCATCGCGGTCAGAGATGATATCACGAGGCATCCCGTGTCGACATATGATCTCATCGGTGTAGATTCGGGCTAATTTTTCTACCTTAAAGTCTTCTCGTATCGGCAGGAAATGAGCTGATTTAGTCAAACGGTCAACGCCAACCCAGATGCTATCATGACCTGATTGAGTACGCGAGAGTTTCATTATGAAGTCCAAAGCTATACTCTCCCACTTCCACATCGGAATTTCTGGTTGAACGAGTAAGCCAGATGGTCTTTGATGCTCAGCCTTGACCTTGGAACAGGTCAGACATTTCGAAACATAGAGGGCGATATCTTTTTTCATGCCCGGCCACCAGTACTTGTAGCGCATGTCCTGGTACATTTTGTCAGCACCGGGATGAATAGAATACCGAGATTTGTGGGCTTCATCCATCAGAAGTTGTCGCAAATTGGTACGCTTGGGAATCCAAATTCGGTCCAAATAGTGAAAGATACCATTCGATTTATTCTCGAGTTGGGCGCCATCGTTTAGGATCTTTTCCTTCTTCAAAGTACGTTCGGTAAAACAAGCATGTTGAGCGTCACGGATAAGGGCTTCGAGATTATGGTGGGCTTGGATATTACGAACGCTATGCAGATAGCTTCATCGACTGAGAGCATCGACCACGACGTTTGCTTTACCTGGATGGTAACGGATCTCACAGTCGTAGTTGTTGAGGAATTCTACCCACCTGCATTGACGCATATTCAGTTCCATTTGGTCAAAGATGTGTTGCAGGATCCTATGATCGGTGAAGATGGTACACTTAGTACCGTAAAGGTAGTGTCGCCAAATCTTTAACGCAAAAACAACTGCGCCAAGCTCGAGGTCGTGTGTGGTGTAGTTCTTCTCGTGGATCTTGATTTGTCGAGAAGCGTACGCGATAACCTTATCTCATTGCATAAGAACACAACCAAGACCAAGGTTCGAGGCATCGCAGAAGACTACAAAATTGTTGTTTCCGTCGGGTAGTGAGAGCACGGGAGCATTGCAAAGCATAGCTTTGAGAGCTTGAAAGGCTTCCTCTTGTTTAGTTCCCCAAACAAAAGGTTTGTCCTTATGCGTAAGCGAGGTAAGCGGCACAGCGATCTTAGAAAAACCTTCGATAAATCGGCGATAATAGCCTGCCAGTCCGAGAAAAGAACGGACTTCAGACGGGTTCTTGGGTGTAACCCAACTCTTAACGGCTTCGATCTTCGCGGAGTCGACGTGAATACCTTGACTATTGACAATGTGACCCAAGAATTGGACCTCCTTTAGCCAGAATTCGCACTTGGAGAATTTGGTGTAGAAACGGTTTCCCTGGAGCAACTCAAGAACCAAATGTAGATGCTGCGAGTGTTCGGATTTTGACTTGGAATAGATCAGGATATCGTCGATGAATAAGATTACGAAGCGGTCAAGGAAGGGTTTGCACACTCGATTCATTAGATCCATGAAAACTGCGGGTGTGTTGGCCAAACCAAAAGGCATAACAACAAACTCGTAATGACCATAGCGGGGTCGAAATGCGGTTTTGGGTATATCATCCTTTTGAATGCGTAGTTAGTGATAGCCTGAGCGTAGATCGATCTTCGAGAAACACGTAGCATGTCACACCCCGACCGCGTTAAACAACAAAACCGCGGCGGAAACGTCGGGGAGTGTCGTGGCAGAATTATCGTTTCATAACCATGGATACAAAAGTGTTTCCTTTTATTGATAATATTAAACATTAACATTGTCTTAACACAAAACAACCAAGTTACATATCGACTAATATTGTTATTATGTCACTAAGGCCTCATCCAGATCCTATGTGACTCATGCATCCTAGTAATCATCATCAAGCATCAACACCTGAAACATATGTGAAAACAAAGTCAGCAAAGAAATGCTGGCGAGTACATAGGTTTTATAGGAGTGTCGGATTCATGGCTAGTTTAAATGTTGCAATACTTTGTTAAAAACCTTGTTTTGAAAAGAGTGTAATATTGCAACTTAATTAACCAACTCAAATCAAGCGGGTTATAGTTTATAAAACCTCGTAGCCATGATTCTTAACCCAAAAACATTTGTTTTAGTAAAGCAAATTGTAAAACATCTCGTATTAAATCGTTAATAAAACTCGTTAATAAAACTCGTATGGTTTATATCATTTCGAAAACCTCGTTTGTGTGACATCGTTCCAAAATCGTTTACCCAAGTGAACTAAATAACGCCACGGTATGTAATATGTTGAAAACACTTATATATAAGAAGTACCAGCGGCGTATCTACCATGTTTTCACCACATTTCACCCGTCCCGTTATTTAAACACTTAACCAAAAACCAATCGTTTATTCAACTCGTTTAATCTCGTATGAATCGTTCCCAAATCGTTAATTCGTTTAAATCGTTTAAATCATCCTCGTTTTAAGTGTGAAAACTATTTGTGGTCGCCTCGCAAATAACATTCAAACCTTCGTGACTCGACTATCTCGCTCTCGCATTAATAAACCACCAAAGGGTAAATTAACATTCAGATTCAGTCATTACCCACCTAACCCACACATAACCATGGGTGTAGTACAATAATGGGATTTGTCAGATCCTATGGTACCATAACCTAATACTTGTCGGCTTGATCAATGCTAATGAATGCCATTCGTTATGTAAATACAACCAACTAGTTTATTCACTTTATTGAAATCGTTATTAGTTTAGTATAAACCATCTTAAGTGTTTTTGAAATCATCGTTATAATATCGAAAATCGTTTTGAAAACCATCATTAAAACCTTGAAAACATTTAGCACATATGAATCACCCCAGAACAATTGAAAATAGTAAAATAGGGGAACTATGTACTCACTTGGAGTGCAAAGTATCCTCAATCAATAGAACTTCAACAAACTCGAGCAAACCAGAGAAATCAAACAACACCTAGTAATCGAATCACTAGTCAAACAATACACGCCTAAATCGGAAGATCGGACAGAATGAGGTCTTGTAAACCAAATGAGTGTTGGAACTCATGTGATATGGTTTAACAAAGCCTACATCCTAAATCGGAACCTAACCTAAGTGCTTTCGACCCGTTGTGACCCATTAAGGTAGCTTACGCTACTTTAACGCGTCGTGCGCGCAAAAGCGCATTCGAGACGTCTAACTAGTCCTATGACAAGTGTTATATGCCTAAACATGTTTAAATATGTTGCATAATCAATTACGTGACAAAAGTTTATGTTACATATGCTTAATTACCAATTATGCATGAAAAGGGCATTTTGGTCATTTACCTAAGGCATATAAACTACTTATCATACATCTAATTAAACCTAAGTGGCCATAAGGTATAACCTCGGAAGGTTATTCCCTATGCAACTATGGTCACTAAACATGTTTGGTCGGATCCTAATGATCGACCAAACGGGTCGAGTTCGAAAGTCTAAGCGGGTGTTTAGTCCGCTTGACTTACGACTCTACACAAGCACTAAACTAAAAGTGACGAGCTAAACATGCTAGAACATGTTTAGTTAAGTTAGAAAACAGGTTTTGATATCAAAACAAACGGTTTTGATACCCTAGAGTAGCTTGGTTACAAAATACGCATAAACACGCATTTTGGCCAAAACTATGACTCGTCACTACGCCTAGTCAACGTGGTAATCAGTAGGTATAGTCACAAGGGACTATAACCATCGTGATTACGCTCATGTTGCAAAGTTCAACAGAACTTTGTCTTGACCATTGACTGGTCAAAGCTTAAAGTCAAACTTGTTGACTTTCATGCTTGAAATATAAGAACAAGCAAGAAGAGGACTTACAAATGGTCCAAGAAGGATGTTTGATCTAAAATAGCTCAGGTATGAAGTGCAAGCACCCCAACTTAGAGCTGATTTCAGATCAAGTGTGAGAATGAAGTGAAGTGGGGGTTGCTATTTATAGTAAGTTAGGATCAATAGGATGATTCCAAGTGGTTTGAGGGTGTAATCTTGGCCATACATGTGGGTTAATGGTATTAGAATACAATGGGGGCCGAAAACCAGCTCCAGGTATGGCAAATATTACATTAAAACCCCTGAATTTAGCCCAGAATGCTGTTTCTAAACTTTTTGTCTGGCAAGTCCACGCGGACCGCGTAAGATGTGGCCTGGGCTTACACGCCCCGCCTGGGCCATCTTTGGCAGATTGTCAAAACAGGTCCCTACACTTCAGAAACTTGGATTTCGGCTCATTTTTGACACGTTTAAGCCCCGTTAACCTCATTTCAAGGCTCTGAAATGAAGTTAAAGTATAGGGAACTCAAAACATGCTCAAAAATATCTTGGATGTCGGCTCGTTTGGTCGTACGGTTGCGTTGTTCGGTTAATTACGTCGGAAGTCGTAACGAACGCAAAAACGTCCAAATTAAGCGACGAATGGAATTTTATCATGCCAATCACTAAAACAAAATATTTTAATGATTACATATATTTTTGGATGTCCGGATATATTCAGAACGTAAGATATGCGCGAAAATGCAAACTTGTGCACTTTTTGACGCTTTTAGTCCCTATTGATCAATAAAGTTTATTTTAGCATACCGAACCCCTCAAAGCCTATTTCTAAGCCATGTAAAGGATATTTAGGGTATGTTTAACTTATGATCAAGTTCTGGAGTGTTCGTTACTATACAAATCAGTATAGTTTTGCAGTTTGACATAAATAGTCCCTGCGATTGAACAAAGTTGATTTCAACACACCAAACGATTCAAAACTTATTTCTAAGTTATGTGGAGGTTATTTAAGGTATGTTAAGCCTATGTCACTATTCCGGAGTGTTTGTCACATTATACTGACTGCGTTTAGGCACCAGTTTGCGTAAAACCTTCTAGAAAGCGATTTAAAGCTTGAAATTGGAGTCGAATCTAATTGAAAATTCACCAAACACAAATACACACATAATAACATCAAAACACATATAGTAACACCAAATCACATTGTTTTATTAATAGTCATCATTGTTTTACATCGTACATCGATTACAGAGTACAGTTGTCACATAGCACATTGTAACTGATCAAACAAATCATCGATTTGAGGCAAGGGATAGCGATTCTTGATTGTTAACTTATTCAACTCCCTGTAGTCGATGCACATCTGTAACGTTCCATCCTTCTTTTTTACGAAAAGGACAGGCGCGCCCCAAGGAGAGGTGCTAGGTCGAAGAAGCCTTTATCAAGTAGTTCCTGGAGCTGACTCGAGAGTTCACGCATTTTAGAAGGATTGAGATGATAAGGCGCTTTAGCAACAGGGTTTGCTCCAGGAATGAGGTCGATTCGGAAGTCGATATCACGAGTGGGAGGTAAACCAGGTAATTCATCAGGAAAAATGTTGGGGAATTCACAAACAACGGGAACGTCTTTCACTTCTGGGTTTCCTTTCTTTTCCTTCTCCGCTACTACAATGTTAGCCAAGAAAGCTCTGTATTCCTTGCGGAGATACTTGCTAGCTTGGACACATGACATGAGTTTAAGACCTTTTGAAGGAGTTTCGCCATACACACAAAGTTGATCACCATTAGCGAGCGAGAAATGAATCATCTTTTCGAAGCAAACAACTTCAGCACAATTTTCACGAAGAAAATCCATACCTACTATGATGTCAAAACTACCGAGTTGCATCGGTATAAGGTCGATAGGGAAGACGTGATTGTTGAGCTCGAGTGTACAATCACGTAGAACAGAATTGACGGCAACGGTTCTTCCGGTGGAAACTTCAACATCGAATGTTGAGGGTAGATGGGCGCGCTTACGATTAAGGAGCTTTTCGAATTCAAACGATACAAAACAGTTATCAGCTCTAGTATCAAATAAACACGAAGCATATATACCATTAACCAGGAACGTACCATTAACCACATTGTTGTCTGCTTGAGCCTGACGGGCGTTGAGGTTGAAGGCACGTCCGCGGGCTACTAGCTGTTGCTGCTGTTGCTGGGGCTACTGTTGTTGTGGCTCTTGCTTAACCACTGGATTGGGGCATATGTTTGTAAAGTGGTTGGGATCACCACACGCATAGCAAGCTCTAGCAGGGATCATGGGTGCAGGAGCCGCTTGTTGGCCTTCAGGAGCAGGAAGTAGAGCTTGTTGAGCAGGAGCTTGACCTTGTGTTGGAGCTGGGGTTTGATGTGGACCTGTACGGCAGTTTGCGGTGAAGTGGTCGTACATATTGCAATGAACACAGAACCGGCATGCGAGACCCACCGGGTGATGATAAGTACAAGTAGGGCAAAGCGGGTGTGGCCTAGTGTATGCACGCTTGGCAGGCGGTGCATTGACCACAGGTGCCGCTACTTGGCGGTGTTGAGGTTGCGGTTGTGCTGGTACTGTTTGGAGCGGAACTGCGGTGATCGCACAGTTCTTGTTGCTGGAACTGCTGTTGTTCTTCCTCTTGCGTCTCGAGAGCTTTGATGATTGTGGCGCGGTAGTGGTTTCAGCGGTTGAAGCAGCGGTGACTTGATGCAGATTCTTAGCAGCTTTGTCAAAATAACCCGCCTTGACTCACTTATCGTTTATCTCTGCGGCGAGCAGGTAGGTTTCCTTGATTGTTGTCGTCTTTGCAGCCTGAACAAAATCTGCGACGCAGTCTAGAAGAGCACAGATATACTTCTTGATTGTGATATCTGGGGTAGTAACCTGACCGGGACAGATAATACACAACTGCTTGAAGCGGACAGTCAAACCAGCGTTATCCCCACAATCTTGCTTTATGTGCCAGAATTCATCCTCGAGCTTTTGGAGTTCATGGGGAGGACATAACTCTTGCATAATTATGTTCTTCAACTCATTCCAAGACAATCCGAAAGCTGCATCATTTCCTCCTTTGTTCCTCTCAGCCGTCCACCAATCAAGAGCGCGAGATTGGAAGACGCCAGTAGCATTGATGGTGCGTAGGTTTTCTGGACAGCCACTCTGGTGCAGGGTGACTTCGATAGAATCAAACCATTGAAACATGGCGGTGGGACCATCTTTGCCGGTAAACTCTTTTGGTCCGCAGGCTTTGAACTGCTTGAAGCTGAAAGCAGCCTTAGGAGTATCAGTCCTGGACTCTTCCGAGGACTTGCTTGCATTCTCGTTTAGTTCACTGACGATCTGGGAGATGACTTTCACCATTTTCTTAGAGACGAGAGCGGCAATGCATTTGCCATCATGGTTTCGGCGAGCGGCACACGAGTGGAATGATCCAAACGACGACATTGTCTGCAACAGACATCGCCATAGGACTCAAACACAATTTCGATTAATCCTAGTATAGTCTAGCGTTTCACCATAAAGCTCAGGAACACGTAGTCACATAAACACCGAATCACATAAGCACATAAACACATAAGCACATAAACTAACCTAAGCACATATGTTGCACGTATTCACTTATCCTTCACAACACATTTAGCGATTAAGTATAGCGATTGCGATTAGCGAGTAGCGAATAAAACCAGCGATTTGTTGGTGTGGCGTGAATTGTGTGTGTTTTAGTGGAGTGAGAAACGTGGAATCGAAACCATCAGTACCACCTGTACTGTTTATCTTAAAACGCCTACAAATAAGCATGTAACACATAACTTCACATAAAATCGATAAATCACAGAGTCAGCGGCGGCAAATCTAGAATCGTAACACATAAAATCGAAGAGAGATTGTCTCGGGTGTGTGTAGACATCGACTACCCAAAGTGATTCGACTATTCACAGGGACCTTAAGTGCACACTTTGGCCTTCCGGACTGTCCCTCTCGCTTCAATCTGAGCGATCGGCATGCATCCTTCCAGTTACAGCGTGACCCAAGTTGTTGGAGTTCGTCGAGACTTTGGTGAGAGTTTTGTAAAAATCAAAAGTATAGAGTGGAACGAGTCATCAAGGTTCGGGTTTCACCCCTAACTTAGCGACTATATCCCTGTTTGTGTGATGAAATCACGAGATGGATAAGGAGAACTACGTCGAAGTATGGATTTCACTCCAAATTCAAAGCAAATTCTCTTGTTTATAGTAAAAATAGCGAGTCGAGCGGGTGATCCGGTCGAGATTTTGTGGTTTTCACACCTAATCTTAACCAGATCATCTGTTTGTGTGTGAATTCAGCCTTAGGAAGGACTGATCTTGCGCAGGACTGTAGTATGCGATGTTCGCGCAAGTGTGTAGTGTATAGCGAATTTGAGCGAGAAATAGCAAGTAAGCTCGTACAAAACCCATATCGGGCATGCACAAGTCGGTCTGTTGGTACTTAGACTATAGTCTAGGTCATTTCTAAGACATCGACCCGGACTAGGTCGAGTCTTGCCTACTTCCCTATAGTTATGGCTCTGATACCAATCTGTTACACCCCAACCGATGACGGAAACATCGGGGCATGGCAGTGAGCAAAACAGATTGTCCAAGAGAAATTCCATAACAACTACTTTACCGAATAGTTAATATTATGTCCCATACTATAACCTATTAAGCAAATTAGTTATTACAGACAGCGGTATCTCAAAGACGAATAACATGTTCCGACAACTCAGATTTCAATAAAATTAAATTGTCTTTGTTGGTTTCTAGACTTTCCTAAGCTCGATTCCATCAAATAGCAAGCAAGCATCCTAAGCAATCAAACACCTGTCACATACGTTAAAATAGAGGTCAATACACATAGTGTAAAGGTGAGCATACAAGTTTAATAGATATAATAGAGTTCGAAATCGTCTACGCGTAACCAACATGTAACATGTATAATGTGAACCTAGTAAGTTATCGACAATGAAATATGCACAGACTAGACTGCGAGTTGTAGAATGCGCAACACATATCACCACCGTGACATGTGAGAGGTAACCTTAACAACCCCCGTCCACGACAGGTGCTGAGTCCAAACAAATAGTACTATCGTTGCTAAGGCGTCAGGAAACAATCACTGTGTTAACATAATATACAAGCATTCTTCGAGTAACTCATAACATGTAATAACGGTCAGCGTATAAATAGTGTTTGCGTTGTGTGTTCGATTTTGAATTAGAATATGTAACGTATGTAAAACCCGAAAGTACATAAAGCAAAAAGGGATCGAGTATACTCACAGCGATGGAAATGGATTGAAGGGAGCGCTAAAGTGATTAGCCTGAATAGTTAACGATAGAATAAGTGAAGAGCGGTGCGTAAAACGGTGAAAAGTGACCAAGTGTCGAACGGTAATCCGATCAGATGGCAATCCGATCAGATGGTCATTCGATCGGATTTCAATCCGTTCGGATGGTCATCCGATCGGATGGCCATTCGGTCGGATTGACACTCATTTGGTAAGGATGTTGATGTATGTAAAATGCAACATATAAATTACATCAAATGAGGCATAAAACTAACCCTTTTTATGTACTAATATTGGAAAAAGAGTGTTTTTGTCTTCCTTTTGTATTTTCAGGATTAAATGAGCTCAAAAACGCAAAAGAAGCAAAAAGACAGCTAAATCCAACATAAATACGAGAAAAGGAATATTAGTGGATTGCCCGACCCCTCAACGGCACCTTCCAAAGCAAAGTAGAGAAACCAGAAGACTGAACACGCCCCGTGCTCAGCCAGCACGGGGCCGTGCCCAAGAAGCAGCAGAAAAGACAAACCTATAGAAGCTTCTATTGCCCACCACGGGCCGTGCTCAGCGGACACGGGAGCGTGTCGAAAGTACAGCAGGCGCATTTGTTGTAATTGCGAATTACAATTAATGAGGAGAGAGATTGTCAGACGGACACGGGGCCGTGCCCAGCGGACACGGGGCCGTGCCCAACTCTCTGTTCAGCCTATAAATAGGAGTGCTTGGATTCATTTCATCTCATCCCTTGGCACACCACCTCTCTCACACTTCATCCACCACCCACCACCATCACAACACCATCATCCACCACCATCATCCATTGTCCATCGTAGAGTGTGTGAGTCGTCTCGGGATCCAAGATTGATCGTAAGAGTTCTTGACAATCAAGGCCATGTTTGCCTAAGTCTCTTACATCACTTGGTGAAGACAAAGTGTCTAGTATAATACTTTTTATTTCTAATCTTTTGCACTTTTTATTTGGTTTTGTATTAATGACTTTAATAACTAGTTACTTATGTTGAAGGTGATCTTTCCTTATCGTTTGTCCGTGGTGTCTTGGCATTATTTTACTGTCTATATAAAATAAAGGATTTTCACCATTCATATCTCCACGGTCTATATGGAGATATGTTGGCTACCTGGTAGGGGGTTAAGGGAACGGTTTGGTAAAGGTCTTGCCATTGTTCAGCGTTTAGAGGTCCTGCAATGGACCTGGGTCAAATTTAGTAGGACCTCCTTCAATACTTCACGGTATTGGATGGCGAGGGTCCAAACTCTTTGATCCCCTCATAAGTTAACTACTATTAATACTATAACCCGGCTATTTAGGACTGTATCCCTGCTGACTCAGACTACTTAGCCGAGGGTAACGTCACCGCCAAAAGCGGGGCCTACCACAATACTTCATTAATAACTTAATTCATTATCTTCCAATAATCCACCCTTTTAGGATTGTATCCCTGCTGACTCAAACTACTGGGGTGAGGGTAACGTCACCTTCAAAAGAGGGGCCTACTACAATAACTAAGATAATCTCTTAATTATGTGCAAAAGTGCGGAAATAATCAAAGGTTATACTAGATACGAGTCGGAACCAAGTGATTCATCTTGTCTATCTGTTTTTCTTTTATTTTTATTTTCAGCTTTTTAGTTAGTTTTTAATTTTCTTAGTTTAAAACATTTTTCTAAACTTTTATTTTGGTTAGACGTTGAGGATAAATCGGTACTAAAAGCTCTTGTGTCCTTGGACGACCTCGGTATCTTACCAACGCTATACTACACTCAACGATGGGTGCACTTGCCCATATGTGTGTTTAGTGTTAGTGAAATATCGTGTTTTATAAATTTAAAACTTGGCTAAAATAAGTGTTAAAAAGGGCTTAAAATATACACCTAAAATAAGTAACACTTCGCACGCATCAAGTTTTTGGCGCCGCTGCCGGGGACACAAGGATTTTAAGAAAGTTAGGAGTCAACGGCCTAATCATCTTTTATTTTTCTTTTTTATTTTTTTTTTAGATTTTTCTTAGTTTTTCAGCTTCTGCAGAGCTCAGCACGGGTCGTGCCCGCTGAACACGCCCCCGTGCTCAATCATTGGAACTGACAATCCTGTTTTACATCAGACAGTAAGCTGAACACGGGGTCGTGCCCATTCAACACGCCCCCGTGCCCAAGTTTCAGTTACTGAAAACAGAACCGTTAGATCCCGGCGGTTGGTAATTTCTGACATAAACATGAGTGATAGTAATTATTTTTACTTTCGGCACTCTTATGGTACGTGGTGTCAATTATGTGGTGGCAAACATGAAGAAGTAAAATGCTACTTCCTAAATTATAGGCCCCACTACATGGACCCAACAACTTCTCACAACCTTAAGAGGGGCGAAAGTAAAAATAAGCACTACTTCTCCCTCGAATGCGCCCAGCCAGATATTCTAGGGGAAATGCTCCTTGACGAGTTATTTCAACTAGAAGAGCTAATTCTGAAATGGTTAGAAGAGCTTGGGAAGGATTTTATTGATCCACCCCAAGACGATACCCATGAAGAGATGTTGGAACCGCATTCCGATGACCTCGTTGCTCCCGAAAATACCTTCGTACCTAGCAAAGACTTGGACGATAGTCGTCCCTGTGTCGATTGTGCCGTGAAAGACTCTCCATCGACTTCGTTCGATGCATACATAGACCTGAGCGATTCGGCATACACCTTCTTTAACAAGAGCCCGGGAAAGGGTTGGACTTGTCCACCTAGAATGAAAATAGGAATTACCCTCACCGACAACCTCTTGCGTTCTCGCCTTAGTCTAGGACAATTAAGGTATCTTAGGCACTTTGGGGTTGTTCCAACCAGTCAGGAGCCACCCGATACTAACAAGTGCCTTAAAAAAACTAGACAACTTCATAAAACAGTCCCTAGACACGGGGCCGTGCCCAGCCAACACGCCCCCGTGTCCATCGAAAGATTCCATTCTGATCAGTACGTCAGAATACGGACAAACTGTGTCAGAATTCCACCTGCACACGGGGCCTTGTCCAATAAACACGGGGCCGTGTCCAGGATGCTGTCATTTTCTATAAATGCAGCCAAGAATTCTGCACATTTGGACCAACTTAGGACAGAGATTTGCAGGAATCTTCTCTCAAACTATCCTAGGTAAGTCTAAAAGAAGGTTCCAACAACCCATCTTGTCCTTTCCTCTTTTAGCCATTTCCTTCTTCTCCATCTTTCTCCAAGAGCTACCATTGAAAGTTTGGAATTCCTCCAACTCTATGGTAGGGATAAATGAGTTTTGTTCAAAGAATCTTGGTAAAAACATGTTATGAAACATTGTTTTAAGTTATTAGTAGCTAAAAAGGCCCCACAAGTTCAGAAAATAACTTAAAAATCCAAGTTTCCTTGTTTCGAAACTCTGCAGAAAGATAAACACGGGGCCGTGCTCAGTGAGCACGGGGCCGTGTCCGGTCACTGTTTCATTAAATAAACTATTTTTAGTTTATTTTTCGTAGGATGTCGAGTGAAAACAGCGAAACATCTTCTGTGCATTCGCCAAACAGCCGAAGAGGAAGAAGACCCTCCATTGAAGCTACACTTGTACACTATGTGATAGCATTAAGGGAGGTTCTTGACGAAATGACTTCAGTAGAGGAGGTCCTAATCGACCGTATTAACGATCTTACGATGGGACTTGAAAGCAGCTTCCAAGAAATTAACCTCTTGCACCAGAGGTTAAATATTCTTGTAGCACCTCCAATGGAACCAGTCCTTCCTCAACAGGATTGGAACCTGGCACTCGGAATCAACAACCCTACCGGGTGGGAAGACTTTCCGGCGGAACCTCCCGTGGAACACCAACAGGAGATCCCGGTGGAAGTTGAAACTCCTCAAACTAATGCCAATGAGCCTTCTTTTCTCCTTCCAAGGGAGGTGGAAGAATGGTTCGCCGACATTTGGGGAGAACCGCACGCTGGAGTTCAAAAAGGCCTTGGTTAACCAAGATTAATTACTTCTTGGAAATTTTGCTAATTAAAATAAAGTAAAGGCTAGGACTCCATGGTTTGTTATTTCTTTGTTTTATCTAGTTTAATTTAGGACTATGTAAGTTCTCTCTATGATGAAATGAAATGATGGTTTTAAGGTTTGGATGGTTTGTAATGAATAAAACACACTCATGGTGGTAAAGGATGAAAAGGGGAACGAGAAAAATGACCTCATGCACAAGAACAAGGCAACCCGACAATTCTCTCCATTTCAGAAGGTTCAACACGGGCTGTGCCCAACCAACACGGCCCCGTGCTGAGCACCCTGCAGAAAACGCCCAGTTCAGGTAACTGGACACAGGCCGTGTTCACCCAACACGCCCCCATGTCCAGGCTTCTGTTTCTCTTGTTTTAATTCTGTTACTGGCACTTGAACACGGGGCCGTGCCCGGACAACACGGGGCGGTGTTCAGTGCCCAGTAACACAAATTTTTGCTTTTTAAACACTATTTTACACATCTAATCAACCTAAAAATTTATTTTTGGGACACATTGAGGACAATGTGTAATTTAAGTGTGGGAGGATGCTAAAACCTTGAATTTTGCAAGTCCTAAATACAAGCCTTACACAAAACTCTATTGGAACCGCTAATCACCCCAAATTTTTTTCAAAAATTTCATTTTTTTACTTGTCTAGGTTTAACTCGGAAAATTCAAGTTCTCAAAAAGGTTATATTTTTACAAATTTACAACCGATAGCGTAATGATAAAAAGAACCAACATAAGAAAATTATAAAAAGGCATAGCAAACTTATTTAAAATTTGATTATATATACTTGATCACATAAAAACCCATTCCCACAAAAGTGAGTTTTGAGCCTTTATTGAGCACACAATTACATATCATTTGACTAAATGCTCATTTTTCGTTTCTTGTGTGAATAGCCGCTTGGTTCTTACGACTCTAGAACTTGCCATGACAATACATTCCCGGTCCTTATCAACTTAAACCCGAGTAAGTAAATGATGGAGGCATTATGACTAACCCTTTTTATTTCTACACCATTATTTTTCTTTTTCTTTTACCACCTACCCAAAAATCCCCCTAGTTAGCCCCTTTGAGCCTAAACCTTTTCGTTTCATCACCCAAACAAAAAACCCTTTTACCCACCAAAACCTTTTTCATTTTTAACCCTTTATTTTAGTAACAAGTTCGGTTCTTCGTAAAAAAAAAAAAATTTGTGATAATGATGAAGCAAAAAGAAAATAAACAAACAAGTTAATCAAAAATAACTTAGTTTGAATAAAAGCTTCATCAAAATAAAAAGTTGCAAAAATACGAAAACCGACACTTGTTACGCTTTTACCCCTTTTTCTACTAACCACTAACCCAACCACCTACCTTTAACCCTAGCCTAACCCTTAACCCACAAAGTCCTCTTGATATCTACAAAGGTATAAAAGTTAAAAAGGAGGAGGATTGATTTCTTGGCAAGCATATGGTAGGAATAAGTTCCATGCCGCTCTCGAGTGATTCACTAAAAATACACCTTCGGCCGAGTGTGAGTGATTTCCCCGTGAGGTATGTGAACTTGTATATAAATTGAATTTTAAAAAGGCATGTTATGCCCAAATAAGTAATTTCTTTTATGAAAAGTTCTAAATAAATCATTACGAATAGGAGTGTAAATAAATAAAAATAAAACCCAAAAAGATCTTGGAAATCCCGACACTCTACGACAAGCCCAAAACCTTCTCTTCTACCTATTCCATTTGGGAGTGTAAGCCACATATTAAAGAGTTTTGCTTGAGGACAAGCAAAAGTTCAAGTGTGGGGGTATTTGATGTATGTAAAATGCAACATATAAATTACATCAAATGAGGCATAAAACTAACCCTTTTTAAGTACTAATATTGGAAAAAGAGTGTTTTTGTCTTCCTTTTGTATTTTCAGGATTAAATGAGCTCAAAAACGCAAAAGAAGCAAAAAGACAGCTAAATCCAACATAAATACGAGAAAAGGAATATTAGTGGACTGCCCGACCCCTCAACGGCACCTTCCAAAGCAAAGTAGAGAAACCAGAAGACTGAACACGCCCCGTGCTCAGCCAGCACGGGGCCGTGCCCAAGAAGCAGCAGAAAAGACAAACCTATAGAAGCTTCTATTGCCCACCACGGGCCGTGCTCAGCGGACACGGGGGCGTGTCGAAAGTACAGCAGGCGCATTTATTGTAATTGCGAATTACAATTAATGAGGAGAGAGATTGTCAGACGGACACGGGGTCGTGCCCAGCGGACACAGGGCCGTGCCCAGCGGACACGGGGTCGTGCCCAGCTCTCTGTTCAGCCTATAAATAGGAGTGCTTGGATTCATTTCATCTCATCCCTTGGCACACCACCTCTCTCACACTTCATCCACCACCCATCACCATCACAACACCATCATCCACCACCATCATCCATTGTCCATCGTAGAGTGTGTGAGTCGTCTCGGGATCCAAGATTGATCGTAAGAGTTCTTGACAATCAAGGCCATGTTTGCCTAAGTCTCTTACATCACTTGGTGAAGACAAAGTGTCTAGTATAATACTTTTTATTTCTAATCTTTTGCACTTTTTATTTGGTTTTGTATTAATGACTTTAATAACTAGTTACTTATGTTGAAGGTGATCTTTCCTTATCGTTTGTCCGTGGTGTCTTGGCATTATTTTACTGTCTATATAAAATAAAGGATTTTCACCATTCATATCTCCACGGTCTATATGGAGATATGTTGGCTACCTGGTAGGGGGTTAAGGGAACGGTTTGGTAAAGGTCTTGCCATTGTTCAGCGTTTAGAGGTCCTGCAATGGACCTGGGTCAAATTTAGTAGGACCTCCTTCAATACTTCACGGTATTGGATGGCGGGGGTCCAAACTCTTTGATCCCCTCATAAGTTAACTACTATTAATACTATAACCCGGCTATTTAGGACTGTATCCCTGCTGACTCAGACTACTTAGCCGAGGGTAACGTCACCGCCAAAAGCGGGGCCTACCACAATACTGCATTAATAACTTAATTCATTATCTTCCAATAATCCACCCTTTTAGGATTGTATCCCTGCTGACTCAAACTACTAGGGTGAGGGTAACGTCACCTTCAAAAGAGGGGCCTACTACAATAACTAAGATAATCTATTAATTATGTGCAAAAGTGCGGAAATAATCAAAGGTTATACTAGATACGAGTCGGACCAAGTGATTCATCTTGTCTATCTGTTTTTCTTTTATTTTTATTTTCAGCTTTTTAGTTAGTTTTTAATTTTCTTAGTTTAAAACATTTTTCTAAACTTTTTTTTTGTTAGACGTTGAGGATAAACCGGTACTAAAAGCTCTTGTGTCCTTGGACGACCTCAGTATCTTACCAACGCTATACTACACTCAACGATGGGTGCACTTGCCCATATGTGTGTTTAGTGTTAGTGAAATATCGTGTTTTATAAATTTAAAACTTGGCTAAAATAAGTGTTAAAAAGGACTTAAAATATACACCTAAAATAAGTAACACTTCGCACGCATCAGATGTGTTTGTGTATGATGGCTTTGAAGTTTTCGTTGTAGCATTTTGAAAACAGAGAAGTATCTCTACCCTTCAGGTTGATCAATCGAACGGCCGTTCGATCGGATAGCGATCTGATTGGCAGGACACTTAGTGAGAACAAGTTCACAACAGGATGGTCAATCGATCGGATAGCAATCTGATCGGATAGCAATCCGTTGGAAACTGTTGTTCCTTGAAAATTGAAAATGTTTAAGTGTTGGAAGCTCAAGTGCAATCCGATCGGATTGCAGTTCGATCGGATGGCAATCCGATTGGACAACAATCCGTCCCAACGAATCCAATTGTTTTGAACTTGATTATTTTGAAAGTTTGTGGTTTGTTCGAGACGGTTTAACAACGTACTAAACAACAGAACCTCGTCAAATCCCAAGTCGTTCGATCGAAAAAGAATCACCCAAATCCGATCAGTCTACTGGTTTGCGATGGTTGTTCTCGTTTAACCCGAAATCGGTTGTCTCCTTGATAGTAACCCGATCTTGAACCAACTCATCACTAAGAAAGAGTAGAAGATCAGAACGAGCTCCGATTTTATCGTTTTTGAGTGCATTGAGTGTAAAAGAGTTGAAAGAAAGTTGGAAAACTATCTTTTAATCCTTTTATCTTGAAAATGTTTAGATCTATGCGAAATCGTTGTTTATTCATGTGGAAATCTTTCAGATCTAAGTTGTTTTTGGTGGAATGAAGTCAAATCTTGAAGTTCATAAGAACTTCATGATGACGTCACCCTAAAACACCGCAAATCCAGCGATTTCAAGGTTAAAAGTTAAGATCCAAAGGTGAAAAAAATGAAGGAGTGCGTGTAGATCATAGAAGTACAAGATTTGAGTTGAAATTTTACAAGAATCGCGAGAAATCGAGAGAAAAGAGGGCTTGAGTGCTGCTGGTCGAACGGGAGAGTTGTCACATCACAAGTGATGTGACAGGAGGGTATTTATAGGGTTTCCAAAAGAGGAAAGTGCACAAGTATCAAATTGGTCACCGATCGGATGGCGGTTTGATCGGATGGCAATCCGAGCGGATGGCCACTCGATCGGTTGGCCATTCGATTCAGATGTCCAGCGCGTTGAGTTTTGTCATTTTGATTCGCGTGTTGAGCGTTGCGATACGATTCGAGTGAGCGATGCGATATTATTACCCATTAGTCACACAAATAAGTTAACTACTATATCTAACATACAATCATTATAAATAACTTGCGTTTGGCGTTTACGATTAGATTGCGATGCGATAGAATTACGATTGTGATTGCGATTAACACCTCAACATAAACATAACATGCACAAGTAACACATAAAAGCACACACACATAAAACAATATCCAGAACACATAATTCGTGTTGCAAATGCAATAGCGATTAGCGATAACCATGCGATTAAATAGCGATTAAACCTTGATTATTAATAGATACTCCACATAATACAACTAAAGAAATTAAATAAAAAGATTCGATTACAAGTTATTAATGTACAATCAATAGTTAAGCAAGGAGTGATAGATTGCAATTAGCAATCTTTTCTTCCTTTGACTTGTACTTGACTTCCCAAAAAAAGCGGGGTGTTACACCACCCCTTGTCACACCCTGTCTTTTGCGGAAGCGTATGATGTGTGACTAGCTTGTTATCATTGCATTCAATCGTAATAAACAACTACATGATCAAAACGATGTTCATCCATTCATGAAAATTTGAGTATTACAAACACTTGTTGTTTAAGTTTTCAAAACATGACCTTTGACAAGGTTACAATTCAACAAAAGTGGATGACATCTAAACTTGTAGTCTACTTCTAGTTACGACACTTGCGCCCAAGATCCATCCTGTCACCTGAAATACATGTGATTTTGGAAAACATCAACATAAAGTTGAGCGAGTTCATGCGTTTTTGTATTTCACGTTTGTATACTTTGTATGAAAACATGGTATGTGTCATGTATAATTCAAGTTTTTCTTGAGTACCCCACGTACTCAAGTATAATTCCCGTTTTCTTGAGTACCCCACGTACTCAAGTATCATTTAGTTTTCTTGTGTACCCCACGTATTAAATGATTGTTTATACAAGGACATTAAGGCACGTGAGGACATAGGGAGCATTAGTATATTCTCCTTCAAGGCATGTGAGGACATAGGGAGCATTAGTATATTCTCCTTCAAGGCATGTGAGGACATAGGGAGCATTAGTATTTTCTCCTTTAACTGTGTCGATTACCCTCGACTGTGTCGATTAACCTCGACTGTGTAAATTTCCCTTGACTGTGTCGATTACCCTCGACTGTGTCGATTAACCTCGACTGTGTCGATTTCCCTCGACTGGGACACCGAAGCACTCAAGAGGTCACATAAGGACCATGAGTGGGGCTCGGCCGTACCCGTTAGATCTAACCCTCGTCCCTAATTTAGTATTAATGGCATCTCAATATCTAGTTTAAGCTCACATGATCTAGTATTTTCTAGGCTTTTCTTAAAGCTCATCATATTGCACTCACCACGAGTGCTTCTCGTATTCTCAAATTATATTGCACTCGGTTCTCGTTCTCACCAAGAGTGCTTCTTGTATTTTTACCCTTTGTAAAAATTATAATATTTGTAACATGTATTTCACCCCCGAGAGTTATAAAACCAAAAACAGTTAGAGAAAAGGGGGAGCATGAACTCACAACTTTGCGTTCCTTGCGTCGTAAACTTCACCGGATTTGCTTAATTAACGTCGTAACCTATACGCGTTTTCTTAATGTTAGTTACTAGACTTGTGTCGCACAAGTACAGTCACTATCTTTTGTGTATATATTTTCTTGTGTTAAAAATATTTTATATTTTTAACTAAATGTCTTACTTATATTATTTTCTCAAAAATAAATATAAGTTTTTTGATTTTGCACTTTGCACTCGAATTATGTATCTTGTATGTTGTATGTGTATTCTTGTATTTTTACTTGTTACTAGTATCTCCAAGTCATATTATTTTTACTCTAAAAATAATATATACCTAGTTCACAAAATAATCACATAATCACACCAGCGATAAATATATATTCTAAATATATATTCAACAAGTTTTATTTATGAAAATCCACCTCCGTATTTGGTAATTTTGTAATAAAAAGTCATGGCGAAGTTTATATTCTGAAAACAAGTCAAAATATATTTATAACACTTGTCACAAAAATATTTTCTAGGTGTTATTTTCTAGAAAAATTTCGCCAGAGTTTCCTCTGTAACTGGAGGTGGCCACGCTTACTAGCGTATCATTTTCTTTTTCAAAATTTAATCAACAATTTTCCCAACATCAACAAACAATATTTCAACATCAACTAGTCAAAAATATACATAAATCACAAACACACGAACTTGCAAGTTGTGTAAAAATACGTAGTAACTTTCCAATATTTTTAGTAGATCTCGTTATCTTTAAAAATAACTTTGTTTTCTCAAAAACTTTACTTTTAAGGAATTTGAAGTTTTACAACTTCTAGTCAAAATCTACGAAAATATTTCTTTGTTAAATCTTTCGTTACACAAGTGTTTTGCACACTTGTTTAGTCACTACATTACTTTTAGTTTATGAAAAACTCGTCTTTTAAAACATGATTTGCATTTTACACTTGGTTCTTCGAAAATACCACTCGTAGATCTATAGATCTACTAGTTTTGAACTCCATTTCACAAGAAAAATCACTTTTACACAAGTTCATGTTCACAAGTAGTAGGGTTCATCATCTTACCATTTTTACACTTTACATAACACTAGTTCATGTCTCATGAACATGACCTAGTCCGGTTAGATGACGAAATATTTCTACTACTAGCATCAAACAACATAAATTAATCATAACAAAACAAGTTTAACAAGTTTTACACCATTATATTTCTTTTATCCAACAAGTTCATCATTTTTATAAGACTTTAAACTTTGATCTTATATATTCATGACTTTTATCCGACAAATCTCTTATTAACCACTCTAAACAAGAACAAGAGGATGTTTTAGAACACTTACTACTAGCTCGAGGCTAGGGAAGAAACTAGACGAAAAATGGGTGGTTAATAGCGAATGGAGAAGGTCCTTCCACTTCCGAGAGCACCGAGCTTCGTTGTTGGACCCCTTACACCTTTGTGCGTATGTAATATGGTTAGAAAGGGACTTGAAAGTGGCGATTTGGTGGTGATGTGTGGCTGCCGAAGGTAAGCAAGGAGGGAGAGAGGAGAGAAATTTTTTGTTAAGTGTGGAAGTGAATGAGAATTTTTATCCTCTAAGCTTACTTATGGACCATCTTTTGTGTTTACCCAACATGTCAAGTGCCTCCAAGATATTAGACCAAGTTAATAAAATAATCAAGAAAATGGATGGTGTGTCTCACATGGGGGAACCGTCCAAGGGGTGTTTGGTTGGGTTTAAATTGCTAGTTAATAACTTAGTTGGAATATAATGAGATTAATTAGCGTTTTATGGTGCGTTATTAAATATATAGTGTGTTAGGGTGTTCGGGTACCCTAACTAGCTTAGAAAAATAAAAACATTGCTTCTAGCAATATTTTGGTGTTCCGGGTAAAGTCCGGTTGTTCGGTTAGATACCGATTCGTTAAAGTGCTTAATCACACTTTTTAGTGTCTTTTAAGTACCTTTTTGTACCCTTTTCAGTTCCCGGCAGTTAGGGTAGTATTCTGGATGATAAATCATCATTTCAGCATAATATTATAGTGTCATATTGCTGATTATAGCTGAATTTAAATAAATTCTGCGCTTAAAGTGCATTTCGGGTGCTATTTAGTGCGTAATTTAGCTTCCGGAATGCCTATATTAAAACCCTTGTATGTACTCTTGGGTTTTAATGCATTCTTGACGTTGGACCTACACCTATGCTCCAATTCTAATGTCTGACTGCTTTCTGCAGTTCTGTTGACACGATGTGTCTTACCGGTGAGTTTACTAATATTTTTGACGCAACGCTATCATAACGTAATTCTTGTAGCATATATCATGCATGAATTCATTTGTATGGAATTCAGAATTTTTTTTTTGGTAAACTAGATCATGTACAGTCATTAAAGCACAAATTACTGTTCATCTAGTGTACGGAATGTACGGAAAAGTGACGGTTGTCACAGTCTCCCCCCGTTAATAGAATTTCGTCCCGAAATTCAAGCGATGCCATCGGTCGCAGGGGAGTTGTGAAACCAATATGGTCACTTAGATTCATGATTTGTCTTTATGTTCCTATGAAATCTCTGGGTCATGTCATGAATTCTATCATACTCAAGTAGATCAATCATGACTTTTCTGTGTCTTGTGGACTCTTGGTCCCTAACCTCAACAGGTTTCTATAGTATTGCGGACTCTTGGTCCAAAACCTCAACAGGTTTCTATAGTATCACGGACTCTTGGTCCAAAACCTTAACAGGTTTCTATAGTATCGCGGACTCTTGGTCCAAAACCTTAACAGGTTTCTATAGAAATTCTTGTTGTTTTTCGTTGACGTGAATTTTATTTATGGGAACAATGACCATTCCTTAAGTCAGACTCCTCTACAGACTAGACACATGAATGCGTCGCGATCACTACTGATCTTTTTCTGGGAGTTTCATCTTGTGAACAATGGTTCTGATCCCTACACCGGGGATTCAACCTTTTCGTTTTTCAAGTCACACTACGCCTTCTCTAGGCGAGGCTCTCATTTAAGTCATACTTCTTGCCTCATATTCTTACGATTTCTGCCGCTCATCGGCGTAATCTTTCTGTACTCTACGGGCTATCCTGATATGATTACATATCTGAAGGATCTGGCCTCTAGTTTTCCTGGGCCATCTCGGGCCAGTTGATTTTTTATTTCTGGTCTCCGTTCAACATGACGGAAATTTACTCATTATGTTTCGTCTAAAGCTTTACACGAAGCGGTTTAGACGGCGGGGTGATAGATACCGTTGTAGGAAAACTCCACTAAGGGCAAGTGAGTGTTCCGACTTTTCATCAAAGTTTATCACACAAGCACGTATTGTGTTCTTACAGTCTGCATTGTTCAGCAGCTCAGTTCATATTCGAGTTCTTACGATCATCGGTGTGTTGCAACCCTTGTGATCAATAAGGATCGTGCAACGTTTTCTTTCAGGTAATGACGTCCAGTTGCGGCGCGCAATCACTGTATCTATCTCAAGATCTCTTCTCGTGATTCCTTAATCAATGTGCCGCGTGTGATGTCGTGGTCTCGTTGCATTGACGTACAATCGAGACTTGTCGAGAGACGTCACATAATTGCAACTCTAGCTCCTTAGCTCTTGGTTGCAGGGTTGGCGTGAATTTCGTTCTTATCCACCATGTATCCTAAAGCTCTCCCTTCGCGAACTCGAAACCCGCTTTTCGTCATCATTGCACATAACTGTGCTTTCTCTAAAAGTTGCAAGGTAAACTGCAGCTGTTGGTCACGACCTTCCTTGGTCGTTAGCCATATAAGAATGTAGTCAATAAGTATATGACTTATCCAGGTATGGCTTACATGTTTGATTCATGGGGTCCATGAATATATTGTCGATGCATGTGTCAAGCCAAATGATACGACAAGGATCTCGTAATGCTCGAAGCAAGTCCTAAGGGTCGTTTTAGGGATATTTCCACTTGTATTCACAGTGGAGGACCTCTTGTCCTCAAGTTGATCTTTGAGTGGTAACTGGAACCTTACGATTGGCTCATTTGTGTCATCAGTCCTTGGCAAAGGATTCTGATTCTCACTTTTCTGAAGTTCATGTAAAGTGGAGACTACCAACTTTCTCCTTGTCTCCTTAACTAAGGATGTCATGTCTTTAATTTCCCTCTGTCTAGCAGCTCTGGCAGTTACCTCGAAGGCTCATGCTTCGCAGACGAAGCTAGTCGGTAAGGCGTCATTCAGCACTGGTACCACTCCTGGTACGAGGGCCATCCCAAGCTCCTCTTGGCGCTGTAAAGGTATTCCTGGCAAGTCTTCAGAAAAGGCTACTAGAACTTCTTTCATAACGGGGATGTTCTCAGGCTCTGCAGTCTACTCGGAGGCGTTTCTATGCCTTTTCGACCAATGAGGGATGTCGTAGATCTGCCGCCTTGTGGGGTCTAGCATCCTTGCACCTATTGCAGGAAAGTTGGATTTCATCAATCCGCAGGAGGGATGCGTCTGATTTTCTCATATCGAACGACTTCAGCTCTAAACTTGGATTTCTGGTCCATGCTGATTATCATATTATGACTTCACGAGTCAATGGTAACAGAAGGTTCCGACCTTCTGAGTCCCTAAATGCAATCCTTAATTGCTTCGACTGTTTAATCTAGCCTTCTATATGCCCATTTCTAAGGAATACGGGACGTCTATTTTACTAGGCCAAGCGGTTTCTTAAATTCTAAGCATGCAAGGTTAAAGTTGATGCCAGTATTAATTAAAAGTAGATGCATTAGGTTGGTTAATAGGGAACGTACCCGTAACCACATCTGGATCCTGGCGTGCTTCACGAGTTTCAATCGTGAAAACCCTTCCTTGCTTGTTTCTTCCTAGGGCAATCTTTCCTAAAGTGCCCTGCTTCACCACATTTGTAGCAGCTTGGTATTCTCTTATTTCTTCCATCTGGGTCCTTCGCCCAACAGGCGTCCTTGCTGTGCCCTTCTTTTCCACACTTTCCACACTTAGGCCTCAGACATCGACCTTCATGGTGAAAATTGCATTCTCCGCACTTCGGTTTAGTCCCCGAGTATATTCTACCACCGGCCTTATTAGTGGCTCCATCAATTCTCCTGTCATGCGGCGGTTTCACCTTCTTTCTTTTGTTTGCTTTAGAGTTTCCGTAGCTGACTCGTGTGCCCACCTTTAGGTTCGAAGACTTCCTTTTCTTATTGCCTGATGACTCCACATGAGTCTCTTTCTTGTTATCCTCTGATTCCGAAAATTTTCCCGCACGTAGAGCTTCTTCGGTAAGAGTGACACTCATATCGATAGCCTCTGTAATAGTTGAGGGCTTTGAGGTAGTAACCATACTCCTGATCTGAGGTGCAAGTCCCCAAATGAATCGTTCAACCCTTTTGAATTCCGGTTTGACTAAGTAGGGGACGACCCTAGACAAGTCGTGAAATCGTTGGACGTATTCAGGAATCTTCGGTCCGTCCATTTTCAAGTTCCAGAACTCCACTTCAAGCTTCTGGATTTCAGCCCTAGAACAGTATTTCTTTTCCATCATTTCCTTGAGCTCGTCCCAGCTTAGTGCATAAGCAGCATCCGCACCAAGGGTTTGAACCTGAAGGTTCCACCAGGAGAGTGCGCCATCTACGAATAACCCTGAGATATAAGTAACACTCTGTCGGGGCGAACTGTTACTCATTCTTAGAATGGAGTCAGTCTTTCTGCCCAACGAACAAATGCAACGGCACCTCCTGTGCCATCAAAATTCAATGGCTTGCAGTCCAGGAATTGTTTATAGGTGCAGCCAGTTGGAGGGTTATTTTCAGTAGTGCCATCGCTGTGCTTAGAGCGGAGGGCTTCATGTCGCGCAATTGCCTGTGAGATGCGTTCTTGCAGCTCGGCTTCTGTCCTTGGCAACGTACTGGTGTTTGTGTCTCGCCTGGGCGGCATTCTCTTCTGCCAAAATGGTATGAAGTAGGTTAGACAACATTTCAATTGTCTATGATATACATAGCACCATAAGCCACCCAATTTCACACGTATATATAATCAGTGTATAAGCGAGGAAACAGTTATTGAGCCTTCACATAGGCTTGCCAACTTGGCTTATTTTTTGAAATGAACTCGAGGCTACATCGCCTTGGTCATTCAAGTTTTAGTTATTTCCTGCTACATTGGTTTCCTTAGGTCTTTAGCTTTACTGGTGCGTATATTTCCCCTTTGATGGGGTTGTATGTGTAGAGGTGATAGGGAGTGTATCGTCGCTGATTCTTTCTGAATGTCATTCCACCTCTCTCGCTCAAATATCGTTTTCTCAAACGTCTCGTATGCAGGTAGAAGTGTCAGTCACGAAGTAGGCTAAGACAGGCTTCCTACTTTCTAACGTGCTAATGCACTGATCTATGTGTTGTTCTACCAGACGAAGGTGAGGACACCTATAGATTAATTTTGTATGGTTTTCATTAGCTTGACCCGCAGAGTCCACCAGGATTTCTGTGCACTACAAGTCGTTATTACGTGGGCCCCCGTAATAATAAATTGTCTTGCACAGTTACCCCAATTTTCTCTCGTCCAAGCAGATGATCAATCAAGGAGGGGACACTACTGTCCTTATACCTCTTGCCATGGAAAGGACCTTTGCGATGGTCCACGTGCCAACATTCGTTATCGTTACGCGCGTATAGGCACGATGATTAGATGGAATAGGAATAGAGAGAATTCCTAGTAGTTGGAGGGGCACCTTCGAGATGAATACTTCATCTTCCTTTTCTGGTCAAGTATGTCGTCAATCTCACTTCACATAAGCCGCAGGGATCTCGTCCCGTTGATTGAGAATTCATTCAAGGTTGCCGCCTCTGCCTCGTCATCATCACCGTAGTTAGGCATCTTCACGATCGAGAGGGAAGAGCAACCATCTCCTACGGAAGCAAGCTCAGCATCTTGTTTGGTAATCACTTCCAGCCATGAGCTTTGCAAAGGACGCGAGGTCGGTAGCTTCATCGTGCGAGTTACGTTATAGTAATAGGAGTCAGAGTCGAAAGTATCTCATTCACGTCAATAATCATTCCGTACACTTATTTGTATGTATGTATGTATATCAATAACATATATGCTACTTAGCATAATCAAGCAATTTAATGCATTATATTACGTATAACTCTCGTTTTTGGGGGGTCATTTTGTTTTTGGCAAGTCTAACTCGTGTAGACTATGCTTTGGTTGGCACCTTATTTTAAAGGTATTCCTCACTAATGTCCTTGCCTTGTCACTTTTTGAAAAGGGTCTGACTTGTGGATCTTGGCGCTTTCGTGAATGCAATGAAAACCTTTTTGTAAAATGTTTTCGTGAGAGAACTCTAGTGATTGTAGTCTAGACTCGAGAAAGAATCCTAGTTCACTACAATCGAAGCTCTGATACCAAACTGTCACACCCTGTCTTTTGCGGAAGCGTATGATGTGTGACTAGCTTGTTATCATTGCATTCAATCGTAATAAACAACTACATGATCAAAACGATGTCCATCCATTCATGAAAATTGGAGTATTACAAACACTTGTTGTTTAAGTTTTCAAAACATGACCTTTGACAAGGTTACAATTCAACAAAAGTGGATGACATCTAAACTTGTAGTCTACTTCTAGTTACGACACTTGCGCCCAAGATCCATCCTGTCACCTGAAATACATGTGATTTTGGAAAACATCAACATAAAGTTGAGCGAGTTCATGCGTTTTTGTATTTCACGTTTGTATACTTTGTATGAAAACATGGTATGTGTCATGTATAATTCAAGTTTTTCTTGAGTACCCCACGTACTCAAGTATAATTCCCGTTTTCTTGAGTACCCCACGTACTCAAGTATCATTTAGTTTTCTTGTGTACCCCACGTATTAAATGATTATTTATACAAGGACATTAAGGCACGTGAGGACATAGGGAGCATTAGTGTAACACCTCGGAAATTCACGTCCTATAATGTGTAACACCTCCGATTTCTTTGGGGACTTGTCTGCCTTTGCATTTGTGAGCGATTCCAACTCGATTTTTCACCTCACTTGGCCCCTAAAACAACCCCTAAGCACTAGCAACACCTGTTGATTGATTGTGGGCACTCATAGACTTATTTGTCAAGCTCTTATGGTGAGTGAAACCACTATATAAGGCCCTTCAATGTCACAACCATTCTCACACCTTCTCTGCATTATTGGATTGATTCTGGAGCTCAAGCTTGCTTCCTAGTGATCAAATCTCGTGCATAGAACCTCAGTAAGTATTCTAATCTTTCCCTAATTGCTTTTAGCTTAGTTAATTAGCTAAAAGTCAAACCGTCGTAATTACGGTTTGACTTCGAGATTAGTCAATAATGGCTCAGTCATATCTCGAATTAAAAGTAGTTATAGGTTGGTATTTATGTGGGTAATGAAACCCCAAAAGGGTTTCCCCTGATCACCATCCTAACCAGGTCAAATGTCGGGTCAAACGATTAAGTAAAAAGTCAACATAATGCTTAAAATGTCATTTATGCATAATTAGCTATCTAGAACATGTATAACTTGTTTGATCATTGTTGTGACTTAGTAATTAGTGTTAGAACATGTCCAAACATGTTCAACCCGACTATTTCCTGTTTAGACCCGGTTCGGAACCGAAAGTCGCATAGTTTGACTTTTACTTTGACTTTCAGTTCTGACCCGTTTAGGCATATTTTAGAAATGCCTCAGAGCTTTAATTGGACTAGGATACATGTTAGAACAACCCTCTGTGATTATACACCTTGGTTCACTAGTTATCCAATTAATATGCATATTTCCGTTAATTGCTCATACGTTGACCGTTATGCCCTTATTACCATAAAACGTGATTTATGAAAATGTAAAAGTGTAGAAACATTAGTTACTGATATATAGACTTGCATGCAAAGTTTGACATCAGTTGGACTTGTAGATTAAGAGTTATGCTCATTATCGCAAAACTAATGCTTTATGTTAACATAATGGCGTAATTAGCGTATAGCCTAGTTAAACATACTTTTTGGTATCAAATCTTTTACCCACTGATGTAATATATTATTTAAAGATTTTTAAAGATTGTTAATTAATTTTAGGCTGAGCATAACTCATAGTCGTAGGCTTAATTCGGTAATTGTCGGTTTTGCCCTTACGGGCCATAAAATGAGTTTTACACATCGAAACGACTCCAAACCTTTTGCTACTGATTAGTTATGATAAGTAAAGTATTTTAAGCCTTCTGGAAATATAAAAATATCAGATTTAAGTATCAAGCCCGGTAATGGCCTTTAATCGCCTTAATTAGCGTTTTTAACGCATAGTATGTTTTAAAATCATATTGGACATACCCGGGTTGATACCTACTGATATAGGAGGCAAATTATAATATTTTAACAGTAAGCAAAGGTTGATAAACTCAGACTTCAGTTTTGAGCTTTTCGGCTTATGTGAAATTACCGAAATACCCCTACGGGGCCTAGTTTGGTTAAAAATGATAAGTTTCACATATATGCCTTAGCCTACTGTTATAACCCATCAAAATGAGTATGTTTGCTGTTTACATCAGACCTGTAACTCAGTTAAACATTTAAACTCTTTTACAAACCTTAAAATGACCAAACTACCCCTACGGGGCATAGTTTGTGTTTAAACTAGTTCGGGGCATAACGAAAGACATCCTACTGATGTTACAACATATTTGAAGCATATTAACTTAGGAAACCTGTATATGGCTCTTACGGATACCCGTTACGCATATTACGCGTTCGGTTCGGTTTATGTAACAAGTTTACATAAATTAGCCGAAACGGGTCAAACCTTAACGGCTTTATCTCAAAATCCAGAATGTGAATAATAAACCCATATTAAACAAGTATTCAAACTTGTCGGGTCAGAATCACATTCTATCCGGTCTTCGCTTAATCATGCGTACGAACCGTATCTTGAAACTAGCCGGTCTAAGCTTAAGCTTAATAAAAGACCCGTTAGGATTCTAATAGGTTATATTAAACCTTCGTTCCAGATTAGGAGAAACAGTAAAAGCTACGTGCATTCTGCTTATTGTGATTTATACTTGCATCAGGTAAATACTTTTAACTTATTTTCCCTATACGGGCTTGGGTTACGGTACATAGCGTACCGCTTGATCGGGCATCAAATCTCCACGCTTAGTGGGTAGTTGAATAATTTGATCGGCTCGTTTTAAACAGATTTGTTTACTTTACAGCCTTTGGGGGGTTAATGACCATGTCCCGGATATCCCTGGCATCATCTTACGAGATGGCCACGACCTGAGCACGGGGTGTAGGCGTACTCCCGTGTATAACTCACTTAAAGTGGTGTGTCTATTGATCTTTAACCCGGATACGTTCCGAGCTACTGAACGCATAAGTAACATGTAATTCGTTCACAAGATTATAATATTAAATAATTCTCCCAAGTTAAATAAAATGATTTATGCCACGTGCATCCAAACCAATTTTCAATCATTTTCCAAAATGAGTCAGTTGAATGTATTTACCAGTGTAAACTGACGTATTTTCCCAAAAAGACTGAATGCAGGTACTAAACGAAATTTGGCTGGATTATCTCTTAAGCATCAATAAAAGTCTCGCAAGCTTAGGATGCCAGAAGTCTGTTGAACCATAAATGTTATTTTGTTTCGATCCGTTCTGTGGATAAACACCGGATATTGTGACTTTGATTACAATAAATAAATTCGGTTGTATATTGTTTTTAAATTGCTTCCGTTGTGCATTATTATATTGTGTTGTTTGACTATTATGTTGCCAACCACGTCACGATACTCCCCCACCGGGCCCACCGGTGACACGTGGAAATCGGGGTGTGACAGGTTGGTATCAGAGCCAACACTGAGTGAATTAAACACTAGCCTTTTGTGTTTAATCTCAGTTACACAATTGCACATATCTAAACCTTCGAGTCTAGACTTATAACCTAGGACAAATTCCACCTTATTCGGGTTTTGTTTTGTCCTTTAAATTTTATATTTTTGTTATTGTTATCTCATGCTTTATTGACATGTATAACTAAGATGCCTCCTAGATTCTTCCGAACACGAGGACGTGGAAAGGGGCCAGTTACCGCCCCCAACGATCATGAAGCTGGACCTTCACGAAGGCGAGCTCCATCCAACACCGAGAGTGACGACCCTCGGGAAAACCGAAGAAACCAGTACGAGCCGGCCAGACGATCGGTTTCACATACTTCCACACCTCCTGCTCTAAATCCTTATGAACCCCATGGGTCCAGAGGACCACTTTTCAGGAGATCACGCCGACGATATGGACGAGGATACGGACCCCGTCATGCCGGCAAGTGGTACTCCAAATCATCCGATCGAAATCTCCGACGGATCGTCCTTCCACGGATCACCCTATGGTGGTCCGGACAGTTTCCAAGCCCTGTTCGATCAACACCAGTGGTATTATACACCATCACACCACTCGTCGTCACATGGGCGGCATCAGCAGCAGCATTCTCAGCAGCAGCAGGAGCCACAGCCACAGCCGCATCATCAAGATTCATCTGAGGATCACCGCTTTGTGGCAGTTACGCCACCACCTCCACCGCCACCAGTGCAACCGGCACCTCCTCAACCGCCAAGGCGTAGAAGAACCGGTGCACGCATGTCGGTGCGACCGGGGGGCTTCAATTTCAGTTCCCCACAACAGTCAAGTGCTAGTCACTACCCGCCATACCAGGAGGACCCACAAATGGGTGGACCCTCTAACCCTGCCGTACTGCAGCCACCTCCAATGGGTTTTGAAAACCCAATCCCCGCATATACGGGTGGCATGGCTTACAACCCGTTTGAACCGCCAACGCATCACGACTATGGGTACGCGGAGGCTGATCCATACATGGTAACAGCGAACTACAACAACCAAGGACCCTATGGGGATCCATGGGTGGTGAGTTACCCGACTCAGGGATACTCGATACCTCCTAGACCCATCATCCGGGCTCAATCACAGCCACCACGGTTTTCTCCCCCAGAAAGGGAGGAAATTCTTCATAGGTTGCAGCAAGTTGAACGGGAAGCTCACGAGGATCGTAGGGAAAGGCAAACATTCTTCCAAGGACTGATGGGTCTGATCAAGGGGAAGAACAAGAAGGATCGTTGAATTCTTCCATCGCTAATGTATAAGCCCCTGCGTGGGTGTAGTTGATTGTTAAGCCCCTGCGTGGGCATGCTTGTTTGTTTTAACCCCTACGTGGGTGTGTGTGGTTTGAATTAGTCCCTGCGTGGACTATAATATTATGTAGTCCCTACGTGGACATGTGTGTTATTTAACCCCTGCGAGGGTAATTATCTGTTTAACTCCTACGTGGGTAAGTTGGTAATTTTGAAAGACCCGTTTAGGGCAAATGTGTAATGCTTTGAATAAATTAATGGAATATTATTTCTATGATTATCATGATTGCCTTTTTGTGCATAAATAATTACAAAAGAAATAAATTAAAATCATTTTTCTGCCTATGTAATTATTTAATTAAGGATCTTAAAGTGTGAAACCTAGCTTCGTGTCAGTTATAAGACCGGGCCAAAATGGTAAGACCTGTTTAAAAAAAAAAGATTCAAATCCCAGTTAACATCTTAAAACATGTTAACACTCCTGACAGAAGTGATTCGTTACAATCACATGTCATTTTATAAGTATAAGGATTCTTTAGAAGATTCCAAACCCAATCATATGATCTCTGAATCATGGGTTAAGATCATCAAGTAAGATGATCATATTTTACCATACGTTGGTAATATAATGCCTACGGGTTTTGCTTATTTCTACATGAGTCAAAAGACAGTTATAGCTTTGACTCACTGTCTGAAAAAGGTAATAAAATATATTTAAACCTTAAAAGCCTTGATTCTCTGAAATCATAGCGTATAATTTAAATTGTCCATGTGACTAAGCCTTATGTGCTAATATATATTGTTATTATTTATATTTAGGATAAATTTTAAATTGAAATCCTAAATTAGTACAATTAATAAGTTAACCAATTATGGTCTCTGTTTACCATGGTTAACGAGCTACCCTAAGGGGTAATTCCATAATAAACTCCCAAATAAAAGTATTGTTCTTGTTTTCTGCAACAGTTCAATTCAAATGGCTGACTCAAATGAAATAAATAGCCATCCTGTGGAGCCGAATGAGAACGCCCAGATTACGTTAACGGGTGCCGAGTTAAAAGCAATCATAGACGGCGCTGTTACACAGGCTTGATACGTGGTTGAAAAACCGATGATCGTTTATGCTTAAGTTGATGTTTTACGTAGCTTTTAATCGTGAATAGCCTACTTTTAATGGTATTTGTGTTTTACAGGTCTAAAAGAGTTTAAGGAGCTAATTGGGAGCTAAACGGAGCACCGGGAGCGAACGGGATCAACCGGGGATGTGAAATGAACAAAACCGGGTTAACCACGAAGATTAGATGAATATTTGGGGGATGTTAATGGATTTAAAATGAATATATTAGAAGATTACATGATAGAGGGCTGAATTACGAGTACGTGGGCGAAAACGGTGAGTAAAACGGAGCTATAACGAAGAAGTTATGAAGAAAACAGTTTCGGACAAAACTGGAAAAACTAGAGGTCGTCGCCGACGGGCTCTAGAAACACCCGTCGGCCAGAAAAACGCGTATACAGTCAGTTAAGCCGTCGGATGGTTTCAACACTTAGGGAGGCTGTCACCGACGGGCCCCAGGCCGTCGCCGACGGGCAGCGGATCTCTGAAACGCGAATTTTATTTATTTGGGTGATGGGAACGGTTCTAAGGGGTGGTTTTTGCATTGATTTCGGGGAGTTACACTTGTTTTGAGTTTGAAACTTGATCTTGGAGCCAGCACCATCCATCAATCACCTACCATTCATCTACAATTCCATCTATCATCAACCTACAACCGGAATCACATTCATTCATCCCCAATTCACCATCAAAACCCTAATTCATCCAATCCATCATCCTTTTCACCATCATCATTCCATAAACCCAAACTTTCCATCATTCCTTCATCCTACAAGCTTCAAGATGACTCCATCCGCATTCCAAGCATCCGGTGATCAAGTTGCATCAACCATCAGCGGCTAATCATCTCGGTTTCACCCCGGTGTAGGTAGTTGTTAATTTTAGGGTTTCAATTTGTTCTTGTTTCATCTTAGTGACAATTTGTATTTGGTTTTTGAAACTTTTGACAATAGTATTACATTTGTTACGAATTCGTGAATTGTCGAACGATGTTAAAAGTTATGACTTTGCGAAACGGTGATATGTAATTGTACGTTGTCGTTGTTAGGATTTACTTGTGTTGATTACAAAGTGTCTTTTTGTCCGTTCTTCGGGGCGTTGATAGTTAGTAGCACCTAAGTCACGGTACACTAAATCCGTTAATCGAATGCATTTGAGTTGAAACTAAAACTTGTAGAAATCCTAGGCTAACAATTACCGAAACCGGGTGTGATTCCTTTTTATAATTATTGTTCTAGTAACCAAAATTCTTGCAATCGTTAATTAGTAGTTGTTACTCATTTTCATCACATCATCTAGTTTAAAAATCATATTTTCCAAATAAACAAAAACACAAAATTATTCTAGTAAGCTTCATAATCGTGACACAATTGTTTAATTCATTTGAATCCATACACAAACCACATACTCTTCGTGGTTCGACCCCTTACTACCACTAACACATTGTTAAGAGTAATTTGGGCTTATAAATATTATCTTTGACCGGAGCGCGACACTTCGATCAAATTTTGGCGCCGTTGCCGGGGAGTGTGTGCGCTTTGTGTTTGGATATTGTTTGAATTTCGTGATTATCTGTTTAAGTTGTGTAGTTTCTTTTTGTACTTTGTCTTTTTCCTTGTTACGCGGGTGTGTTACTTGTGCAGGTTACAGGTAGTGCATGCATACGCGGAACTCCGGGAGGACTTCACCTTTAGTCTACGAACCGGAAATCGAAAGGGTAGCAAGAAGAAATTTAGCAAGCCGATTGGAAGCAACACTTGCTTCTAATCAAACCCATCAAACACCTCAACCCACACCAACCATTGAAACCGATTCAATGGCAAACCAAAACCAAAATTTCAACCAAAACCTTAATCAAAATCAATTCCAAAACCCATTCCAATACCGAGGCACCTTCAACCCCACTTCAAATGTTCAACCTATACCTCAAGAACAACCGGGTGGCAACAATTCTAGACCACCCACACCACCTTTCCGAACCCAAAACCCGAACAACAATCAAAGAACACCCCAACAACAAAACCTTCATCGACAAGCTTCCTTACCCCTCAACCTTGATGACCGGAATGTTAACTCCGATCGTCGAGGTAATCGAGATCGTGGCAATCCCACGAACGAAGACCCTTTCTTCAACATAGACGATTTGAGGAACGCCATCCCCGATGACGAACCATATAGTGTTCCCGGTTATCAATCACCGGAACATGTGAGCATACATACGGAAAATTCGGACGATGGGGGATATTATGATGATCGGGTTAACGACGATGAAGATTGGGGATACGTGAATAGGGGAAATGTCTACAATGCGAGAGGCTTTGAAGATGACGAGTTTGGTTATCAAAATGCCAACTTTGTGGGGGATGATGATTATGGGAACGGGAACGTGAGAAATGATGGTTACGGGAACATCCGTCAACCACGAAACAATAACCAACGGAACCGAGATGATGGGTTTTACAACAACAACAATAACAACAATAACCCTAATCGGATTCCTCGTTTCATGGGAGGTGGTAACCAAAGAGGTAACCAAGGTAGAAATCAAGGTGGGGATAGAAGAGGTGACCGAAGAGACAATCGAAGACCGGTCGATCAAGAGGTTAACGGTCCACAACGTCGTCAACAACCTCCACGGGGAGTGAATGACCGTTTTCGACCGGTGGTCACCGAGAATGATTCACCAATTGTGTGCGAAAGAAGAATGTTCGATTGTAAACCGCATTACGTCAATATACTTCCCCACTTCAATGGGAGGTCTAATGATGAACCGTATACACACTTGGCAGAATTTTCAACGATATGCAACACGATTGGGGGACACAATTTCGCATTAGAGGAGGTCAAACTTCGCTTGTTCCAATTCTCTTTGAAAGACAAGGCAAAACAGTGGTTCCTCACACTTCCGGCCAACAGTATTCGAACTTGGGAACAAATGCAACAAGCATTTTTGGATGAATATTATTCTATGGCAAAGACCGACGATGCTAGAGATGAAATTCGGTCGTTTTGCCAACTTTCGAGTGAACCACTACATGAAGCATTCACCCGATTCAAGGAGTTGATGAGGAGATGCCCACATCACCAAATAGAAAAGTGGGAGTTGGTGAAATGTTTTGTACGGGGTTTGGATGACACAACTTGGAATCGTCTTGAGTCAACAAGCAATGGAACACTCTTGAGCAATCACAAAGACGACGATTGGGAATTCTTGGAAAGAATGAGCAAGCGGTCTAAAGAAAAAGAGTCGGCCGACCGAGCAAAAAAGCACCCTACCTCAAAGTCTTGGCCCGATCGTGATGCAAGTTCTAAGGATCGGATTGATACGTTGGAGCGGGAATTGGCCCGCATGAAGAAGAAAGAAGTGGGTGCGGTACAATATAGCGTATGTGAAGAATGTGGTGACATTGGTCACCGAACCGAGAATTGCCAAGCCACCGCGGATGTGAATCAAGTGTATGGAGACCGGAGCCAATACGATATGAACTCCAACACTTACCACCCCGGGTTGAGGAACCATCCTAACTTTAGGTATGGTAATGCCTCCAATCAAATAAACCCGAATTTCCAATCGGGAAATCAAGGTGGGTATTCGCACCAAACTCGCCAAGGAGGTAACCAAGGGGGTTACCAAAGGAATTACCATAATCAAGGTGGTAATGGAAGCGGGTCGAACAATCAAACCGGTGGCGATGATTTGGGTGCCAAAATGGATGCTTTGTTGAATATGCAAAAGGAATCTCAAAAGACAAACGAGATTCGGGACAAAGCACATGACGCATTGGCAAAGCAAGTGGGCCAACTCGCGGAAGAGATGGCTCAAATGAGGGGAAGCATGGGAAAACTTCCAAGTGACACTACAGTTAACCCGAAGCATCAAGGTTTTAGCACAAGCAATGTGAGGAATGCACGCGTTAGCGCGGTAAGTATTCTTTTAAATGATGAAGTTTGTAGTGTTGAAAGCATTCCACCACCACAATTTGTTGATGGTGTAGTGGAAAATATAGGTGAAGGGCCGGAAAGTGAAAATGAACACGAAACGATTTCACAAAGTAAAAATGAAAACATAACTAAAAATTCTTTTTGTGAAAATTGTTTAAATCAATTTAACCTGCTTAATGCATCGAAAAGTGAAGAACGGTGCCCACCGAAGGACGAGGGGTGGGAAAATTTTAAGCAAGCTAAAATTAATTTACCGTTACTAGATGACATTAAAAAGGTTCCGGCTCATGTGGAATGCTTAAAGGAATTAAGCATCGAAAAACGGCACAAAAAATTACCCGAACCGGTTGATTTGATATCTCATGTGAGTGCCGTTTTGTTGAGTGCCCTTCCCCAAAAAGCTCAAGACCCGAGAGATCCTCTTATTCCAATTCAAATTGGAACATTTAAAATTGAGAGGGCGCTCCTCGATCTTGGAGCTTGTGTGAGCATCTTGCCCGGGAGTCTATACGACCAATATGATTTTGGTCCATTGAAAAAGTTTAACACTCCCGTGGTGTTGGCTGATCAGACTCCCACGCATCCAAGGGGGATGGTGGAAGATGTGATTGTGAAGGTAGATGATTGCTACTACCCAGTTGACTTTTTGGTAGTAGACTATGTTGGATGTGTTGAGGACACCCAACCGGTAGTTATACTGGGTAGACCGTTCCTGGCAACTGCTAATGCCATAATAAATTGTGCAACGGGAACGGTAAGCATGAAGTTTGGGGACCGGGAGTTAAATTTAAATGTTTTCCCAAAATTTACTAACCCGCTCGGTGAGGATAGGTGTCCTAAAAAGGACATGAATCCAAACAAAAAGGTGTGTGCTATGGTTGGTAGGTTTAGAGAAACAAAGAAGAAGACGGTCAAGAAGAAGAAGAAAGAAAAAAAGTCACCTCTAGAAAAGAAAACGGAAGAGGAGGTGAGGAAGTTTGGACCGTTTGGCAACAAATGGTATGAATCACCGGTGGGTGATTTCGAGGAGTTTGTGGGCGACAAGCACTCCATTCGACCACCATGAGGTGGTAAGTTAATTGTTGTTGTATACTTTTTTTTATAGTTAGTTTTAGTTAGTTTTAGTTTTTCTCCGTAGTTTTGTTGTATAATTTTGCTATTTCGTTGTTATTTATTTTCGCCTAGTTAAATGAACGTTGTGGGTGTGTTCCCTATATAACCCTCACGAGACCTACTCGTCCTCCCGAGCTATCGGGAGGTTTAAAGGGCTTGCGTGCATATGCTAAATGCCGCCGTGATTCCTACGAAAGTGAGTTAGGTTTATTGTTGTTGTAAATTATTGTCCACATAAATCGAAGTGAAATAACACATGGCTTGGTAATATGTTTAATAAAAAGGGTAGAACTAGGTAACTAACAAATTTTGATGGTTGTGAGAAGCATGCTTCTACACAAGGATTAGAATTTGTAGGTACAACATGTTCGCGGGACAACCGTTTTTATAAAGAGGCGAAGGAGATATGAGTATCAAGCGACACAAATCAGGTGCATGTGTTTCCTTTTACTTTGATTCTTAGTTAGGAATAAGTGGATTGTACATTGTATTTTATTTTCCGGGGTGAGATTTTGGGAATGTTAGACGTGTCACATCCCTTGTGCGTTTTAAAACTCTAGTTCTTGCACATTGAGGACAATTTTTACCTCAAGTGTGGGGATGGGGGAGTAGTAAAAGTTTTAGATTTTGACCCGTTCATTTAAATTCTATACATTGAGGACAATGTTTACCTCAAGTGTGGGGATGGGGGAAAATTTCAAAAAATTTTCAAAATTTCTTGTTTAGAAAGCGATCTTAAAAGCACAAGTAACCAAGTCAACGAGGGATGTCACAACCCATTTGGTCTTTTGTCATGGTCAAGTTCAAATTAATAAGCATAACGGGTATTTAGCGGGTGGTTATTTGGGAATAATCCGCCTAAGGAACTAGCAATTTATGCATATCACATATCATACCTTATACGTGAGGTTTGAGCCACTTTTATATCATAGATTTACATTTACATGTTTCTTTGTTTGAGTGGACCATTAGTCGCGTATTGTAGAACTTGCAACTTTTGATACGTTTGAGACTATAGACCGAATACAAGCACGGGAATGATTAAGGCATTAGGTAAACCTTTTCTCTTAAAACCATTTATCTATCCTTACCCGAACAAATTCCCTAGTCGCCCATTTTGAGCCTAAACCTTTCGTTTGACCACCCTCTAGCCCATAACCCTTAAATCTTTTTCTTTTAAACCCGTGTGATGGAAATTCGATTATAGGAGTCATATTTGTATAGTTATTCTTGATTGAAAAAAAAATCAGAAAATATTGTGAAAAAGAATTGAAAATCGTTGAAGAAAAACACAAAAAGAAGTGTTAATAGTTGTTGAATAAAAGGCGAATGTTGTTGCCTCATATTTGGTGTTTTTAGTGAGTTTGGTTAGAATAGTCAATTGTAATAAAAATCGAATTTTCATCACCTTAACCACTTTAAAATATCCTAACTCCTACCCTTAGCCTAGCCCCGTTACAACCCTCATAAAGACCTTATGACTTGTGCTTAGTGTTTGTGATCAATAGTGGAGAACGATTGAGTTGCAAGCCTATGCGGGTACGTGTTCTAATCGGTTTTGAGCGATTAATTGTTGAAATGCTAATACATTATACACATTAGCCAAATTATAAGCCGAGCGGAGAGCACATTGTGAGGGATATGCATGAGTTGTTAGTTTTAAGGGCGGGTTAATCTTGGATAACCATTATTATATGTGATTATTCACTTAACCGGTAAATATGTGAAAATTGTAAAAGGTTTGAACTTTTGTATGACACTAGACCTTAACCTTTGTCTCGAGAATGGGATGTGTATTCGTTGTTCGACCCACGTAAAAGTGAAAAACAGATTTGCTTGAGGGCAAGCAAAAGACAAGTGTGGGGATGTGATACGTGGTTGAAAAACCGGTGATCGTTTATGCTTAAGTTGATGTTTTACGTAGCTTTTAATCGTGAATAGCCTACTTTTAATGGTATTTGTGTTTTACAGGTCTAAAAGAGTTTAAGGAGCTAATTGGGAGCTAAACGGAGCACCGGGAGCGAACGAGATCAACCGGGGATGTGAAATGAACAAAACCGGGTTAACCACGAAGATTAGATGAATATTTGGGGGATGTTAATGGATTTAAAATGAATATATTGGAAGATGACATGATAGAGGGCTGAATTACGAGTACGTGGGCGAAAACGGTGAGTAAAACGGAGCTATAACGAAGAAGTTATGAAGAAAACAGTTTCGGACAAAACTGGAAAAACTAGAGGTCGTCGCCGACGGGCTCTAGAAACACCCGTCGGCCAGAAAAACGCGTATACAGTCAGTTAAGCCGTCGGATGGTTTCAGCACTTAGGGAGGCCGTCGCCGACGGGCCCCAGGCCGTCGCCGACGGGCAGCGGATCTCTGAAACGCGAATTTTATTTATTTGGGTGATGGGAACGGTTCTAAGGGGTGGTTTTTGCATTGATTTCGGGGAGTTACACTTGTTTTGAGTTTGAAACTTGATCTTGGAGCCATCACCATCCATCAATCACCTACCATTCATCTACAATTCCATCTATCATCAACCTACAACCGGAATCACATTCATTCATCCCCAATTCACCATCAAAACCCTAATTCATCCAATCCATCATCCTTTTCACCATCATCATTCCATAAACCCTAACTTTCCATCATTCCTTCATCCTACAAGCTTCAAGATGACTCCATCCGCATTCCAAGCATCCGGTGATCAAGTTGCATCAACCATGAGCGGCTAATCATCTCGGTTTCACCCCGGTGTAGGTAGTTGTTAATTTTAGGGTTTCAATTTGTTCTTGTTTCATCTTAGTGACAATTTGTATTTGGTTTTTGAAACTTTTGACAATAGTATTACATTTGTTACGAATTCGTGAATTGTCGAACGATGTTAAAAGTTATGACTTTGCGAAACGGTGATATGTAATTGTACGTTGTCGTTGTTAGGATTTACTTGTGTTGATTACAAAGTGTCTTTTTGTCCGTTCTTCGGGGCGTTGATAGTTAGTAGCACCTAAGTCACGGTACACTAAATCCGTTAATCGAATGCATTTGAGTTGAAACTAAAACTTGTAGAAATCCTAGGCTAACAATTACCGAAACCGGGTGTGATTCCTTTTTATAATTATTGTTCTAGTAACCAAAATTCTTGCAATCGTTAATTAGTAGTTGTTACTCATTTTCATCACATCATCTAGTTTAAAAATCATATTTTCCAAATAAACAAAAACACAAAATTATTCTAGTAAGCTTCATAATCGTGACACAATTGTTTAATTCATTTGAATCCATACACAAACCACATACTCTTCGTGGTTCGACCCCTTACTACCACTAACACATTGTTAAGAGTAATTTGGGCTTATAAATATTATCTTTGACCGGAGCGCGACACTTCGATCAAGGCTTTGGATAGACAGTATGAGGAATACAGTGGTACTCGAAGTAGGACCCACTCTGCATCACATTCAAAGCCCAGGACACATTCTGAGGCTTATAACAAGCCTCCTCCCAAAAAGAATGGACCCAAGAAAGACGGTGATGACCGTCAGTCCACCAACAATCAAAGTGACCCATCCCAGCATATAGTACTGCATCAAGGACCCCGTAACAAGGGTTGCACTTACAAGTACTTCGTGTCTTGCAAACCCAGAGATTTTACTGGGGAAAAAGGGGCCGTCGACCGTATGACATGGCTGGATGAAATGGACACGGTGGTGGATATCAGCGGGTGCGCTGAAGGGGATATAGTTAAGTATGTGTCACAGTCCTTCAAGGGGGAAGCATTGGCATGGTGGAGATCTCTAATGAAGGCCTCCGGAAAGATCCCGTTGTATAGCATGACGTGGGATCAATTCATTGCCCTGATTAAGGAAAACTTCTGCCCTCAACACGAGGTGGAGAAGATAGAATCCGACTTTCTATCCTTGGTGATGAAGAACCTCGATTGTCAAGCTTATCTGACAAGCTTCAATACACTGTCTCGGCTGGTTCCCTACCTGGTAACCCCGGAGCCCAAAAGAATCGCTCGCTTTATTGGTGGTTTGGAACCCGAGATCAAGTCCAGTGTAAAAGCTTCTCGGCCAGTTACCTTCAGGTCTGTAACTGACCTTTCCTTATCCCTCACTCTGGATGCGGTCCGGCAGAGATCGCAGAGGAATAAGGTGGCCGAGAAGAGGAAGAGTGAAGATGATAGTTCGCGAAGATCGAATAAGAAACACCGTGGGAACGGTGATAACAAAAAGGGATCTGAGTCGAGGAAGGATGGGCATAAGTCTGATGAGAAGCCCAGGTGTAAAATTTGCAAGAAGCAGCACTATGGAAAGTGCAGACTGGAGTCAAGCTCTCAGACTCAGTCAAAACCATTTGCTTGTGGAATTTGCAAGTCCACGGACCATAAAACCCTGGATTGCAAAAAGATGAAAGACGCAACGTGCTACCGTTGCAATGAGAAGGGGCACATCAAGACCAACTGCCCAAAATACAACAAGAAGCCTGAGGAGGCTAAGAAGACTAATGCCAGAGTCTTCAGAATGGACGCGAAAGAAGCTGTGCAGGACGACAATGTCATAACAGGTACTTTCCTTGTAAATGATGTCTTTGCAAGAGTACTTTTTGATTCAGGCGCAGATAAGTCTTTCGTAGATCATAAGTTTTGTAAATTATTGAATTTACCTGTCAAAACCTTAAACGCAAACTATGAGGTAGAATTAGCAGATGGTACCATAGAAACCGTCTCTACTGTGTTAGATGGATGTGTTATATCCATTAAGAACCATTCTTTTCCTCTGTCTCTACTTCCGTTTAAGTTAGCCGGTTTTGACATAGTTCTGGGTATGGACTGGTTATCTCATAACCAGGCCCAAATCGTCTGTAACATGAAGCAAGTAGTGATAAAGACTCCGTCTGGTGAGTCACTTACCATTCGGGGAGATACCCAATATGGACTACCTGAGCACGTGACTATGCTCAAGGCTTCAAAGTGTTTGAAGAAAGGGTGTGTCATCTACATGGCACAGGTGATTATTGATGAGCCCAAACCGAAGTTAGAAGACATCCCTTTCATTTCTGAATACCCAGAAGTGTTTCCTGAAGATCTACCTGGTTTGCCACCAGATAGACAAGTTGAATTCAGGATAGATATCATCCCCGGAGCGGCACCAGTTGCTAGGGCACCATACAGATTGGCACCCACAGAAATGAAGGAGTTGCGGACGCAGCTAGATGAATTACTGGCTAAGGGTTTCATTCGACCGAGTTCATCTCCTTGGGGAGCGCCAATCCTGTTTGTCAAGAAGAAGGATGGGTCGATGCGTCTGTGCATCGACTATCGCGAGCTTAATAAAGTCACGATCAAGAATAGATATCCATTGCCCAGGATCGACGATTTGTTCGATCAGCTTCAAGGGGCAAGTTACTTCTCAAAGATTGATCTGAGGTCAGGCTACCATAAGTTGAAGGTTAAGGATGAAGACGTTCACAAGACTGCATTCAGGACTCGCTACGGTCACTACGAGTTCCTAGTGATGCCTTTTGGGCTCACTAATGCACCAGCCGCGTTCATGGATCTCATGAATCGCGTCTGCAAGCCTTACTTAGATAAATTTGTTATCGTCTTCATCGATGACATCCTTATTTATTCTAAGAATCAAGCTGACCACGAGAAACACCTTCGATGTATTCTCAAACTTTTACGTCAGGAGCAGCTCTACGCCAAATTCTCTAAGTGTGAATTTTGGCTACGAGAAGTCCAATTTCTTGGACACGTGGTTAGTGAGCGTGGTATCCAGGTGGATCCCGCTAAAGTTGAAGCTGTTATGAATTGGCAAGAACCAAAGACGCCTACGGAGATACGTAGCTTCCTGGGATTGGCAGGATATTACAGACGCTTCATTGAAAATTTTTCAAGGATTGCTGCACCCCTAACTTCACTGACCAAGAAGAAAGTAAAGTTCGTTTGGGGCCCTAAGTAGCAAGAGTCCTTCGATGTTTTGAGACAAAAGTTGAGCAACGCTCCTGTGCTTACATTACCTGAAGGCGCTGAAGAATTTGTAGTATACTGTGACGCATCACACACTGGCATGGGGTGTGTGCTTATGCAGAAGGGCAAGGTTATTGCCTATGCATCACGGCAGTTAAAGGTGCACGAAAAGAATTACACCACCCATGACTTGGAATTGGGTGCCGTTGTGTTCGCACTAAAACTGTGGAGGCATTATCTTTACGGAATCAAGTTTGTGATCTATTCTGATCACAAGAGCCTCCAGCATCTGTTTAATCAGAAAGAATTAAACATGAGGCAACGCCGTTGGATGGAGACCTTGAATGACTATGATTGTGAAATCAAGTACCATCCCGGCAAGGCGAATGTAGTCGCCGATGCCTTGAGTCGGAAGGAAAGGGTTAAGCCCATCCGAATCAATGCCAAGCGCATGGAAATAAAGAACAGTTTGATAGAAAGGGTGTTAGCTGCACAGAAGGAAGCTGTGTTGGAAGCTAACTATCCTAATGAAAAGTTAGGAGTAACTGAGGAGCAGTTAACTCTTAGCAAAGACGGAATTCTGCGATTAAATGGACGAATATGGGTTCCAATTTTTGGAGGACTTCGTGATGTCATCCTCCAGGAAGCCCATAGTTCCAAATACTCCGTTCATCCTGGAGCTGATAAGATGTACCAGGATTTGAAGGCAAATTATTGGTGGATAGGCTTGAAAAAGTCTGTAGCCGCCCATGTAGCAAAATGCTTGACATGTGCGCAAGTCAAAGCCGAGCATCAGAAACCGTCAGGTTTGCTACAACAGCCTGAACTTCCTACATGGAAGTGGGAAATGGTAACTATGGATTTCATTACCAAGTTACCCAAGACTAGGAAAGGAAACGATACGATATGGGTTATAGTTGACAGACTGACTAAGTCAGCTCATTTCTTACCCATCAAGGAGACTTATAGCTCCGATATGTTAGCCCAGTTATACGTTGATAAGATTGTAGCCTTACATGGCATACCTGTAGCTATTATCTCTGACCGGGATACTAGGTACACGTCACACTTTTGGAAGAGTTTCCAGCAATCTTTGGGCACACGTTTGAACTTTAGTACGGCTTATCATCCTCAGACTGACGGTCAGAGTGAGCGTACTATTCAAACGTTGGAAGACATGCTGCGTGCATGTGCGATCGATTTGGGAGGTAGTTGGGATAAGAACTTACCATTGATCGAATTCTCCTACAACAATAGCTACCATACCAGCATAAAGGCTGCGCCTTTTGAGGCATTATACGGTAGAAAGTGTAGATCGCCAGTTTGCTGGGCGGAAGTGGGAGAAGTCCAGTTATCAGGACCAGAGATCGTGTTCGAAACAACGGACAAGATTGTCCAGATTCGTAACAATCTCCAAGCTGCCCGGAATAGGCAGAAGAGTTACACTGATCCAAATCGTAAGGATGTTCATTTCGAAGTGGGTGAAAAAGTCCTACTTAAAGTCTCGCCCTGGAAGGGGGTGATGCGATTTGGTAAGAAAGGCAAGCTGAGCCCGAGATACATAGGACCTTTCGAGGTTATCGAACGTGTCGGGTCAGTTGCCTATAAGTTGAACTTACCAGAAGAGCTCAGTGGAATTCACAACGTGTTCCACATCTGCAATCTAAAGAAGTGTTCCGCTGACGAGTCACATGTCATGCCACATACAGATGTGCATATAGACGCGAGCTTAAAATTTGTTGAAAAACCTGTGTCGATTGAAGATCGACAGGTAAGGAAACTTCGAAGGAAGCATATACCTTTTGTTAAGGTCAAATGGGATGCCCGTAGAGGTCCTGATTATACGTGGGAGGTTGAATCCACGATGAAAGAAAAGTACCCTTACTTGTTTCAGTAAATCTCGGGTCGAGATTTATTTTAAGGGGGTGAGGATGTAACACCTCGGAAATTCACGTCCTATAATGTGTTGACACGTGTCATAAAGTTTAAACGTGTGAAAGAAATATTATGGAAGGACTAAAGTTGACAAACGTGGAAAGTATGTAAATATACTTATTCTAAGTGTCAACTGTGAATAAATATAATGTACATTAACCCTACACGATGCTCATACCTTCAAACGAATAAATCATGGATCATACGAAGCTAAAAGTGAGAGATTACAAACTACAGGGACTAATTGTGTCAACATGTTTAATTTATACCTCTGAGTGACCTTTTGATGAACCCGAAGCTTTGTAACTGTTAATTATGCTCACTAGAATGCACGACATAAATTTCATAAGGTTTCGTTATCGTATGAGCAAGTTGTGATCAAATTCGTGTGCGAGGGGTTAAAGCGTCAACAATAAAAATTAGGCCTTTTTCGGGTAACAATAAAGTTAACCGAGGACTAATCAAAGTAGGTAAATGTCTTGAAGCCCTTATACGTCAATTACGAGGGCTCAAAATGCAAGAAACAAGAGTCTTTACAAAGTTTGAAGAGACAGGGACTGAAACTGCAATTTTGAAAAGTTTGTGTTTTCTGGTCTGGCACGCTCGCGTAGCGCGAGCCCTAGGGCTCATGCAGTCGCGCTACGCGACTGCCTCTTCTGATCAGCCAGCTCCGATTTCTTTGGGGACTTGTCTGCCTTTGCATTTGTGAGCGATTCCAACTCGATTTTTCACCTCACTTGGCCCCTAAAACAACCCCTAAGCACTAGCAACACCTGTTGATTGATTGTGGGCACTCATAGACTTATTTGTCAAGATCTTATGGTGAGTGAAACCACTATATAAGGCCCTTCAATGTCACAACCATTCTCACACCTTCTCTGCATTATTGGATTGATTCTGGAGCTCAAGCTTACTTCCTAGTGATCAAATCTCGTGCATAGAACCTCAGTAAGTATTCTAATCTTTCCCTAATTGCTTTTAGCTTAGTTAATTAGCTAAAAGTCAAACCGTCGTAATTACGGTTTGACTTCGAGATTAGTCAATAATGGCTCAGTCATATCTCGAATTAAAAGTAGTTATAGGTTGGTATTTATGTGGGTAATGAAACCCCAAAAGGGTTTCCCCTGATCACCATCCTAACCAGGTCAAATGTCGGGTCAAACGATTAAGTAAAAAGTCAACATAATGCTTAAAATGTCATTTATGCATAATTAGCTATCTAGAACATGTATAACCTGTTTGATCATTGTTGTGACTTAGTAATTAGTGTTAGAACATGTCCAAACATGTTCAGCCCGACTATTTCCTGTTTAGACCCGGTTCGGTACCGAAAGTCGCATAGTTTGACTTTTACTTTGACTTTCAGTTCTGACCCGTTTAGGCATATTTTAGAAATGCCTCAGAGCTTTAATTGGACTAGGATACATGTTAGAACAACCCTCTGTGATTATACACCTTGGTTCACTAGTTATCCAATTAATATGCATATTTCCGTTAATTGCTCATACGTTGACCGTTATGCCCTTATTACCTTAAAACGTGATTTATGAAAATGTAAAAGTGTAGAAACATTAGTTACTGATATATAGACTTGCATGCAAAGTTTACATCAGTTGGACTTGTAGATTAAGAGTTATGCTCATTATCGCAAAACTAATGCTTTATGTTAACATAATGGCGTAATTAGCGTATAGCCTAGTTAAACATACTTTTTGGTATCAAATCTTTTACCCACTGATGTAATATATTATTTTAAGATTTTTAAAGATTGTTAATTAATTTTAGGCTGAGCATAACTCATAGTCGTAGGCTTAATTCGGTAATTGTCGGTTTTGCCCTTACGGGCCATAAAATGAGTTTTACACATCGAAACGACTCCAAACCTTTTGCTACTGATTAGTTATGATAAGTAAAGTATTTTAAGCCTTCTGTAAATATAAAAATATCAGATTTAAGTATCAAGCCCGGTAATGGCCTTTAATCGCCTTAATTAGCGTTTTAACGCATAGTATGTTTTAAAATCATATTGGACATACCCGGGTTGATACCTACTGATATAGGAGGCAAATTATAATATTTTAACAGTAAGCAAAGGTTGATAAACTCAGACTTCAGTTTTGAGCTTTTCGGCTTATGTGAAATTACCGAAATACCCCTACGGGGCCTAGTTTGGTTAAAAATGATAAGTTTCACATATATGCCTTAGCCTACTGTTATAACCCATAAAAATGAGTATGTTTTCTGTTTACATCAGACCTGTAACTCAGTTAAACATTTAAACTCTTTTACAAACCTTAAAATGACCAAACTACCCCTACGGGGCATAGTTTGTGTTTAAACTAGTTCGGGGCATAACGAAAGACATCCTACTGATGTTACAACATATTTGAAGCATATTAACTTAGGAAACCTGTATATGGCTCTTATGGATACCCGTTACGCATATTACGCGTTCGGTTCGGTTTATGTAACAAGTTTACATAAATTAGCCGAAACGGGTCAAACCTTAACGGCTTTATCTCAAAATCCAGAATGTGAATAATAAACCCATATTAAACAAGTATTCAAACTTGTCGGGTCAGAATCACATTCTATCCGGTCTTCGCTTAATCATGCGTACGAACCGTATCTTGAAACTAGCCGGTCTAAGCTTAAGCTTAATAAAAGACCCGTTAGGATTCTAATAGGTTATATTAAACCTTCGTTCCAGATTAGGAGAAACAGTAAAAGCTATGTGCATTCTGCTTATTGTGATTTATACTTGCATCAGGTAAATACTTTTAACTTATTTTCCCTATACGGGCTTGGGTTACGGTACATAGCGTACCGCTTGATCGGGCATCAAATCTCCACGCTTAGTGGGTAGTTGAATAATTTGATCGGCTCGTTTTAAACAGATTTGTTTACTTTACAGCCTTTGGGGGGTTAATGACCATGTCCCGGATATCCCTGGCATCATCTTACGAGATGGCCACGACCTGAGCACGGGGTGTAGGCGTACTCCCGTGTATAACTCACTTAAAGTGGTGTGTCTATTGATCTTTAACCCGGATACGTTCCGAGCTACTGAACGCATAAGTAACATGTAATTCGTTCACAAGATTATAATATTAAATAATTCTCCCAAGTTAAATAAAATGATTTATGCCACGTGCATCCAAACCAATTTTCAATCATTTTCCAAAATGAGTCAGTTGAATGTATTTACCAGTGTAAACTGACGTATTTTCCCAAAAAGACTGAATGCAGGTACTAAACGAAATTTGGCTGGATTATCTCTTAAGCATCAATAAAAGTCTCGCAAGCTTAGGATGCCAGAAGTCTGTTGAACCATAAATGTTATTTTGTTTCGATCCGTTCTGTGGATAAACACCGGATATTGTGACTTTGATTACAATAAATAAATTTGGTTGTATATTGTTTTTAAATTGCTTCCGCTGTGCATTATTATATTGTGTTGTTTGACTATTATGTTGCCAACCACGTCACGATACTCCCCCACCGGGCCCACCGGTGACACGTGGAAATCGGGGTGTGACAATTAGTATATTCTCCTTCAAGGCATGTGAGGACATAGGGAGCATTAGTATATTCTCCTTCAAGGCATGTGAGGACATAGGGAGCATTAGTATATTCTCCTTCAAGGCATGTGAGGACATAGGGAGCATTAGTATTTTCTCCTTTAACTGTGTCGATTACCCTCGACTGTGTCGATTAACCTCGACTGTGTAAATTTCCCTTGACTGTGTCGATTACCCTCGACTGTGTCGATTACCCTCGACTGTGTCGATTTCCCTCAACTGGGACACCGAAGCACTCAAGAGGTCACATAAGGACCATGAGTGGGGCTCGGCCGTACCCGTTAGATCTAACCCTCGTCCCTAATTTAGTATTAATGGCATCTCAATATCTAGTTTAAGCTCACATGATCTAGTATTTTCTAGGCTTTTCTTAAAGCTCATCATATTGCACTCACCACGAGTGCTTCTCGTATTCTCAAATTATATTGCACTCGGTTCTCGTTCTCACCAAGAGTGCTTCTTGTATTTTTACCCTTTGTAAAAATTATAATATTTGTAACATGTATTTCACCCCCGAGAGTTATAAAACCAAAAACAGTTAGAGAAAAGGGGGAGCATGAACTCACAACTTTGCGTTCCTTGCGTCGTAAACTTCACCGGATTTGCTTAATTAACGTCGTAACCTATACGCGTTTTCTTAATGTTAGTTACTAGACTTGTGTCGCACAAGTACAGTCACTATCTTTTGTGTATATATTTTCTTGTGTTAAAAATATTTTATATTTTTAACTAAATGTCTTACTTATATTATTTTCTCAAAAATAAATATAAGATTTTTGTATTTTGCACTTTGCACCCGAATTATGTATCTTGTATGTTGTATGTGTATTCTTGTATTTTTACTCGTTACAAGTATCTCCAAGTCATATTATTTTTACTCTAAAAATAATATATACCTAGTTCACAAAATAATCACATAATCACACCAGCGATAAATATATATTCTAAATATATATTCAACAAGTTTTATTTATGAAAATCCACCTCCGTATTTGGTAATTTTGTAATAAAAATCATGGCGAAGTTTATATTCTGAAAACAAGTCAAAATATATTTATAACACTTGTCACAAAAATATTTTCTAGGTGTTATTTTCTAGAAAAATTTCGCCAGAGTTTCCTCTGTAACTGGAGGTGGCCACGCTTACTAGCGTATCATTTTCTTTTTCAAAATTTAATCAACAATTTTCCCAACATCAACAAACAATATTTCAACATCAACTAGTCAAAAATATACATAAATCACAAACACACGAACTTGCAAGTTGTGTAAAAATACGTAGTAACTTTCCAATATTTTTAGTAGATCTCGTTATCTTTAAAAATAACTTTGTTTTCTCAAAAACTTTACTTTTAAGGAATTTGAAGTTTTACAACTTCTAGTCAAAATCTACGAAAATATTTCTTTGTTAAATCTTTCGTTACACAAGTGTTTTACACACTTGTTTAGTCACTACATTACTTTTAGTTTATGAAAAACTCGTCTTTTAAAACATGATTTGCATTTTACACTTGGTTCTTCGAAAATACCACTCGTAGATCTATAGATCTACTAGTTTTGAACTCCATTTCACAAGAAAAATCACTTTTACACAAGTTCATGTTCACAAGTAGTAGGGTTCATCATCTTACCATTTTTACACTTTACATAACACTAGTTCATGTCTCATGAACATGACCTAGTCCGGTTAGATGACGAAATATTTCTACTACTAGCATTAAACAACATAAATTAATCATAACAAAACAAGTTTAACAAGTTTTACACCATTATATTTCTTTTATCCAACAAGTTCATCATTTTTATAAGACTTTAAACTTTGATCTTATATATTCATGACTTTTATCCGACAAATCTCTTATTAACCACTCTAAACAAGAACAAGAGGATGTTTTAGAACACTTACAACTAGCTCGAGGCTAGGGAAGAAACTAGACGAAAAATGGGTGGTTAATAGCGAATGGAGAAGGTCCTTCCACTTCCGAGAGCACCGAGCTTCGTTGTTGGACCCCTTACACCTTTGTGTGTATGTAATATGGTTAGAAAGGGACTTGAAAGTGGCGGTTTGGTGGTGATGTGTGGCTGCCGAAGGTAAGCAAGGAGGGAGAGAGGAGAGAAATTTTTTGTTAAGTGTGGAAGTGAATGAGAATTTTTATCCTCTAAGCTTACTTATGGACCATCTTTTGTGTTTACCCAACATGTCAAGTGCCTCCAAGATATTAGACCAAGTTAATAAAATAATCAAGAAAATGGATGGTGTGTCTCACATGGGGGAACCGTCCAAGGGATGTTTGGTTGGGTTTAAATTGCTAGTTAATAACTTAGTTGGAATATAATGAGATTAATTAGCGGTTTATGGTGCGTTATTAAATATATAGTGTGTTAGGGTGTTCGGGTACCCTAACTAGCTTAGAAAAATAAAAACATTGCTTCTAGCAATATTTTGGTGTTCCGGGTAAAGTCTGGTTGTTCGGTTAGATACCGATTCGTTAAAGTGCTTAATCACACTTTTTAGTGTCTTTTAAGTACCTTTTTGTACCCTTTTCAGTTCCCGACAGTTAGGGTAGTATTCTGGATGATAAATCATCATTTCAGCATAATATTATAGTGTCATATTGCTGATTATAGCTGAATTTAAATAAATTTTGCGCTTAAAGTGCATTTCAGGTGCTATTTAGTGCGTAATTTAGCTTCCGGAATGCCTATATTAAAACCCTTGTATGTACTCTTGGGTTTTAATGCATTCTTGACGTTGGACCTACACCTAGGCTCCAATTCTAATGTCTGACTGCTTTCTGCAGTTCTGTTGACACAATGTGTCTTACCGGTGAGTTTACTAATATTTTTGACGCAACGCTATCATAACGTAATTCTTGTAGCATATATCATGCATGAATTCATTTGTATGGAATTCAGAATTTTTTTTTTTTTGGTAAACTAGATCATGTACAGTCATTAAAGCACAAATTACTGTTCATCTAGTGTACGGAATGTACGGAAAAGTGACGGTTGTCACACCCCTCAATCTCTGCTCAAAGGTTTTAGTGAGCAGTGCAATTGCTTCAGCAAAAGCTGAAAATCTGATGATGTATCAGAAATTTCAAGATTTTGACTGTTTGATGATTGTGGATCATTGGTAGGTGTTCTTTGTGAGTTTTAGATTAAAGCTAATGATCCCCCTCTTTGAATGGATTCTTCAAATATTTCTTCTTCTCTGGGGACCAGAATGCTATATAAGTCATGTAGACTCATATTACCTAGTTCTAAGGTTGAGGACAAAGTCATGGTTAGACTTCTCCATTCTCTAGGTAAGGCTTCAGAAATTTTATATTTCTTTCATCATTTGATTTAGTTATTCCAAATTTCTTTTGCTCATTCAAAAGTTTTGTAAATCTTTGATATGCTTCATTTAATCTTTCATTTGGTAAGCTTTTGAATCTCTCGTATGAGGAAACATTGTTTGTTCTTATGTTTCTTTTCATCATTTCTCCTCCTTCACAAAGATTTTCCAACCGATCCCATATTTCCTTAGCTAATGCACATGCATCAACTTGTGAAAATATGTCATTAGGGATAGCCATTATTAAAAGTGACTTTGCCCTTTCATCTGCAGCCACCAGATCCTTGTCTTCTGGGCTCCAAAGTATTTCACTTTTGGGAGCCCGGGAGGCAGGGATTCCTGGTGATTGATCAGTTGCTGGAATAGCTAGTATTTCAGTCATTGGTACATGTAGACCCCTTTCAATGAATTGAAAGAGAGCTCGGTCATGTCCATTAAGGAAATTGACCATCCTGATTTTCCATTGGGGGTATTCATCTCTGACCAGAGTCGGAGGTTTTGACATTGAACCAATATTAAAAGCATTATTCCATGTTTGAAAGTTGGCCACGTTTAGAGTAAAGAAGACAAGCGATTGATCGTTTGAAAATGATTTATTCAATCTGCTCTGATACCAATTGTTGGTCCCAGTTTGGACTTAAAAACTTCTTTTCACGTAATATGACAAGTGATTTTAACAGATGTGAAAATAGTGTGCGGAAATAGAAATCAGACTTTCAAGAAACAAGACCTACAGAATTATCAAGTTTATATCACTTTGAAATAAAATGGTTTACAAGGTGATTGTAAGATTATTATCTATTACAAATGAATACTTGAATTATGAGGTGAAAGGACAATGGAGTTTGTAGTATGTATTGAATACTAGGGTTAACTCATTGTTCTCTTCTTGATGAGCCTTCTATTTATAGACGGCTTGAATACATGAATAAATATTTGTTTATTCATGTATATTCCCTGCAAAAACTAGCTTCTTGACATATTCATTGAATCCAATAATCAAGTTGCCTTTGTCATCATGATATCCAATAATGTCAACTTGCTTTGGTTATTGTGGCAGGATAGAACTAATTTTTAGACAAGTGGGGTTTTTATTAGAATTTCTGATAAACCACTTCATCAGAAATTCTGGTGAACAAATCATCAGAAAATCTGATGATCAGAATCGTCAGAAACTGATCAGATCCATCAGAAAGACCTTTTCTGATAATCTTCTTCAGCTCTTGATCAACTTATGATACTTTGAAGTAGATATTGTTCTTTTCAGTTGTCCTATCCGATCTTCTTCTTCTTGTTGTGATCTTCAGGACTTTTATCTTCTTCATAGATCACGCTGAATCAGATTTTCTTCAATACTTACAAATAAAGTTTCCTAATAAAAGTTTTAATTTGCTTTAATTTAAGTGTTTTTTTTTTGACACTTTAAGGTTTTATTTATTTATATTTTCATTCTAACATTATTATTGTTTTTTAAACATATAAGGCCCGTCTCCCTTTCACCACCCCTTGATGTGGTGTTTAACCCTCTTTCAAACCCTATGTTTTGCCACATCGATCCAATTGGCAAACCACAACATCATCGGGTCTCCTTGTTGGAGGAGGATGACTAGGATAGTTTGGAATGTGTTGGTCCGCTCAAGCGGACGAGGTGAAGGGAGTGTTGGGTGGGTCCATGGGTGGGGTTTTGTATTAAATAAAAAAATTAAATTAAAAAAAAGCTTAAAATGTTTAATTTTAGTAAAATAAAACCTAAAATAACATAAATTTAAAAAACAAATATATAAAATAGAAATAATACAAACTAAAAAACAAATTTATTAAAATTAAAAACATTACACAAGCCGCGCAATTAAACTTAAACAAATCAGATAATTAAACCTAATCGTCAACCTCTGAAATGTTGCAAAAGTAACCTTTTTAAAAAGAGTTGATGTAAGAATTAAATATTTTTTACTATCTTATTTGAATTTATAATTAAATAAAAATACTAGATAACGAAAAAAATAAATATAAATAATTAGTTAATTATAGTATTACGAGTTTTATTTGTTATATATATATATTTAATAATAAAAAATATAATTATTAATTAAATATAATAAAAACAGCTTAATAAATTAGATATAGTTTAAATAAAATGAAAAGTAAGTGATGAGGTAGATAATGAGGTAAATGTTTGAAGTGGTTTGGAATGATTTATTGTTGGAAGAAAAAATCGGTTTAGAATGGTGATGATTTAGAATGATGTGACATGTTGATTAGACAATCTGAATTTTAGACTACGTTTATGATTGTGGATGCGCTAAAAAGCTTATTATATACGTCATTATAATTATAATTCTCCTATATATTAAAAAGACAACCTTGTGAATGGTAATGAATAGTATACTTTTAGTGTGTATATATGTGCATGTTGTTTCAAATATATCATGTTTGTGCGTCCGGCAAAGTGGTTCTCTGTTTGTTATAAAACTTCACCCACACAGGTTCGATTCATGCCTTACTTTTTTTTTTTTGCTGAAAGGTCGGTGTTATTGTCTACCACTCTACGTCATGTTCTCCCACTCCAGCTTTCTTCCTCACACTAAACAAGTAAACATCTTCTGTACATAGAATCGCACTCCACTGCTCCAACCCTTCACCGACCCACCCCCCGCAGTTACCGTCACCGCCAATATTTTTGGATGTAACTTGGGTTCCACGTCAACAAGAGTTGATGATCTGGTTTGTGATGGAGAACGATGACTGCATCGGTGGCGATTTAACAATCGTGGCCAACCAAACGTTTTGTGATTTGGGGGTTTTCGTGATTAGGAACGAAGTGAAGTGGAGTAGGTTCAGTTATAGGGTTCTAAGGCTGAAGTTCAGGGCGCAACAACGGTGGATATGTACATCGGTTTTCTAGCAACGAAGGTAAGATCCAACACTTTTAACCCTAATTCTCCAGTTATTTGACTTAAATCTGCCATATGAACTTCCGAGTTTTGGTCTTTTCGAGATTGTTGGGGGCTAAGGTGGTCGTTTCATGCGTCAGTGCTGGCTTCGCCGGCGGAGACGAACTCTGGTAGCCGGACATCAACGGTTGATGATGGAGTCGCTGAGTGAGACGGTACTGAACCCCAAATCACTCACTAAGAAGTTTGATCTGTCAACTTTTATTTTTAAAGTTAGGGCTTAGAAAAAGTTTGATGTGTTTATATATGATATTCTTTGCCATAATTTAATTTTTGATGCCATTAGGGGCTTTTGAATTCTGCTAGAAATGGGGAATTTATCTATAGGAAATGTTATATGTTTGTTGCTTCATCTTCTATGTTGAGTGAAGGTGTTTCTAAAAGGATTCAAAATGGTTATGTAGTGCTAATAAAGATCATAATCTATAGTGCTGATTAGTCAAAAATTTCAACTACCAATTTTAATTTATACGAGTTCAAGTTTTGAAACAACAATACCACCCAAAGATGCATGCAACCAAATATTGGAAAGTCCTTCGCTATACTGATACTTTTTATGAGAAATTGAGTTTCCATTTGTTAAGAGAAAGTTTGAGTTTCCATTTTGTTTTTGGAAAATTCAGACAAGTTTTAATACAGTTAGATTATAACTTATTTTTTAGGGAAAAGTTTAGTTTTCATTCTTAGTGCAATTTCATTATAAAAATTTAGAGGTTGTTGATTGGATAAAATATTTACAGGCATTAGATTATGTGATTGCAGAAGCAAGACAACTTGGATGTCGACTTTTGTTTGACTTGGTTAATAACCTCCTGGCATACTGGCATACGAAGGCAAGACTCAATATGTGAAATGGGCATGGGATGAAGGTGTTGGCTGGAGTGCTTCGAATGACTCGTTTATCTTTGATCCATAGATTCACCTTTGTTTTAAGAATTATGTCATGGTGGTCGGTGCGTTTTACATGTATGTTCCTTTCTTATTTCCAGTCTTTACATTTATTCTCCCTTTCCCAGCTGCTACATGGTCGTATCTCTGTTTCTCCCTTTCACAAATGCACCACTTTTCTCTTCCTTTCTCTGAAATTGACAGACATCTATACTCGTTGATGATGGTTACCTCTAATTCGATGACCTACAGAGGACCGACGACGATGAAGAACACATTTCATGTGGTGGCGATTTTGTTGAAGGAAAATGGGATTGGGATCCGTATCAATTTGAGTGCTTCTGATTATCTTTAGGTGAAACAAGATGGTACGTCATTGTCGGTTTTATTGGTTTTTTTTTTTGGGGGGAATTTCGTCGAAAACCTGTTGTGCGTGGTTTGTTGCGATGAATTTTGTCATTTTAGAGAAAGTTGTTGGTGATCACAATTGCTATCTTAATACTTGATATTTTTCTTATCTTTGTAGGAAGGGTTTGAGTCAACTGAGTGTGGAATTGATATCTTCTTCTGCAACTATTAGCATACGTCGAGTTCTGCTCGATTCCTCACATCCGACACATCAATGGCTTCCCGCGACTCTGCTAGGTAATTGATAAATTGTGCACTGCAGATGGCATATAGAAGTTTTATAAACTTTTAATTTAACTGTATTCATTACATATTGTTATGCACAACTTTAGAATCATGAATTCCGAGATTAATTACGTTAATGTTGGACAATGTTTTGGTCTTTTGTTGGTAGTAGAAACCCTATTTTTGAACATTGATTGTTAAGATATCCAGTTGAAATCGTTGGTTGTAAAATCTATCTTAAAATAGAGTGTGTGGGTTACAGATCTGTGAGCGGATGAAGGTGATGTGTGCTGTTCGTGGAAGTGACGGTGGTGATGGTGCGTGGTAGTGTGACTATACGGCGGTATATTTTGCCCTTCCTGATTCACCCTGATGTTGGCACCGTTTCCACCAAACTATTTCACCAAAGGATAGAATTACAAACAGCTAGTGATTAAGGTAATTACCATAACTTTTAATATAGGTTTTTTATTTAATTAATCTTTGCAGTTAATGAGGTAAAATATCAGATATCGGTCAGGGACCGATATTTGAGATATAGGTTATCGGTGAGATGTCGGTGGGATATCGGTAATTATAATATAATGCAGAATTTATATATATAGCAATTTAACACTAATAATTCAGTGATATATCGGTGATATATCGATTAGATCGGTCAAATATCGATGATATATCGGTTATATCGGTCAATATCGCCGATAATATCGGTACCGATATTCTGACCGATATTTTACACCGATATGACCGATGTATCACCGAGATTAACTGCATAGTAACCAATCCACCCAAGAGTCAAGAAAGGGTAATTTGGTTTGCTTCTGAAATGTTTGAATTAGTTTTGCTTTGCCTTGCCTTGCCTTCAACATTCACATTGTGCCAACACCGTGTTTGCACTATGAGTACTTGACCATGTGGTTTGAATTGTAGGATTTGTTATGTATTTGGCTGTTATTGTTTGAGGCCATTACTTCATAAGAGGAACTTAACAATATTAAGTTTGTGGCTTTATCAATACCAAGTTCAATTAGCAAATAGCTGTTGCTCACACAGGTTCATGTCCTAATAATAGGATTTCTGTCTTAACAAATACGTTTGAGTATATAAAGCTAAGTTTTAGAGATCCTAATTTAGCTTTTAACTGATACATTTGAGACAAAGCTAAGTTTTAGAGATCCTAATTTAGCTTCTTTATGTAGGAACAAATATCTATTTTTAATCTCTAATGATATCAAATTTCTTTTTCACTTTGTTTAGATAATTGAAATACCAAGGTGCTCATACGAAATGACATTATAACTTTTCGAATCCTACATGTTTTCCTTTTTTTCGTAATCTTTCACAACTCTCAACACGATTGTGAGCCTAATAAAACTGATCTGGACATGTGAACTTACAGAGAATGTTACCTAGCTGTTCATCAAGTAAGTCCTTCTTATTCTACGATTATTTGCCGATAGTGATTCGATAGTGTGTGTTGATGTTTTAGATCTGGTTGAATAACATATTTTTTTTGTTTTTTGCATGATCACAATAACAGATAACCCAGTCGGGATATGGAACTTTTCTTATGTGTACAGTCTTGATATGTTCGAGGCAAAAGTTCATGGTGAATTCGGCATTGGATATTCAGATTTTGGATGATGTTAAGTTGGATGTTTTTATCTTACATGAATTTGGACAAGATAGAGATAGTTAACGTTCCACCACATTTGGATAAATTAAGAAGTAGATGTAACGTAATTTCGGAACCCATGATGAACTAATTTTGTGATCAACAGAATGAATATTCTATTGAGCAGATGTAATGTAATTACAAATTAATGTTTGTATTGTATTACATTGAAAAAATATTGTTAATTATGTACATCATCTATAAGTGCGTATCAATGTCAACGACCGTATGTATATGTTGTTGACTATAGATTTGGCTCAATGGTGATAATTGACTGAATATTAAAATATTACAATCCAAACATTTACTATTTGAGTATTTGTGCATATGTTTATTATGTGCACTCCAATTACTTCATTTATGCATGACTTCGTTTGAAATCTTTTATAGGTTGTGAACGGAATTGAGCAAACTACTAGCAAGTTAAAACTGAGAGATGACCATATTAGTAGTTGTTTCCTATTTCCCTTAACCCAGTTCCGTGGTCCACGCTTTGAGATCTATTAAGGTGAAATCCAAATGGAAACATAACTTGTGATTGTCTTTTACCAATGTGTTTTCTTTGTATATTTGAATCTTTGCCAGGATGTCTTGAATTATCCCTTTAAAGTTCACTATGGTGATTTCATGGTTTGGTGTATGCCATGGTTTGGTGTATGCATGTTCGAAAGCGAGTCGGATCGACAAATATAATACATTTTCATTTGACGGTGACGTATTTTTTTTTTCAAAAATGAGTCGTGTGAAATATAGCGTATAATTCCGAGTTACTATAACTTTTGACGCCGTCGCAACGCGTGGCGGGTCAAAATCCTAGTTATATATAATTTTAAAACTCCTTAACTATAAGCAACTTTGTAACTTTTTGTTTTGGCCACAAAGTTTCTACATGTTTTTTGTTTTTTGTTTTTAGTGGATAGTTTTCATTTGCACCCCTTTATCTTTATGTTTCTTAGTTTTTTTTTTCTTTTTTTAATGATTTATATTACAACCTCACTTTGAACTTTAATAAAATTATCTTTTTGAGTTTTTAACGAGTTTTCTGTTAAGTAGGTTATTTTTATCTACATTTCGACGGGAATTTTCGTAACGGTGTTTTTAAACCAAGCGGTTGTTTTAAATATTATTTGAACCATTTGGTTTTTTAAATTGTCCGACGCTCATCTCTAAACACACCATTGCAACATGTTTTTTATCAACGTATTAACCGACCCGTTGTAATGCATGGTCGTCGTGTGTAGGGATGAGCAAATCAGACCCGGTACCGGTACCGAATTTACCGGACCGGGTACTTTTTCGGTACCGATTCGGTACCGACTTTTGACATTTTCTGTACCGGTTCGGTTCCGGTTCGGTACCGGTATTTACCGGTTTTTACCCTCAAATACCGGTACCGAACCGTACCGAACCGGGTATATTCGGTACCGGTACCGGTACCCACTTTCAAGGATTTTCGGTTCCGGTTCTTTCGGTACCGAACGGTACCGAGCTCATCCCTAGTCGTGTGTATCTAATTTATATGTGTTTTATTGTAAAGTTTGTTCGACTAACTTGACTTTCGTATACAATATAATGTAAATTTTCCATGACCTTCGAATATACCGTCACCCGTGATTTTTTTATCGTCACGTTCACAATTTGCTTTTTTATGTGTGTTTCAAACCCGTCACGGAACGCGGAGGTAACCAACTAGTATATATTAAATTACATCACGATAGCTACAATAAGTTTGTTTACTTTTTGTTTTGGTAACAAAAAGTTTTCATTTTCTCAATTTAGCCGAGTGACATCTTGGCATTTCTTATTTTATTTTTATAAACCAAATAGGAAATATAAATAGTTATAAATTTTAAACTCAAATACTTTTTTCCGATGTGTTTTATTAGATATGTTAAATAATTTGTGTTTTATTTATTGTATACTTCTTTTAGTTTTAGAATAGTTATAGTTTTATCTGATTCTTTTTATTAAATTTATATATCAATTGTAATATATTTGGATAGGCCACGGCTTTACTCGAGTTTAATTCATAACGTAACTTTTTCGTTTTTGGAGAATATATAGTCGCATGTGTTTTAATCTGCATGTCTTTGGTTTTACTCGAGTTTCATTTATACCGTAACTTTTCTCGTAATTTGCCAATATACCGTCACATGTGTTTTTATCTATCTCTTTATGGTTTTACTCGAGTTTAATTTACAATGTAACGTACCGTCGCAACACGCATGTTACTAGTTGTTAAGAATTCAAATATATTATTTTAACTCTAAAACATAAAAAATAAATAATATAATACCATTGGTCCAAAACTAATTTCCACATGTCATGTTCACACTCTTTGACACTTTCACTGCCTAATGGCTATAAAAAGAATGCAACTAGTACACACGAAACTCAAACAATGATACTAAGCTCAAAAATGAAGACCTTTAACCTTTTCTTTCAATCACCACCATCCTCCTCCATCACTACCGTCTTCGCCATCACCACCATCATCTTCCTCCTCTTCTCCTCCACCATGGTGAATTCGACCGCCAACCTATCTAAAACCGACATGGATCTTTTAGAGTTCCCTTTAAATCTTGAGTATTTTGAAGCCGAATACTTCCTATTTGGATCCACGGGTAAGGGATTGGATAGCGTAGAACCAGGTCTAGCTGGCCGCGGCCCACCACCCATCGGCGCAAAACAGGCCAATCTTAGCCTTCTTATCAAAGACGTAATCACTCAATTTGCTTATCAAGAAGTTGGCCACTTAAGGTTTGGTCACATACATACCCTCTTAATATTTTAAACTAGTTATATAATAATAATAATAATATTGAATTAAATTGATGTTTTATTTTATTATTTGTTGATAATAAATAATTAAGGGCTATTAAGAAGATGGTAAAAGGATTTCCAAGGCCATTGTTGAATCTTAGTGCACAATCATTTGGGACTGTTATGAATGCTGCAGTTGGGAACCCATTGTCTCCACCCTTCGATCCTTATGCTAATGACCTCAACTATCTTATTTCATGCTATGTTATCCCTTACGTTGGCCTCACTGGCTACGTCGGAGCAAATCCGAAACTTGAAAGCCCTGTCTCGAGAAAGGTACTTACTCCGTATAAATAGTTGATTAGTAACACATAATATTTTATCGAATATTAACTATTCTATACGTTAGGGTGAGTAACAAAGTTTAACCATACAGATTCAATCTAAAATTCAATAGAAAAACCTTAAGTACATCTTGAATTATATAAAATATTAATAATACATTTCCTATCTATAAAAAGTAACAAAGTTTGTGACATATTATTTATGAAGATTGGTTTTAATATCGGTTTGGTTCGGTTATTCCAATTATTTATACATGTATAATGATAACTGAACCATAAAAGTCGGTCATAAAAAAATCATAAGTGAATTATCGGTTTCTTGATTAGTTTAGTCTTTTCAATTATTTCGATTATGTTTTGGGTATTCACTTTTTTCTGCTCACCCTATGTATTCAATTTTGATCAGCTTGTAGCGGGCTTATTGGGAGTGGAATCGGGTCAAGATGCGGTCATTAGGAGCCTCCTTTACGAGCGGGCAAATGAAAACGTGGGTCCATACAAGATGACTGTCGGCGAATTCACACAAAAGATATCGCAACTACGAGATAAGTTGGGCAAGGACGGGGTAAAGGATGAAGGGCTTAAGGTACCAATCGAGCCCGGGCCTGAAAAGAAGACACAAGGGAACGTGTTAGCCGGTGATCAAGATTCATTGGCATATGGTCGAACACCACAAGAAATACTACGAATAGTCTATGGAACCGGGGACGAAAAGGCTCCGGGCGGGTTTTACCCGAAAGGGGGTGATGGGGTTATCGCTAAAGGATATCTAAAGACTAAACCGTCGAGGAATTTAGATTAGTCACTTTAAAAATAGGTTTGTAATAGAACCCGTTGCTTTTTCGTTGAATAAACATTTTAGAATTTATGTTAATTAATAGGAAAGGCACAAAGAAATGAAGTTAAGAAATTAATGTGTGTCTATGCATGTTCGTATTATAGAAAAATATAGCACAATGATAAGTTAAATGAATTTCATTTTCTTTGATTCACTATTGTATTGGAATATATTTATCCTAAAAATATTCCCATGAGCATGGAGGGCATGAGGGTGGTGACTAGGGTTGTTCATGAGCCGAGTCAAGCCGAGCTTGGGCTCGGCTCAATTATAAACTGAGTTAGCTCGGCTTGGCTATGATTTGAAACCGAGCTGAAAATCTAAGCTCGCGCTCGGCTTGGTTTTAAACCGAGCTGGCTCGGCTCGGTTTGGTTTGGCTCAATTTTAAAAATAAAAATTAATACATAGCTCTCAAAATTCAGTATTCTAAAATATTATTCAATACTTTAAAAGAACATATTCAAAATAAGTTCAACCTAATACATTATAAGCCAAAATCACGTTCAACAACGCAAAATAAGTTTTATATTTCAACTAAATACAATATTTGTTCATTAGCACGACAATCAAACTTTAAATATGTCATAGATATCAAACTACAAGCCTAAATGTAAATAATAATCATTTTTTTTAATATATTATATGTATATAAAAATAAAATAAAATATATTATCAGTAAAATAATTCGAGCTAAGCCGAGCCGAGCTACCAAGCGAGCCAAACCGAGCCAATTTGGCTCCATACGAGCCGAGCTAGGCTCACTTTCTAACCGAGCCGAGCCGGCTCGGCTCACTTTCAAACCGAGCCATATCGAGCGAGCTTTTCCGAGCAAAATCCGAGGGAGCTTCAAGCGAGCTCCGAACCGCGAGCTTTTTGGACAGCCCTAGTGATGACCTGGTTGATTGTGATTGGTGGTTTTTTTTAAATGCTCACTTTCACGCCCTCACACCCCGTGTTTTTTTTTACCACACCCTCTTGCTGATGTGACTGTCACGTGAGGCTTAATGTCCCCTCTCCATGCTCTCCCACACCAAATAGTCTAAACGACGTGTCTAGCATCAAAATCATTCGCCCAAATCTCTTTCTGTTTTGTACCGAGTTTAGATTATGCATGTACCATTCCTCATGTACATGTGGCATCTAACCGTAACCCAAAACACGATGAGTTTGGGTTACATCAAATTTTTTTTTTTTTTTTTTTTTTTTTGCTAGAATGTACATAATTGCCTATTATCCTTGAACGAACATGTCAAATCTTGATGGGTACATACACTTTGAAAAACAGAGTTAAATCACATATGAACTAAATAGTGATCGTCTTCACGTGTTGCGATGGAGATGGTGATGTGTTTACAAAAAAATACATACATTATTCTGAACACAACTTGTTTCGTTACGTACCGGTACTCGGTATTGTTCATAATTAAAAAAATATGTTTACCATGGTTTCATTACACATAAGTTGTTTCATATAACCTAAAAAATAAAGTCGTGGATTGAAAGCTTATGTGTTCCAAATGAAACATGTTTTTATATATAAAAGTACCTGTATTTGTGTATGTTTTACCTCATATCTAATAAGGATAGATAATAAATAACAAAGTATTGATGATTTGCAGGTTCTGATGAAAAGGAGGAGATTATGACGAAATAAAGAATCTCAGAAGGAAAAATGAAGATGAATAAGAAGATGGAATAGGGTACGACTCCTACGCAAGTTAGAAGGTACCACACGTACCTAGCTACCGACAAAAGAGAACAAAAAACCCTGAGTGGGACTAGATTATGTTGGAGATTCGTTAAACTTGAATGAGAATTGGCTTAGGGTTTTGCATAATTCGAATAGTATTGTTCATATAATATGAATTGATAAAAACCGAATGTAAAGATATAGAGGTATATATATGTACATAAAAGAGAGACATGACCGATAACTACCCTACACATATAACTTATAATAATAATAATAATAATAATAATAATAATAATAATATCTAGCTTATATATATATATATATATATATATCGGATATATATATGTATACATATATATATCTAACACCCTCCCGTAAGCTAGATCATCTCGATGAGATGCGCAGAAGTTCTTTTAGCCGAATGAAATCCTTTGGCTGTAATGCTTTTGTCATGATATCAGCTAATTGATCTTTCGTTGCACAAAAGATAACAGTTAATTCTCTTTTCTTGATTAAATCTCTGATGAAATGATACTTAACCCTTATATGTTTGCTTTTCCCATGATAAACGGGATCTCTGGCTAGACATATACCCTCCGTCCCATTAAAAGTGTCATATTTTGAATTTTCAAAGTCTTTATTTGTAAATTTTGACCTTAAATAATTTTGTTTGTGTTAGATAATACTTGTTGAAAGTTATATGATTTGAGTGTGTTTTACAAGTGTTTTTATCGGGTTGATTTTCATCAAGTTTTATATAACACAAAAAATATATAATTAAAGTCAAAGTTTATAAATAGAGACTTTGAAAATTAAAAATAAGACACATAGTAGACTTATTGTCACAGTATATAGGGATTGAGAAATCATTTTTTTCTTGCAAGTCATCTAAGATTCCCTTGATCCATAGAGCTTGACAACCAGTTAAGGACAATGCCATATATTCGGCTTCTGTTGAAGACAGTGCCACCACCTTTTGTTTCTTTGACTGCCATGAAATAGGACCTGATCCTAGGTGAAAAATGTATCCAGAAGTACTCTTGCTATCATCCATATCTCCTGCATAATCGCTGTCACTAAAACCTACAAGACTTTTCTTTCCTCCTTTGGAATATGTAAGTCCTTGATCTTGTGTTCCTTTGATGTATTTGAGTATGCGTTTAGCTGCTTCCCAGTGACTCTTCTTTGGATGTTCCATGAATCTGCTAACTTTGCTTACTGCAAACATAATGTCTGGTCTTGTATTGGTTAAATACATCAGACTTCCTACTAGGCTTCGATATATACCTTCATCTACGAAATCTTCTGGGTCATCTTTGGAAAACTTTAGTCCATATTCCATAGGTGTGGATACAGTATTGCATTGTGTCATTCTATACTTCTCTAACAGATTTCTCATGTACTTTCTTTGAGAGAGAATGATGTTTCCATTCTCATACAGTACCTCCATACCAAGGAAATAGTGTAACCTTCCCATATCAGTCATTTCAAATTCCTTATTCATTGACCCTTTAAATTCAGTAATTAAGTGCATGGAGCTGCTTGCAATTATTAAATCATCCACATACAAGCATATCACTAATTTTCCTTCATTGGTGTCTTTAATGTATAACGTGTGTTCGTACGCACATTTTCTAAACTCATGTTGCATGAAATATGAGTCTATACGACTGTACCATGCTCTAGGTGCTTGTTTTAGACCATAAAGAGCTCGTTTGAGATGACATACCTTTCGTTCTTCTCCCTGCTTAATATATCCTTGAGGTTGCTCTATGTAGACTTGTTCATTCAGTTTTCCATTTAGAAAGGCCGTTTTAACATCCATTTGATGAAGATGCCACCCATATTGTGCAGCTAGAGCTAACACTAATCGAACTGTTTCAAACCTTATTACTGGTGCAAATACTTCTTGATAATCTATTCCATACTTTTGCTTGTATCCTTTCACTACCAGCCTGGCTTTGTATTTGTCCACATTCCCTTTTTCATCATACTTTGTTTTGTAAATCCATTTTACTCCTATTAGCTTTTGATGTTTTGGTGGATCCACCAGTACCCATGTTTGATTTTTGTTGATGGATTCTATTTCTTTGTCCATTGCTTCTATCCATCTCGAATCCTTACTCGCCTCTTCATAAGTTGTCGGATCTGTGCTTATATAGAGGACAAAATTCACCACTTGACTTTCATTGTATTTTTGTAATACTTCTGCATTAGTGAGTTTTCTGGTATTACGGTATACATTGCTGATGCTTTTGGTCCGAATGACTTCATGTTCTGAGTCTGTTGATGAAGAATCATCATTCTGTTGTCGGACTTGATCATCGTTCTGCTGTTGAGTCTGATCCGTCCCCGAGTCATCAACATCTTGCTGATTATTGTTGTTTGTTTCTTGAATTTGTTCTTCACCTACCGTATCTGCAATGGAATTATTATCATCCTGTTCTCGGTCCTTATCCGACGCATCATTGTCTCGGGTTTGTCTCTCATCTTCATCAGTTATAACCAATGGTACATTTGATACTCCACAGTCGAAAACCCATCTTTTATTTTCATCAAAAATCACATCACGACTGATGATAATCTTGTTGGTTTGAGGGTTATTGATGTGTGTAAAATGCAACATATAAATTACATCAAATGAGGCATAAAACTAACCCTTTTTAGTACTAATATTGGAAAAAGAGTGTTTTTGTCTTCCTTTTGTATTTTCAGGATTAAATGAGCTCAAAAACGCAAAAGAAGCAAAAAGACAGCTAAATCCAACATAAATACAAGAAAAGGAACATTAGTGGATTGCCTGAACCCTCAACGGCACCTTCCAAAGCAAAATAGAGAAAACAGAAGGCTGAACACGCCCCGTGCTCAGCCAGCACGGGGCCGTGCCCAAGAAGCAGCAGAAAAGACAAACCTATAGAAGCTTCTATTGCCCACCACGGGCCGTGCTCAGCGGACACGGGGGGCGTGCCGAAAGTACTGCAGGCGCATTAATTGTAATTGCGAATTACAATTAATGAAGAGAGAGAGTGTCAGACGGGCACGGGTTCGTGCCCAGCGGACACGGGGCCGTGCCCAGGCTTCTGTTCAGCCTATAAATAGGAGTGCTTGGTTTCATTGCAACTCATCCCTTGGCACCACCTCTCTCACACTTCATCCACCACCCACCACCATCACAACACCATCATCCACCACCATCATCCATTGTCCATCATAGAGTGTGTGAGTCGTCTCGGGATCCAAGATTGATCGTAAGAGTTCTTGACAATCAAGGCCATGTTTGCCTAAGTCTCTTACATCACTTGGTGAAGACAAAGTGTCTAGTATAATACTTTTTATTTCTAATCTTTTGCACTTTTTATTTGGTTTTGTATTAATGAATTTAATAACTAGTTACTTATGTTGAAGGTGATCTTTCCTTATCGTTTGTCCGTGGTGTCTTGGCATTATTTTACTGTCTATATAAAATAAAGGATTTTCACCATTCATATCTCCACGGTCTATATGGAGGTATGTTGGCTACCTGGTAGGGGGTTAAGGGAACGGTTTGGTAAAGGTCTTGCCATTGTTCAGCGTTTAGAGGTCCTGCAATGGACCTGAGTCAAATTTAGTAGGACCTCCTTCAATACTTCACGGTATTGGATGGCGGGGGTCCAAACTCTTTGATCCCCTCATAAGTTAACTACTATTAATACTATAACCCGACTATTTAGGAGTGTATCCCTGCTGACTCAGACTACTTAGTCGAGGGTAACGTCACCGCCAAAAGCGGGGCCTACCACAATACTGCATTAATAACTTAATTCATTATCTTCCAATAATCCACCCCTTTAGGATTGTATCCCTGCTGACTCAAACTACTGGGGTGAGGGTAACGTCACCTTCAAAAGAGGGGCCTACTACAATAACTAAGATAATCTCTTAATTATGTGCAAAAGTGCGGAAATAATCAAAGGTTATACTAAATACGAGTCGGAACCAAGTGATTCATCTTGTCTATCTGTTTTTATTTTTATTTTTATTTTCAGCATTTTAGTTAGTTTTTATTTTTTAGTTTAAAAACATTTTTCTAAACTTTTATTTTGGTTAGACGTTGAGGATAAACCGGTACTAAAAGCTCTTGTGTCCTTGGACGACCTCGGTATCTTACCAACGCTATACTACACTCAACGATGGGTGCACTTGCCCATATGTGTGTTTAGTGTTAGTGAAATATCGTGTTTTATAAATTTAAAACTTGGCTAAAATAAGTGTTAAAAAGGGCTTAAAATATACACCTAAAATATACGACACTTCACACGCATCAAGTTTTTGGCGCCGCTGCCGGGGACACAAGGATTTTGAGAAAGTTTAAAATCGATGGCCTAATCAGTTTTTCAAAACCTTTTCAAAACGGGCCCACATTTTTCTGCATTTTAGTTTAGTTTTGCATTTACAGTAGGTTGAACACGGGCCGTGCTCACTGAACACGCCCCGTGCTCAACTAGATCAGTAAATTTAATTAAAACGCCCAGATACAGATCCTGAACACGGGGCCGTGTCCACTGAACACGGGGCCGTGTCCAGCCTCTGTTTCCGTTTTTCTTTTTGTTTTCTGATCTCGAGACTCGGTTGTGGTCTGCTGAGTGATTCTTATGGATCAATACTCAGGAGGTTACAACTACACCTATGAGGAGGATGATTATAGGGTTAATTATTGCACTAATTGTCGTAACTCACGATCGGTTCAAAATAATCGCTCATATCAACCATCCAATTCATACACCTACTATGAGGAGCCCAGGTACGAGCCATCAACTTCATACACATCCTATGAAGACCAAAGGTATGAACCTCCTCCCTCATACTCATATTTTGATGAACCAAGGTATGAGCCTTCTTACTCATACTTTGAGGAACCAAGATATGAGCAACCACCTTCATATGCTTATTATGAGGAACCATGGCGTGAACAACCCACCTCATATGAGTATTACGAAGAACAAAATTACGACCCTTATCCATCATATACTTATAATGAAGAACAATGGTGCGAACCATCTACTTCATATGGGTATTATGAGGAACAAAGGATCGAACAACCGGATTCAAGCTTAGAAAATACCGATTCTTTTTCTATAACCGAAGTGACCGATAGGATATTAGAACACATTAGAGTTATCGATCGATGTATAAAAGAAGCTCGCGCAAGGGAAGAGGAGTCCCGCGCAAGAGAAGAATTAAAAAGGGAAGAGATAACTGAAAGTGTTAAAATGGAAGAACAAATAAGTGAAAAACCGACACATGAGTTAAACAACGAAAAAGGTGAGTCCGACAACGTTAAAATTCAAGAAGAGTCTAATTTTGAAGAAATTAATCTCTTGTCACCTTCTTTTGAAAATCATTGTTTAGTACCCACTCATGCTAAGTTTTTAAAAGAGTTAAACACTAACACTAAAATTGACGAAACGGTAAGTGTTAAGTTAACTGATGATCAAACCTCACTAATAAAAGAAGACCCATTTGAAATTAACATTACACCGGTTCCATGTTTCTTTCAAAATTCGTTTATTAGTAATGTCACAATCGATAAAGATCTTTGTGTTAACATAATGCCTAACTACATTTTCGAAAAATTAAGTATTAGTGATTTTTCTCCACTTCAAATACCCATTTTTCTATCTAATCGGAAAGTAATAAAATCAATCGGTATAGTTGAAGATGTCTTGATTCAAACAAATCAAATGGTAATCCCGACCGATTTTGTCATCCTCGATGACGCTCCTCTAGTGTTGGGACGACCATTTGTAAAAACTCACGAAGCTTTGAAAAACCGGAAGTTCAACAATCTACCTCTTCAATTAGGGGCATTTAAAAGAAGTGTCGATCTTGAGCGATCAATGAAATATCCATTCGGCAATGACGACCCCCTAATTGAAGATGAGCCAGAACCACCCGATAAGGTGGGTCTAGCCAAGGACCCTTATAAACGTGGCGCACCACGGAGGCATTCCGCGGAACTATCCTTAGTTTTAGATTAGTATAACTTTTATATTTTCTAGTTTAGTTTTAATTTTCAGGAATAAAACACACTCGGGATGGTGAAGGATGATAAGGGAAGCTTGAACCAACACCCCATGCACAAAAACAGAGCCTCCCGATAATTTTTCTTCATTACAGCAGGTTCAACACTGGGCCGTGCTCAGCCAACACCACCCCGTGTTCAGCTACCCAGTACCATAAAATCTTGTTTTTAACCCATTTTAACACATTTAATCAACCTAAAAATTTATTTTTGGGACACATTGAGGACAATGTGTAATTTAAGTGTGGGGGGGATGCTAAAACCTTGAATTTTGCAAGTCCTAAATACAAGCCTTACACAAAACTCTATTGTAACCGCTAATCACCCCAATTTTTTTCAAAAATTTCATTTTTACTTGTCTAGGTTTAACTCGGGAAATTCAAGCTCTCAAAAAGGTTATATTTTTACAAATTTACAACCGATAGCGTAGTGATAAAAAGAACTAACATAAGAAAATTATGAAAAGGCATGACAAACTTATTTAAAATTCGATTATATATACTTGATCACATAAAAACCCATTCCCACAAAAGTGAGTTTTGAGCCTTTATTGAGCACACAATTCCATATCATTTGACTAAATGCTCATTTTTCGTTTCTTGTGTGAATAGCCGCTTGGTTCTTACGACTCTAGAACTTGCCATAACAATACATTCCCGGTCCTTATCAACTTAAACCCGAGTAAGTAAATGATGGAGGCATTAGGACTAACATTTTTTTTTCTACACCATTATTTTTCTTTTTCTTTTACCACCTACCCAAAAATCCCCCTAGTTAGCCCCTTTGAGCCTAAACCTTTTCGTTTCATCACCCAAAACAAAAAACCCTTTCACCCACCAAAACCTTTTTCATTTTTAACCCTTTATTTTAGTAACAAGTTCGGTTCTTCGTGAAAAAAAAAATGAAGCAAAAAGAAAATAAACAAACAAAGTAATCAAAAAATAACTTTGTTTTAATAAAAGCTTCATCAAAAATAAAAAGTTGCAAAAATACGAAAACCGACACTTGTTACACTTTTTAGCCCTTTTTCTACTAACCACTAACCCAACCACCTACATTTAACCCTAGCCAACCCTTAACCCACAAAGTCCTCTTGATATCTACAAAGGTATAAAAGTTAAAAAGGAGGAGGATTGATTTTTTTGGCAAGCCTATGGTAGGAATAAGTTCCGTGCCGCTCTCGAGTGATTCACTAAAAATACACCTTCGGCCGAGTGTGAGTGATTTCCCCGCGAGGTATGTGAACTTGTATATAAATAGAATTTTAAAAAGGCATATTATGCCCAAATAAGTAATTTCTTTTATGAACAGTTCTAATTAAATCATTACGAATAGGAGTGTAAATAAATAAAAATAAAACCCCAAAAGGATCTTGGAAATCCCGACACTCTATGACAAGCCCAAAACCTTCTCTTCTACCTATTCCATTTGGGAGTGTAAGCCAAATATTAAAGAGTTTTGCTTGAGGACAAGCAAAAGTTCAAGTGTGGGGGTATTTGATGTGTGTAAAATGCAACATATAAATTACATCAAATGAGGCATAAAACTAACCCTTTTTTAGTACTAATATTGGAAAAAGAGTGTTTTTGTCTTCCTTTTGTATTTTCAGGATTAAATGAGCTCAAAAACGCAAAAGAAGCAAAAAGACAGCTAAATCCAACATAAATACAAGAAAAGGAACATTAGTGGATTGCCCGAACCCTCAACGGCACCTTCCAAAGCAAAATAGAGAAAACAGAAGGCTGAGCACGCCCCGTGCTCAGCCAGCACGGGGCCGTGCCCAAGAAGCAGCAGAAAAGACAAACCTATAGAAGCTTCTATTGCCCACCACGGGCCGTGCTCAGCGGACACGGGGGGCGTGCCGAAAGTACTGCAGGCGCATTAATTGTAATTGCGAATTACAATTAATGAAGAGAGAGAGTGTCAGACGGGCACGGGGCCGTGCCCAGCGGACACGGGGCCGTGCCCAGGCTTCTGTTCAGCCTATAAATAGGAGTGCTTGGTTTCATTGCAAGTCATCCCTTGGCACCACCTCTCTCACACTTCATCCACCACCCACCACCATCACAACACCATCATCCACCACCATCATCCATTGTCCATGTTTGCCTAAGTCTCTTACATCACTTGGTGAAGACAAAGTGTCTAGTATAATACTTTTTATTTCTAATCTTTTGCACTTTTTATTTGGTTTTGTATTAATGACTTTAATAACTAGTTACTTATGTTGAAGGTGATCTTTCCTTATCGTTTGTCCGTGGTGTCTTGGCATTATTTTACTGTCTATATAAAATAAAGGATTTTCACCATTCATATCTCCACGGTCTATATGGAGGTATGTTGGCTACCTGGTAGGGGGTTAAGGGAACGGTTTGGTAAAGGTCTTGCCATTGTTCAGCGTTTAGAGGTCCTGCAATGGACCTGAGTCAAATTTAGTAGGACCTCCTTCAATACTTCACGGTATTGGATGGCGGGGGTCCAAACTCTTTGATCCCCTCATAAGTTAACTACTATTAATACTATAACCCGGCTATTTAGGACTGTATCCCTGCTGACTCAGACTACTTAGTCGAGGGTAACGTCACCGCCAAAAGCGGGGCCTACCACAATACTGCATTAATAACTTAATTCATTATCTTCCAATAATCCACCCCTTTAGGATTGTATCCCTGCTGACTCAAACTACTGGGGTGAGGGTAACGTCACCTTCAAAAGAGGGGCCTACTACAATAACTAAGATAATCTCTTAATTATGTGCAAAAGTGCGGAAATAATCAAAGGTTATACTAGATACGAGTCGGAACCAAGTGATTCATCTTGTCTATCTGTTTTTATTTTTATTTTTATTTTCAGCATTTTAGTTAGTTTTTATTTTTTAGTTTAAAAACATTTTTCTAAACTTTTATTTTGGTTAGACGTTGAGGATAAACCGGTACTAAAAGCTCTTGTGTCCTTGGACGACCTCGGTATCTTACCAACGCTATACTACACTCAACGATGGGTGCACTTGCCCATATGTGTGTTTAGTGTTAGTGAAATATCGTGTTTTATAAATTTAAAACTTGGCTAAAATAAGTGTTAAAAAGGGCTTAAAATATACACCTAAAATATACGACACTTCACACGCATCAGTTATACAGCTTGTAACCCTTTCGGTCTTGTTGGATAGTTTATCTCTACGTTGCTTGGGTATGAGAGCATAAGCTAGACAACCAAACACTTTCAGATATTCTACATTTGGTTTCTGTCCGTTCCATGCTTCATATGGAGTAATGTTTGGTCTAGTCTTCGTAATTGTTAGTCATCTTGACCACGCCTAAAACTTCATTATTTGCATCTTTGATAGTGCATCTGTCGCCTTTGAATGAGACTTCATACCCCTTCCGTATGAGTTGTCCTACACTTAACAGGTTATGTTTCAAACCCTTTACATAAAATACATTTGGTATCTTTCTTTCTCGTCCTCTTATCGAAATAGAGACATCTCCGCTGCCTAATACCTCCAACCGCTTATCGTCTCCCGTCCTCACCTCTTTCTTTAATGATTCATCGAGATGAGTGAAACATTCTCGGTTACCAGTCATATGGTTGCTGCAGCCACTATCGAGATACCAACAGTCGCTTTTGACTGTCTCCTCCATATTAAATATCATGAACATAGTATCTTCTTGTTCATCCCTTTCTTCATCCTTGTGAATTAACACATTATCCGATCTTTCACGTTCATCCTTCTGTTGACAAAACTTGGCAGTGTGACCAAGTTTATGGCAATTAAAACATCTTATCGAATTCATATTCATATTCCTACCCCTGTTCTTGTACCGTCCTCTTCCTGCGGATTCATTTTTAAATGTTTGTTTATATCGATCTTGGTTCGTATTTGTAACTTGAAATGCATGTTCGACTGGACTGTCGTCGTATCGCTTCAGTCTCAATTCGTGAGATTGAAGTGTCCCCATTAATTCTTCAGTGGAAACATCTCCCAGATTCTTTGTTTCCTCTATCATTATTACGACCGACTCAAAATTTCTAGTTAGGCTTCGTAAGATTTTCTCTACAATTCTCTGTTCATCTATTTTTTCTTCATTCATTCTCAATTGATTCACTATATGGGTTATTCTGTTGAAGTATTCTTCAACGGATTCACCCTCTTTCATATTCAAATAATCAAATTCACATCTAAGAGATTGGAGTTTTACAGTTTTTACCCGGCTTTCACCCTTGTATGATTTATAAAGAATGGTCCATGCTTCCTTCGCTGATCTTGCTAGAGAAATTCTTTCGAACACTGTATCGATTACAGACTGGAAAATAATGTACAGCGCTCGTTTATCCTTTTTTACAGAATCTCGATATGTTGCAGTGGCTTCTTCGGTGGGATTTAATCCCAGTTCTTGATATCCCTCATCAACAACCGTCCATAATTCCTGTGATTCGAGTAATACCTTCATTTGGATGTGCCAATGATAATAGTTTTGTCCAGTCAGTTTGGAGATCTGTGTTTGAATTCCCTGTGTTTGATTCATGTTCTTGAATCCGAGAAAAAAACTTTTAACGTAAATCGAATGCCTGTGTCTTGGATCGGATGTGGCTCTGATACCACTTTGTTGGAGATTCGTTAAACTTGAATGAGAATTGGCTTAGGGTTTTGCAGAATTCGAATAGTATTGTTCATATAATATGAATTGATAAAAACCGAATGTAAAGATACAGAGGTATATATATGTACATAAAAGAGAGACATGACCGATAACTACCCTATACATATAACTTATAATATTAATAATAATAATAGTAACAATATCTAGCTTATATATATATCGGATATATATATATGTATACATATATATATCTAACAGATTAAACAGGGTATGACCCTTAAGCTGTTAATGAGCGTACGATCCGTACGCATGTTGAAACCCTAAAAGCTGCCTATATACAATTGGACGCTAAAAAGCCCTAAAAGGAGGCTTTTGACAACTGAAGACGATTGAAAAGGTTACTCGGGAGCTGTTTGGAGGAAGAACAAGCAAAAAGACAACAAGATTGAAGATCTAGATCTGACCTCGTGGGAAGCAAAAGTTGAGCTCTCGGGTTCTATCTTTATTGTTTTCTCATCCTTAAACTTATATTTGATGATGATTTTGGTATTGATTATGCTTTTGTTCATCGTGTTCGGATAAACATCATTATAATTGTTTGGATGAGATGATCCGTAGAACTATTTGATATTTTTGTGTTTGATTTGTTTATGTAGTACGATTTTAGTAAGTTTTCTGTCGATTTAATCTTTTGATGAGTATGAGTACATGTTATGTATTGAGTGTGATGTTTTGTCTTGTGGCTGGATTGATCTTTCTATGAGGTTATGCATGTTAGATTTGATATCTCCCATCTCTAGGTTATATTGACGTCCATTAACTTAGGGCTTGAAACCTTAATCGGTAATAGACAACTAAACAACATAATTGGTAAAACGTGTAAGCTATCTACAGGAAGGATTTGAATAAAAAGAATTTGGAAATTAATTAGCGTTTTCTATTTGATCGATCTTGATTTGTTCGTAAGTCGCTCTGTTCGTAGATCGACCTCGAACCCAATCTAGAAACCCTAAATCATAAGAATCCATAGCAATTCTAAGCTTTACCCATCTAGGTCTTGAGGTGTGTCTATAGCTTTCATCCCTAGTTTTATAGGATTAAACTTAGTCGGTATTAATCCATCTTAGCACTTTATGTACTATTATCAAGTTAGTTCTTGAAATAGTTCCATAGACAATATCATTCGCCTATATCAATTATATAGCGATAATTCAATTCTGGATGGTTATATTCTCTTAACCCTTGATTTCACCTTAAAATCTTCAGTTGCATTCTTATTATTCGTGTCCAATTTCTTAGTTTAAACCATCTCTACTACATAGATTACATATTGATATATAAACCTAGTATTAGAGGCTATCGTATCCAATAATTGATGTTTGGTAACCTACCTTAGCTATACTATACAATACTAACACCAAAAGATACTCTATTGCGAATAGAACATCATTTCACATCGAGAAAATCGTAACAACGAATTCCGGTAATGGTTTTTTTGTACGATATCAATTGATTCGTCACAGTAAAGGACAAAAAAGTCTATTATATTTGACCCATTCAATAAACATATATAAATTTAAGAATGTCATGACGATGCATTCAGAGTTTTATAACACATTATATTATAGTATTAAAATAAAAAAGGTATGTAAACGACGTCACTTTATATAAAAAAACTAAGCCATGAGGTAGCTTTGATGGGATGGATGTTTGTGCTTCGATGACTTGTACATTACTATTCACAACTCGGTTTTGAGTTTAGTTTATATGATGGTGTAGATAAGATACACACGTGTACTAATTAATTAATAATCATAATTTCTTTCATGCGGATAAGATAATTATAGTTATATATGTACATTTTTTGGCATATGTTATAAACTCATTTTGTGTACTAGTATTGTGTTACCTTGATACTAGATTAACTATTGTGGAATCCCTCCTTGAGGATATAAGCTCTGCAGACTGCAGATCACAGGGTATAGGGATTAGGGTTGCATAATTACACAAACCACGCTATACTAATAAACATTATTAATAACCAATAGCTTATTTAATATATCTAACACAAATGTTTATAATATATGAATACAAATATGTTTACGCACATATATGCATATATCAATTCAAGTATATTAAGAGCTTCAAATGAGAAGAATAAAATATGTAAGAAGAGTAAGAACGATATCTAACCAATAAAAAAATAAAGTTCTTATTCGATTATATTACAAGGGTGTAATAGTAACTTACATAAATATATTAATTGATCGTCAACTCCTCTTTTTAAGCACCTAAGAGCATTCGCATTCACTTCTCCACCCCATCTTTATAATTATACCAAAAATCACTACATTTTCACACCCTTAGGGTAATAGTTTTGGATTATGGATTAGAGGTGGGTGACATGACACTGACATCCAGGGTCATGATGGTCATGACCACACCCTATAGCATAAGAGATGATGAAGATTATGGTAATAAAATTTAGTGTTGTTTGTGTTGGATATGACTTTAGATAAGAACGTAATCCAAGAATTTTTTTTCTTTTATATCTAGTAGCCATTCAACCACTATATGTTTTGAAAATACAAAAAAAATCATGGGGGTCAAGGATGATAAGACTAAAGGGAGTGGGGCGTCCTTTTGAGAGGGCGTCTTGCGACACGTGGCGTCACGTCAGATTAGAGGATTTTGAGCAAAAAAGGGGGAGTGGTGTGCGGGGCGGCTTGGGGCGTCTTGGAGGGGGGGAATTCTTGAAATTTTGTGCCAAAAATTGATTTGTGTGAGAGGAGCGGGCGACGAGAAGAGGACGCCAAGGAGGGGGACGCCCTTAGGGACGCCGATGGGGGGCGGTGTGTGCGGCGGCTTGGGTAGGGGAGACGCCCCACTCCCTTCAGTCTAAGAGGCACACCCGTGAGGTTCTTCACGTGGAACGGGGCAACACCCTCTTCAAAAGATAGGCAAGACGGTGTTGAGGCGTGAAAGAACGCCCTCCCCACCATGTAGTGTTATCATTTTGGATAATTTAAACACAACGGATTACATCTTCTTTTGTAAATGCAATTTTCAAAAGAGTAAAAAGACAAGCTTCGTGACACCCAACTTTTTTTTAACGGCAAATTTCTTTACTCCTGTCGTCTGTGGGACTTAAACTCAAGACCTCTCCCCCAAGGTGTTTAAAGATATTGTCTGTGACAATGAACCACTACCCCATTAGCTCGTGACACCCAACTTACTTCTCCTGAGACGTCCCATGTGACATTTAATGCTTGAAACAACTAATTTATCCTACTTTTATGTAACGCTATATTGCATCACATGCGCACCAAATATGGTGTTATACCAAATCATAACACCAAACATTAAAAGTTTCTTTGCAATTTTTTTTCTTAGTAAAGTTTTATATATACCCTTATCATATTTAGTTAATTATAAACATGAATATTTTTTACTAGTTCAATATATTTCAGTAATTAGCATGTATACGGATTGAGTGTTTTCATAAGATTGTTTGTTTGTGTGTTTATGTGAATTTAGTATGTTTACATGCTGCAACCCAAGTAGTGATTAAAACGGAAAATGGGTCAAGTATACTCATTGTTTGCGAAGATAAGTTCCACGAATGCGAGTGAATAGTTTGAGAGGATGGAATCACTAAGTTACCCTAAAAAGGATAAATGAAGGTGTATGAGTATGATGAATTGGAGGTTGGAAAGTAAACAAGAATTATATGCGTATGAAAGTACATAAAACGTACCTTGTCTTGGACACTATTGTTAATTGTGTTTTTCTTGGGTACTAAGTCACCCATTAGAAGTCCAAAGTAAGGAATCCAAAACCAAGATATTCTCCATCTTATTACATAATATTCAATCATGAGTTGGTTAATATCATGTTTAGATTTTTGGAGGTATGTGTATTATATATATATATATATATATATATATATATAGGGAGGGGCTCATGCGAGAACCACCCTTATTGTGAGAACCATGAGAACCAATGTGAACACAACCTAAAATAGCTAAAAAAACCTAAAAAAACCCTAAAAAACCTAACCCCCACCCCCCCCCCCACCCAAAAACCTAAACCCCCCACCCCCCCCCCCCCCAAAAAAAACCTAACCCCCCCCCCCCCCCCCCAAAAACCTAAACCCCCCCCCCCCCCAAGCTAAAAAAAACCTAAAAAAACCTAAAAAAAAACCTAACCCCACCCCCCCCCCCCCAAAAAAAAGCCTAAACCCCCCTCCCCCCCTCCCCCACCCCCCAAAAACCTAAACCCCCCCCCCCCCAAGCTAAAATGCTAAAAACTAAACCCCCAAAAAACCTAAAAAAATCTAAAAAAAATCTAAAAAAATCAAAAAAAAATCCAAAAATTTTTTTTTGATTTTTTTAATATTTTTTAGGTTAAAATCGCTACTTTTCGAACCCAGAAAAAAAAATTTTAAAAAAAAAAAAATTAAAAAAAAATTTTTTTTTTTTTTTTTTTGGTTCGAAAAGTAGCGATTTTAACCTAAAAAATATTAAAAAAATCAAAAAAAAAATTTTTTGTGTGATTTTTAGCTATTTTTATGCATTTTTGGTGTGTTCACATTGGTTCTCGCGGTTCTCGCAATAAGAGGTGGTTCTCGCATGATCTTCTCCCTATATATATATAGGGTAGGGATCCTAAAAGAAGTCCACCCTATTTGAGAAACTTGAGAAGCAATCTGGACCACACAATTTCCCTAAGCAAAAAATGCAAAAAAAATATTTTTTTTTCGCAGCTTTTTCTTTAAGGATTAATTTTTTTATTTTTTTTTTAAAAAAAAAATTTTTTTTTTGGATTTATACACATGTGTATATTGTTAATTTTTTAACTATACATATATGTATATTGTCAATTATACATATATGTATGTATATACATGTTTAAAATTGAAAAAATATGTGTTATAAATCCTAAACCTTATACCATAAACACTAAAGCTAAACATTAATGCTAAACCCTAAAGCTAAACCCTAATTCTAAACCCTAATGCTAAACCCTAAAGCTAAACCCTAATTCTAAACCCTAAAGCTAAACCCTAATGCTAAACCCTAAAGCTAAAACTAAACCCTAAAGCTAAACCCTTAATGCTAAACCCTAATGCAAACCCTAAAGATAAAGCTAAACCTAAAAGTTAAAGCTAAACCCTAATGCTAAACCCAAAAGCTAAACCCTAATGCTAAACCCTAATGCTAAACCCTAAATACTATTACTAAACGCTAATGCTAAACCCTAATGATAAACCCTAAAGCTAAACCCTAAACCATAAAGCTAAACCCTAAACTCTAATGCTAAACCCTAAATACTAATGCTAAACCCTAAATAACACTTATTTTTCAACTTTAAACATGTATATACATATATGTATAATTGACAATATACATATATGTATAGTTAGAAGATTAACAATATACACATATGTATAAATCCAAAAAAAAAAAATTTTTTTAAAAAAATAAAAAATTAAATCCTTAAAGAAAAAGCTGCGATTTTTCGAAAAAAAAAAAATTGCATTTTTTTGCATTTTTTTGCTTAGGGAAAATGTGTGGTCCAGAATGCTTCTCAAGTTTCTCAAATAGCCTACTACTTCTCATATGATCCTTATCCTATATATATATATATATATATATATACGGTAGGGTTCTAGAGTGAACAACCTTCCAAGAGTGAACCGTGTGAACTGATCTGGACCCTTGATTTTTATGATCTTGAGATTTTAAATGAGTGGCATGATTGTAATTATTTGGTTAATTTGTACTATTTAGTTAAATACATAAGAGTATATTTGTAACTACACTATTATGTAATCCCGTAAATATCTCTCTATTTTAAGATTATCAAATCCCTTTTTTTGATTCACCTTTTATTCAACTCTCAAATCTTCTCTCTCTCACCTTCATCGCCGACGGCAAAAGAAACCCAGAAGACAATCGTCGGAGCTATCAAATCGCCAGAATACACATCTGATTTTCAACCACTAAAGGTACACAATGCTAATGTCTTAATGTTCTTATGTTTCAGAACGTGGTTGCACATCTGATTCTCAAATCTTAATGCTCTGTTTTTATGAGATTTTATGGTGTTTATGTGATTGAGTTTTTGTAAAATTGTTTACGTACACATGTGTGTAGCGTGCCTAATAAGGTAAGAAATCATTGATTGTACACATATGCTGAGTTTTTGTATAAATGTTTAATTTTTTTAAGTATAATGTTGATTTTGTCACACCCCTTTCTATGGCAGAAGCACGAGGTGTGATCATGAAAGGTTCTCATTGCATACGAAGAGTAAACATGCTACATGCTCGTAAAATAACATCAAATACCATAATTTGAAAACATAAGTTTAGCGTTTGCATCGCTAGACAGCTTAAAACATTGTCTTAAAAGTTTACAACTTTATTTAAAGTTAAACACAAGCGACATCCACGAGCATAAGCAAGACCACGCGCACATCCATCCTAGTTACCTGAAATACATGTGAGTTTTTGGAAAAACGTCAACATAAAGTTGGTGTGAATTCATGCAGTTTTGTATTTCACGTTTGTATACTTTGTATAAAAACATAGTTGTGAATAAATCAAGTTTTTCTCGAGTACTCCACGTACTTCAAGTTATATATCAATCCTCTTGAGTACCCCACGTACTTCAAGTTATATATCAATCCTCTTGAGTACCCCACGTACTTCAAGTTATATATCAATTTTAGTATGGTATGAATTTTATGTAAATACAGTATTTCTGTAATTATCAGATTGTTAATGGGTTGCAAAGCCATTAACATGTGGCACGACATAGGAAGTCACCAAACCTAAGGCATTTAATTGGTATATTCTGAGACACAAAAGCACTACTCGATTCTCGCCCCGACCGAGTGTGTGGCTGCCAGGCACCCGTTAGATCTAACCTTTTGTTCTGCGGTCTAGGTATATTGTTGATTAATGGTGCTTCTGTACCCTATTCGTGACACTATTTCTCATAACGCATCCTACTTGGTTCTCGTTCTCACCAAGCGCGTTTCTTGTTATCATTTCTCACAGCGCCTCATACTTGGTTCTCGTTCTCACCAAGTGCGCTTCTCATTTTCTTATATTTCGTCACACTTGGTTCTCGTTCTCACCAAGTGTACTTCTTGTATTCTTATATTTCGTCACACTTGGTTCTCGTTCTCACCAAGTGTACTTCTTGTATTTATATCATACCAATTATAAATTTTGTACATTTGTACATGTATTTCACCCCCGAAGTTATAAAAACTGAAAACAGTTAAAGAGAAAAGGGGGAGCATGAACTCACAACTTTGCGTTCCTAGCGTCGTAAACTCCACCGGATTTGCTTAATTAACGTCGTAACCTATACGCGTTTTCTTAACGTTAGTCACTAGACTTGCGTCGCACAAGTACAGTCACTCTCTTTTGTATATATTCTTGTGTTAAAAATATTCTATATTTTTAACTACGTATTTTACTTATATTATTTTCTCCAAAAATAAATATAAGTCTTTTGTGTTTTGCACTTTGCACCCGAATTATGTATCTTGTATCTTGTATGTGCATTTTTATGTTTATACTCCTCATGAGCATTTAGTGTATTTTTAAGTCTTAATACACTAGCACGTATAACACATACTATATACACTTAGCACAATAGTTGGTGATCAAATAATATATATTTTTCTTTCAAAAATATATACTTAATATCCATTTTTATTCTCGAAAAATCACCATTTCTTATCACCAAAAATTAGGGAAACCTTGGTAATACTTTTAGATACATTTTTAGGGAATAAGTTTCTCAAAAACTTATATTTTTTTCTAAGTGTCAAAATTTATAAAAATTTTGACAGAGTTTCCCCTAAAAATGGAGGTTTCCCACGTTTTCAAAACGTGTGTTTATTTTCTTTTAAATCATTATCAATCATCAACAACAATTATCAACAATACTCATCAACAATAGTCACTAATTTCTCCATTTCATAAACTTGAATATTTACAAAAATGTGTAGTAACTCACTAGCACATTTAGTAAATCTTTCCATCTTTAAAAATAATTTTAGTTTCTTAAAAACTTTATTTTTAAAGAATATGAAGTTTCACAACTTCTAGTCAAGATTCGCAAAAATACTTCTTTGTTAAATTTTCTTGTGACACAAGTGTCTACACACTTGTTTATTTACTAAAAATGCTTTTAGTTCGGATAAGATCCGGGTTTTAAAACATGATTTCTTTAACGCTTGGTCCTTTGAAAATATCACTTGTAGATTCGTAGATCTACTAATTTTGAACAATATTTTGCAAGTAAAAATACTTTTACACAAGTTCATGTTTCATGTGTGATAGAGTTTCACCTTTTAACCCTTATATCTTCTAACATAACCTTATGTCATGATCCAAGAACATGACTACATCGGGTTAAATGGTGGTCCGAGCTACCACAATCATAGATCGGGTCTCAATAATCATACATTTCGAATACTACATCATTTACACAACTTATGTGCTATTAACCACCATTTTTTAGTGTTTTAAGTAGACTTTAAAACATCATCTTGCATGTTAACGAGTTTTATCCGCTAAAAATCCTTTTAACCACTTTAGATTAGTTCAAATATGAGTTTTAAGCATTATACCTCTAGCTCGAGGCTAGGGAAGAATCTAAGCGCAAATAGGGTGGATAAAAGCAAGGTAGAGAGGTCCCTCGCCTTCCGTTTGCTCCAAGGTTCCTTATATGCGATCTTTAACACTTGTGTGATGTTGGAATTGGATGATCAAACTCAAAAAATGATGGATGGATCTAGGGATGTTTGGCCGTGAGCTTGGTAGAGGGAAAGAGAGAGTTTTGTTGTGGTGTGTGTTAAGTGAATGATCAAGTGGGTTTAGTGTTAAACTTATAGGTAATTTTCAACATGTTTAACCAATGGAAATTATGTCTTCTTGATACTAAGCATACAAGATTAAACAAATCAATGAAGTACAAGTGTGTCCCCCCACATGGGGACGGTTGTAAAGAGGGGGGGGGGGGTCTAGTTCAATTCTAACCATTAGTTAGGTTAAGTGTAGTTACTAAGTGCTTAACCCGGTTAGTTGTGTGTCACGCGTTACAATGGGTGTTAGGGTATTCAGGGACCCTAACTGGCTCAGAAAAATAAAAACAATGCTTCTAGCATTATTTTGGTGTTCCGGGTATTGTCCGGTTGTTCGGTTAGATACCGATTCGTTAAAGTGCTAAATTACACTTTTTAGTGTCGTTTAAGTACCTTTCTTGTACTCTTTCAATTCCCAACACTTAGGGAAATATTCTGGATAATAAAACGACATTTCTGCATAATATTTATATGTCTAAATGCTGATTTATTGCTGAATTATATAAATTCTGCACTTAAAGTGCGTTTCGGGTGCTTTTTAGTGCTTATTTTTGCTTTCGTATTGCATATATATTAACCCTTGCATGTACTCTTGGGTTTTAATGCATTCTGGTTGTCGGACCTACACCTAGGCTCCAATTTTATTGTCTGACTGCTTTCTGCAGTTCAGTCGACACAGTGTGTCTTACCGGTGAGTTTACTATTATTTTTGACGCAACGCTCTCGTTTATGCATAAAGCAATATTTTGTAGTATACAACATGCATGAATTCACTTGTTTAATCATGTGTTCAGACATTGCTGACAATTAAACTCATAATTGCAGTCATTAAGCAATAAGTAATGTGTACGGAAATTACCGGTTTGGGCCAGTTGTCACAGTCTCCCCCCGTTAAAAGAATTTCGTCCCGAAATTCAGACTGAACTCACTCTCGCTGGAGTCTTCTTGAATAGGTGGGGATACTTTTTCTTGAACTGGTCTTCACGTTCCCATGTGTACTCGGGTCCGTGCTTAGAGCTCCAAGGTACTTTGACAAGCTTCACACTGCTCCTCCTGGTCTTGTTGACTTTCCAGTCAGTAACCTCAACGGGTTGCTCTGTAAATCGGAGGGCTTCATCAATATGTATTTCATCCATCGGGATGAACACGTTTTCTTGTGTTGGACTCTTCTTCAGGTTGGATACATGAAACGTATCATGTACTCCATTAAGTTCTTCCGGTAACTCCAACTTGTATGCCACGGTACCAATTCTTTTCAAAATTCTGAATGGTCCGATGTATCGTGGATTCAGCTTTCCACGCTTTCCAAACCTGACTACGCCCTTCCATGGTGAGACTTTTAACAACACTTTGTCTCCCACCTTGAAATCTACCGATTTTCTATTTGGATCAGCGTAGCTCTTTTGTCGCTCTCGAGCCGCCTTAATGCGCTCTCGGATCTGCGCAATCTTGTCGGTGGTCTCTTGTACAAGTTCAGGACCAACCATACGCTTATCTCCAGCGTCTGCCCAACATAAGGGCGATCAGCATTTGCGGCCATACAGAGCTTCGAACGGCGCGGCTTTTATGCTCGTATGATAACTGTTATTGTAGGAAAACTCAACTAGAGGTAGATGAGTATCCCAGCTGCCGCCTAGGTCCATGACACATGCGCGAATCATATCTTCTAACGTTTGTATAGTCCGTTCGCTCTGGCCGTCTGTTTGCGGATGGAATGCCGTGCTCAGATCTAACTGGGATCCAAAGGCTTCCTGAAATGATTGCCAGATTCTTGAGACAAAGCGTCCATCTCTGTCTGAAATGATTGAGATTGGCACTCCATGACGTGCCACAATTTCTCTTAAGTATATCTCTGCCAGCTTTCCAGTGCTATCCTTCTCTCGGATTGGTAGGAAATGCGCAGACTTCGTTAATCGATCAACTATTACCCATATCATATCGTGCCCTCTCGGGGTCCTGGGTAATTTCGTTATGAAGTCCATCGAGATTTGTTCCCACTTCCACACAGGAATCTCTGGTTGTTGTAGTAGGCCGGACGGTTTTTGATATTCTGCCTTAACCTTGGCACATGTTAGGCATTTTCCAACATACACAGCAACGTCGCTTTTGAGTCTCGGCCACCAATAGTACTCCTTCAAGTCTTGATACATTTTGTCCGATCCTGGATGGATCGAATATCTCGATTTGTGGGCTTCATTAAGGATGACTTCTCGTATGCCACCATAGAGTGGAACCCAAATACGCTTCTTAAAGTATAAGGCTCCCTCTTCGTTTGGCACCATGTATTTCAGCATACCCCGTAGGTATTCAGCTTTACGGTTCTCTTCTTTAAGAGCTTCTTGTTGTGCATCTCGAATGCGTGCAGTGAGGTTCGTTCGAATCGTCATTTCCAGTGCTCGAACCCTTAGGGTCTTAACCCTTTCTTCTCGGCTCAACGCGTCTGCTACAACGTTCGCCTTTCCAGGATGGTACTTAATCTCACAGTCATAATCATTCAGCAGCTCGACCCAACGTCGCTGGCGCATATTCAATTCCTTCTGATCAAATATGTGTTGCAAGCTTTTGTGATCTGTGAAGATTGTACATCGAGTACCATATAGATAATGTCGCCAAATCTTCAAGGCGAATACCACTGCACCCAGCTCCAGGTCGTGAGTGGTATAATTCCTCTCGTGAACCTTCAGTTGTCTTGAAGCATAAGCGATGACTTTTTGGCGTTGCATGAGCACGCAACCCAAGCCTTGTCGTGAGGCGTCGCAGTATACCACGAAGTCTTCAGTGCCTTCGGGTAATGATAGTATCGGTGCATCGCATAGCTTGCTCTTAAGTAACTGGAAGGCTTCTTCTTGTTTGTGACCCCAGTCGTAATTCCTGTCCTTCTGTGTAAGGGTCGTTAGCGGTTGAGCTATCTTCGAGAAATTCTCAATGAATCGCCGATAGTAGCCCGCTAAGCCCAAAAATTGACGGACTTCGGTCGGGGTCTTGGGAGCTTCCCAATTCTTTATCGCTTCTATCTTGGACGGGTCTACATGAATGCCCTTCTCATTCACCAAGTGACCAAGAAATTGTACTTCGCGAATCCAAAATTCGCATTTCGAGAACTTTGCATAAAGTTTCTCTTTCTTCAGTAATTCCAAGATGGTTCTGAGATGTTTCTCGTGCTCTTCTTTCGTTCGCGAGTAAATCAGGATATCATCGATAAATACAATCACGAATTTATCGAGATATGGTTTGCACACGCAGTTCATTAGGTCCATAAAGACCGCTGGTGCATTCGTCAGCCCAAATGGCATCACAAGAAATTCGTAGTGCCCATAGCGCGTTCTGAATGCAGTCTTTGGCACGCTTTCATCTTGGATTCTCAGCTGATGGTATCCAGATCGAAGGTCGATCTTGGAATAGTAGCTTGATCCTTGCAGTTGATCAAACAAGTCATCGATCCTCGGTAGCGGATACCGATTCTTGATTGTTAGCTTGTTCAGTTCCCTGTAATCGATACACATCCGCATTGATCCATCCTTCTTCTTCACGAATAATACTGGAGCTCCCCAGGGTGAGAAGCTTGGCCTTATGAATCCTTTATCCAACAACTCTTGGAGTTGTGTGGATAGTTCTTGCATTTCAGATGGTGCAAGTCGATAGGGTGCCTTGGCTACAGGAGCGGCTCCTGGAACCAAGTCTATGTGGAATTCGACTTGTCGTTGTGGAGGTAGTCCTGGCAGATCCTCAGGGAACACATCAGGAAATTCCTTCACTACCGGAATGTCTTCGAGTTTCGGCTCCTCAGCCTTCTTATCTACAACGTGTGCTAGGAAAGCAACACATCCTTTCCTTAAGCACTTCTGTGCCTTCATACAACTGATGATTCGTAGAGGCGCGTTTCGTCTTTCTCCATGCACGATGAGAGTTTCACCATTCGCTAAAGGGATGCGAATGATTTTCTCATGGCAAATAACTTCAGCTTTGCTCTTGGACAACCAGTCCATTCCGACTACTACATCGAAACTACCTAATTGAATAGGTAAGAGGTCGATGCTAAATCTTCGTTCACCAAGTTCTAGCGTGCAGCCTCTAACAACTTCGCCCGATTCAACAATTTTGCCATTGGCTAGTTCTATGGAATAAGGAATTTCTAATCTACTAGATTCTATTCCAAGTATGCGTTTAAATTCCACAGACATGAAGCTATAATCGGCGCCAGTGTCGAATAATATGGATGCAAAGTGATTGTTAATGAGGAACGTACCGTTGACCACATTAGGGTCCTCGCGTGCGTCCCTTGCTCCAATCACAAATGCTCGAGCCGGAGCGTTGTTTCTCTCTGGGCAGTTCTTCATGAAATGATCATTGCTTCCACACTTGAAGCATCCTTGGTTCTGCCCTTTCCTGTTACCATTCTTGTTACCAGCACCGTTTCCACTTCGGTTCTTTCCTTTTCCCCAACAGTCTTCTGTTTGATGACCCAATTTACCACATTTGTCGCACCTTGGAATGCGACAAGCTCCATCATGATGATACTTACATTTTTGGCATCTAGGCACGGAGCCTTGGTATGCTTTGGTTGCATGGGTTTTCGTCTCCTGAGGCGGATTAGTGTCGCGCTTCTTGCTGAAACCTTTGTTGTTGCGAGTTGCTTGGTTCAAACTTGTATGCTTTCTCTTTTTGTCACCGGACGACTCAGCATGCGTCTCGGCATTTTCTGTTGGGTTAAGTGATAGCTTCTTCATCCGAACACAGTCTTCAGTAAGGCTGACAGCCAGAGTTACAGCCTCGGTGATTGTTTGTGGTTTGGCCGACGTCACCATGCCACGAAACTCTGAGGCCAGTCCCCAAATGTAGCGTTCAACACGCTTGAATTCGGGAGTCACCATGTAGGGAAGCACTCTGGACAGATCATGGAACCTTCGAGTATATCCATTGATGTCAGCACCTTCCATGGTCAAGTGCCAGAACTCCGTCTCCAACCTTTGGAGTTCAGCACGAGAGCAGTACTTCTCTCTCATTCTTTCCTTCAGTTCCTCCCAAGTTAAGCCATATGCAGCATCATCACCCAAGGTTTGGACTTGTAGGTTCCACCAAGTCAGAGCTTCATCGACAAACAACCCAGTAGCAAAGGTGACTTGTTGATCCGCGGTACACTTGCTCATGCGGAAGGTAGCTTCAGTCTTCTCCGTCCAGCGCACAAATGCTACTGCACCTCCTGTGCCATCATAGTTCATCGGCTTGCAGTCGAGGAACTGCTTGAAAGTGCAGCCTTGAGCTGCATTGCTTCCAGATGAATCTCCATTCCCATTACGCCTAGCGTTGCTTGGTCCTCCACTGTCTTGAGTTCGGTTCGCCTCGTACTGAGCGATAGCAGCGGAGATCCTTTCCTCCAGTAGGGCGTTTAGCTCATCAGCAGTTCTTGGCAGTGGGGGAGGAGGAGGTTGGTCATGAGCGTTCACAGCTCTTCTGGGTGCCATGTTCTGACGAACACAACCCAATAGGTTTAGGCATTTGTTTGATATCGTCATACTAGGCCGTAGTAGTATATATATACACAGGCATATACCTCATAAGTGACGTCAAACAATTATTACTCTAGCAGAGTACTTAGTAGGCTTGCACTGAGGGAATCTATACGTGACAAGACTTGCTGTGATTTTTGTGCACTGAATTCCATAATTATGTATGCATCCATAATTACGTAACTCCTTGCACAGTCCGCACAGTTCGTTTCATCCTCGTATCTCTTCCTTCAGATAGGCCATCGCTTTCAGGTAAAGTCACATATACTTGTGACATTCTACTTCTAGTACATGCTAATTATCACACATAATTGCAAGTAATTTCTAGTCAACGACAAGTGCTACTCAAGTGCACTCTAAGTCTCGTAGTGTCTTTTCTAGACTCATGTAGACAGTTTCAGGCAGTGGATGTCGCGGGACGTTTTTATGCAATGAAAACTCTTTGAAAATTGTTTTCGTGAAAGGATCCTAGAGATTGTAGACTAGACTCGAGAAGGAATCCTGGTTCACTACAACCTGGCTCTGATACCAATCTGTCACACCCCTTTCTATGGCGGAAGCACGAGGTGTGATCATGAAAGGTTCTCATTGCATACGAAGAGTAAACATGCTACATGCTCGTAAAATAACATCAAATACCATAATTTGAAAACATAAGTTTAGCGTTTGCATCGCTAGACAGCTTAAAACATTGTCTTAAAAGTTTACAACTTTATTTAAAGTTAAACACAAGCGACATCCACGAGCATAAGCAAGACCACGCGCACATCCATCCTAGTTACCTGAAATACATGTGAGTTTTTGGAAAAACGTCAACATAAAGTTGGTGTGAATTCATGCAGTTTTGTATTTCACGTTTGTATACTTTGTATAAAAACATAGTTGTGAATAAATCAAGTTTTTCTCGAGTACTCCACGTACTTCAAGTTATATATCAATCCTCTTGAGTACCCCACGTACTTCAAGTTATATATCAATCCTCTTGAGTACCCCACGTACTTCAAGTTATATATCAATCCTCTTGAGTACCCCACGTACTTCAAGTTATATATCAATTTTAGTATGGTATGAATTTTATGTAAATACAGTATTTCTGTAATTATCAGATTGTTAATGGGTTGCAAAGCCATTAACATGTGGCACGACATAGGAAGTCACCAAACCTAAGGCATTTAATTGGTATATTCTGAGACACAAAAGCACTACTCGATTCTCGCCCCGACCGAGTGTGTGGCTGCCAGGCACCCGTTAGATCTAACCTTTTGTTCTGCGGTCTAGGTATATTGTTGATTAATGGTGCTTCTGTACCCTATTCGTGACACTATTTCTCATAACGCATCCTACTTGGTTCTCGTTCTCACCAAGCGCGTTTCTTGTTATCATTTCTCACAGCGCCTCATACTTGGTTCTCGTTCTCACCAAGTGCGCTTCTCATTTTCTTATATTTCGTCACACTTGGTTCTCGTTCTCACCAAGTGTACTTCTTGTATTTATATCATACCAATTATAAATTTTGTACATTTGTACATGTATTTCACCCCCGAAGTTATAAAAACTGAAAACAGTTAAAGAGAAAAGGGGGAGCATGAACTCACAACTTTGCGTTCCTAGCGTCGTAAACTCCACCGGATTTGCTTAATTAACGTCGTAACCTATACGCGTTTTCTTAACGTTAGTCACTAGACTTGCGTCGCACAAGTACAGTCACTCTCTTTTGTATATATTCTTGTGTTAAAAATATTCTATATTTTTAACTACGTATTTTACTTATATTATTTTCTCCAAAAATAAATATAAGTCTTTTGTGTTTTGCACTTCGCACCCGAATTATGTATCTTGTATCTTGTATGTGCATTTTTATGTTTATACTCCTCATGAGCATTTAGTGTATTTTTAAGTCTTAATACACTAGCACGTATAACACATACTATATACACTTAGCACAATAGTTGGTGATCAAATAATATATATTTTTCTTTCAAAAATATATACTTAATATCCATTTTTATTCTCGAAAAATCACCATTTCTTATCACCAAAAATTAGGGAAACCTTGGTAATACTTTTAGATACATTTTTAGGGAATAAGTTTCTCAAACACTTATATTTTTTTCTAAGTGTCAAAATTTATAAAAATTTTGACAGAGTTTCCCCTAAAAATGGAGGTTTCCCACGTTTTCAAAACGTGTGTTTATTTTCTTTTAAATCATTATCAATCATCAACAACAATTATCAACAATACTCATCAACAATAGTCACTAATTTCTCCATTTCATGAACTTGAATATTTACAAAAATGTGTAGTAACTCACTAGCACATTTAGTAAATCTTTCCATCTTTAAAAATAATTTTAGTTTCTTAAAAACTTTATTTTTAAAGAATATGAAGTTTCACAACTTCTAGTCAAGATTCGCAAAAATACTTCTTTGTTAAATTTTCTTGTGACACAAGTGTCTACACACTTGTTTATTTACTAAAAATGCTTTTAGTTCGGATAAGATCCGGGTTTTAAAACATGATTTCTTTAACGCTTGGTCCTTTGAAAATACCACTTGTAGATTCGTAGATCTACTAATTTTGAACAATATTTTGCAAGTAAAAATACTTTTACACAAGTTCATGTTTCATGTGTGATAGAGTTTCACCTTTTAACCCTTATATCTTCTAACATAACCTTATGTCATGATCCAAGAACATGGCTACATCGGGTTAAATGGTGGTCCGAGCTACCACAATCATAGATCGGGTCTCAATAATCATACATTTCGAATACTACATCATTTACACAACTTATGTGCTATTAACCACCATTTTTTAGTGTTTTAAGTAGACTTTAAAACATCATCTTGCATGTTAACGAGTTTTATCCGCTAAAAATCCTTTTAACCACTTTAGATTAGTTCAAATATGAGTTTTAAGCATTATACCTCTAGCTCGAGGCTAGGGAATAATCTAAGCGCAAATAGGGTGGATAAAAGCAAGGTAGAGAGGTCCTTCGCCTTCCGTTTGCTCCAAGGTTCCTTATATGCGATCTTTAACACTTGTGTGATGTTGGAATTGGATGATCAAACTCAAAAAATGATGGATGGATCTAGGGATGTTTGGCCGTGAGCTTGGTAGAGGGAAAGAGAGAGTTTTGTTGTGGTGTGTGTTAAGTGAATGATCAAGTGGGTTTAGTGTTAAACTTATAGGTAATTTTCAACATGTTTAACCAATGGAAATTATGTCTTCTTGATACTAAGCATACAAGATTAAACAAATCAATGAAGTACAAGTGTGTCCCCCCACATGGGGACGGTTGTAAAGAGGGGGGGGGGTCTAGTTCAATTCTAACCATTAGTTAGGTTAAGTGTAGTTACTAAGTGCTTAACCCGGTTAGTTGTGTGTCACGCGTTACAATGGGTGTTAGGGTATTCAGGGACCCTAACTGGCTCAGAAAAATAAAAACAATGCTTCTAGCATTATTTTGGTGTTCCGGGTATTGTCCGGTTGTTCGGTTAGATACCGATTCGTTAAAGTGCTAAATTACACTTTTTAGTGTCGTTTAAGTACCTTTCTTGTACTCTTTCAATTCCCAACACTTAGGGAAATATTCTGGATAATAAAACGACATTTCTGCATAATATTTATATGTCTAAATGCTGATTTATTGCTGAATTATATAAATTCTGCACTTAAAGTGCGTTTCGGGTGCTTTTTAGTGCTTATTTTTGCTTTCGTATTGCATATATATTAACCCTTGCATGTACTCTTGGGTTTTAATGCATTCTGGTTGTCGGACCTACACCTAGGCTCCAATTTTATTGTCTGACTGCTTTCTGCAGTTCAGTCGACACAGTGTGTCTTACCGGTGAGTTTACTATTATTTTTGACGCAACGCTCTCGTTTATGCATAAAGCAATATTTTGTAGTATACAACATGCATGAATTCACTTGTTTAATCATGTGTTCAGACATTGCTGACAATTAAACTCATAATTGCAGTCATTAAGCAATAAGTAATGTGTACGGAAATTACCGGTTTGGGCCAGTTGTCACAGATTTAACATATAAGTGGATTGTGCTATGTTTTTATGACATTTTAGGTTGTTTGGTTGGTTGATTTGTTGTATAATCGGTTATGTACACATGTGTATGACGTCCATAAGTATATATTTATGAAAATTAGTAGATTGTGCTCTGTACACATATGTATTGTAGCAGGTATTTTGTTATATCAGAAGTGTATATTTGTTAGGTGTTAATCTTATGAATGAGAAGTTATAAATGTGTACACATGTGTATTATGCTCTGTTTGAGGCGGGTGTACACATTGTGTTTGTTTTATACTTCTTCTCATAAATTGAAATAGGAAGTTAGGGTTTGTTTAATATGCTCAAATCGTTGTTATATAATGAAGTTTTGGTCTGATTGTGTGTTTCGATCGGTCATTGTTATAGTACATCAGTAATTTTCATGAAAAAGATGGGCTAATTTAATAGGAAAGTTGATTATACTCTGTTTTTAGGCATTATTTGTGACATGTTGCTGTTAGGCTTTTGGGTAGCTAGAGATGATTTATGTTGCCTTGAAGTACACATGTATATGCCGTTCATTAGAGTTTCGAGTTCATTAGTGTACACATAGTTGTGTATGTTGAGTGTAGTAGCTTGATATGTATTCATGTGAACCTTTAAAGATAGACTAGTCACCCGCTAGGAGTTTTCTAACCTCACTTATCAAAGAAAACAATACCGATGGTCACAATACAGCCACGAGGATAAGAATTTAAGTAAATTATATAACAAAGTATTTCATCTTACAAGTCTTCATCACAAATCTACCATGTTAGCAATTTCAGACCAAAACTACTAAACAAAGATCCTAAACCGCGTCAAGAACATGTAACAACACCATATAATTCGTTAGAACTCTTACGTGCAAGAAAGCATTCTCAATCAAAATCTGATATATCTTAGATAAAACCAATACCCCTCTCGAGTCTCATGGTGTAAACAAGTTTACAAACAAGTGATTAATCAAGAAATAGTTACCATCCCACTAACCACAGATTCATTATCCAAGACAATCAAACATAATCAAGAACTCAACATCAATGAAACATTCATTATATAATCATGAAGATTCAAACATGAAAAAGTACTAAAGATTCATACAAACAAGATTACAACATAAATATTATTCAAGAAACAAGTTCATTACTACTATTACACAATACTACATAAAACATAAACTAACATCAGCTCAATACTTGAATAATGATCAGAATACATGTATAAGAACAAGGAATCGAACCATAAACAAGCAAGGAATTGATGGGTTGGATCGGTTATGCTTCCATTTGGTCTTGAAGCTTTAAAGTGGTCTGATCAGGACTGCTTCGGAACCCAGAAATCGCCCAGAAACATGGAGAAAAACCCAACATTTTGAGCAGTAGCGAATGCTGCTATTTATAGGCAATTTTCAGTTTGGCACGGCCGTGCCGTTGGATCGCACGGCCGTGCACTGGCATGTTGTCGGGTGATGTCATTTCTCCGATTCGGGGTCAGACAAGTGGACTAGTGGACAAGTTGTCTCGTTCACCAAATTGGCACGGTCATGCCAATGGTCGCACGGTAGTGCGAGGTCATCAGAATGGTGATCAGAAATAATGGTCCAGCTGGAGTACGGTCATGCGGTTGGTCGCACGGTAGTGCGGTTTAAGTAATCAGTGGCACCATGAGTCGCACTGGCAGTGCTTCCGAGGTCAGAGGTCTGGCACGATAGTGCGGTTGGATCGCACGAGAGTGCAGTTGGCTTGCATGGGGTGCGGTTGAGATGCACGGCTGTTGATATTCACTAATTTACACATACTTTAGTCCCCCATTTTATCCCCATTTTATGCGATTTCGGCCGTAAAACCGTTAATCGGATACTTAATCAGGTATACTTTTGTTTACAGGCCTAAAACAGCATGCCAAACAAGATGATAGTGAAAACGAGGACTTTTCGGACGAAACGACAAAGCTGCGAACATTCTGTGAAGATTCTGACCTGGGCATTTGGCACGGTCGTGCAATAAGTGGAACGACCGTGCGGTTCCGATGACAAAGCCCATCTCAGCGATACACGACAGTGCAATCCGGAGTGCAACAAGATCTCGGAGTTGAAGGATCGTGCGGATGGTTGCACCCCGTGCGGATCCGATGTCCGCACCAACCCGGAAAGGCACTGCCCGTTCAGATGTCCGTGCAACCCTTACCCGGAGATGCACGCTCGTGCCGCCTGAGGAACGGTCGTGCACTTTATTGGCACGACCGTGCGATCGCTAAAAGTTATAAAAACATGCAGAAACATTCTGTTCATAACTCTGGATATTTTGGGAGCTCTTCAGGCAATTTTCAGGCTCCGGAGGCATTAGCTTTCACCCGGATTCATGCCACATTGTGCCGATTAGCTCCGTTATCTTTCGGATTCTTAATCTAGTGCTTGTTTATGGTTTGATCCTCTAATCTTTCCATAATTTTGTTAATGTTTCAAGCATTTAGATTAATGTTTTATGTATTATTGTAAGCCTTTGGGCAAAAACAACAATCCCTTGCTTAATTATAACCATTAGTATGTTAATTTTGTTTGTAATGACACTTGGAAGTATTTTCTATGTTAATCTTTGATGATTAGTTTGCAACCTTGTTATTGATATTGATTTCTTGATTATAAGTAATTATGTTGGATGATTAATATTTGGTTAGTTGAGATAGTTGAAAAATGAAGCTTAATTAATCATGTATTAGTAGACTTTAAACTTGGTTAACTAGTTTAGCTTGGTTAAAATGTGTGCACTATGATACTAGAAATGGTTAGTGGTTTAATAAAATGCAATTATTGTTAATCAAGAAAGCTTTCCGTCACGTAAGGACCTTAACGGGTTAAATGGTGTTGTTATAAATTCTTGCCATGAATTGTTAGCTTAGTTAGTAGTTTAGGCCAAAATTGCTATCTTGGTGAATTTATATGCAAGATTTGTAAAATGAACTCGGTTGTGATTTAATCTAGTTCATGCTTGTCTCGGTGGTTGCATTGTGTTTATCGGTGTCACTTTCCTTGATTAAGTGAGGTTAGAAAACTCCTAACGGATGACTAACTTATTTTTAAGAGATTTTCATAGACATTTATCAATTGCACGTTAAAGAACAATTTTAGGTGGTTAAAGTGTGTTTATCGTTTTAGCTTTCCGAATGATTGTCATGTTAGGATTCTCGAAAGAGATACTAATTGTCTTGAAAATGAAGAATTGACCATATGTTTCTAGTGACAAAACCGACATAATTCACGTGCTTTGGTTGTGTATAAAGTAAGGCTATTTATCTATTTTCATATTTCGAAGTCTATTATGTTTTATAAGTATTTATTTATGCTTATTTTAGTCGTTATAAAATCACACAACTTATCTTTCTTCCGTTAATTTAATGACAAAGGTTTAGTACTATTCCTCCGTCCACTTCCTTGGATCGATACTTGGTTCTTACCGATACTTTACTACATATATGACGGGGTACACTTGCCTCTTTCGTGTGTGTTTTGATGTTGAAGTATAAATCACTTTTATAAATTTAAAACCGAATCGTGTGTAATTTCATTATAAAAATATGTATATACGCGCACACGTCAAGTTTTAGGCGCCGTTGTCGGGGATTTGGCGAGCTTTAGGAACGACCCGAGTCATTATTTTCATCGGTGTATATACTTGTTAATATTTGTGAATATTTTCGTGTTTATTTATTCGTTTATTTATTTGTTAATATTTCTTGTTTTAATTTGATTTATTCGTTTTCCAAGTCTATTTTTTTTGTACACTTGTAAATTTTTAGTCCATTTATTTGTTCGAATTCGAACTCATTATTCATTTATTCTTTGAGTTTTCGGCTTCGAAAAATCATTTTTACTTTAGTCGATTCGATTATTTTTATTGCTTTAATTTTTATTAAATTTCGGGCCTATTTTCGGATTTTTATAAAATTTTCAGCCCATTTAAAATAATATTATGTTTCTTTTCAGCAAAAAAATAGCATTATTATTTTAATAAAATATTCATTGTGTCAATTTTTCGTTTGCAGGTTGATGTCCTCAATCCCCGCTCCCGATCCTGTTGAACCGTCAGACGAACCCGAGGGTGATCTGAGGAAGCGTATACGTGATACATCCCGCGCGGTAGCGCTGCTACTCGTAGCTGGTGAGCAGGAGCAGGTGGTACCCGCTGAAGCCGAGGGCTCAGGGGCATCAGGAAACAGAATCCTGGCGGACGACGAGCGACCTTTGAATGAATCCAATCAGCCCGGCGTGGCAGGCCTGGAGCCGAGTATCCTACAGCCTACTATAGATGCACCTACATTTGAAATTAAATCTAGTATTATTAACATGGTGCAGAATTCGGTACAGTTCGACGGGCGTGAGCATGAGGATCCCGGAAGACATATTGCTGTTTTTCTCGCTGTTTGTTCGACGTTTAGGATTAGGGGTGTTTCTGAGGATACTGTTCGGTTGAGGTTATTTCCATTCTCATTGCGTGACAAAGCTAGAGCTTGGCTTATGTCACTTCCAGCTGGGTCCATCAGGACCTGGAATGAGCTGGCGGAGTTATTCATGCAGAAATACTTTCCACCTGAGAAAACAACCAAGTTGAGAAACCGGATTGTGACCTTTCGCCAGGACGAGGGAGAGTCGTTGCACGCAGCCTGGGAGAGATTTAAAGATTTGTTGATTGATGTTCCACATCATGGCTTCTCCAAGAGACAACTGGTCTTGACGTTCTATCAAGGACTTAGTTCCATACGCAGGAGCGATTAGACGTGAATGCAGGAGGCGATCTAGGAACGAAGACGCCGAATGAAGCGTATGATATCATAGAAAAAGTTGCATTGAAATCCAGCTCGCGTCGCGAAGGAGATAGAGGTCGGGCAACATCATCATCATCAGCACCTCGCCCAGGAGTGCACGCTGTGGACGATTACACGGCTATTATTGCACAAATCTCGGCTCTTGCAGATAAGTCCCAGATAGTGGCGCAGGCTGGTTCAGGATGTGACCAGTGTGGAGTGTCACACGAGCCTGGTGCGTGCTTTCACGGAGTCGTATATGAGGGCCACGAAGAAGTGGATTTTGTGAGTAATCAGGCGAGGCCACAAAACAACCCGTACAGCAATACCTATAATCCCGGATGGAGGAATCACCCAAATAATGGGTGGCGAGCGAATGTGGGCAATCAAAACCCATTGGGATTTACTCAGCGCCACCGCAGGCTCAGGGTCAACAATTTCAGCCATACAACCAACCTTACCAGCAGCGTCCATATTCGTATCAGAATCAGGGCACTAGGAGTAGTTCCCAGCAGCAGGCCCCTCAATCTAGTTCCAAGCTGGAGGATATGATGGCTCAGCTTCTTACTAGCCCCTCGAGTGCAAATCAGTTGGCAGAAAAACGATACCAACAGAGCGAGGATCGTTTTCTTTCCCACGAGGGAGAAATGAGGAGTCACAAAGCCTCGATTTAGAATATCGAGAATCAGGTTGGTCAGCTGGCGAAGATGATGTCTAAAAGACCCCCAGGTGGTCTTCCGGGCAATACAGAGACAAACCCGAGCGGGCATGTGAATGCTGTCATGACCAGGAGTGGTAAGACTACCGGACCCGACATATCGGACTCATCACCGATCACTGGAGCGGTCCCGACTGTCACACCGGATGAGGTGCAAGCCAGGCTACGCCCAGCAAGTACAGCACAAGTCCAGGAGCCAGTCAAAGATTACACTCCACCAGTACCATATCCGGGCAGGCTGAAGAAACAGAAGAACGAAGAACAATACGGTAAGTTCCTTGAGTTGTTTAAGCAACTTCACATAAATATACCGTTTGTTGAAGCCTTGGCCCAGATGCCAAAGTATGCGAAATTCCTAAAGGACATCCTCTCGAATAAACAGAAGCTCAAGGATATATCATGTGTGGTGATGAATGAAACTTGTTTTGGCGTTCTGCAAAACCGTCTGCCCACGAAAATGGGAGATCCGGGTAGTTTCACGCTCCCTTGTTTGATTGGAAACATGTCTGTTAGCCATGCATTGGCTAATTTGGGAGCGAGTATCAACCTTATGCCATATAAGGTTTTTACTAAACTGGATCTGGGTGAGCCGTCACCCACTTGAATGAGCATTCGGTTGGCAGACCGTTCAATCAAGTATCCGCGTGGATTTGTTGAAAACATGCTTGTTAAAATCGATAAATTTGTTTTCCCCGTGGATTTTGTTATTCTTGACATGGACGAAGATTCAAGAGTGCCTTTGATACTTGGACGCCCGTTCCTCAATACTGCGAGGACGATTGTTGATATGGCAGCTGGCCAAATCATGCTCCGAGTAAATGACGAGCACGTGACATTTGATATCAAAAGATCAATGCAGCATCCGCAAAATCACGATGACATGCTTTACTATGTCGACATTTTCGATGCATGTGTGTGCTCTCATTTTCAAGGCACTATTGATGAGATTGATTCGGAAACACGTCTGTCGTGTGGGGACCTGATTGGCATTACGCATGAGGGCCACAATTTCGAGCAGCCAGTCTATCAGATTGGTGACGATGGTTCTCAGAGTCTGGAGAGGTTTCTAGAAATTGGCCATGTAGAAGAAGAGAAAGCAAAACCTTCGATTGAAGTTCCGCCGTTTTTGGAATTGAAAGAACTCCCACCACATCTCGAGTATGCATTTCTGGACGAGGAATGTCGCTTGCCGGTCATCATTTCAGCATTATTGGAAAAAGATGAGAAGAAACAGCTTCTCGAGGTTCTGAGACTTCATAAAAGAGCCATTTCTTGGAAAATCATGGATATCAAGGGCATCAATCCTTCTTTTTGTACTCACAAGATTCTGATGGAAGACGAGTACAAACCCTGTGCACATCATCAAAGGCGGTTGAATCCGAATATGCAAGACGTGGTGAAGAAAGAAGTGATCAAGTTGTTGGATGCCGGGTTGATATATCCTATATCTGACTCGGTGTGGGTGAGTCCAGTGCAGGTAGTACCCAAGAAAGGTGGTATGACTGTAGTCTCAAATGATAGGAATGAGCTAATTCCTACCCGTACCGTCACTGGGTGGCGAGTTTGCATCGACTACCGCAAACTCAATGATGCTACTCGTAAGGATCATATCCCGCCAGGGCCGGCCCTGAGAATTCAGGTGCCCTGTCCGAGCCCAAATTAATATGCCCCTTAGGTCCAATGACGTAATTGAAAGTTTTAAGTTAGGGGTCACTATAGATGTGTTTGACATCCGTTGATACACATCAAAAATGATTTATGCAAGATTGGGGCGCCAACTATTTCATCTTCTAATAATTTATCTTTTTATTGACTTATTTATAGTCATTTAACACATTTAGTTAGGCCTTAATGCTTGATTTTAGCTTCTTCTTCTTTTTTTTTTACCAAAGTATCTTTCAATAAATACCTTTAATTATAAAAATAATAGAAAATGTTGCTACAAGAATTATATAAAATAATAAGTTTTAAATTAAAAGATATATAAGTCACTTAAATAATTTCTAATATAAAATCAGATCAAGTTTATCGATAAATCTAACTTCTAACTAAATAATATATGTATGCACTACATATATAATATATAAAATCAAAGAAACTTCATTATACATGTTTGTCAGTAAATAGAAAGTAAATAAGCAGTAATATAGAATTTTTTTTCTTAATTCTACTTTCTTTTCTTTTTTAATTAGATAATGTAATAAATAAAAAATAATAGAACAAAATTAAATATAATAAACCAATATTTAGATAATGTAATAAATAAAAAATAATAGAACAAAATTAAATAAAACAAATTATCTAGAAATTTATATAATCATCAAATAAGCTAATCTAGAAATTTAATCATCAAATAAACTAGAAAATATATATCAACTTTGGTTTATAAAATATATTTTAACCTTAGTTTACGCATTAAAATATAGTGAATAAAATTGAAACAAAAAAAGTCCATCATGGTCAACACAAATGACAAAACAATTTGAAAGATATTACAATATAATGAATAAAATATATGTTTTTAGATTAGATGAGGGTAAATATTTACTTAAATACCCTCGCCATCTTCTTCCCCGTATATCTTTTACAGTATCTTTGTCGTTCGCCAGAATTTATTTTTTTCTTAAGAACACTTGGTCTAACTCTTCTATGTTTAGTTGAACTCTTCTGATGCTCAAAACACACACACACACACACACATATATATATATGTATATATGTATATGTATATATCCGATTTTTTTTAAAATGTGCCCCGGAAAAACACGTGCCCTGGCCGGTGGTCCTCTCCGCACACCCTCAGGGCCGGCCATGCTTCCCGCTTCCATTCATCGACCAGATGTTGGAGCGTCTGTCGGGGAAGTTGTATTACTGTTTCTTGGACGGGTTCTCTGGGTACTTCCAAATTCCTATTGCTCCTGAGGATCAGGAGAAGACTACCTTTACCTGCCCCTTCGGCACATTCGCCTACCGGCGTATGCCTTTTGGGTTGTGTAATGCACCGGCGACCTTCCAGAGATGCATGGTTGCAATTTTTCATGATATGATCGAGGATTCTATGGAGGTTTTAATGGATGACTTTTCGGTATTTGGGGATTCCTTCGATCATTGTTTGGAAAATTTGAAGAAGATGTTGAAGAGGTGTGAAGAGACGAATCTGGTCCTAAACTGGGAAAAGTGCCACTTTATGGTGAAAGAGGGCATAGTTCTGGGACATAAGATTTCTCGTGCTGGTATGGAGGTCGATCCAGCTAAAGTTGACGTTATTTCACGACTTCCGCCTCCCACCTCTATGAGAGCAATACGGAGCTTTCTTGGTCATGCGGGGTTCTATAGGCGATTCATCAAGGATTTCTCAAAAATCGCTAGGCCCATGACCTGTTTGTTGGAGAAAGACGCTCCGTTCATATTTGGAGATGATTGCTTGAGGGTTTTTGACCTTCTCAAGCAAAAGTTGATTGAGGCCCCTATTTTAGTTGCACCTGACTGGAGTCTGCCATTTGAAATTATGTGCGACGCGAGCGATTTCGCTATAGGGGCCGTTTTAGGACAGAAGAAAGAAAAGCACTTTCACCCGATCTATTATGCGAGCAAGACTCTTCACGACGCTCAGGAGAACTACACCACGACTGAAAAAGAGATCTTGGCGGTTGTTTTCGCATTTGACAAATTTAGATCGTATTTGGTGCTTTCAAAAACCATTGTGTATACTGATCACGCAGCCATCAGATATCTTTTCAGCAAACAGGACGCTAAACCGCGTCTCATCAGATGGATCCTCATCAGATGAATCGACTTTGACTAATGTGTGGAATCCATTTGATCAAATCACAGATGTACGACAAAGTAATCAACGATTAAACACCGTCTGATCTTTCTATTCAACTGTTATGAAAGTACAAAAGGGCCTGTAGAAGTCAGACTTGACAGAGTTCTCTCTAGAGTCAAAACTTTTTAATGACATACCCGGACAGGGTATTTATAGGCAACTCAGGAACATGGTTAGTGCTGACTGCACGGATAACATGCTGTCCGAACGGATGACATGCTGACCGAACGGATGAGATGCTGACCGAACGGATGAGTGCTGTCCGATCGGATGGCCCATCCGATCGGGTGACACTGGTCAACAAAGTCAACACTTTACAATCCAGTCCCGTTTCCTGAGTTGTCATTCTATCTAACATACATACATTACATAATTTTTTACAAAGGACACAAATATACAAAATATGACTAAATGCTGACGGAAGCTACAGACGTATACACTAACAGACTCCCCCTCGGATGTAGCTGCAGTTCCTTCCAGTATAGTCTTCAATTCTTCCTGTTGCGCCTTCGTTCTCGCGCTCTCTGTCTTCTCTTTTCTGCTTTCTCTTCTAACATTCTTCGCCTTATATGTCTTCCTTCATCGATCCACCATTTTCTGTAAACTGGATCACCATCACGCTTCCGATCCCATTTGGGAATCTTGTTCTCCTCTTTCTCGATTGGCGTCTGATCCGTAGGTATCGATTTTCCCAACTTGCGTCTGCCAAGCTCAGCTGCCCTTTCAGAAATAGCCTTTGATCTTTGTTCTTGTTTGTACTTTTTCATGCAATGTTACAAATTGGGAAGGAATGACCATCGCAAGGTATGGATAACAAGTTAATGATTTTGACTCCCACCAGGTATGTATTAAAGATTATGCTATCGGTAGGAGCTTGTGGCTCGTCTAGAGAGGGGTGTGTCTGAATTGGGTAGTTGATAAAACGTAGCTAAGAATGTATTACAGTTGGATTTCCGAAAGTCAAATAAAGTTAAGTTGTTAATTATTTAGCAAGTAATATTCAAATGGCATGAAGTATTTGATTCATTAAGTAAGTAAAATCGATGAAAGCTATTGTAGTAGAAAGAAACCTTAGTTGAAAGAAATAAGCTCTGAATAAGTTACGTGTGTGGCATGATAATAATTGACCCATGAGAGTCAAAATGAATGATAGGCTAGAATTCGGATGAATGGTTTACGTAATTTACAAAGAATGAAAAACTTTCACAAGAAAAGCTTAGGTAATGTCTTGTAAGTATGCTTAATTTGGAAGGAAGAATCAAGGTGTACTTCAATGCACATACGATAAGTATGAGGTGGCAGTTGACTTTGAAAAGTCAAACTGCAAAAGTTCATAACATAATTAAATAAATGAAGATGTGTATGTAAGAATGGAATGTATGATATGTATAATATGACTGCAGGGAAGATGTGAAAGAGTTGTAGGTGAATAACCATCGAAAATCATAAATATTTAAGTAAAATGTGCTAACCATTACCTTGTAAATAAGAATAGTAGAATGCGTGAAGTAATGAAGCTAGTAGAATTGGTGAAAGGATGCTCAAGAACTGTAACTTATCAGCACAGATGAACGGAATCAGTCCAGTTATGGATTTGTCAAGATATAAGTCGAACCGTTTCAGCGGCTCGATGCATTGTGCCAAACTACGCGGCTAGTAAATTGCCTAATTATGAATGTAAGATAGAAAATTATAGATTGAATAGCATGTTCATACGAACTAACGGTAGCACAAGTATAACAGGGTATTGAAGGTTTGACCTTTGAAGGTCAACAAAGGAATGAAATTTAGGTCCAGACTAATGTCAATAAGTAATGCGTGTATGTGCATATAGAGAGAGTAATACACAAAAACAAACGATGGACAAGTTAAGAGGACATAAATGAAATGAATCGGAATTTTACCTAAGGGTGTATGTAGTACCATGTAACAGTGGAAAACGTAGAAGGATGTTTAACTCTGGAGTTAAGCACGAATATATGAATATGAAATAGTAGTTTTGTTGCAATAACGAAACAAGAATTAAATGTTATATGATATATGTATGAACATATCCTGACTTCTTATGTAATTACGAAAGTAATTAGAATAAATGTCGATGGTAGATATTGTCTAGTGGGAATGAACCAGGTTTCGAGGACGAAACCTTGTTTAAGGGGGGTAGACTTGTAACACCCAAAATTTCATGGTTCACATGATATAACATGAAATAAAATAACTAGGCTATTCAACCTAGTTAAAATAGTTAGTAAAACAAGTAAGGAATGGAATTAATAGCAATTGTGATGGTGTGACAAACTAAAAGGACTAAACTTGGAAAATTGGGTTTAAGTTTCAATTAATTAGCAAAAGTCAGTAGGCACATATGTGATGGAGGTGGGTGTGTCGACACCTACATGAAAGAAAAAGGGGAGAACTTCAATTCAACATTTTAGCTTAAATTGGAGATGAATTCAACCCAAATTTCATGCATGGACTCTATTTCTTGATGATCTAGCCTTAACAGGCATTTCAATCTTAATAAGGATCCAATTTTCTTCGTCTGCTGACACCGGTATATATACCTGACAAACGTTAAGTTAACATTAATATTGTAGTTTCGGAAAAAAAAAATTACTATTATTTTTAGGTCCCTTATTTTTACCGTATCGACATCCCACTACGCAGGATATATTCCGCTATAGCCATTTACATATCCGTAAGCATCATGATGTTGTTCTACAAGGAGATTGAGAAATTGAGGTGGGAGCACCGTCCAGCGATAACTAACTGATGACGTCGCAATTCTGGGATTTTCATTTTTCTTCGACTGCACGTGCCAGTTACACCATGCTCCGACATGCTGTGTACAATATTTTGATATTTTAACCTTTTAATATAAAACTTAAATATATTACACAATTACCGTTTGTTGAATAAAACCGTTTCCACAGAAACCTAATAGGCCACCCCACCAGTGTTTATCTAGAGGTTGGCTCCCAATATAGCTGGAACAACAGGAAGAACAGTCACCCTCATAATAAAACTCAAGAACATTTGGAGACCAATTTTCATGCTGTTGCTTATCATTGACCCAGATAGTGTTTTCTACTGATTTCGGTATGTTACTGGAACGCCTCCCGGTTGCCATCATGCTCATACACACTAATGGACAACGTGGGCCAGTATATATTGGCTGAAAATTTAAAAACTTATATTTAACTAATATCTTTAGGTTGTAATATTTTTATATTGGAAAAATTTATGTTTAACAGAATAAAAAAACAAAAAAATATATATTAGAGAAATCAGCCGAGCCAAACAAATTGGAAGAGTCGGCCAAGCCATTGGAAGCGTCGAGCAAGCCATCGGAGGAAGCGTCGGCCAAGCCGTTCGAAGCGTCTGGGAGCCAAAACTTTTTGGAAGAGACGATGCGTTAGCAAAACTCAAAGCCGGACGCATCAAGAAACTTTTTGGTTATGATGCGTCGGCCACCGACGCTAGAACATGTCGGATCAGATTGTAGGAAATCGACGCTTCAACATGATACAAGGACGCTTCCGAGGCTGTGTGGACCTTCCAAAGACGCAGGAAGGTGACAAATTTGCAAAGTCAGTTGGTCAACCAACATTTTGGTAATTTTCCCTTAAATTAATGCCCGAACCCGGCTTTGCACGCATCAAATCTGGAAGCTCAATATCAACACGCGCAACCTACTCCCCAATTTTAATGATTTGTTTCCAAGGACCGGTTAAAGACAACCTTGCTGGAATAAATTGCCATGTCCTCGAGCTACTATGAATGGCCCGTATAACTTTTCTCCAAAGACTCGCATGGTCCACCTTAAACTGCCACCGCCATTTTGACAACATGGCGGTGTTGGCTTCCCGAAGAGACCCCAACCCACCCATATCCGTTGGTGTCATCGTATTTTTCCATTTTACCCAACACATTTTCTTTTGCTCCAGACCTGACCCCCAAAAGAAATCTCCTCGAATCCTCTCCAATTGCTTAATAACCCCGCAAGGGGTGTAGTCGGTAATGAACTTAGCACCGCCTTTATGAGAGTTAGTCTACCCCTAAAAGAGACGGTGTTGGCCTTCCAAATGGATAGTCTTGACGCGTGAGCCGAGCTGGGTTGTCATGTTGTTTCTGTGGAGTGGGTCAAGTGTGAAGGACATAAATGATGAGTAGATAGATGGTCAATTACTGCATTGTTTTCAACTTTTAGTTGTCGCTACATAACATTTTCTATTCCATTTTCATAAGTCATTTGTCGTATCTATCTAAGCATATACATCAATACTTAAACATAGTTCCAATGCTCACATTACATAGATGATTGGTGAATACTGGGTTTTATGAGTTGTAACAAATCCCATGTGAAGAAGCTTTATGAAGCAAAAATAAATAAATAAATAAATAACGCAATTAAACTATCATCAAAACGTCATGTTCTCGCTTACCTTTATTTATGATAATGGCGCTTAGACTAACGTTTTCAGGTGTTTTACAACTGAAGGATTGGGATTAAATGCGAGCCTTTGTACAATTTTTGATTGATCAAACATTGTATCTTCTGTTCAACCCATTGTAGCGTGTATCAAATCCCATAGGTTATCATTTATACCGAGTTTCACTTTGGATGTTTGATGTATATGAGATGTGGTTTTGTGTGTGCGTGTGTGTGTGTGGGGGGAGGGGGGGGGGGGGGGGGGGGGGCATCAAAAACATTATTCTGGTTTGAATACATGCAGTTCTTGCTATGGAGATTTAGGTGCTTCACGCCGGTGTCATGTTTTGACCGCAATAAGAAAACAAGTGACTTCTGATTATCAAAAGACTAGTTTTGACTAATGAAGTTAATGAATATTGTTAAACTTTTTTTTTCTGTCTGCAAGTCAAGAACACCGTTATAAGCTTAATTGGGGTTGGTCTAATGTCTTGTGGAATGGAAGGTAAGGGGTGTTTGGATTTTCATTTTGGAAGTGATTATATGTTTAAATAAATAAATGACACTTATTGATGACAAGAACCCATGTTTTAGTTTTTTAGCAACACCAGCTTCAACAATCATGATTAAACATCTACTGCAGCCAAAATATTTGATTCATTCAAACACCAATTAACAAAGACAATATATTTACCCCGTCAGAAGCTGTGATAACTGAATGCAAATTTGGTATGGAGTCTGCACTTTCAATTTTCGGGATAACTTGAATATCTGCACCACAGCCTGCCAAGACAATAACAAGACAGAATTAGAAGTTAGAAGTCATGTAAGTTGAAGTACAAAGATCATTATCAACACCTGTTATAAGAAGTGTAATGCATTGGCGATACATATATGCTTACTTTTTAAGTAATTCTTTAGCTTTTTTTTTTTTGAACGGCAAGTAATTCTTTAGCTCATGGATAACTTCTGCATCTTTAACAAAAGAAACTGCACAGAAATCAACTTGATTGTCCACACCAAATTTGATATCATCCCAATCCTTTTCTTTTTCATAACAATAAATGATAAAATTCAAGAAATTGTTCTTTGACAATATATATTTTGTCACCATGAGTTTGTACACTTGAGCTCTCCGCCATCCACAACTTAAAGGTAAGCAAGAACTTACAATGGTTAGAAATCAAGAAGCCAGGACTTTTACTTTTCCTATTTTTGCACATCTGGCCAACATTCAAGTTCGGGTATGAAGTAAGAGTTTATTTCAACATACCATCAACCAGATTCATGTCACCTGCCTCTACATCGTTCACAAGATCATCATAGTTGACTCTAACACAATCTGCAGTGCCAACACCTCTTGTTATTGTGAAAGTGAATTCTTGGCCACTTGCTTTGCTAAAGTTACAGGTTGAGGCAAATATGGGGACCCAAATTCTATCATTAAATCTCAAGATTCCATCATTTCTAGGTGTCAACTGTTCAACAGTTCCACCTAATCATTCATTAGGAGCATTTGCTTCTAATAAGGCTTGCTTTTGAACCTCTAGCAGATTCTCATTTAAACTAGTTCGTAGTTCAATTCTTTTAGCATGAACCCTTAATGGTTTGATTCTTTCTTTACGGATCAAAACGCACTAATCTGAATTCTAGCACACTTGAACCCCTTGTGTGATTAATCCCTGTACCAACTTTAGATGTTGGTGCTGGCATTTATGAAGAAGCCACTAAAGGTCTTAATACTGAACTCAACTCGGTAGTCTTGAGATACTTTTTGTTGGCGCTCTGTAGCTAGGTTATGTGTAAACTTCATAAAGATGTAAGTAGGAAGTGGTAATAAAGGTCCGGAGTTAGTTGAGCATCCAACAAAGTGACCCTCATCATCGATCAGTTTGAGTAGCAAACATAAAGTGGTGTTCCTTGATAACTGAAGCAAGGATATCCAAAAGGTTTAAAAAAATCATTAAATGGTTTGCTATAGTACAATATTTCATAGGACAGTGAAGAGTGTTATCGCTTTGACAAAGCCAAAACGACTAAAGCATTGGTGGTATTTGAAGCAAACATTTCTTATTAACTAACATTTCCCTTGTCCATTACTGATGTGAAATTGTAACAAACAAATTATAAGTTTACAAGTTGTCATCTTTATAAGCGAAACTACCGTAAGCTTACAAGTTGTTATAACTAGTTTACTTTATAGCACATTTTAAACACTCTTATCCACTAATTTGCCAGTCTTCTGTTTATAAGAGAATTTCCATTTTGATGTGTTGAATCGTTGCTCTCTCGATGGTTTTCTTGTGTTTTTAACCAACCAGGGATGTTCTTGGGTTGAGGCTGGACCAGACCACTACATAACGCTTCTCCCGGATACAATCATTGAATAATGTAAATTTGTACCTAAACTAATCTAACTTAAGAAGCAGGTAAACTTTAAGTTAGGCAAAATAACTAATGTAATAATATTGTTTTGTAAATAATGTCAAGTATTGGACAAAAAGGGACAAGACTATGAAATAACAACCCTAATTAGTCACTCGTATTTTTTAACCGTGGGAATTCTAAACAACATGGATCTCGGTATGCATACAATGTTAAGACTTGTCTGATCTCAAAAATGCAAATGTCACAGAATTCAGTCCATCAACATGCGTACGTAGTTTTCTCAAACACTGACCTAATCATAAAACGAGTAACCACACAAGCTGTTGATTCAGGAACAACAACGATAGATACAGATACATATTACAGTTTTAAGGAGATAAGAAAACAAGCACACAAGAACCACAACCATGTCAATTAAGTGACAAGAAAGCTTATGCGCAAAAGAGAATAACTTAAGTCGATAGGTAATATATAAAACTCTAACTTGGACCTGCAAGAAGAAAGAACATAGTCTCCAGACTCCAGCCCCGCTAAGCAAACGACCGGGTGTTGTTGTTCGAATTAAGGTCAGGGATACTCTTATCCATTAGAAAACGCAACTTGTTTGCATCTCTGAGTAGACCTTTGTGACAAAAACCAGCAATCATGATTGTATATGTCTGGACATCAGGCTGCAAACCTTGAACAAAGAGGTCATGGAAAAGACGCCTTGCAGTATCAAACTTGCCGCATTTGAGGGCGCCATCAATGAGGATGTTGTACACCTTAACATGTGAATTGAGGTTGCTACGATTGGCCTCCATAAAACGGAATAAAGCAAGTGCATCTTCATAGGTGTTGTTTCCCCCAGGCTGCAACAAAGATACATAAGGGTGATCCATCGGAAAATCGAGTAAGTCGTGAACACTTTGCATAGAAAAGAAGCGGCGCTCCATCACAAGAATGTTGCGGGCGACCTTGTTGGGTTTTGGTACTTAGGATCTCCACTGAATTAACATATTTGGCCCTTGAATTGGATGGACGTTCTGCTATTGTTATTTACGTAAAAAAATTAAGACCATTATACCCTTGAAATGGTAAATGGTGTGATAACATAGTGAATACACATGCATCACCAAATTTGATGTCTTTGATGTTATACACCAAATCTGGTATCTGATGTTATAGTGTGCATACATCGCGGACGGTCTTGAGATGCACACAAGGCTCGAAGCTTGAACAGCGCATACAGTGACTCAAATGCATGGACAAGAAAATGGACACCTCTTATATCAATGTGAATCAATATAGAATTATGTTTATGATTCAACATATTTAGTTAACTAACAACCAACCATCCAACCGTAATGATATAAAAAAAATTCAATTCATGCCCACAAATGAAAGACCAATGAAACACATTTTTAGACTTATTCCGTGTGCATGCTTGCACTTACAACCATAAAATCAAGGGTTTCTTGGCCTCACACCAGCATGTGTGCTTCAAGTCTACATCTTGAGTTCTAACAAGATCGAAAAAAAAAGTTTAAAAAATGCGAGTTGAAAGCATGGTTACCTTAGGACTCATCCATAATGGCATTCAATATCCTTTTCTCGAGTTCATTTTCATCAATCCATACGGAACTTTGGCGACGCAGTAGCTCCTTCTTCTCATTCTTCTTCTCCATGAATTTCTGCTCTCTTTGTTTGTGATATTCAAGCTTCTCAGCTCTTTCTTTTAACTGCACTCACCAAATTTAAGTAGGAACTGGTAATTAGTAAACTTCCTTTCTCAAAACAATTAGACCCTTGTGCGTCTATGTACAACCAAAATAAACTTTATTTAACAACCAGAAGTTGTGTCTATCTAATATGTTTACAAATCAGCCTATTAATCAAGTAAACTTACATAACCTTTTCACCCCTTAGTTTTTACTTATTAGATATAAGCCTCATACTGTCTCACACAGGCACTGTTCAACCAGTTGAGTTTTGACCCAAAAGTACATGAGCTGCGCATTTTTGCCCATGATACATTTTCATGAGCGCCTCACGTCTTTCAATCCAAGATTAGGACAGGCTCTAATTTCAGAAAACTATTAAGATGTAAAGCCTGCTAATTTGAATTTATTGCTCAAATGTTGACAATCTTGAGCATGATTTCCTTTGAAGTTTGAACAAAGCAAACCAACTAATTGCTTTGTTTACTTGACCATGGTGGCACAGAGCACAAAAGCTTTAAATGCACTTGAAAAACAATATGTATATGAGGTATGTCAAATCTGCTATCAATCTCAATGGGAATAAAGATACAATGCCAGGCCATAAATATAGCCATATAGGTTAACTAAGAAATGAAAACAATACAAGATGTATGAACCCTAACAAACAAAACATAAAAGACAATAATACCCCTACACAAATGTGCACATAATAAACTGTCTATCAGCACTACTGAAGCTACCCAGGAGAAGAGGGATTCAACTATGGTTATAAAGAAGCCTAATGAGAATGAATCTAAACCAATAATGTATGCTGGAGTAGAGCCTACATTCATCTTGAGGAACCTGAACTGCAGAGCCTTGTTGATCTTCAAAGTTTGAATAAAATATTATTAAGTATGCGAGTGATTAGGATATGTAAGTCTACGTTAAAAGAACAATTATTGTAAACCAAATCAAGAACCCTAAACCCTAAACGTATGAGTTCATGAGTTGACTAAAAGCACCAATTCCAGATTGTGAACCCTAAATCCTAATTGCAAATACTACTAATAGCAGTGGACTAGAGATAGCAATAAGCCAATAAGTAGGGATAAAAATAAAAATAATTGCAAATGTGTTTACAAGCTGAAAAGTGAATACAATTTGAAAAGGTACCCAATTGATATGCCTACATTCATCTTAAAGAACCTGAACTGCAGAGCGTTACTGATCTGCAAATTTTGAATAAAATCTTATCAAAGATGGATGTGATTAGAACATATAAAAGCTTCGTTAGAGTAGGTGTTGTGGGAGGCGCTAACCCCGCCACGTAGACCACATGGACACTGAACACCAAAACAGCACAGCCGCGAAAGAGCGCTTCCCCTGTTCCCATGACCAGCAGTTTTCAAGGAGCATTAAGCCATTAACCCACCACCTCACCCCTCCTTGGCCAACAGAAACACCGCACCTCCAAATCTCCAATTTCATTTTTTAACTTATTTATTCCATTTATTCAATTTAAGATCCACCTTTCACATTACCATAACACACAGGAGAAAAGTAAAAGGTGAAACCACCTCAGCACGCGTCACGTGACGCCTACGTGGCAACACTTTTTTTTTTTCACCTTAAACCTCACAACACATAGCCTTCAAAGAACAACTATTGTATGCTAGATATAGAACCCTAAACCCTAACTGTATGAGTTCATAAGACTTAACCTAAAACCTAATTAGTGTTCATTCAACTAGACTAATTGTCTAATTCAATATAACTACCGGATCAACAATAATACTCCACGTAACAAACAAATAACAAAATCAAAACCTATAACATCCAAATTACGCATCGAAAAACAATGTAAAGCAACACAAACCAAACCGCCATACCAGCGTCTGCCGGAACTCCTCTTCCGCAACCTGCCGTTCAGCCGCCTTAACCTTCTTCTCCGCCAATTTCGCAGCCCTACGCTCTTCACTCTCAATCCTCAACGCTTCCTTTTTCGCTTCATCTTTCCTCTGCTTCTCAATCCTCTGAAGCTCCATTTCATGAATATATTCCTTCCTCACCGCCTTAACCTTCTTGGCGTACTCACGGCGGAGCTGGTGGAGCTTGGCCTGAGCTTCCTTGGGATCCTTTGGCGGTTTCCAGCTGTTGAGGTAGTTGTTAGGTGAGAGATATTGCTGGTTGCGTTGGTGGTCGTTGTGGTGTGATGGTGCTACGGCGGTGGATGCGGATCGACAATGGTGGACGGTGAGTATGGATCTTAGTGTCGGAGAGCGGAGGAGCAACCGTGAGGTCGCCATTGATGTCGTCGGCGGTGGTAACGTGGGTTTTGGATCGTGATGGTTTTTTACCTGTTAAGGCTAGAGGGTGTGGGATGGAGCCCCTTGGGCCTTATAAGGACACCTCAGCGCCACCTAGGCGCCACATCAGCCAAATGGCTTTATAATCCCCCCACTTAATTTGCTGGGTGTGGAATGGAGCCCCCTCATCATTGCCTAATTATTTGTTATTTTAAAAATCTTTTAATTTTCATATATTAATTTATACCACATAATTTATATATTTTAAATAAAATGCCATAATTGAAATAATATAAATAAAATGTCATAATTTAAATAAAAACCATACGTGAAATAATATAAATAAAATGTCATAATTTAAATAAAAACCATACAATGCCAGAGTTTAAAAAAAAATCACTCGTCGTCTTCGTCGTCTCCTCCTTGTTCATGATAAAACCATAGGTGCTCAGTCAGATCGGCTCGAAGGTTATGGTGTGTGTTCCTGTCTCGTACCTTCGATCGGATAGCTTCTTTTTCAGCGTATGTTAGTATTGGGTTCGTCGGTTGGATACTTTCATCATAACTTTCTCCACAAAACGCTCTACCAGAATCCTCCAATATCATGTTATGCAAAATGATGCACGTATACATGACGTTTCTCATTTTTCTTTTTTCAAGTATCCTCGACGGTTGGGCGATGATAGACCATCTCTTTTTTAAGACACCGAAAGCCCGCTCGATATCTTTTCTTGCTGACTCTTGTTTTTTCTTGAAATACAATCTTTTTTCATCATCTGGACACGAAAGAGTTTTTACCAACGTCGCCCACTCGGGATAAATACCGTCTGTGAGATAGTACCCATACTTATACTCCACGTCGTTTGCATAGAATGAAGTATTTGGTGCAACACCGTCTATGACATCGTCGAAAAGATTCGAGGACATTAAAACAGCGATGTCATTGTTCGAAAAGACGACGGCTCATACGAAACCTGCGCCTAAACTGGCCATCATCGTACAACGGATTTTCACAAAAATAATCGTGCACTAGACGTTCATGAGCACCTAACCGATCCCGTTCAAGAGGCGGTTGCCTGATACGCGACGTAGAGGATTGGACTTCTTCTTGCAAATTATTAATCACCTCCTGCGTCATTGCGATAACCATGTCGTCGAAACCACCATCGGATGAAGAGCTCGAAGAATCGGATGCCATTTTCTAGTTGTGATTGGTGTGTTTTATGGTGTAAGGTTTTTGAGATAGAGGTGTGTTTGGTGTAAGGTTTTTATATATATATATATATAGATAAAAAATTAAATTTTTTTTTTTGAACGTTTTAAAACGGTCATTTTGACCTTCATGTCTCGATCCACGCAATTTTCGGCCGTTATCATGTTGGCGAGGACCCTATAGCGCCCCGACTTAATGTGCAGGGTGTGGGTGTATAGCGCCGGGGGCGCTATAGGTGGTGACATGGCGAGGGTGGCGCCCCCCACACCCTCCGGCCTAAGAATTAAGAAAGGTTTTGTTTTAAGCGAGTTTCTGTTAAGAATTTACCTTTTTGGCACATAACTTTGATATATTCTATTTTAGCCCCATAAGTTTGTAACCCATTTTAGGTACACTTTTACTCACCACTATTTCTTCAACTCCAATACTTCCGAGCTTCAATATTCTTCATTAACAACCGCCTCGAAAACCAGATCCACAACCAAAAAGCCGGGTTTCGGGAAAATGGGTTTGTGGCGGGGCAAGCAGTACTGAAAGCAGAGTCGAAGAAGGTGGAAAAGCACGCGAAAGCTTGTGAGGATAATCAACATGCCTTTGTCCCCCTAGCGTTTGACACGTTTGGCTCTTTGGCGCCAGAGGCAGTTCATTTCTTGTCCAGAGTTCAGCGTGTAGTCCACAGCAACTTTTCGACCCCTCAGGGGCGAGGCTTTGTTTTTAGTAGATTAGGGTTTTCTATTCAGAAAGGGATGGCGGCGCAGTTTGTTGCTCGTCTACCTGCTATTCTTATGTAATTTGCTCTGATGATTGGAATGAAATCAATTATTTAAATTAAAAAAAAAAAAATCTCTATATTTCAACACTTAAATTCAACTTCAATCTGACATCAATCAATTTCTATAAATGAGGAGGTAATAACTAATCACACACTGATCTGTTCATCAGTGTGTGCGATTTAATTAATTAATTGATCTGAATTCACTGTATTCCGTATCATCTTACTCGTGTAGTTACAGGCCTGTAGAAGGAGAAACATTCAAAAAACTGCATCATAAACAGGTGAAGCAAGCTAAAGGATTGTTGTACAAACTCGCAATTGCAGCGGTTTTGCTCATTACTCCGACGATATACTTATTCGCCAACGGTTGAGTCGATATCTGAGGTTGTTTATGAGCGATTTGTTTTTTTATTAGAGCTTAATTTTGATTTGAATTAGTTTGTTTGATTGTAACTGTTGTTGTTGCTGAATTTGAGCTAATAGTTTGTTGTTAGGTTTAGTAGATTCGGAGGACGTTGTTTATGCAAATAAGTTAATGGTTTATGTTTCGAGTTCGAATGTTGAAGAGTTACTGTTGTTGTTGCTGAATTTAAGCTAATTATAGTTTGTTGTTGGCGTTAGGTTTAGTAGATTCCGACGATATTTATGCTAATAAGTTGAACATTTATGTTTTGAGTTCATATGTTGCAGTGTTACTATTTTTGTTGATGAATTTGAGCTAAAATTTTGTCTTTAGCATTAATTTTAGTAGATTCGGGCGTTGTTTATACAAATAAGTTGAACGTTTATGTTTTGAGTTCATATGTTGCAGAGTTGCTACTGTTGCTGAATTTGAGCTGATTATTTGTTCTTAGCATTGGTTTCAGTAGATTTGGAAGTTATATTGGAGATATTTTGTTTGTGCAGAATGTGTTGTGCAAATAAGTTGTATATGATCACATGGAGATGCTACATTGTCATAAAGTGTTAGTTTCATTTGATTTTCAAGTACTACAATTTTGTATAATGATTGCTAGATGAATAAAGTTATCAAGAGATAGGGGAAAGTGTATAGTCTTATGATAAGACTCTTATCAATTGAATTTAGTTATCTGGCATTTATGTAAGTAGGTGAACATCAGTGATAAGTGTATAGAAGAATCTCTTGAACATATTGATGCAGTTTTTACTTAATATTGAAAGGACTAATGAAAGTGTAAGAAGACTTCAGTAATCAAACGTGTGTAGACCCATCAGGGCAGATAGCTTGTGGGACCAAAATACTCACCAATAAATGAACACATGTCAATCATTATCATGCATGTGTAAGAGTATAAGAAGATCAATGCGCATGTGGAAGAATATAGGAACATAGATTAAATGCTGAAGAATATGTTAACCATTGAAATACAGCTATATATTTGACTATACAAAAGGTCACAAGGTTCTAGGTTTTATCTATTATATCATTTACATTAAATGTATCCCAACTTTATTTTGCAAGTCTAGATGCTCTCTCACTCTGTTGATTCTGTAATATGGTTGCAAGAGACTTACCAGAAGATGATTTTGGATGATTCTTTAATCTCTAATACACGAGGCAGATAATAGTATTGTGTACTTTTGGATGTAAAATTGTTTAGATAGTTCTGTTTCATAAGCCACTATTGAGGCTTTTAATTTATTAACTTGACTTTGATTTCCACTTTTAAACAGGTTGATGTGCAGAAACTTTGGGATGCTGCTGATTCTGGTGGTTGGAGACCGTCCTCTGTTCCAAGATCTGACTGGCCTCGTATGTACTTTTAATTTATTTACAACTTGCTTAAAGTTCTTGTAGTTTAATATTTTTTTACTTATTGTGAGTTGTTATCCGCTAATACTTGTAGCTCCTCCAAGTGAGAGCAATGGGTACCTGCGAGTCCGTTGTAATGGTGGTCTGAATCAGTAGAGGACAGCTGTAAGTCTATTATAAAGCTTCAACGTTAGAAACTCCACTTTACTTACTTAAATGTGAAAAAAAGAACTACGTCATTGATACAGTGATTATTTGACTTTACCATATCATTGTTTATTTTTGTGCATACCTATACTGTTATGAAATTGAGGATTCAACCTTATGTAGATATGTAACGCGGTTCTTGCTGCACGGATTATGAATGCCACCCTCGTGCTGCCTGAACTGGATGCAAATTCCTACTGGCATGATGACAGGTACCTCTAGAATTTTTTCCTAGTAAACTATAATTTGCCCTAGTTTTTAATTAAATATTTATTTGCCAGTGACTCATAAACATCTAAAAAAGCTGGAATCAATGTGTTTTCATCAAGTGTGTGTGTGCGTGTAATCGTCAATACTGTGATTTTTTTATCGTTTTTAAAATTCACATGAACATTTCCATTGCTCTTTCTTACTCATGTACAGCGGTTTCCAGGGTCTTTACGATATTGATCATTTTATCAAGACACTGCAAAACGACGTACGGATCGTAGAAAGCATTCCCGAGATTAAGAAGAACGGAAAGACAAAAAAGATAAAAGCTTTTCAGGTACGTTTCAGAAGCACTTAAGACTAAAGGGTATGGAGAGGATGGGCTCGGATGGGTTGAGCCGCCACGTAGGCGCCACGTAGGAGTGGCTTGGATGAGATGAACCTAGAGGGGTGGAGAGGGATGGAGGATGAGGCCCCACAACAATAAAAAAATATAAAATTTTAGAGAGAGATAGAGAGAGAGGAGAGACAAAGATAGAGAGAGAGAAGAAAGGAGGCTCGTCTGAATCGGCGTGGGGGAGACGAATGAGCCGGGCCGGGGCTAAGGGGGGCGGTGTGGGGGCTCGGCGCCGGACCTAGCCGGGGCTAGCCGACCCCCATACCCATTAGTCTAAGACGTACGGATCGTAGAAAGCATTCCCGAGATTAAGAAGAACGGAAAGACAAAAAAGATAAAAGCTTTTCAGGTACGTTTCAGAAGCACTTAAACGTCATCGTATTCATCAAATTCATGAGCAAACATAAATTGACGGGTAGAGTACAGGGATGGTCCCTGTGGTTTACCAAAATTTGGGATTTGGTCCCTAGCTTTTCAAAAGTATACGGATGGTCCCTGTAGGTTGCACTTTGTAACGCATTTAGTCCCCAACTTTGTGTAAAATACATGGATAGTCCCTGTGGTTTGCGTTTTGTAACGGATTTGGTCCCTAACTTGGACATGCTGAAACCTTTAAATTTGTTAGTTGAGGACTAATTGTGTTACAAAGTACAAACCATGGGGACCATCTGTCTACTTTTGAAAAGATGGGAACCAAATCTAAAATCTTGGTAAACTACAGGGACCATCCATATACTTTACTCTAAATTAACATTTAAATTCCGATGCATTTTCTTTCCTTTTTGTAGCTTCGCCCACCGAGAGATGCTCCTATAAAATGGTATACAACAACCGCTTTGGAGAAAATGAAAGAACACGGTGCCATCTATCTCACTCCGTTTTCCCATAGACTAGCGGAAGAGATTGACAACGCTGAATATCAACGGTTAAGATGCAGGGTCAACTATCATGCCCTTGTATTCAAGCCGCATATCATGGATTTAAGTCACAAAATAGTTGATAAACTTCGATCACAAGGTCATTTCATGTCTATACATCTTCGGTTTGAAATGGATATGCTGTCTTTTGCAGGGTAAGTTACCATATGCGTTGTATATTTTTCGTTCTTTGATATCTACTGTATATTGTTATGACAAGAATGTCTTAATAAGAGGTGGCAAGATGGGCGGTCTAGGGCTGTAAACGAACCGAGCGAAGTGTTCGTTTGTTAAGGAAATATATGTGTTCATGAACACTTACCGAACAAGATTTTAATTCACGTTCGTTTGTGTTTGTTTATTAATTTTAGTTAACGAACGCAAAGAACGTTCATGAACACAAACGAACACAAGGTAATGTTCATGAATACAAATGAAAACAAACGAACATAAACAAGCGTTCATGAACAGAATATATAATACAGTGATTCTTATTAAATATTTTATTTGTCAGAATTTTGAAGTTTTTAAATAAAATATAAAAATTAAAAGCACTAACAAACTATCGAACACAAATGAACGAACGCGGCCTTTGTTCATGTTCTCGTTCATTTAACTAAAGGAACGAAATTTTCTGTTTGCGTTCGTTCATTAGTTAAACGAATGAACACAAACCTCCCGCGCTGAACGTTCGGTTTGTTTGCAGCCCTAGGCGGTCAGGTGGGTCAATAACAGGTTGAAATTGGCTCAAGTAAAAAAAATGTGTACTTTTTAGTACTGGTCAAAACAGACCGGGTCGACTCACAATAGTTAGTGAAGTTACATAATAATGGTAAGAGTACTGTATGACTACAATAAGTCAATAATAATCTTTTTTTTACTTAACCACTTCCAAAGTTTTTAAGCTTCAGTTCACATGACTTCTGAGTTTCGACCAATTTGACATGTTTCTCGTCTATTTTAATCTTTTAGCTAAGCCCGTTTGACGTGTTAGACATAAATGTAGCCCAAACCGGCCCTTTTGTAGGTAAACGGGTCAAAATAGTCAACTCTCGTCAAAATGTTTGTTACAATTTGCAGGTGCTTTGATATATTTTCCCCGGAGGAGCAAAAGATACTGAAAAAGTATAGGAAAGAAAACTTTGCTGAAAAGAAACTTATTTATAGCGAAAGGCGCGCTATTGGAAAATGTCCATTAACTCCTGAAGAGGTACTTCAAACTTCCTATTTCCCCATTTGTTCATTAGTTACCAATTTACCATAACAGTAAATAAAATGTACATCTACTTGTATTTCCAGGTGGGTTTTAATCTTTCATAGTATAATTATCCAGATTACAATACACTGAGAACTTATTTTTGGGCATTCTACTAAATCATATAATCCTTTTTCAGTAACTGGCTGTGACTCAGATGAGGTGCAACTCGAAACCGTAACTCGGAACCGTGGTTGCGACTCGTAACAGATAACTGATAACAGCAAACAAAAATCAACAATTAACAAACAAATACCTCCTGGCTCTGCTGCGAATCTGCGGATGATGATGATGATTATTTTCTGCGAATCGCGATGGTTATGAATCCCTGCCGCGAACGTTGTGTACTTGTTCGTCTGTTCGATCAGAAATCCTGCGACGTTTGGTTTCCTGAGCAGCAGCAATTGTAGTATTGGTTTGATGATTTGGGGCCTGTTATCCGATATAAGATTGGGTTTTTTTATAAGGTTTGGGCCTGTACTGATTTGGGCTGTATATATATAACGAAAATTTAAAAATTTTTGGGCCCTTTAATGATTTGGGCCCTGTTCTCAAGCCCATTCTGCACTTGGGGATAACCGGCCCTGATCTTGCGCGCGTTGGGGTTCGATAATTCCACTCGAATATACCTAGCAGCCGGTGAACTATTCGGTGGTGAACGGTTCATGAAGCCATTCAGGTCCATGTTTCCGCTGCTTGAAAACCACAGCACTGTGGACTCATCTAACGAGCTAAAAGACAACACTCAGGGTTTAATCGGTTCAGCTGTTGATTACATGGTTTGTCTTTTATCAGACATATTTATGCCAACATATGACGGGCCCAGCAACTTCGCCAATAATCTATTGGGCCATCGGCTCTATTCTGGTTTCCGTACAGCAATTCGGCCCGATAGGAAAGGTCTTGCTCCTGTTTTTATCGACAGGGAAAAGGGGTACTGCTGGTTTTGAAGATGCTGTTAGGCGTGTGATGCTTAAAACAAACTTTGGTGGGCCCCATAAGACTAAAGGGTATGGTTTGGCCCATCCCCACGGGGATGAGCCTCCACGTAGGCGGCTCGTGGGGGATGGACCTCCATGAAATTTGAGGGGATGGAGGATGGGGCCCCACCTCATTATTTTATAATTTCCTAAGTTTTAATTTAATAAGTTAATAAAAACTTTATAAAAATTAAAAAATACAACATAAAACAACATAAATAATTTCATTTCATAACATAAAACAACATAAATAATTTCATTTCATCATCGTCAAGGTGAACCGAGGGTTGTGGTTGGGAAGTTGGCGGTTGCGATTGGAATTGATCAAGTTGAAGCGAGCCGCGTTGCATGAATTGTTGGAATGCTTGGTATTGTTGCATTTGTTGAAGTTGGGACATTTGATTGAAGGCGTTAGGTGATTGTTGGAAACCCGCGAACGTAAATGGTGGAGACCCCCACGAAGAATCCATAGTCGGAGTGTAAGCGGGACTAGAAAAAAAGTTTGGATTGTTCGGGTTGGGATTGTTCGGGTTGGGGTCGTTTGGGTTGAATGGATTCATGATGGTAAAAAAAAATGAGAGTGTTTTTTAAAAAAAATGGATGATAGAAGGAGAAGATTAGGAGAAATGGATGTGAAATGGTATAAAAAGATGGAAGAGGTTGATAAATATTTAAAGTGGAAAAGGATTTTTTTTTTTTTTTTTTTTTATTATTCTATCCGTTAAACAACGGATATATATTTGAAAGTGGGGCGGCAAGATCGGCGAGGAGCTGCTGGAGACGCCGGGGTGGGATGGAGGGGGGGCGGTGTGGGGGACCGGCGCCGGTCCTTGCCGGGCCTAGCCGGCCCCCATACCTTCTAGTCTAAGCGGGTCTCGCCGGAGTCTTTTTGTACGAATTCTTGGTCGGAATGCTTCTGTCAAACATCGGCATCAAATCCTGCTGATAGATGTCCAGATGGGTCTGATGAGTAACTTGGATAGCAAGGAACAGGATAATTGACCAAATATCAATGCAAATCACCACCATAATTCTTTTTCAATCATATATGATGACCCCAAGATACCATATAGTCGATATATGTCTACTTTGTAGTTACAAAAACGTTTTTTTTTTTTAGTGAATTTCAAGGATTGTCCTTTATTTTTATACCCATTTTCAGGTGTTATCCTTTATGTTTCAAATTGACTAGTTTTGTCCTTTATGTTTTCATATCATACACGTTTTGTCCTTTAGGTCTAACCAGGTTAGTTTTTTCAGTTAAATTTGGTCATGTGTTTTGCACATGATGCCATTTTTGTCAATTCAAAGGTTGTAGAAGCTTTGAGCTGTAAATCTACCGTTGAACTTACATATGAATTGACAAAAATACCCTCATGTGCAAAGCATATGACCAAATTTAACTGAAAAAACTAACTGGGTTAGAGCTAAAGGACAAAACATGTATGATATGAAAACATAAAGGACAAAACTCGTCAATTGTGAACATACAACTTCTGAAAATGGGTATAAAGACACTGGTCAGAGGCAATGAAGATAGTTCTGGTCCGACTGAAAGGTCACCGGTTCGATCCAAGCCCAACACGAGTTTTACATACAGTTACTTCAGAGAGTCTCGGCTCTTGTGGAGGCTGGAAACTTTCTCGTGGAATGCTTAGCCACACTTGTATCAGTTTGTGGGCACGGTTAAGACACCATGCTGGTACGAGTGGGGTGACAAGGCCTATCATGTCGACTGGTAGGTGCGGTCCTCTATCGTCTGTTGTAGTAACGATCGCCATTCAAAAAAAAAGATAAAGGATAATCATTGAAATTCACTTTTTTTTTTGTATTATATTATTTGCTCGTTTTCTAGATGTGCCTACTTGTTTCGAGATGTCTAGGAAAGTACGATGAGATAGCAAAACATTTTTGTTGGTGCAAATGTGGGTTGTGTGTGGAACCTTAATCCGAGGAAGCTTATAAGATCCCATATATGCGTGGATCACTAATTGCCAAAAAAAAAAGAAGTAAATTAGGCAAAATGTATTGAGAAAATGAAAAACGTATAATGTTTGTTTGTGTTCGTTTAAGTTAAGGTCTTGTGTAACGGGGCGGTATATCACGGCAATGGTGGGTATGGCATCCTATAGCGCCGCCCAACACAATTACAAGGGGCGCTATGGGGGTTTAAATCTTTGCTCCCGTTATCCTCTTTGCGGCGTGAACTTTTTGGATTTTCAAAATTTGACCGTTTCAAACGGTCACATATTTAAAAAAAAAACTTTAATTCAATTTAAAATACCATCTCTCCTATAAATAAATCCCCATCTCTCCTATTTTTATAAAATCCAACACTCTCAAACCCTCTTATCTCTACCTTTTTTTATAAAAATCTAGAATTTTTATACAATGCATCCCTTCAACCGCGGTTTTATTCCTCCGCGTTCGAGTGCGGACACGAACCAAACTAGCAATCCTAGCCGTCCCGTTTCTCCGGTTCCCACTCGACCCACCCCATACGGATCCGGTTTTGTCGATTTTAATCAACATCAAACCGGGTTCATGAACCTATTGAACCAACCACTCTCATGGGACCAAAATCTATACGGTTGGAACCCGAATCAAAACATGGACGGAATGGGGTCGTCTCAAGCATTCGAATCGGCACAAGCATTCGGCTCGCCACTACGCAAGCCCGAGGTTGTTCAGGATACACAACCGGAAGTAGAGGAGACACAAAAAGGAAAAACAAAACGCCCACATAAAAAGAAAACCGAAACCCGAGCGAAAAAAAGTGCAACCGTGGGATGATGAAGAGGATTACGCGTTAACCCGATCTTGGCTCGACGTGTCGGAGGACCCCAAATAGGTAATATTTTTGTATTAATTTTTTGTATGAATTTTTTTTTTTTGTATTAATTATTTGTTTATTTTTTAGCAAACAACCAAGTAAAATCATCTTTTGGAACTGAATCCGAGAACTTTTTTTCGGGCTTATGGGTAGGGGAGACAAATACCGGCCGGTGGATTCAATATCGGGCAAGTGGACCGATATCAACAAGAAGTGTACAAATTTTCAATCTGTTTACCAACGGGTAAAAACCGGATGGAAAAGTGGCCACAAGGACGAGGACATTACACAAGCAGTCTTAATCGAGTATCAAGCCAGTCAAGGTAATTTCCCGTACTTGAAGTGTTGGTAAATTCTTCGGAATAGCCCCAAATGGGCCGACGTCCCTATGAATACCGGTCGGTCTGCAAATAAAAGGCCGTCAAAGAGATAAAAAACCAACGAGTCGGGTGAACCTGAAACGCCAACCTCCGACGCTCGAAACACCGACGCAAACGATGATATTCCGGAGGAAGAGCCGGCGGAAGAGCTACCACGACCCGCCGGAAGAAGAAGCGGTGCAAGATCGAAAAGTCCCGAGTCATCGTCGATGGGATCCGAAATGATTAATGCGTTTTCGGAGATAAACCGACGCCTTCAAGACATACACGAACTAGGGACTAAACGTATGGAATAGAACCGGGAAGTGACCGAGATTATGCGGGATAGACAATGGGCTCATGACTTTGAATTCTACTCGAAACCGCACGACCACCTAACCGGAAAAGCGTTGAAGATGAAGTTGGCACAAAAGGAGTTCGAAAAAAATATAATCTTTGAGTTTTTTATTTTATAGTAATGTTTTTTTTTATTGTAATGGTTTTTTTAGTGTAATTTTTTTAATTTAATGAAATGGTTTTTTAATTTTATAAAGTTAGATATTAATTATAAAAAACAGAAAATTAATAATTGAGTAATGATGAGGTAGGGACTTTTGACTACACCTTCTAACGATATAGCGCTCCATAAAGCCTCTATATGACTTGGCGTGCCACTTGTCGCATAACGCCCTCAGAGGGGCTTTATGACACACATGCGTAAAAAGTATATAAAAAATAAACAAAATAATACATGAAACGCATGTGCTATTGACGTTAAGAATTAAAAAAACCCTAGGTAAACTCACCTATTCAAATTATTAGTTGGATCTATATTTTTTTTTGGAAGGTGACTTTCTATGTACTTGACCAGTGGTCACCGGGTTTATGTCGAAGACAATCCCCCGTCAGCCCCGCATCTGAGGACGCGATGTTCGATTGGGCCCCGGCCTCCGCGTAAGCTGACTTCCGCCCGGAAACCATACTGCCCCCACACGAGAGACTCGCTGGGGTAACAGCTGGGTAAAACCGGGTTGCCCTCAGGACCGCACCATGCCTCGGTAGGATACGATCCATCATTGGGACGTCCCCCCCCCCCCCCCCCTAAGGCCACGAGTGGGAGTCGAACCGGTGACCTCCAAGGAGGGCCGGCCGACTTAACCCAAGTGGGAATACCCACTGGGCCACGAGGGGAGGATAGTTGGATCTATATATCTTCTAGTTTATTTACCTTCATTTAAATTTAAAATATTAACAAACATAAAGAAGCACAAACAAGTTTATTTTCTTAAAACACAAACAAGAAAATACGTCATTTTGTGTTCTTTTTCGTGATTGAAGGCCAATAAACAGTTCACAATTATTTAATATTTCTTATTTGATTTCACCCGTGTAAGGGAAGGTTCATTGGGGAATACTAAAAAAGTGGGGAACGGGGAACCGACTCAAACGAACTCCGATTGGACTCATTCCAGCGGCGTTGGAACCGACTCGTCGAACCCTAACTAAGATCTTTTAACCCTAAACCCTAAATCCTAAACTCTAAACCCTAAAGCTAAAAAATAATGCTAAAACCTAAGCTAAACCGTAAAATCTAAACTATTGTAACACACCGTGTTTCGAAAGTCAAAGTCAAAGTCAAAATTGAAGTCAAAAGGAGACAAGATTGCTAATTGCGATCTGTCACCTCTTGCTCAATTCCTGTTTTGATTTCTTTGACTTATAATTAGTCTAATTTTATCATTGCTTTAGTTGTATTACGTGGAGTATCTATTAATAATCGCATAGTAATCGCTATTTATCGCATGTTTAATCGATTTATCGCTTATTGTAAACGCACTCGCAGCTTGAATTACGCGTTCTGGATACTGTTATATGTGTGTGTGTGCCTTATGTGTTACTTGTGCATGCTTATTTATGTTGTGTGATTAATCGAAACGCAATCGCAATCGAATCGCAAACGATAAACGAATGTTAAATAGGATGCTTGTATGTTGATATAGTAGTTGGGATTAAAAGTAATTTGAATAGAAAACTCTATCGCATCGCAACACTCGGCACACAATTCGAAATCGCAAAACACATCGCGCCGTGCCCTCCAATCGAGTGGCCAGCCGATCGAGCAGCCACCCGATCGGGCTGCCATCCGATTGAGGTGCCCCTCGATCGGGCTGCCACCCGACCAGGGTAACCACTCGATCGACCAGCCCTCTTCACCCTTTCCATTTATGGAAACCCTATAAATACCCCCTGTCAACATCATAACTTCACCTTTTGCACTCTCTCGTCCGACCAGCACTTATTGCCCACTTTTTCTCCGATTTCTCGCGATTCTTGTAAGTATTCAACCTAAATCTTGTACTTTCTTAATCTACACGCACTTCTACACCTTTCTATCTTTTAAATCTTAACTTTTAACCGTGAAATCCCTAGATTTGAGGTGTTATAGGATGATGTCATCATGGTGTTCTTATGAACTTCATGTTTTGGCTTCAATCCACCAAGAACAACTTAGATCTGAACGATTTCCACACAAATAAGCAAGATCTTGCATAGATCTAAACATATTCATGGTGAAAAAGGATTTAAAGATGGTTTCTAACTTTCCTTCAACTCTTTTACACTCAATGCACTCAAAACCGATAGGATTGGACCTTGCTCTAACCTTCTACACTTTCTTGGTGATGTGTTGGTTCAAGATCTGAGTCCTACCAACGAGACAACCGACTTCGGGTTAACCAAGAACAACCGTCTTGAACCGGTTAACTGGTTAAACTTGGGTGATTCCTGTTCGATCGAGTCAATGGGGTCAAGATGGGGTTCTGTTGATTAGCACGATTGCCACACCGTCTTGACAAAACTACAAACCATTGGAAACAACCAAGTGTAAGACGATCAGGCCGACCAGGACGGAGTGCCGCCCGATCGGACTGCTGTCCAATCGGATTGTCACCCGAACGGGTTGCCACCCGATCGGCTTACACCTTGGCCCCACACTCAACTGCTATTTTTCAAAACTTTTGAGGTGGAACATTGAACGAAATGTTGTCCGATCGGATTACCACCCGATCGGATTACCACTAGACCATGAGATGTTCCGACTTCAGCACTTACACAATTTTCAACATGTTCAATCCACACGGGTTGCCACCCGATCGGACTACCATCCGATCGAGTGACAAACTGCTGTAAACTTGTTCTCACTAAAGTGTTCAACCAATCGGTTCATCGTCCGATCGAACGGTCGTTCGATCGACCAACCTGATAGGTAGAGATACATCTATGTTTTCAAAATGCTACAACGAAAACTTCAAAAGACAAGTCATCATACACAAACACATCCATCCCAAACGAGGTAACAATCCACTCGAATGGTCACCCGATCGGATGACCGTCCGAACGTATTGTCACCCGAACGACCGGCCATCCGATCGGATTGCCATCCGACCGGATTCCTGTTCGACCCACTGACACTTCACACCTTTTTACGCGCTGACTTTTGCTTATGTTATCAATAACTGTTCAGGCTATTATCCGCTCTAGCGCTCCCTTCAATCCATTAATTCAACCGCTGTGAGTATACTCGAACCCTTTTTGCTTTACGCACTTTTGGGTGTTACATACGTTACTTATACTAAATCACACCAAACACACTACGCAATACTTTAACGCTAACTGTTACCGTATGTTATACGTTACTTAATGAATGCTTGTTTGTTATGTTTACACATGGAATGCTGTCTACCTGCCTTAGCAACGATAGTACTATTTGTTTGGACTCAGCACCTGTTCACTCAGGGGTTGTTAAGGACAATTTGTTACATGGCTCACAGTGGTGAGTGTGTATTACGAACTGCCTTGGGCAGTCAACCTGCAGTAATTGGTATCGATAGGTTCATGTCGATAACTTACGTGCTTCATTTCACACTGTGTACGTGCTGGTTATGCGTAATGATTTCGAACTCTATATGCTATTATCAAACTTGTATGCTCACCTTTACACTATGTGTATTGACTTTTACTTTAACGTATGTGGCAGGTGTTTAAGATGTTTAGATGCTTGGCTTGCTGTGAAATCGAGGCTAGGAAAGGTCTAGAAACAAATAAACAATTGTCTGTATTTGAAATCTGAGTCGTCGAAACAGAATAATTTGACTGGATCTTGTCTGTAATAATTATGTTATCTTTTATGTCATGGTATGGGACATGATGCTTTAAATATCTGGTAATTATAGTTGTTATGGAAACTTCTGGACAATCTGTTTCGCTCAGTGTCGCGCCCCGATGATTCCGCCATCGGTTGGGGTGTGACAGATTGGTATTAGAGCCATAACTATAGGGAATTAGGCAAGACTCGACCTAGTCCGGGTCGATGTCTTAGAAACGACCAAGTCTATAGTTAGGAACCAACAGACCGACTTGTGCATATCCTGTAAGGATTATGTACGAGCATACTTGCTATTTCTTGCTATTCTCGCCTACGCTACACTATCACTGCACTCAAATTTTCAAATATGAACGAGCGATTAAGTCGAGATTAGGTGTGAAAGCCGCAAACTCTCGACTAAGTTGCTTGTTCGAACCGCGTTTTCATCTACAAACGGGAGAAGTTGTGCCGAATAAGGAGTGAAATCCATACTTTGACACAATAAATTCTCCTTTATTTTATCAAAAACAGGAACGAGGTCGTTAAGTCAGGGGTGAAACCCGAACCTCGATGTCACACCCCCAAAATCCACCATGCGGGGTATCACCGCTTGGAGGCGTGACGTGACCAGGATCGAACCACCAATCATAATGAACAACGTATTTACGTAAATAAAGCCAACCACCATACGATTGGTGACCAAAAGCTAGTTAACCAAGTTTTAATTTAGACAGCGGAAGCATAAACGTAAAGTTCGAAACATAAGTTCGCAGTTCATAAGTTTAAAGTTCAACACATAGGTTTAATAAGTTCATAATGTTTTAAACATTAAACACTGGACATAACCGTCCGCACACCACAACGACTCCTTCCTCGTGCAAGCTCCAAATGTTTAGCGACCTGTAAGGCATGTAACAACGAGTCAACAACAAAGTTGAGTGAATTCACAGTTGGTTGTTTAGTTATAGCATTCGTTTCGTAAATCATCTGTTCGTTTTGAAAACCATGTATCGTATAAATTCGTATCGCGGTCTTTCTGACATGTTTGCGAAGATTAGTGGGGGCTTCCCATGTGTTACTAGACCACGCGTATCGACTGCTACGAAAATGTAAGAGGTGCCCTAAGTCAATGTCTATGAGCATTGACCCTTTGCCCATAGTCCATTAGTACACGCCCGTCCGACTGGCACGGTGTGAGGTTTGTTAAACCTAATAGCGCTATTAACTAATGACCCGCTCGCCATAGGCCTCGGCGATTAAGTCGATAAATGAGGGACTTAAAGTGATAGAGTTGATGGTCTTATGATCGTGTACATAGGTCTTACGTACGTGCCCTTCAATCCGAGGACAGTAAAAAGTAGTTTAATAGTAATGATAGTACAAGTAGTTATTCAATCCCATTCCCAACCCCTGGGAATCCCATGCCTTAGAAAGAGTGTGAACTCACCTTGGTTGCTCGGTTTGACTCTCAAATATAGCTAATAGTCGAGGTCGGTCAATCACGTCCTAGTATGATTACCACTTAGTTTATTAGTGATTTCAAATAGGACACAAAGTTCCTACACGTATCTATCACATAACATGCATCACTTTAACGGTTCATGCCCATATAACCTTCCCATCTATTCCCCTCTCATAGTCAAACATACAACATTGCACATAACACTTTTATTGACATATAACAAGTTATATCATTCTCGGATAACCTATTCGACATTTAGATACGCAAATCACTACTTATGTCGTTTCAGCTTTATTAATCAAAACTGGACTGTTTTCGAGCATTTTAATAAAATAGTTAACCTTTTCCAAAAATTCTCAAATTTTTACAGGATTTCATAAACGTTCCAAATTTTATTGTGTAAAAATATCGGGGCCCAGTTCGTTACCAATATTATATAAAAATTCTTTTACCCGACTGCAATCAGATCTGATACTTTCTGATTGCAGTTTTACGGAAAAATTCACTAAAAATCAATCGTAAGTCGGATCGACGAAATTCAAGTTGGAGGGTCACGGGAACAACAGTGACTATCTTCAGTAAAAATCCCATGAGCCGATTCTGCTCAGGTTTCAAGTTTTGACTCCGACTACGACACACTTTTTCAGCAGGAAAATTTCAGCTTAAGCTGCTGTCTTAAAATAATTCCTTAAAAATAGTAAACGACCTCGAAAAATCACGATTCCAGTGCCATTTGTTCAGATATTCAAAATTACACAATTTAGACTCCAGAAATTCAGTTTTTCGGTTAAAAACGAACCAGTTACAGCCTGTTGAAGGGGCTGGAAAATCTCAATCAGCAAGCTGTTTTTATTGTAGGAGTTACTAAAAACGCATCAACAAAGGTCCTAACCATGGTTTATCGATGATTTAATGTTCAAACACCATGCATGCATTTACCAAACTCAAACCAACCAGATTTCAACTTCAAACAAACTTTTTATCTATGGTTTCTATGCAGAATTTCAAGTTCATCTTTTTAGTGTTTTAGCATTAGTGTGCCATGAACATTTAAACAAATCATAACAAGAACAAGATGGAACAAAGGTGTGAAGGGACTCACTACTAGCACAAGGCTAGGGTAACAATCTTAGGGCAAAGATGATGGAGATGGTGGTGCTAGAGACTTGAACAAAGCTTCCTTGTGAATCCTTCAACTTGTAACTACTTTGAATGTTCTTCAAGCTTGGAGAGGGACTTGTATGAAGAAGATTAGGGTGTGTAAGTAATGGTGGTGGTGATTTTCGGTTATGGAGAGAGGGGGGGGGGGTGGGGTGTGAGCCGAAAATAAGAGGGAGGAGGGAGGAGGTTGAGTGTGGGTTTAGAGGAAATGATGAACAATCTTGGAAACATGCAATTCTAGATCCTAGGGTAATCATACCCAATAACTCTTGGCCAATAGAACAAGGATTCCCTTTACACAATATCTAAACAAAATATTTTTGATAATTATGGCAGATTTTCGGTTGGGGGGGTAAAAATGTAAATTTTTGGTAACTAATAGGTATTAACTTAGAAGGTTAAGGGTATTTCCAAGTGTAGTGGGTGTATGTCATGTTTACATGGCGTATGGGAATTTTTGTGACCGTAAATAATTAAGAATGATAAATAATACTCCTGACAATATTTTGGTGTCCCGGGTAATGTCCGGTTGTTCGGTTACGTATCGTTTCGTTAAAGTGTTTAATTGTTCCGTAAGGCGTCTTATACATATATTTTTTGTAACGAAATTTATTCCTAACACACAGGAAAATATACCGGACTATTTAGTAACTTTTCTGTATACTACTAGTATGCTAACACGCACATGTAAGTATAACACAGTAATCAGAGAGCAGTTAAATGATTCAGCACAGTCATCAAGTACTTTTATTATCATTAATAAACTGTATGGTTACATGCAAATTTGAGGGTTGTCACACTCGACGACTTGTTTCGATCTATATTTTATTTTACAAACTCTCACCAAAGTCTCGACGGACTCCAACGACTTAAAGTCGCGCTGAAACAGGAAGAATGCGCATCATACGCCCAGGTTCGAGGCGAGAGTGTAGTCCTGAAGGTCCAAGTGTGCACGAAAAGTCCTTGTGAATAGTCGAATCACTTTGGTTAGTCGATGTCTACCAGCCTAAGACAATCTATTTTCGATTTCAAGCTCGCAATCGCCAATCTTCTGTGTTTTCAAATTTGGAACGGCGAGTATCAGAGTCGCCCTCGTCAATTTTATGTGTTTATGTGTGTATTTACCTGTTTATATGTTTTTTTATTTTTGGTGATTTATTCGATTTTCGACATTCGCTTTTCGATCGACACACACAACTCGCATTGCACTCCTATCTCAAAGCGCTGACAAATCGCTACTACCTGAGGAACAACCTTGCGCCATGTTGCTTAATATAATATTCGCTTATGATATACTAATCGCTATGCTATTTGTGATCGCTATTCTCGAACGCTCGCGGACTTGGAATGATAGGTTTCTGTATTCTGACTGCTTTATGTGCTTCTGTGCTTTTATGTTTCTATGCCTTACGTGCTTATGTGCTTCTGTGCTTATGTGAATCTATGGTTATGTGCATACGTGTTTACATGATCGTGTTCCTGAGCTTTAGTAGTATTAAGACGTGTGTGGTGAGATTCGAATATGTTGTGACTTAGCCCCACGACGATGTCTGTTGCAGACAATGTCGTCACCTGGACCCTCTTCTGGACCCCGTTACCCACGAATTACTCGTCAAGAATAGAGAGACAAACGTCTAGCTGCTATCGTCGCGAAGCAAGTAGCAAAGGTCGTCCCTCAGATCGTGAGTGAAATATACGAGAATGTGAGCAAATCGTCTGAAGAGTCCAGAACCGAAGCTCCTAAAGCTACTCCCAAATCTGCTTTCAGCTTCAAGCAGTTCAAAGCTTGTGGTCCAAAGGAATTTACTGGCGAAGATGGCCCAACGGCTATGTTTCAATGGTTTGATTTCGTCGAAGTCACTCTGCGCCAGAGTGGATGTCCTGAAAATCTCCGTACTCTAAACGCTACCGGCGTCTTCCAGTCCCGCGCACTAGACTGGTGGACAGCCGAGAGAGACAAACGCGGGAATGACGCAGCCTATGAGCTGATGTAGGAAGAGCTGAAGGACATTATGATGGATGAATTCTGCCCTCCCCATGAACGCCAAAAGCTGGAGGACGAATTCTGGCATATCAAGCAGAAGGATGGAGAGAACGCAGCTCTGACTGCTCGCTTTAAGCAGCTCAGTATCATCTGTCCCGATCAAGTGAAGATGCCCGACATGACAATCAAGAAGTACATTCGAGCTCTACCAGACTGTGTTGCAGATTTTGTACATGCTGCAAAGCCAGCAACAATCAAAGAGACCTACCTGCTTGCCGTTGAAATCAACGACAAGCGCGTCAAAGCTGGTTTTTGGGATAAAACTTCAAAGAACCTGCATCAAGCCACCGCCACACTAGCTACCGAAACCACCACCGCTCAGTCATCGAAAGTCTCATGCCGCAAGAAGAAGAACAACAACAGCAGCTCCAGCAACAAGAACTCTGCTGTCACTACCACTGCTGCCTCGCTTCAAGCCATACCGGCTCAGCAGCAATCTCAGCACCGATCAGCACCAGTTATCTATGCACCGCATGTACTTATCATCACCCGGTGGGCATCGCCTGCAGATTTTGCGTGCATTGCAATATGTACGGTCACTTTACCGCCAACTGCCGTACTGGTTCCCGACAAGCACCAGCCCAAGCCACTGCTCATCAAGCTCTACTTCCAGCTCCTCAAGACCAACAAGCGGCTCAGGCACCCGCGGTCAACGCCAGAGTCTGCTTCGCGTGTGTGATCCCAACCACTTCGCGAACATGTGCCCAAACAGGGTTGTGAAGCAAGAGCCTCAGCAACAGCAACAAGAACAGCCTCAGCAGCAACAACAACAAGCCGCCCGCGCCAGAACTTTCAACATCAATGTGCGCCAAGCCCAAGCTGACAACAACGTGGTCAATGGTACGTTCCTTGTGAATGGTATTTATGCTTCCTGTTTGCTTGATACTGGAGCCGATAACTGCTTTGTGTCGTTTGAATTCGAGGAGCTCCTTAGTTGTAAGCGCTCCCATCTCCCCTCGACGTTCGATGTCGAAGTCGCCACCGGAAGAACTGTCGCCGTTAATTCTGTTCTTCGTGATTGTACTCTTGAGCTCAACAATCACATCTTCCCAATCAACCTTATTCCGATGCAACTCGGAAGTTTTGACGTCATAGTAGGCATGGACTTTCTTCGTGAAAACCATGCTGAAGTTGTGTGCTTCGATAAAATGATTCGATTCTCGCTTGCGAATGGTGATTTATTGTGTGTTTATGGCGAAACTGCTTCGAAAGGCCTCAAGCTCATGTCATGTGTCCAAGCTAGTAAGTATCTCCGCAAGGAATACAGAGCTTTCTTGGCTAACATTGTAGTAGCGGAGAAGGAAAAGAAAGGAAATACAGAAGTGAAAGATGTTCCTGTGGTTCGTGAATTCCCTAATGTGTTTCCTAATGATCTTCCAGGACTACCGCCAAGTCACGATATCGACTTTCGTATTGACCTCATTCCTGGAGCAAACCCTATTGCCAAAGCTCCTCACCGACTCGCTCCATCCGAAATGCGTGAACTCTCGAGTCAGCTCCAGGAACTACTTGATAAGGGCTTCATTCGCCCAAGTACCTCTCCTTGGGGCGCGCCAGTCCTTTTCGTCAAAAAGAAGGATGCGTCGTTCAGGATGTGCATCGACTATCGGGAATTGAATAAGTTGACTATCAAGAATCGCTATCCCCTGCCTCGCATTGACGATTTGTTTGATCAGCTACAAGGTGCTACGTGTTTCTCGAAGATCGATCTACGCTCAGGCTATCACCAACTAAGCATTCAAGAGGATGATATACCCAAAACCGCTTTTCGCACTCGATACGACCATTATGATTTTGTTGTTATGCCTTTTGGCTTAACCAACGCACCCGCGGTTTTCATGGATCTGATGAATCGCGTGTGTAAACCTTATCTCGACCGTTTTGTCATCGTGTTCATCGACGATGTCTTGATCTATTCCAAGTCGAAAGCCGAACAGGCGCAACATCTACGTTTGGTTCTCGAGCTACTCCAGGGAAATCGACTTTATGCCAAATTCTCCAAGTGTGAATTCTGGCTGAAGGAGGTTCAATTTCTTGGTCACATTGTCAATAGTCAAGGTATTCACGTCGATCCCGCGAAGATTGAAGCAGTTAAGAGTTGGATTACACCTAAGAACCCGTCTGAAGTCCGTTCTTTTCTCGGATTAGCGGGCTATTATCGACGATTTATCGAAGGGTTCTCTAAAATCGTTGTGCCGCTTACCGCTCTCACGCATAAAGACAAGCCTTTTGTTTGGGGAATTGAACAAGAGTCTGCTTTCGAAACCCTCAAGCATATGCTCTGCAATGCTCCCGTTCTCGCATTGCCCGATGGAAACGACGACTTCATTATCTATTGTGATGCCTCAAACCTTGGTCTTGGTTGTGTCCTCATGCAACGGGACAAGGTTATTGCTTACGCATCTCGTAAGCTCAAAATCCACTAGAAGAATTATACAACCCATGATCTCGAGCTAGGCGCAGTTGTTTTTGCATTAAAGATTTGGCGACACTACCTGTATGGTACCAAGTGTACGATCTTCACCGATTATAAGAGCCTACAACATATCTTTGACCAGAAGGAACTTAATATGCGTCAACGCCGCTGGGTGGAACTTCTCAACGATTATGACTGTGAGATTCGTTATCATCCTAGCAAAGCAAATGTCGTTGCCGATGCTCTCAGCAGACGGAGTTATTTGCTCAGCATTCGTAATACCCAAGCCCAATACGATCTCGAAACCCTCATCCGCGAAGCTCAGCATGCCTGTTTTAATGAACGCACACTGAAGGAGGAAAGAATCTACCACGATGGAGCCCAGCTTGCGAATAAGTCAAATGGGATATTCCACTTTCTGGACCGAATTTGGATCCCTAAGCGGACCAATTTACGACAGTTTTTGATGGACGAATCCCACAAGTCCCGGTATTCTATTCATCCCGGTGCCGATAAAATGTACCAGGACCTTCGCTACAAGTACTGGTGGCCGGGCATGAAAAGGGATATCGCTCTCTACGTTGGAAAGTGCCTGACTTGCTCGAAGGTCAAGGCTGAACACCAAAGACCCTCTGGCTTACTTGAACAACCCCCGATCCCTATGTGGAAGTGGGAGGGTATAGCTATGGATTTCATAACGAAACTTCCACGCACGCCATCAAGTCACGACAGCATCTGGGTTGTCGTTGACCGCTTGACCAAATCTGCTCACTTTTTGCCAATACGAGAAGACTACAAGGTAGAAAGATTAGCCCGAATCTACACCGATGAGATCATTTATCGACATGGGACGCCTCGCGACATCATCTCTGACCGTGATGCTCGGTTTACCTCGCGTCTATGGGAAACATTTCAAGCGGCTCTCGGTACTACGCTTAATCTAAGTACCGCATTTCATCCCCAAACCGATGGTCAGACTGAGAGAACGATTCGTACCCTTCAAGACATGCTCCGTTCGTGTGTCATAGATTTCGGTGGTAATTGGGATGCTTACCTATCGTTAGTCGAATTCTCGTACAATAACACTTATCATTCCAGCATTCAAATGGCACCATTTGAGGCATTATACGGAAGAAAATGTCGATCGCCTATTGTATGGCACGAGATCGGGCACTCACAATTAACCGGTCCTGAGCTATTGCAAGAAACGACTGACAAAGTCCTCCAAATTCGAGATAATTTGCTGAAAGCTCGGAGTCGACAGAAAAGTTACACCGATAGATGACGCAAGCCCCTTGAATTTGACGTTGGCGACTACGTACTCCTAAAGGTATCAACTTGGAAGGGTGTGGTCAGATTCGGCAAGAAAGGGAAACTAGCACCTCGATATGTTGGACCTTTTAAGATTCTGGAAAGGATCGAAAAAGTCACCTACAGACTCGAACTACCGGAGGAACTTAGTAATGTTCACCCGACCTTCCATGTGTCAAACCTCAGAAAGTGCCTGGCTGAGCATGATTTAATTGTACCGCTAGAAGATCTCCGAGTAAACGAAAGACTACACTTCGTGGAGAAGCCAGTCGAAATCAAGGACTGCCAAACCAAGCAGTTCAGACTCTCGCGCATTCCAACTGTGAAGGTTCGATGGGAAGGCAAACGAGGCGCAGAGTTCACTTGGGAACTCGAAAGCGACATGAAGGCGAAGTACCCGCAGTTGTTTGTTACGGCTTCGACCTAATTTCGGGATGAAATTCCCTCAACAAGGGGAGGCGGCAACACCCCGTGTTTCGAAAGTCAAAGTCAAAGTCAAAATTGAAGTCAAAAGGAGACAAGATTGCTAATTGCGATCTGTCACCTCTTGCTCAATTCCTGTTCTGACTTCTTTGACTTATAATTAGTCTAATTTTATTATCGCTTTAGTTGTATTATGTGGAGTATCTATTAATAATCGCATAGTATTCGCTATTTATCGCATATTAATCGCATGTTTAATCGATTTATTGCTTATCACAAACGCACTCGCAACTCGAATTACGCGTTATGGATATTGTTATATGTGTGTGTGTGCCTTATGTGTTACTTGTGCATGCTTATTTATGTTTATGTTGTGTGATTAATCGAAACGCAATCGTAATCGAATCGCAAACGCTAAACGAATGTTAAATAGGACGCTTGTATGTTGATATAGTAGTTGGGATTAAAAGTAATTTGAATAGGAAACTCTATCGCATCGGAACGCTCGGCACACAATTCGAAATCGTAAAACACATCTCGCCGTGCCCTCCAATCGAGTGGCCAGCCGATCGAGCAGCCACCCGATCGGGCTGCCATCCGATCGAGGTGCCACTCGATCGGGCTACCACCGACCAGGGTAACCACTCGATCGACCAGCCCTCTTCACCCTTTCCATTTATGGAAACCCTATAAATACCCCTTGTCAACATCATAACTTCTTGCCCACTTTTTCTCCGATTTCTCGCGATTCTTGTAAGTATTCAACCTAAATCTTTAACTTTCTTAATTTACACGCACTCCTACACCTTTCTATCTTTTAAATCTTAACTTTTAACCGTGAAATCCCTAGATTTGAGGTGTTCTAGGATGATGTCATCACGGTGTTCTTATGAACTTCATGTTTTGGCTTCAATCCACCAAGAACAACTTAGATCTGAACGATTTCCACACAAATAAGCAAGATCTTGCATAGATCTAAACATATTCATGGTGAAAAAGGATTGAAAGAAGGTTTCTAACTTTCCTTCAACTCTTTTACACTCAATGCACTCCAAACCGATAAGAATGGACCTTGCTCTAACCTTCTACGCTTTCTTGGTGATGTGTTGGTTCAAGATCTGAGTCCTACCAACGAGACAACCGACTTCGGGTTAACCAAGAACAACCGTCTTGAACCGGTTAACTAGTTAAACTTGGGTGATTCCTGTTCGATCGGGTCACTGGGGTCAAGATGGGAATCTGTTGATTAGCACGATTGCCACACCGTCTCGACAAAACTACAAACCCTCGGAAACAACCAAGTGTAAGACGATCTGGCCGACCAGGACAGAGTGCTGCCCGATCGGACTGTTGTCCGATCGGATTGTCACCCGAACGGGTCGCCACCCGATCGGCTTACACCTTGGCCCCACACTCAACTGCTATTTTTCAAAACTTTTGAGGTGGAACATTGAACGAAATGTTGTCCGATCGGATTACCACTCGACCATGAGATGTTCCGACTTCAGCCCTTAAACAATTTTCAACATGTTCAATGCACAAGGTTCGTCGTCCGATCGAACGGTCGTTCGATCGACCGACCTGATAGGCAGAGATACTTCTATGTGTTCAAAATGCTACAACAAAAACTTCAAAAGACAAGTCATCATACACAAATATATCCATCCCAAACGAGGTAACAATCCACTTGAATGGTCACCCGATCGGATGACCGTCCGAACGGATTGTCACCCGAACGACCGACCGGCCATCCGATCGGATTGCCATCCGACCGGATTGCTGTTCGACCCACTGACACTTCACACCTTTTTACGCGCCGACTTTTGCTTATGTTATCAATAACTGTTCAGGCTATTATCCGCTCTAGCGCCCCCTTCAATCCTTTAATTCAACCGCTGTGAGTATACTCGAACCCTTTTTGCTTTACGCACTTTTGGGTGTTACATACGATACTTATACTAAATCACACCAAACACACTACGCAATACTTTAACGCTAACTGTTATCGCATGTTATACTTGACTTAATGAATGCTTGTTTGTTATGTTTACACATGGAATGCTGTCTACCTGCCTTAGCAACGATAGTACTATTTGTTTGGCCGTTCAAATAAAATCCATATATTCATGTAACGATGCTTGTATTAGTTGCACAAAGTTGTTTCTTTCTTTACAGTTTGTTTTTTTATGTTTGGAAACGTTAGTTTTTCAACGTTTTAACACTACGCAACGTGCGTGTCAGGTTTTACCTTTTTTATATAAAGTTTCCACTAAGACATGCTTATTTCTTTCTACGTTTTTTTATTTGTTAAAATTCGGTCTTTTCCTCGCCGCGGAGCGCCCTGCTAGTTAGAGTTAAAGTAAAAACAACAACACGCCTCTAACCTCTTCCATCGTTTATTCCTTCGCGTCGCTCCCCGTTCCAAAACAAAAAAAAAGGCCGACCCTAAATTGTTTATGTTCGGTCCTATGACATTGGAGCATTTAAAAAAGTGAACCCATTGGAAAAAAATCCTGGTCCTATGACATTGGCCCATTGTTCCCCACTTTTTTAGTGTTCCCCAATGAACTCACACCACCCGTGTATATAAAACATATTACTAGCTTAGCTTATGAGTAGTGTTCAAATCAGAACCAAGAACTTATTCTGCATCTTCTGTTAGTTATTGACATCATTCTTCCATAAACAAATACAACCAAAATACGTTCAAATCCAGATTTATAAACCCATGAACCAGAACCAAAATATGTTCAAAATCTCCATTTGTATACCTATAACAACGTTTTCGGGTATCGTCCATACACATGAACCAGAAAAACTATCTCTGCATGCTACACTTTCCAAATGACATTTTACATGCTGTGAATCACACAAAAACTAACAACAAGAATAAGATCTAAAATACAAAAAGGAAAAAAAAGGCCTACAAAATCAGTGAGCTGATTGAGAATTCAGCTTGGTGGCGACATAGAGTAAATGACTAACATTCGTTGATGGGTAACTTTGTAGTAACTTGAGATTTGCGGTGAAATCACCCGCGAGTAAACGTCTCCTCACAAGAATCAGCATTGCACAACAAATCCTAAGCAGTGTCTCCTGCAAAATAGATTAGTATATTCATAATTCATAAAGCGATTTTTGTAACAATAACATCTAATATATTAATTACTTATAAGGAGTTTGTTGACTCACTCGAGGACCCACGGGGTTGCTTAAGAGCATATCCCATATGTGAAGAATGTCAGTAAAGTTGAATTCTTGAGTCAACAAGAGTGTAAACCATCTAAACGCATAGAACTGCGGGTTGACCTGTCATTACAAGGATATATAAGGCAAGACGCAGGAATTGACGTCAAAAGGATTAAAATATCCAATTAAATTACTCGAATCCTAGCCCGGTATATCCCATTTTTGTTTTACACCATTGTGAACCTTACGCCTTTTTTACTCTTTGATTGAGGTTCTCGGCATTGAGATATCTTCGTAAACTAAATCACACGTCTATATGTTGACATTTAAGAGATATACCGTCAAGAAAATCAAGAGCAATGGTGATATATTTGCGGATTAGACAACAAAAAATAAACACTCAAAAAATGGCTACAATTTAAGGAATGTGTTTAGTGATGGCATCAGATTCCTAATTGATGGAGAAAGGTCTGGTGGCAAGAAAAGCTGCTTCTAGGAGGTTGTCAAGTGTTTTGCCTCGACGATTCCATTCTTGGGTGGTTGGTTTGGCCCTTGTTCCTGTAACTCGAATACTAGCCCGGTATATACCATTTTAGTTTTACACCAATGTGAACTTTACGCCTTTTTTACTCTCTGATCGAGGTTCTTGGCATTGAAAAATCTTCGTAAACTAAATCACACGTGAATATGTTGACATTTAAGAGCCATACAGTCAAAAAAAAAAAATCAAGAGAAATGGTGATATTTATGCGGATTAGACACCAAAAATAAACACTCAAAAGATGGCTACAATTTAAGGAATGTGTTTAGTGACAGCATCAAATTCCTATTTAATGGAGAAAGGTCTGGTGTCTAGAAAAGCTGCTTCCAGGAGGTTGTCAAGTGTTTTAGCTCGACGATTCCATTCTTGGATGGTTAGTTTGGCTCTTGTTCCTGTAACTCGAATCCTAGCCCGGTATATCCCATTTTAGTTTTGCACCATTGTGAACCTTACGCCTTTTTTACTCTCTGATCGAGGTTCTCGGCATTGAAAAATCTTCGTAAACTAAATCACACGTGTATATGTTGACATTTAAGAGATATACGGTCAAGAAAATCAAGAGCAATGGTGATATATATGCGGATTAGATACCAAAAAATAAACACTAAAAAAATGGCTACAATTTAAGGAATGTGTTTAGTGACAGCATCAGATTCCTAATTGATGGAGAATGGTCTGGTGTTAAGAAAAGCTGCATCCAGGACGTTGTCAAGTGTTTTAGCTCGACAATTCCATTCTTGGGTGGTTAGTTTGGCCCTTGTTCCTGTAACTCGAATCCTAGCCCGGTATATCCCATTTTAGTTTTACACCATTGTGAACCTTACGCCTTTTTTACTCTCTGATCGAGGTTCTTGGCATTGAAAAATCTTCATAAACTAAATCACACGTGTATATGTTGACATTTAAGAGATATACAATCAAGAAAATCAAGAGCAATGGTGATATATATGCGGATTAGACACCAAAAAATAAACACTCAAAAAATGGCTACAATTTAAGGAATGTGCTTAGTGACGGCATCATATTTCTAATTGATGGATAAAATTCTGGTGGTAAGAAAAGCTGCTTCCAGTAGGTTGTCAAGTGTTTTGGCTAGACGATTTCATTCTTGGGTGGTTGGTTTGGCCTTTGTTCCTGTAACTCGAATCCTAGCCCGCTATATCTCATTTTAGTTTTACACCATTGTGAACCTTACGCCTTTTTTACACTTTGATCGAGGTTCTCGGCATTGAAAAATCTTCGTAAACTAAATCACACGTCTATATGTTGACATTTAAGAGATATCCAGTCAAGAAAATCAAAATCATTGGTGATATATATGCGGATTAGACACCAAAAAATAAACACGCAAAAAACGGCTACAATTTAAGATATGTGTTTAGTGACTGTATCAGATTCCTAATTGATGGAGAAAGGTCTGGTGGCAAGAAAAGCTGCTTCCAGGAGGTTGTCAAGTGTTTTGGCTCGACGATTCCATTCTTGGGTGGTTGGTTTGGCCCTTGTTCCTGTAACTCGAATCCTAGCCTGGTATATCCCATTTTAGTTTTACACCATTGTGAACGTTATGCCTTTTTTACTCTCTGATCGAGGTTCTCGGCATTGAAAAATCTTCATAAACTAAATCAAACGTGTATATGTTGACATTTACGAGATATACAGTGAAGAAAATCAAGAGCAATGGTGATATATCTGCGGATTAGACACCAAAAAATAAATACTCAAAAATGGCTACAATTTAAGGAATGTATTTAGTGACGGCATCAGATTCCTAATTGATGGAGAAAGGTCTGGTGATAAGAAAAGCTGCTTCCACGAGGTTGTCAAGTGTTTAGGCTATACGATTCCATTCTTGGGTGGTTGGTTTGACCCTTGTTCATGTAACTCGAATCCTAGCCCGATATATCCCATTTTAGGTTTACACCATTGTGAACCTTACGCCGTTTTTACTCTCTGATCGAGGTTCTCGGCATTGAAAAATCTTCGTAAACTAAATCACACATGTATATGATGACATTCAAAAGATATTCAGTCAATAAAATCAAGAGCAACGGTGATATATATGCGAATTAGACACCAATAAATAAACACTCAAAAAATGGTTTTAATTTAAGGAATGTGTTTAGTGACAGCATCAGATTCCTAATTGATGGAGAAAGGTTTGGTGGCAAGAAAAGCTGCTTCCAGGAGGTTGTCAAGTGTTTTAGCTCGACGATTCCATTCTTGAGTGGTTAGTTTGGCCCTTGTTCCTGTAACTCGAATCCTATCCCGGTATATCCCATTGTAGTTTTACACCATTCTGAACCTTACGCCTTTTTTACTCGCTGATCGAGGTTCTCGGCATTGAAAAATCTTCGTAAACTAAATCACACGTGTATATGTTGACATTTAAGAGATATACAATGAAGAGAATCAAGAGCAATGGTGATATATATGCGGATTAGGCACCAAAATAAACACTAAAAAATAGCTACAATTTAAGGAATGTGTTTAGTGACGGCATCAGATTCCTTATTGATGGAGAAAGGTCTGGTGGTAAGAAAAGCTGCTTCCATGAGATTATCAAATGTTTTCGCACGACGATTCCATTCTTGGGTGGTTGGTTTGTCCCTTGTTCCTGTAACTCGAATCCTAGCCCGGTATATCCCATTTTAGTTTTACACCATTGTGAACTTTACGCCTTTTTTCTCTCTGATCGAGGTTTTTGGCATTGAAAAAATTTTGTAAACTAAATAACACGTGTATATGTTGACATTTAAGAGATATACAGTCAAGAAAATCAAGAGAAATGGTGATATATATGTGGATTAGACACCAAAAAATAAACACTCAAAAAATGGCTACAATTTAAGGAATGTGTTTAGTGACAGCATCAGATTTCTAATTGATGGAGAAACATCTGGTGTCTAGAAAAGCAGCTTACAGGGGGTTGTCAAGTATTTTAGCTCGACGATTCCATTCTTGGGTGGTTAGTTTGGCCCTTGTTCCTGTAACTCGAATCCTAGCCCGGTATATTCCATTTTAGTTTTACACCATTGTGAACCTTACGCCTTTTTTACTCTCTGATCGAGGTTGTCGGCATTGAAAAATCTTCGTAAACTAAATCACACGTGTATATATTGACATTTAAGAGATATATAGTGAAGAAAATCAAGAGCAATGGTGATACATATGCGGATTAGGCACCAAAAAATAAACACACAAAAAATGGCTAAAATTTAAGGAATGTGTTTAGTGACGGCATCAGATTCCTAATTGATGGAGAAAGGTCTGGTGGTAAGAAAAGCTGCTTCCACGAGGTTGTCAAGTGTTTTCGCTCGACGATTTCATTCTTGGGTGGTTGGTTTGGCCCTTGTTCCTGTAAATAGAATCCTAGCCCGGTATATCCCATTTTAGTTTTACACCATTGTGAACCTTACGCCTTTTTTACTCTCTGATCGAGTTTCCCGGCATTGAAAAATTTCGTAAACTAAATCACACGTGTATATGTTGACATTTAAGAGATATACGGTCAAGAAAATCAGGAGCAATGGTGATATATATGCGGATTAGACACCAAAAAATAAACACTCAAAAAATGACTACTAAAAAAATGACTACAATTTAAGGAATGTGTTTAGTGACGGCATCAGATTCCTAATTGATGGAGAAATGTCTGGTGATAAGAAAAGCTGCTTCCACGAGGTTGTCAAGTGTTTTGGCTATACGATTCCATTCTTGGGTGGTTGGTTTGGCCCTTGTTAGTGTAACTCGAATCCTAGCCCGGTATATCCCATTTTAGGTTTACACCATTGTGAACCTTACGCCTTTTTTACTCTCTGATCGAGGTTCTTGGCATTGAAAAATCTTCGTAAACTAAATCACACGTGTATATCTTGACATTTAAGAGACATTCTATCAAGAAAATCAAGAGAAATGGTGATATTTATGCGGATTAGACACCAAAAAATAAACACTCAAAAAATTACTACAATTTAAGGAATGTGTTTAGTGACAGCATCAAATTCCTATTTAATGGAGAAAGGTCTGGTGTCTAGAAAAGCTGCTTCCAGGAGGTTGTTAAGTGTTTTAGCTCGACGATTCCATTCTTGGGTGGTTAGTTTGGCCCTTGTTCCTGTAACTCGAATCCTAGCCCGATATATCCCATTTTAGTTTTACACCATTGTGAACCTTACGCCTTTTTTACTCTCTGATCGAAGTTCTCGGCATTGAAAAATCTTCGGAAACTAAATCACACGTTTATATGTTGACATTTAAGAGATATACAGTCAAGAAAATCAAGAGAAATGGTGATGTATATGTGGATTAGACACCAAAAAATGAACACTCAAAAATGGCTACAATTTAAGAAATGTGTTTAGTGACGGCATCAGATTCCTAATTGATGGAGAAAGGTCTGGTGGCAAGAAAAACTGCTTCCAGGAGGTTGTCAAGTGTTTTGGCTCGACGATTCCATTCTTGGGCGGTTGGTTTGGTCCTTGTTCCTGTAACTCGAATCCTAGCCCGATATATCCCATTTTAGTTTTACACCATTGTGAACCTTACGCCTTTTTTACTCTCCAATCGAGGTTCTCGGCATTGAAAAATCTTCATAAACTAAATCACACGTGGATATGTAGACATTTAAGAGATATACAGTGAAGAAAATCAAGAGCAATGGTGATATATATGCGGATTAGACACCCAAAAATAAACACTCAAAAAATGGCAACAATTTAAGAAATCTGTTTAGTGACGGCATCAAATTCCTAATTGATGGAGAAAGGTCTGGTGGCAAGAAAAGCTGCTTCCTGGAGGTTGTCAAGTGTTTTGGCTCGACGATTCCATTCTTGGGTGGTTGGTTTGGACCTTGTTCCTGTAACTCGAATCCTAGCCCGGTATATCCCATGTTAGTTTTACACCACTGTGAACTTTACGCCTTTTTTACTCTCTGATCGTGGTTCTTGGCATTGAAAAATCTTCGTAAACTAAATCACACGTGTATATGTTAACATTTAAGAGATATACAGTCAAGATAATCAAGAGCAATGGTGATATATATATGCGCAAAAAATAAACATTCAAAAAATGGCTACAATTTAAGGAATGTGTTTAGTGACAGCTTCAGAATCCTAATTGATGGAGAAAGGTCTGGTGGCAAGAAAATCTGCTTCTAGGATGTTGTCAAGAGTTTTGGCTCGACGATTCCATTCTTGGGTGTTTGGTTTGGCCCTTGTTCCTGTAACTTGAATCCTAGCCTGGTATATCCCATTTTAGTTTTACACCATTGTGAACCTTACGCCTTTTTTACTCTCTGATCGAAGTTCTCGGCATTGAAAAATCTTCGTAAACTAAATCACAAGTCTATATGTTGACATTTAAGAGATATACAGTGAAGAAAATCAAGAGCAATGGTGATATATATGCGGATTAGACACCCAAAAATAAACACTCAAAAAATGGCTACAATTTAAGGAATGTGTTTAGTGACGGCATCAGATTCCTAATTGATGGAGAAAGGTCTGGTGGTAAGAAAAGCTGCTTCCACGAGGTTGTCAAGTGTTTTGGCTCGACGATTCCATTCTTGGATGGTTGGTTTTGCTCTTGTTCCTGTAACTCGAATACTAGCCCGGTATATACCATTTTAGTTTTACACCATTGTGAACCTTACGCCTTTTTTACTCTTTAATTGAGGTTCTTGGCATTGAAAAATCTTCGTAAACTAAATCACACGTGAATGTGTTGACATTTAAGAGCCATACAGTCAAGAAAATCAAGAGAAATGGTGATATTTATGCGGATTAGACACCAAAAAATAAACACTAAAAAAATGTCTACAATTTAAGGAATGTGTTTAGTGACGGCATCAGATTCCTAATTGATGGAGAAAGGTCTAGTGGCAAGAAAAGCTGCTTCCAGGAGGTTGTCAATTGTTTTGGCTCGACGATTCCATTCTTGGGTAGTTGGTTTGGTCCTTGTTCCTGTAACTCGAATCCTAGCCCGGTATATCCCATTTTAGTTTTAAACCATTGTGAACCTTACGCTATTTTTACTCTCTAATCGAGGTTCTCGGCATTGAAAAATCTTCATAAACTAAATCACACGTTGATATGTTGACATTTAAGAGATATACAGTGAAGAAAATCAAGAGCAATGGTGATTTATATGCGGATTAGACACCCAAAAATAAACACTCAAAAAATGGCTACAATTTAAGGAATGTGTTTAGTGACGGCATCAGATTCCTAATTGATGGAGAAAGGTCTGGTGGTAAGAAAAGCTGCTTCCATGAGATTATCAAATGTTTTCGCACGACGATTCCATTCTTGGGTGGTTGGTTTGTCCCTTGTTCCTGTAACTCGAATCCTAGCCCGGTATATCCCATTTTAGTTTTACACCATTGTGAACTTTACGCCTTTTTTCTCTCTGATCGAGGTTTTTGGCATTGAAAAAATTTTGTAAACTAAATAACACGTGTATATGTTGACATTTAAGAGATATACAGTCAAGAAAATCAAGAGAAATGGTGATATATATGTGGATTAGACACCAAAAAATAAACACTCAAAAAATGGCTACAATTTAAGGAATGTGTTTAATGACAGTATCAAATTCCTAATTAATGGAGAAATGTCTGGTGTCTAAAACAGCTGCTTCCAGGAGGTTGTCAAGTGTTTTAGCTCGACGATTTCATTCTTGGGTGGTTAGTTTGGCCCTTGTTCCTGTAACTCGAATCCTAACCCGGTATACGTCATTTTAGTTTTACACCATTGTGAACCTTACGCCTTTTTTACTCACTGATCGAGGTTCCCGGCATTGAAAAATCTTCGTAAACTAAATCACACATTTATATGTTGACATTTAAGAGATATACGGTCAAGAAAATCAAGAGCAATGGTGATATATAAGCGGATTAGACACCAAAAAATAAACACTCAAAAAATGGCTACAATTTAAGGAATCTGTTTAGTGACGGCATCAAATTCCTAATTGAGGGAGAAAGGTCTGGTGGTAAGAAATGCTGCTTCCAAGAGTTTGTCAAGTGTTTTAGCTAGACGATTCCATTCTTGGGTGGTTGGTTTGGCCCTTGTTCCTGTAACTCGAATCCTAGCCCGGTATATCTCATTTTAGTTTTACACCATTGTGAACCTTACGCCTTTTTTACTCTCCAATCCAGGTTCTCGGCATTGAAAAATCTTCATAAACTAAATCACACATGGATATGTTGACATTTAAGAGATATACAGTGAAGAAAATCAAGAGCAATGGTGATATATATGTGGATTAGACACCCAAAAATAAACACTAAAAAATGGCTACAATTTAAGGAATGTGTTTAGTGACGGCATCAGATTCCTAATTGATGGAGAAAGGTCTGGTGGTAAGAAAAGCTGCTTCCATGAGGTTGTCAAGTGTTTTAGCTTGACGATTCCATTCTTGGGTGATTGGTTTGGCCCTTGTTCCTGTAACTCGAATACTAGCCCGGTATATACCATTTTAGTTTTACACCAATGTGAACTTTACGCCTTTTTTACTCTCTGATCGAGGTTCTTGGCATTGAAAAATCTTCGTAAACTAAATCACACGTGAATATGTTGACATTTAAGAGCCATACAGTCAAAAAAAAAAAATCAAGAGAAATGGTGATATTTATGCGGATTAGACACCAAAAATAAACACTCAAAAGATGGCTACAATTTAAGGAATGTGTTTAGTGACAGCATCAAATTCCTATTTAATGGAGAAAGGTCTGGTGTCTAGAAAAGCTGCTTCCAGGAGGTTGTCAAGTGTTTTAGCTCGACGATTCCATTCTTGGATGGTTAGTTTGGCTCTTGTTCCTGTAACTCGAATCCTAGCCCGGTATATCCCATTTTAGTTTTGCACCATTGTGAACCTTACGCCTTTTTTACTCTCTGATCGAGGTTCTCGGCATTGAAAAATCTTCGTAAACTAAATCACACGTGTATATGTTGACATTTAAGAGATATACGGTCAAGAAAATCAAGAGCAATGGTGATATATATGCGGATTAGATACCAAAAAATAAACACTCAAAAAATGGCTACAATTTAAGGAATCTGTTTAGTGATGGCATCAAATTCCTAATTGATGGAGAAAGGTCTGGTGGCAAGAAATGCTGCTTCCAGGAGGTTGTCAACTGTTTTGGCTCGACGATTCCATTCTTGGGTGGTTGGTTTGGCCCTTGTTCCTGTAACTTGAATCCTAGCCCGATATATCCCATTTTAGTTTTGCACCATTGTGAACCTTACGCCTTTTTTACTCTCTGATCGAGGTTCCCGGCATTGAAAAATCTTCGTAAACTAAATCACGCGTGTATATGTTGACATTTAAGAGATATACCGTCAAGAAAATCAAGAGCAATGGTGATATATATGCGGATTAGACACCAAAAACTAAACACTCAAAAAATGGCTACAATTTAAGGAATGTGTTTAGTGACAGCATCAAATTCCTAATTGATGGAGATATGTCTGGTGTCTAGAAAAACTGCTTCCAGGAGGTTTTGAAGTGTTTTAGCTCGACGATTCCATTCTTGGGTGGTTAGTTTGGCCCTTTTTCCTGTAACTCGAATCCTAGCCCGGTTTATCCCGTCTTAGTTTTACACCATTGTGAACCTGACGCCTTTTTTACTTTCTGATCGAGGTTCTCGGTGACGGGTAGTCCGTAGGACGACCCTTAATGGTTATAAAGTATAATTTAATCCTACATTTATCCATGTAATTATCTTGAATTAGATAACTACGGTTTCTTGTGTTTCAGGTACATTTGGGGCCTAAAAGTGGGGAAATAAAGCTTCGAAAAGGCGCGACTGGATTGGAGATTGAAAGACGGAGAATAAATGAAAAAAATTAATTATTGGTATGGAATAATTAAGAAGATGACCTGATAGAGGACGAAATTACGATAACGTAGGCAAAAACGGTGAAGAAAACGGAGTTGAAACGAAAAAGTTATGCTGAAAACAAAATTGCATGCCGAAGCCTACCGTAATTTACGGTAGCTACCGTAAATTACGGTAGCCCCCAGCATTTTTCTTCCACCGTAAGGCAGTAGAGACCCACCGTAAGCCATTCCAAGCCACTGTAAGCTACGGTAGCCACCGTAACTTACGGTGGAAGCCAGCGAGAAATGTGTAACTGCCCTATTTTATGATGTTTTACTGTGTCTTTTCAAATCCAATCAATCCCATTCGGTTACCAGCAGTCTAGGGGCGATTTTTGGGTGTTCTTGAGAGCTTGAAACAATTTCTAAACATCTTGTTAGTGTTTTTAATTCCTATGAACATTGATATGCATGTGATGATGATTGTCCAAGTCATGAGTGGCTAAACTTATGGTGATCATCCTAGGTTGAAGGTTTGTCTAAGACATTTGTGTTTTGATTCTTATTTCTAGAATAATAGACTTGCAATTTTTGTTTGTTTATTATGGTGTGTTGTTTGCTTGTTCGTAAATTGTTAATTTGTATGTTAATCTTAGTCTAAACCATACGTTCTTGGTGCCGTTGGCAATCGAGATATCATGGGCGGGATTACGATTGGGTATTGATTAATTGGTCATCGGGTAACAACCTCGCGTTCTTGGAATCCGAGTACTTAGTTCCCTTTCATCACGACAAGTAACAACACATGAACCATGTCTATGTGGTTCTTTCTAGTTGAATGTTAACATGAATGTCAAAGCAAACCGGAAACCTAGGATGGTCATTTGTTCCTAAACTGTTTACAAACCAAACTTTCATTTTACAATTAGAATAGTAATCTTAGTTCTTAAAAATCAATCAAACTATCCAACTCTTTGAATTTACTTTTATTGCAATTAGTATAATTTAGTTCACTTAGATATACTTCTAAATAACACATATTCCACAAACTCCCTGTGTTCGATACCCACTTACCGCTAGCTAGCTATCTAGTAGTATTTGGATTAAATTTGATTGTGACCACGACATCACGTCAAATTTTGGCGCCGTTGCCGGGGAGTAGTGCGCAACGTGTGTTATTTTTGAACTTTTATAAGTTTGTTATTTTTCTGGGTTACGCTGGGTGTGTTAGTGTGCAGGTATTTACAGGTGCATGCGTACTAGAAGCTCTCACAAGCTATCACCGTTGGCATTTGATCCAGAAATTGAGCGAACTTTGAGAAGAGACAGAATTTTGATAAGAGAAAACAGAATCAGCGGTTCACCAACAACACCTACTACACCATTTACACCAATCAGATACATGAATCCACCACCACCACCACCTCCACCCACTACCGGTGAACCTACACCACCCTTTATACCATCTTCAACACAACCATCACCAAATACTACCACTCCTGCATCCACACCAGAAATCAATCCAACCAACACTACCTTACCTGAGAACACACTGTCTGAATACTCCTTCAGTTACAACCCTACATCATCCGCTGTTCCAGCTTATTCAACATTTTTCCCAACATCCGACCAACCATCATCATCACAAATACCACCACCTAACCTATACAAAACCGGTCCATCCATTATCCATTCTACTCCATTCCAACCAAGAGTGCAATCTCAACATACTTCGGGAGTAAGACAAGATGGGTTCGATAATGAGTTTGAGGATGACTTTGTGGGTTATGATGAAGAAGGATACATGTATGGGGGTGATGGAGATCAAGGGGAGTATGCCTATCTTCAAAGTCAAAATCAAAGGATGTCAAGTGTTGGTGGGATTCCTCAACAACAAATTATACCTCAACAATTGCTACCACAAGGTCCACCGGTGCAAAGACGTGTTCAACAACCTCATGTGGGGCCGAGATTTCAACCACCGTTTCAACAATTTGGGCCTCCACGACCACAAGTTCAAAGACCAATGGGGCCTATACGTCCAAGAGTTCGGTTGGGTGTACCGAGACGACACCTTCGAGAACATGCAAGAGGAATAGAAGCACATTTTAGACCGGTAATCACTCATAATCCTTCACCGGTAGTTATTCCTCACAATGATCAAGGGAGGACATTTGAAGTGAGAACCAATTCGTTACAAAGTTTGCCGAAATATAAGGGTCTAGCAACGGAGGAGCCTTATTTCCATTTAGAGGCTTATGATTCGATTTGCAATACTCTTGGGAGTCAAGGATTTTTGGCCGATGATGTCAAATTGGTATTGTTCCAATTTTCCTTGGAAGATAAGGCGAAAAAGTGGTTCTACACACTACCTTCAGCATCTATTTATACATGGGCGGAGATGCAACAAATTTTCTTAGATGAATTTTACACCGCTCAAAAGACAAATGATGCTAGGAAAGGGTTGAGAAGTTTTCAACAACAACAAGGTGAAATGTTTCATGAGGCCTTTGAACGTTTTAACATGATGATAAAGAATTGCCCTCATCATGGGATAGAACTATGGGAGTTGATGAATGCTTTCCATGAGGGGTTAAGTGCCGAAGATGCTCGAGATCTTATGTCTATTACAAACGGTACTTTTGGTACGAATTACGAGCATGATGATTGGGAATTTTTGGAGCAAATGGCGGTCACATCAAAGAGGAAAGCTCAAGCATCAAGGAGAGCACGACCGGCCATTACCCGACCTCAAGTGCACGCAATAGATAATGGTAATGTTCAAACTACTAATCAAATTTATGATGTTTGTGCGCTTTGCAATGAAATAGGTCACGTGGCTGAAAATTGCCAAGGAGTGGAAGGGCAATACGAGGAGGTGAATGCCGTGCAAGGGCAAGTTGGGGGTGGTAGAAATTACAACATGAATTCCAACACTTACCACCCCGGTTTGAGAAACCACCCAAATTTTCGATATGGAAATTCCTCAAACCAAGCTAACCCGAATTTTCAAGGAAGTCAAGGTAATTTTGTTTCGTGCCAACCGTTCAATAATCAAAGTGGGTTTTCGGGTCAAAGTTTTTCGGGTGGAAATGAAGTAATGGAGATGCTCAAGGCAATGCAACTAGAGATGCAACGAAGAAATCAAATGGATGATGTTCGTATGCAAAAAGATGAAATTCGTGACAAAGCTATTCAATCGTTGACCACTCAAATGGGTCAACTTGCGAGTGACGTGGCGATATTGAAGAAAGAAAAAGGCCAACTACCAAGTGACACGGTGACAAACCCCAAGAGCATAAAGAGTGTTAACATCAATGTGGTAAGCACCGTTCCAAATACTAAATTTAATGAAACATTGCTAACTTCTTCGTATCAAGTGAATGCAGGTTTGGAAAAAGATGCCGAAGTCGAGAATGATAAAGAGTATAGAGCGCCAATCGTGCCTATCCGAGTGGGGAAACTAAAAATTCTTCATGCATTGTTGGATTATGGGGCGAGCATGAGTGTGTTACCGGGTGAGCTATATGACATGTACGATTTCGGTCCGCTTGAAGATGTAGACACCATGGTGAGCTTGGCGGATGAGAGTTGGAGGCGTCCACGGGGAATGGTTAAGAATGTTATGATTCGGTTGGGAGAATTTGAATACCCAGTGGATTTTCTGGTTTTAGATTATGCTACTACCATGATGGCGTCACAACAAAGGGTGATTTTGGGTCGACCGTTTCTCTATACGGAAAATGCTCAAATCGATTGTAGAGAAGGAATCATTACCATGACCGAAAAGAACCGTAAGTTGTCATTTAATGTTCAGACCAAGATGATTAGTTACGATTTTGTTGAGGCGAATGATAGCGGGTTTAGTGAAAAGGTGTTTCAAAGAATGAGAAGAAATCATCCACCGGATCGTGAAGAAAAGCATTTGGGTTCAAGCAAGAGTGTATTTGATTACCCACCGAGTCAAAACAAGATGGATGCATTTTGCTCAATGGCACAAAGAAGTGATGGAGATTGCAGGAACCGCTTCTTTGAGCCACCATAAATGGGGTTGGCACGGTCTGGCTGAAGACCCGAAAACTTAGCGCTGCTCGGGAGGCAACCCGGGGTTTTATATTGATCTTTCTATTTTTATCTTTCTATGTTTCAGGGCCATGGCGACATTCAAGTGTGGGGAAGAGGTGCGGATATTTGTGTGAAGGTGGTGATAGGAAGTCAGATTATCTACAACATCTGTTGTGTCAAACTTCACCAGGTCAATGTACTCTTTCCTTATTCTTGTTTTGTTTTTTAGCTTTGAAATATTGGTAGTTAGTTTGTTTGCTTTTAGATTAAAAAAAATAATAATAAAAAAAAAGAAAAAAAAAGTTTGGTGTGTTTGGAGCGATCCTTCCCTTCAAAACCATACATTGGGGACAATGTATCACAAGTGTGGGGATGAGGGAAAATTTTGAAAAAATTGTAAAATTTTGAAATCAAGCGAAAAATAGTCCAAAATTGAACACTTAAGTACCAAACCGCATGACACACCGGCAACCCATATTCCTTTTTTTCCTTGGTGAGAGTTTGAGCCACTTATTTGAATTGTTAGAAATATTTTTTTTTTTCTTGATGAGAGTGACAATGGGTGGTGGTGCATTAGAACTTGTTCTTGAATGCGGTTTGAGGCCTTAGCTTGATATGCATATGAAAAGGATTAGGGTAATTAGGTAGCCTCTTCTTGGTGAGTGCGAGTGTGGGATTTGGGGGGTTGGACCTCATAAATTATATATATGAGCATGGTAGCGAGAGGGGCGGGGGTTTGGACTTTAGTAGCCCATTTGAGCTTTGAGCCGATCTTTTGTTAACCCGTGCCTACTTTCTCTTAAAAATTAACCCGTATTTGACCCGGTCTATTAGTATAATCATGTTGTTCTAGTATGCTTGTTTGTTATGTTTGTTAAATCGAAAGAAAAAAAAGAAAAAAAAAAGATATGAAAAAGAAAAGAAAAGAAAAAGAAGAGAGAAAAAGCAATGAAAAATGAAAAAAAAAATGAATGAGATAGTTTATATATAGTTGTTTATGTTTTGTTTTCGTTAGAATAAAAGACCGGGTTGAATCATTAGCTACTTTTCATATATTTCCATTTCCTACCCATTTGCCTTGCCACGTTTCAACCTTTAAGTCCCTTTGATTCATGTGAATGTTTTAGCAAATCATCTAGGTGAAGGACCGATTCAACTACAAGCTTATTGTCGTGCAACCACCCGTTTGTTTTTAGTGTGATCTAGCTTATCTTTGCTGGTTATTACTTGCCACCGAGAGGAGAGTTATTGTGAGGGGTGTGTTAGGTGTGGTTTCAAGAAAGAGTTAGTAAATGAGGACATTTGTTTGCTTGCTTCGTACTTGATCGCTTGAACAAATTGTATTTTATTGAACGGATTGCTTGGGACAAGCAACGGTTAAGTGTGGGGATGTGACGGGTAGTCCGTAGGACGACCCTTAATGGTTATAAAGTATAATTTAAACCTACATTTATCCATGTAATTATCTTGAATTAGATAACTACGGTTGCTTGTGTTTCAGGTACATTTGGGGCCTAAAAGTGGGGAAATAAAGCTTCGAAAAGGCGCGACTGGATTGGAGATTGAAAGACGGAGAATAAATGAAAAAAATCAATTATTGGTATGGAAGAATTAAGAATATGACATGATAGAGGACGAAATTACGAGAACGTAGGCGAAAACGGTGAAGAAAACGGAGTTGAAACGAAAAAGTTATGCTGAAAACAAAATTGCATGCTGAAGCCTACCGTAATTTACGGTAGCTACCGTAATTTACGGTAGCTACCGTAAATTACGGTAGCCCCCAGCATTTTTCTTCCACCGTAAGGCAGTAGAGACCCACCGTAAGCCATTCCAAGCCACCGTAAGCTACGGTGGCCACCGTAACTTACGGTGGAGGCCAGCGAGAAATGTGTAATTGCCCAATTTTATGATGTTTTATTGTGTCTTTTCAAATCCAATCAATCCCATTCGGTTACCAGCAGTCTAGGGGCGATTTTTGGGTGTTCTTGAGAGCTTGAAACAATTTCTAAACATCTTGTTAGTGTTTTTAATTCCTATGAACATTGATATGCATGTGATGATGATTGTCCAAGTCATGAGTGGCTAAACTTATGGTGATCATCCTAGGTTGAAGGTTTGTCTAAGACATTTGTGTTTTGATTCTTATTTCTAGAATAATAGACTTGCAATTTTTGTTTGTTTATTATGGTGTGTTGTTTTCTTGTTCGTAAATTGTTAATTTGTATGTTAATCTTAGTCTAAACCATACGTTCTTGGTGCCGTTGGCAATCGAGATATCATGGGCGGGATTAGGATTGGGTATTGATTAATTGGTCATCAGGTAACAACCTCGCGTTCTTGGAATCCGAGTACTTAGTTCCCTTTCATCACGACAAGTAACAACACATGAACCATGTCTATGTGGTTCTTTCTAGTTGAATGTTAACATGAATGTCAAAGCAAACCGGAAACCTAGGATGGTCATTTGTTCCTAAACTGTTTACAAACCAAACTTTCATTTTACAATTAGAATAGTAATCTTAGTTCTTAAAAATCAATCAAACTATCCAACTCTTTGAATTTACTTTTATTGCAATTAGTATAATTTAGTTCACTTAGATATACTTCTAAATAACACATATTCCACAAACTCCCTGTGTTCGATACCCACTTACCGCTAGCTAGCTATCTAGTAGTATTTGGATTAAATTTGCGTGTACTACGACAGTACGTCACTCGGCATTGAAAAATCTTCGTATACTAAATCACACGTCTATATGTTGACATTTAAGAAATATTCAGTCAAGAAAATCAAGAGCATTGGTGATATATATGCGGAATAGACACCAAAAAATAAACAATCAAAAAATGGCTACATTTTAAGGAATGTGTTTAGTGACGGCATCAGATTCCTAACTGATGGAGAAAGGTCTGGTGGCAAGAAAAGCTGCTTCCAGGAGGTTGTCAAGTGTTTTGACACGACGATTCCATTCTTGGGTGGTTGGTTTGGCCCTTGTTCCTGTAACTCGAATCCTAGCCCGGTATATCGCATTTTAGTTTTACACCATTGTGAACCTTACGCCATTTTTACTATCTGATCGAGGTTCTCGGCATTGAAAAATCTTTATAAAATAAATCACACGTGTATATGTTGACATTTAAGAGATATACAGTGAAGAAAATCAAGAGCAATGGTGATATATATGCGGATTAGACACCAAAAAAATAAACACTCAAAAATTGGCTACAATTTAAGGAATGTGTTTAGTGACGGCATCAGATTCCTAATCGATGGAGAAAGGTCTGGTGGTAAGAAAAGCTGCTTACTGGAGGTTGTCAAGTGTTTTAGCTCAACAATTCCATTCTTGGGTGGTTACTTTGGCCCTTGTTCCTGTAACTCGAATCCTAGCCCGGTATATCATATTTTAGTTTTACACCATTGAGAACCTTACGCATTTTTTACTCTCTGATCGAGGTTCTTGGCATTGAAAAATCTTCGTAAACTAAATCACACGTCTATATGTTGACATTTAAGAGATATACAGTCAAGAAAATCAAAAGCAATGGTGATATATATGCGGATTAGACACCAAAAAATAAACACTAAAAAAATGGCTACAATTTAAGGAATGTGTTCAGTGACGACATCAGATTCCTAATTGATGGATAAAGATCTGGTGGTAAGAAAAGCTGCTTCCACGAGGTTGTCAAGTGTTTTCGCTCGACAATTCCATTCTTGGGTGGTTGGTTTGGCCCATGTTCCTGTAACTTGAATCCTAGCCCGGTATATCCCATTTTAGTTTTACACCATTGTGAACCTTACGCCTTTTTTACTCTCTGATCGAGGTTCTCGGCATTGAAAAATTTTCGTAAACTAAATCACACGTGTATATGTTGACATTTAAGAGATATACGGTCAAGAAAATCAAGAGCAATGGTGATATATATGCGGATTAGACACCAAAAAATAAACACTCAAAAAATGGCTACAATTTAAGGAATTTGTTTAGTGACGGCATCAAATTTCTAATTAATGGAGAAAGGTCTGGTGGCAAGAAAAGCTGCTTCCAGGAGGTTGTCAAGTGTTTTCGCTCGACGATTCCATTCTTGGGTGGTTGGTTTGGCACTTGTTCCTGTATTTCGAATTCTAGCCCGGTATATCCCATTTTAGTTTTACACAATTGTGAACCTTACGCCTTTTTTACTCTCTGATCGAGGTTCTCGGCATTGAAAAATCTCCGTAAACTAAATCACACGTGTATATGTTGACATTTAAGAGATATACAGTCAAGAAAATCAAGAGCAATGGTGATATATATGCGGATTAGACACCAAAAAATAAACACTCAAAAAATGACTACAATTTAAGGAATGTATTTAGTGACGGCATCAGATTCCTAATTGATGGAGAAAGGTCTGGTGGCAAGAAAAGCTGCTTCCAGAAGGTTGTCAAGTGTTTTGGCTCGACAATTCCATTCTTGGGTGGTTGGTTTGGCCCTTGTTCCTGTAACTCGAATCCTAGACCGGTATATCCCATTTTAGTTTTACACCATTGTGAACCTTACGCATTTTTTACTCTCTGATCGAGGTTGTCGGCATTGAAAAATCTTCATAAACTAAATCACACGTGTATATGTTGATATTTAAGAGATATACAGTGAAGAAAATCAAGAGCAATGGTGATATATATGCGGATTAGACACCAAAAAATAAACACTCAAAAAATGTCTACAATTTAAGGAATGTGTTTAGTGACAGCATCAGATTCCTAATTGATGGAGAAAGGTCTGGTGGTAAGAAAAGCTGCTTCTACGAGGTTGTCAAGTGTTTTCACCCGAGGATTCCATTCTTGGGTGGTTGGTTTAGCCCTTGTTCCTGTAACTCGAATTCTAGCCCGGTATATCCGATTTTAGTTTTACACCATTGTGAACCTTACGCCTTTTTTACTCTCTGATCGAGGTTCTCGGCATTGAAAAATCTTCGTAAACTAAATCACACGTGTATGTGTTGACATTTAAGAGATATACAGTCAAGAAAATCAAGAGTAATGGTGATATATATGCGGATTAGACACCAAAAAATAAACTCTCAAAAAATGGCTGCAATTTAAAGAATGTGTTTAGTGACGGCATCAGATTCCTAATTGATGGAGAAAGGTTTGGTAGGAAGAAAAGCTGCTTCCAGGAGGTTGTCAAGTGTTTTCGCTCGACGATTCCATTCTTGGGTGATTTGGTTTGGCACTTGTTCCTGTAACTCGAATCCTAGCTCGGTATATCCCATTTTAGTTTTACACCATTGTTAACCTTACACCTTTTTTACTCTCTGATCGAGGTTCTCGGCATTGAAAAATCTTCGTTAACTAAATCACACGTGTATATGTTGACATTTAAGAGATATACAGTCAAGAAAATTAAGAGCAATGGTGATATATATATATATATGGATTAGCCCCCAAAAAATAAACACTCAAAAAATGGCTATAATTTAAGGAATGTGTTTAGTGACGGAATCAAATTCCTAAGTGATGAAGAAAGGTCTGGTGGCAAGAAAAGCTGCGTCCAGGAGGTTGTGATGGGTCACGAGGGGCACATATTTATTTATAGTGAACTTCGCCCTCATGTGTGTTTTATTTATTTATAAAAATGGTTTATACCTTAACATTAAAACACACACAACAAAGGACAAATGTATCCCGTCATATATGTAGCAAAGTATTGGTAAGAGCCAGATATCGATCCGTGGAACACGGGCGTTATTAAGTACTAAATCTTGGTCATTAATTTATCAGTAAAAGGATAAGTGAATGGTTGTTTAACTAAATTATCTAAAATTATATCTAAAACATAATAGACTCCAAATATGAAAAACAAATATTATCTTGTTTCACAAACAACCTAAACATGTTACCTAGATATGTCACAAGAGCACTTAATCAATTTTTCAATTGCATGACGGCTAGTTACCGGGTCTGGATTTCTAGCATTATGATTCTTCGGAAAGTTAACGCGATGGTCACACGTTAACCACCTAAAATAACTCATTAGCGAGCTATTGATATTTATTCATGCGAATCTTTAAAGATAGGTTATTTACCGGGTCTGGATTCCTAACCTCACTTATCAAAGAAAGCAATACTGATGGTTACAATACAGCCACAAGGATAAGCAATTAAGTAGATCATATAACAAGCTATTACAGCTTTACAAGTCTTAAACACAAATCTACCATGTCAGCAATTTCAGACCAAAACTACTAAACAAGGATCATAAACCGCGTTCAAGAACATGTAATCTACACCATATAATTCGTTAGAACCCTTACGTGCAAGAAAGCATTCCTAATCAAAATAAGATATATCTTGTATAAAACCAATACCCTGGTCCGGTTTCATGGTGTAAACAAAGTCTACAAACAAGTGATTAATCAAGAAATAGTTACCATCCCACTAACCACAGATTCATTATCCAAGATAATCAAACATAATCAGGAACTCAACATCAATGAAACATTCATTATATAATCATGAAGATTCAACATGAAAAAGTACTAAAGATTCATATAAAAAAGATTACAACATAAATATTATTCAAGAAACAAGTTCATTACTACTATTACATAAACTAACATCAGCTCAATACTTGAATAATGATCAGAATACATGTATAAGAACAAGGAATCCAACCATAAACAAGCAAGGAATTGATGGGTTGGATCGGTTATGCTTCCACTCGATCTTGGTGCTTCAAATGGGTCTGATCAGGACTACTTCGAAACCCAGAAATCACCCAGAAACATGAAGAAAAACCCAACATTTTGATCAGTAGCGAATGCTGCTATTTATAGGCAATTTTCAGTTTGGCACGACCATGCCGTTGGATCGCACGGCCGTGCACTGGCACGTAGTCGGTTGACGTCATTTCTCCGATTCGGGGTCAGACAAGTGGACAAGTTGTCTCGGTCACCAAATTGGCACGGTCATGCCAATGGTCGCACGGTAGTGCGAGGTCATCAGAATCAAGATCAGAAAGTATGGTCTAGGTGGTGCACGGGGGTGCGGTTGGCTCGCATAGGAGTGCCGTTGGCTTGCACGTGGGTGCGGTTGAGATGCACGGTCATGCGTACCGAGTAATCAGTGGCACACGCTCCTGCACTGGCAGTGCTTCCGGGGACGTAGGTCACGCACGGTAGTGCGGTTGGATCGCACAGCCGTGCAATATCTAGCATTTCACAGAATTTTGCCAATTTCAACAGAGTTGCATCAGAATTTCCCCGTTTTCTTCAGATTTGTCTTTTGCCCTTTGTATAAGACCTGAAAATAGAAAAGTGCCTGTTTTGGAAACTAAACATCGCAGTTTCGGTCAAAAACGCTTAAAACGGGAGTGTTTTGTGGGATAAAAACATGTATAATTTAACGTATATCAGTTTGTCAAGTGTTTTCGCTCCACGATTCCATTCTTGGGTGGTTGGTTTGGCCCTTGTTCCTGTAACTTGAATCATAGCCCGGTATATCCTATTTTAGTTTTACACCATTGTGAACCTTACGCCTTTTTTACTCTCTGATCGAGATTCTCGGCATTGAAAAATATTCGTAACCTAAATCACACATGTATATGTTGACATTTAAGAGATATACAGTCAAGAAAATCAAGTGCAATAGTGATCTATATGCGGATTAGACAAAAAAAAATAAACACTCAAAAAATGGCTACAATTTAGGGAGTGTGTTTAGTGACGGCATCAGATTCCTAATTGATGGAGAAAGGTCTGGTGGCAAGAAAAGCTACTTCCAGGAGGTTGTCAAATGTTTTCGCTTGACGATTCCATTCTTGGGTGGTTGGTTTGGCCCTTGTTCCTGTAACTCGAATCCTAGCCCGGTATATCCCATTTTAGTTTTACACCATTGTGAACCTCACGACTTTTTTACTCTCTGATCGAGGTTCTCGGCATTGAAAAATCTTTGTAAACTAAATCACGCGTGTATATGTTGACATTTAAGAGATATACAGTCAAGAAGATCAAGTGCAATTGTGATATATATGCGGATTAGACACCAAAAAATAAACACTCAAAAAATGGCTACAATTTAAGGAATGTGTTTAATCAAGGCATCAGATTCCTAATTGATGGAGAAAGGTCTGGAGGCAAGAAAAACTGCTTCCAGGAGGTTGTCAAGTGTTTTCGCTCGACGATTCCATTCTTGGGTGGTTGGTTTGGCCCTTGTTCCTATAACTCGAATCCTAGCCTGTTATATCCCATTTTAGTTTTACACCATTATGAACCTTACGTCTTATTTACTCTCTGATCGAGGTTCTCGGCATTGAAAAATCTTCGTAAACTAAATCACACGTGTATATGTTGACATTTAAGAGATATACAGTCAAGAAAATCAAGAGAAATTATGATATATATTCGGATTAGACAACAAAAAATAAACACTGAAAAAATAGCTAAAATTTAAGGAATGATTTTAATGACGGCATCAGATTCCTAATTGATGGAGAAAGGGTCTGGTGGCAAGAAAAGCTGCTTCCAGGAGGTTGTTAAGTGTATTCGCTCGACGATTTCATACTTGGGTGGTTGGTTTGGCCCTTGTTCCTGTAACTCAAATCCTAGCCCGGTATATCCCATTTTAGTTTTACACCATTGTGAACCTTACGCCTTTTTTATTCTCTGATCGAGGTACTCGGCATTGAAAAATCTTCATAAACTAAATCGCACGTGTATATGTTGACATTTAAGAGATATACAGTCAAGAAAATCAAGAGCAATGGTGATATATTTGTGGATTAGACACCAAAAAATAAACAATCAAAAAATGGCTACAATTTAAGGAATGTGTTTAGTGACGGCAGCAGATTCCTAATTGTTGGAGAAAGGTATGGTGGTAAGAAAAGCTGCTTCCATGAGGTTGTCAAGTGTTTTGGCTCGACGATTCCATTCTTGGGTGGTTGGTTTGGCCCTTGTTCTTGTAACTCGAATCCTAACCCGGTATATCCCATTTTAGTTTTACACCATTGTGAACCTTATGCCTTTTTTACTCTCTGATCGAGGTTCTCGGCATTGAAAAATCTTCGTAAACTAAATCACACGTGTATATGTGGACATTTAAGAGATATACAGTCAGGAAAATCAAGAGCAATGGTGATATATATGCGGATTAGACACCAAAAAATAAACACTCAAAAACTGGCTACAATTTAAGGAATGTGTTTATTGACGGCATCAGATTACTAATTGATGGAGAAAGGTCTGGTGGCAAGAAAAGCTGCTTCCAGGAGGTTGTCAAGTGCTTTCGCTCGACAATTCCATTCTTGAGTGGTTGGTTTGGCCCTTGTTCATGTAACTCGAATCCTAACCCGGTATATCCCATTTTAATTTTACACCATTGTGAAACTTACGCCTTTTTTACTCTCTGATCGAGGTTCTCGGCATTGAAAAATCTTCGTAAACTAAATCACACGTGTATATGTTGACATTTAAGAGATATACTGTCAAGAAAATCAAGAGCAATGGTGATATATATGCGGATTAGACACCAAAAAATAAATACTCAAAAAATGGCTACAATTTAAGGAATGTGTTAATTGACGGCATTAGATTCCTAATTGATGGAAAAAGGTCTGGTGGCAAGAAAAGCTGCTTCCAGAAGGTTGTCAAGTGTTTTCGCTCAACGATTCCATTCTTTTGTGGTTGGTTTGGCCCTAGTTCCTGTAACTCGAATCCTAGCCCTAGGCCTGTAAATGAACCGAATGAACACAAACATAGGCATGTTCGTGTTCGTTCATTTAACTTTAACCGAACAAGAACACGAACATATAGGCGAACACATTTTTTTGTTCGTGTTCGTTCATTAAGAAATCGGGCATGTTCGTGTTCGTTTATGTTCGTTCGTTTAAAGCCTAAACGAACAATTCACGAACATTAACAAACACAAACGAACATAAACAAAAAAAAATTAAGTGAACATATTTGAATAAACATAAAACATAAATTAACATGATTGAACAAACAAGTCTAATATATTACAGTTCATCCGAAAACACATCTAAATTAGGGTTCATAGATATACTAATTAGTTTTATTTATATATGTAGTTAGAAAACCTAATATTTATATAAATATAACTATTTATATATTTACTAAAAAATAAACGAACATAAACAAACATAAATTAAGCGAACGTTCAGGAACATAAATGAATGAACATAAACGAATGTTCATGAACATAAATGAACGAACACAAGGTGTGTTCATGTTCGTTCATTTAATTAAACGAACAAATTTTTTTGTTCGTGTTCGTTCATGTATTAAATAAACTAACATAAACGAACTTCCCGCCGAACAAGTTCATGTACGTTCGGTTCGTTTACAAGCCTACCTAGCCCGGTATATCCCATTTTAGTTTTACACCATTGTGAACATCATGCCTTTTTTATTCTCTGATCGAGGTTTTCGGCATTGAAAAATCTTCGTAAACTAAATCACACGTGTATATGTTGACATTTAAGAGATATACAGTCAAGAAAATCAAGAGCAATGGTGATATATATGAGGATTGGACACCAAAAAATAAACACTCAAAAAATGGCTACAGTTTAAGAAATGTGTTTAGTGACGGCATCATATTCCTAATTGATGGAGAAAGGTCTGGTGGCAAGAAAAGCTGCCTCCAGGAGGTTGTTAAGTATTTTCGCTCAACGATTACACACTTGGGTGGTTGGTTTGGCCCTTGTTCCTGTAACTCGAATCCTAGCCCGGTATATCCTATTTTAGTTTTACACCATTGTGAACCTTACGCCTTTTTTACTCTCTGATCGAGGTTCTCGGCACTGAAAAATCTTCGTAAACTAAATCACACGTGTATATGTTGACATTTAAGAGATATACAGTCAAGAAAATCAAGAGCAATGGTGATATATATGCGGATTAGACACCAAAAAATAAACACTCAAAAAATGGCTACAATTTAAGGAATGTGTTTAGTGACGGCATCAGATTACTAATTGATGGAGAAAGGTTTGGTGGCAAGAAAAGCTGCTTCCAGGAGTTGTCAAGTGTTTTCGCTCGACGATTCCATTCTTGGGTGGTTGGTTTGGCCCTTGTTCATGAAACTCGAATCCTAGCCCGGTATATCCCATTTTAGTTTTACACCATTGTGAACCTTACGCCTTTTTTACTCTCTCATCGAGGTTCTCGGCATTGAAAAATCTTTGTCAAGTAAATCACACGTGTATATGTTGACATTTAAGAGATATACAGTTAAGAAAATCAAGAGCAATGGTGATATATATGCGGATTAGACACCAAAACTAGACACTCAAAAAATGGCTACAATTATGGAATGTGTTTAGTGACGGCATCAGATTACTAATTGATGGAGAATGGTCTGGTGGCAAGAAAATCCGATTCCAGGAGGTTGTCAAGTGTTTTCGCTCGACGATTCCATTCATTGGTGGTTGGTTTGGCACTTGTTGATGTAACTCGAATCCTAGCCCGGTATATCCCACTTTAGTTTTACACCATTATGAACCTTACGCCTTTTTTACTTACTAATCGAGGTTCTCGGCATTGAAAAAACTTCGTAAACTAAATCACACGTGTATATGTTGACATTTAGGAGATATACAGTCAAGAAAATCAAGAGCGATGGTGATTTATATGCGAATTAGACACCAAAAAATAAACAATCAAAAAATGGCTACAATTTAAGGAATGTGTTTAGTGACGTCATCGGATTTCTAATTGATGGAGAAAGGTCTGGTGGCAAGAAAAGCTGCTTCCAGGAGGTTGTCAAGTGTTTTCGCTTGACGATTCCATTCTTGAGTGGTTGGTTTGGCCCTTGTTCATGTAACTCGAATCCTAGCCCGGTATATCCCATTTTAGTTTTACACCATTGTGAACCTTATGCCTTTTTTACTCTCTGATCGAGGTTCTCGACTGTCACACCCCAACCGATGGCGGAATCATCGGGGCATGGCACTGAGCGAAACAGATTGTCCAGAAGTTTCCATAACAATTATCATTACCTTTCAATTTATAATAACATGTCCCATACCATGTCTCAAACAGTAAACAAATTATTACAGATAAAGTCTAGGCAAATCATTCTGTTCCGACAACTCAGATTTATAAATAGCTAAATTATTTATTGGTTTCTAGGACTCATTCCCTAGCCTCAATTTCATCACCAGCAAGCTAAGCATAGAAACAACCTAAGCACTTGTCACATACGTTAAAATAAAGTCAATACATATAATGTAAAGGTGAGCATACAAGTTTGATAATAGCATATAGAGTTCGAGTTCGTTTACGCATAACCAGCACGTACACATAGTGAAATGAAGCACGTTAGTTATCGACATAGATCCATCGATACCAATGACTGCGGGTTGACTGCCCGAGGCAGTTCGCAATACATGATTACCACTGTAACCCATGCAAGTAAGAGATCCTTAACAACCCCCGTGTGAACGGGTGCTGAGTCCAAACTATAGTACTATCGTTGCTAAGGCAGGTAGACAGCATTCCATGTGTAAACATAACAAACAAGCATTCATAAGCCACGTATAACATGCATTTAACGGTTAGCGTTCAAATAGTTTGAGTAGTGTGATAATTGTAGTTTGAATATTCGTAACGTATGTAACACCCAAAAGTGCTTAAAGCAAAAAGGGATCGAGTATACTCACAGTGATTAATGGATTGAAGGGAGCGCTTAGCGAGTACGGTTAGCCTGAATAGATTCGATAGCGTAGTGATAAGTGGCGCGTAAAACAATACGGGGTGAGAGTGGGTAGGATAGCTGATCGTCCGGATGGTCATCCGTGCGGACAGCAATCCGTGTGAATAACAATCCGTCCGGTTAGTCGTCCGTGCGGACAGTTTGTCCAGGCGGGTGACTATTCGAGTGGATTATTTCTTCCTATGAGTGAGATGTGTTTGTGTATGATGGCCTGACTTTTGAAGTTTTTGTTGTAGTATTTGAAAACCTTGAAGTTCTCTTACCCTTCAAGTCGGTCGAGCGGACGACAATCCGTGCGGATTGGTAGTCCGTGCGGAAAACGACTTTAATGGTGAGTCACTTGTTGAAATTGGTGAAATCCGTCCGGATGGTAGTCCGTGCGGACAACGACAATCCGTACGGATTGGTAGTCCGTGCGGATGAACATGTTGGAAATTGTTTAAGGTCTTAGTATCTCATGATCCGAAGAGTAATCCATTCAGAGGGTCGTCCGTGCGGATTATTCATTCGTCGATACTCAAACCATGTTTGAATATGGGTCCCAAGTGTAGTCCGTCCGGATGGCAACTCGTCCGGATAGCCTGTCCGTGCGGACGTCAGTCCGTCCGGACATCATCTCGTTCGGGTCGTTCCGTTCGTCTACTCTTGGTCGCTTTTGTCGTTCTATCGAGATGTTTTGATTACGTGTCGACCAATCGGAATTGCATTCTTATCCGCATGACTAAGCCGGCCAGGGATCACCCCAGCTTGGCCGGTCGGCGGCTCAGGACGGTCATTCTGGTCTAGCCCGAAATCAGGTGTCTCGCGGGTAGAATCCGGATTTAGGACTAGTGCCTCACTAACATCGAGTAGAAGACTAGAACTGATCCGATTCTTATTGTTTTTGAGTGTAAAAGAAGGAGAAAACTTGTGTTTATTCCTTTCAACTCTTTTATTCTTTGAAAAGTTCAGATTTATGCGAAGTTGTTTGTGAAATCTTGTGGAAACCGTTCAGATCCGAGTTATTCTTGGTGGAATGAGGTCAGAGTTGAAGTTCATGGGAACTTCATGATGACGTCATCCAAGAATACCTCAAATCTTGATTATTTCACGGTTAAAAGTTAATGTTTAAAAGATAGAAAGGTGTAGAAGTGCGTATAGATCAAGAAAGTACAAGATTTCTGGCGAGATCTTACCTGGATTGAGAGAAATCGAAGAAAAAGTGAAGAGAGCGTGCTGGTCGGTCGTCAATTGCCAAAAGTGGAAAGTTTGGAGAGTGACCCGTGTATTTATAGGATGCCATAAGAGGAAAGTGTCATACGTGCGGATTGCACATCACCCGGATGGTCATCAGTGCGGATAGCAATCCTGGCCGGATGCACTTAACACTTCCCCAGGCGGCTATCCGTGCGGATGGCCTGTCCGTGCGGATTGGCGCCTGGGTGGTGTGTTTGGTGCTACGATCTTTGACGTTTTCGGTTTCGATTGCGAGCGATTCGATAGGGTTTCCTAGTCAAATTACTTTTAGTCCCAACTACTTTGTACCTTGCGTAATCTATTTTCCACTATCTATCCTAGTTCGATCGTGATTCGAGTTCGAGTTCGATTACATTCGAGTTAGATTTCGAGTTTCGAATGAGTTCGCTTGATTAACACAACACAATATAAATAAACATGCACAGGTAACACGTAAGGCACACACACACGTATAAGCAACAAGTAAAATACATAGTTCGAGTTGCGATTCGATGTCGATTCGATTAGCATAGCTTGATTATTGATTAGTTAACTTTATCGCATTGTTACTTCCTATAGATCACAGTCGTAGGTCGCTTGAAATACGATTAATACTCATCGATTATAGTCATTAACAACACTTACTCCACATAATACGTATCAAATAAAGAAATTTCTACAAGTCAAGTTGCGCGAAATCGCTCGTTGACTCAGGCCTTTACTTTGACTTGACTTGTGAAAACACGGGGTGTTACAGCCTCCCATCATTTAGGGAATTTCGTCCCGAAATTAAGCTGAAAGCTGTACAACGCCGTGAATCACGTTTGAGAACTTTCTCTTTGGACCGGTTTTGATTCCGAAACGGTTGCGGAAATTGTACACGAACGTGACCAAACACCCAAGAACGTATTATAATCGGTGATTCTATAGATTGATAAGAAATCATACAAAGCACTACTTTCTCTCTCTAGCTTCACTCTTTAAACAACTGCGGTACTTAGCCTTCATGTCGCTTTCGAGTTCCCAAGTGAACTCTGCGCCCCGTTTTCCTTTCCACCGGACTTTCACAATAGGAATGCGCGAGCGTCAGAGTTGCTTGGTTTGGCGATCCATGATTTTGACAGGCTTTTCCACGAAGTGTAATGTTTCGTTCACTTGTAGATCGTCTAGAGAGACATGTAAATCGTGGTCGGCTATGCACTTTCGGAGGTTTGGCACGTGGAAAGTCGGGTGGACATTACTAAGTTCCTCCGGTAATTCGAGTCTGTAGGCGACTTTTCCGATCCTTTCCAGAATCTTAAAAGGTCCAACATATCGAGGCGTGAGTTTCCCTTTCTTGCCGAATCTGACCACACCCTTCCAAGGTGACACCTTTAGGAGTACGTGGTCACCAACGCCAAATTCACGGGGCTTGCGCTTTTTATCGGCGTAAACTTTTTGTCGATCCCGAGATTTCGCTAGGTTGTCTCGAATTTGGAAAAGTTTGTCGGTCGTTTCTTGTAGTAGCTCCGGACCGGTTAGCTGCGAGTGACCGATCTCGTGCCACACAATAGGCGATCGACATCTTCTTCCGTATAATGCCTCGAAAGGTGCCATTTGGATGCTAGACTGGTAGCTATTGTTATACGAGAATTCGACTAACGGCAGGTGTTTATCCCAATTACCACCGAAGTCTAGAACACACGAACGGAGCATGTCTTCAAGAGTACGAATCGTTCTTTCGGTCTGACCGTCGGTTTGAGGGTGGAATGCGGTACTTAGATTAAGCTTTGTACCTAGTGCCGTTTGAAACGTTTCCCACAATCGCGAAGTAAACCGAGCATCACGATCAGAAAGGATGTCACGAGGCGTCCCATGATTACAAATGATCTCGTCGGTGTAGATTCGGGCTAATCGTTCTACCTTATAGTCTTCTCGTATGGGCAGAAAGTGAGCGGATTTGGTCAAACGGTCGACTACAACCCAAATGCTGTCGTGACCTGATGACGTGGGTGGTAGCTTGGTTACGAAATCCATAGCTATGCTCTCCCACTTCCACATGGGAATTGGTGGTTGTTCGATCAAGCCAGAGGGTCGTTGATGTTCAGCCTTGAATCTAGCATAAGTTAGGCATTTTCCGACGTAGAGAGCGATATCCCTTTTCATACCTGGCCACCAGTACTTATAACGAAGGTCCTGGTACATTTTGTCGGCACCGGGGTGAATAGAATACCGAGATTTATGGGCTTCGTCCATCAGAATTTATCGCAAATTGGTTCGCTTGGGAATCCAAATTCGGTCTAAGAAGTGGAATATCCCGTTTGATTTGCTCACAAGTTGGGCTCCATCGTGGTAGATCCTTTCTTTCTTCAGGGTGCGTTCGTTAAAACATGCATGTTGAGCGTCGCGGATGAGGGTTTCGAGATCATGTTGGGCTTGAACATTACGAGTGCTAAGCAGATAGCTCCGTCTGCTAAGTGCATCGGCAACAACATTTGCCTTGCCTGGGTGATAACGAATCTCACAGTCGTAATCGTTGAGAAGTTCTACCCATCGGCGTTGACGCATATTAAGTTCCTTCTGATTAAAGATATGTTGTAGGCTCCTATGATCGGTGAAGATCGTACACTTGGTACCATACAGGTAGTGTCGCCAAATCTTTAATGCAAAAACAACCGCGCCTAGCTCGAGATCATGGGTTGTATAGTTCTTCTCGTGGATTTTGAGCTGACGGGATGCGTATGCTATGACCTTGTCCCGTTGCATGAGAACACAACCGAGACCGAGGTTGGAAGCATCACAGTAGACAATGAAATCATTGTTTCCGTCGGGCAATGTGAGAACAGGAGCATTGCAAAGCATGTGTTTGAGGGTTCGAAAGGCAGACTCTTGTTTAGTTCCCCAAACAAAAGGCTTGTCTTTATGTGTAAGAGAGGTAAGTGGTACAGCAATCTTCGAGAATCCTTCGATAAATCGTCGATAATAGCCCGCTAGCCCGAGAAAAGAGCGGACTTTGGACGGGTTCTTAGGCGTAACCCAGCTCTTGACAGTTTCAATCTTTGCAGGGTCGACGTGAATGCCTTGACTATTTACGATGTGACCCAGAAACTGAACTTTCTCCAACCAAAATTCACACTTGGAGAACTTGGCATAGAGTTGGTTCCCCTGGAGTAACTCGAGAACCAAACGTAGATGTTGCGCGTGTTCGGTTTTCGATTTGGAATAGATTAAGACATCGTCGATGAATACAATGACGAAACGGTTGAGATACGGTTTACACACGCGATTCATCAGATCCATAAAAACCGCTGGTGCGTTGGTTAGACCAAAAGGCATGACAACGAATTCGTAATGACCGTATCTGGTGTGGAATGCGGTTTTGGGTATATCCTCCTCTTGAATACGTAGCTGATGATATCCTGAACGTAGATCGATCTTTGAGAAACACGTAGCGCCTTGTAATTGATCAAACAAATCGTCGATTCGAGGTAGAGGGTAGCGGTTTTTGATAGTTAGCTTATTCAGTTCCCGATAGTCGATGCACATCCTGAACGATCCGTCCTTCTTTTTGACGAAAAGGACTGGCGCGCCCCAAGGAGAGGTGCTCGGGCGAATGAAGCCTTTCTCAAGTAATTCCTGGAGTTGGGTTGAGAGTTCGCGCATTTCGGACGGCGCAAGTCGATAAGGAGCTTTGGCGATAGGGTTGGCTCCAGGAATGAGGTCAATACGAAAGTCGATATCACGACTTGGCGGTAGTCCGGGAAGATCCTCTGGAAAAACATTAGGAAACTCTCGAACCACTGGAACGTCTTTCACTTCCTTCTTCTCTTCCTTTTCCTTCTCTGCTACTACGATGTTAGCCAAGAAAGCTCTGTATTCCTTGCGGAGATACTTGCTAGCTTGCAGACATGACATAAGCTTGAGCCCCTTTGAAGTAGTATCGCCATATACACACAATAAGTCACCATTTGCGAGCGAAAATCGAACCATCTTGTCGAAGCATACAACTTCAGCATGGTTTTCTCGAAGAAAGTCCATGCCTACTATGACATCAACACTTCTGAGTTGCATTGGGATAAGATCGATTGAAAAGATGTGATTGTTGAGCTCAAGAGTACAATCACGAAGAACAGAATTGACAGTGACGGTTCTTCCTGTAGCGACTTCAACATTGAAGGTTGAGGAGAGTTTGGAGCGTTTACGACTAAGGAGTTTCTCAAATTCGAACGACACAAAGCAATTATCCGCCCCAGTATCAAACAAACATGAAGCATAAATACCATTCACAAGGAACGTACCATTGACCACGTTGTTGTCAGCCTGGGCTTGACGCATGTTGAGGTTGAAAGTTCTGGCACGTGCGGCCTGTTGTTGCTGCTGTTGTTGTTGTTGCTGCTGTGGCTGCTGTTGCTGAGGCTCTTGTTTCACGACCCTGTTTGGGCACACGTTGGCGAAATGGTTCGGGTTGCCACATGCGAAGCAGGCTCTGGCTTTGACTGCGGGTGCCGGAGGAGCTTGTTGACCCTGTGGGGCAGTGAGTAGAGCTTGATTGGCAGGAGCTTGACGAATACGGCAGTTGGCAGTAAAGTGGCCGTACACATTGCAATGAGCACAGAAGCGGCATTGAATAGCAGTCGGGTGGTGGTAGGTGCAAGTAGGGCAGAGCGGATGTGGCCCAGTGTATGCACGCTTAGCAGGCGGTGCATTGGCCACAGGCGCCGCTACTTGACGCTGTTGGGCAGGTACAACTTGAATTGGCGCAGCAGTGATCGCACAATTTTTGTTGCTGGAGCTGTTCTTTCTCTTGTTGCTTGATGAAGTGGGTTCAGCAGTGGGTGCGGTAGCGGTAGCTTGATGCAGATGCTTCGAAGTCTTATCCCAAACACCAGCCTTAACCCTTTTGTCATTGATTTCAGTGGCCAACAGATAAGTTTCCTCGATCGTCGTAGTCTTAGCCGCTTGCACGAAATCAGCAACGCAGTCAGGCAGGGCTCGGATGTACTTCTTGATGGTCATGTCGGGAGTCTTGACTTGATCGGGACAGATAATGCTGAGCTGTTTGAAATGAGCGGTGAGAGCAGCATTGTCACCATCCTTTTGTTGTATGTTCCAAAATTCATCTTCTAGTTTTTGACTTTCGTGAGGAGGGCAGAATTCCTCCAGCATGACTTCCTTGAGCTCGTCCCACGACAAACCGTAGGCTACATCGTTCCCTCGCTTGTTCCTCTCGGCCGTCCACCAGTCTAGTGCTCGGGACTGGAAAACGCCGGTAGCATTCAGAGTTCGAAGGTCATCAGGGCAACCACTCTGTCGCAGAGTGACCTCAATGGAATCAAACCAGTGAAATAGTGCAGTAGGACCTCCTTCGCCAGTGAATTCTTTTGGCCCACACGACTTGAATTGTTTGAAACTGAAGGGTCTTGCGGCAGCTTTAGGACCTTCGGTCCTCGACTCCTCAGATAACTTGCTGGCATTCTCGTAAGCATCACTCACGGCCTTTTCTACACTCTTAGCGATGATGGAAGCAAGACGTTTGTCCCTCTTTTCCTGACGAGAAAGTGCGTGACGGGATCCAGACGACATTGTCTGCAATAGACATCGCCACGGAACTCAACACATGTATTCGAATCTCACCTCACACGTCCACTACTACTACTAAAGCTCAGTAACACGCATATTCATGTAAACACGTAGACACATAACCACGTAGGGCACATAATCTCATAAACACGTAAGCACGTAGAGCACAGAAACACCAAAGCACATACGCATTTAATCACTAGAGGCAGTTAGGAAACAGAAACCTATTGTTCAAGTCTGCGATTGTTCGAGAATAGCGTTCACGTTTTAGTATGTCGAGTAGCGTAGTATAATCGTATATCATAAGGTCGTTCTTAGTCTTAACGATTTGTTAACGATGTGTAGTGTGTCGTGTGAGTAGCGGAAAAAGGCGTTAGATCGAAACCAGTGATCTCTCAAAAAAAACTAACAAATAACACATAAAATCAACGAATCATCAAAGTTAGCAGTTGCGGGCTCAAAATCGAAACACATAAAGTTCGAGAAATAGATTGTCTGCAGCTAGTAGACTTTGACTAACCAAAGTGATTCGACTATTCACAGAGACTTGTTGTGCACATTTTAACCTTCAGGACTATGCCTTCGCCTTGATTCTTGGGCGTTTGGCACACATCCCGTTAGTCATATCGTGACTTCAGGTCGTTGGAGCCCATCGAGACTTTGGTGAGAGTTTTTGTGTAAAAGCGGAACAAGTCGTCAAGGTTAGGGTTTCACCCCTGGCTTAACAACTTCGTCCCTGTACAATCGAGGAGATTATTCATCAAAATACAAATTTCACTCCTGATTTGGCATAATTCTCCTTATTTGTAGTTAAAATGCGAGTTAAGTAAGCAACTTTAGTCGAGAGTTTGCGGTTTTCACACCTATTCTCGACCTTATCTCCCACTCATAGTTGAAAATTCGAGTGTGGTGATAGGGTAGTATAAGCAAAGATAGTGAGGAATAAGTACGTACGAAATTCCTATTGGACGTGTTCGAGTTGGTCTGTTGGTTCTTAACTATAGTCTAGCTATCTAAGACTTCGACCCGGACTAGGTCGAGTCTTGCCTAATTCCCTATAGTTATGGCTCTGATACCAATCTGTCACACCCCAACCGATGGCGGAATCATCGGGGCATGGCACTGAGCAAAACAAATTGTCCAGAATTTTCCATAACAATTATCATTACCATTTAATTTATAATAACATGTCCCATACCATGTCTCAAACAGTAAACAAATTATTACAGATAAAGTCTAGGCAAATCATTATGTTCCGACAACTCAGATTTATAAATAGCTAAATTATTTATTGGTTTCTAGGACTCCTTCCCTAGCCTCAATTTCATCACCAGCAAGCTAAGCATAGAAACAACCTAAGCACCTGTCACATACGTTAAAATAAAGTCAATACATATAATGTAAAGGTGAGCATACAAGTTTGATAATAGCACATAGAGTTCGAGTTCGTTTACGCATAACCAGCACGTACACATAGTGAAATGAAGCACGTTAGTTATCGACATAGATCCATCGATACCAATGACTGCGGGTTGACTGCCCGAGGCAGTTCGCAATACATGATTACCACTGTAACCCATGCAAGTAAGAGATCCTTAACAACCACCGTGTGAACTGGTGCTGAGTCCAAACTATAGTACTATCGTTGCTAAGGCAGGTAGACAACATTCCATGTGTAAACATAACAAACAAGCATTCATAAGCCACGTATAACATGCATTTAACGGTTAGCGTTCAAATAGTTTGAGTAGTGTGATAATTGTAGTTTGAATATTCGTAACGTATGTAACACCCAAAAGTGCTTAAAGCAAAAAGGGATCGAGTATACTCATAGTGATTAATGGATTGAAGGGAGCGCTTAGCGAGTACGGTTAGCCTGAATAGATTCGATAGCGTAGTGATAAGTGGCGCGTAAAACAATACGGGGTGAGAGTGGGTAGGATAGCTGATCGTCCGGATGGTCATCCGTGCGGACAACAATCCGTGTGAATAACAATCCGTCCAGTTAGCCGTCCGTGCGGACAGTTTGTCCAGGCGGGTGACTATTCGAGTGGATTGTTTCTTCCTATGAGTGAGATGTGTTTGTGTATGATGGCCTGACTTTTGAAGTTTTTGTTGTAGTATTTGAAAACCTTGAAGTTCTCTTACCCTTCAAGTCGGTCGAGCGGACGACAATCCGTGCGGATTGGTAGTCCGTGCGGACAACGACTTTAATGGTGAGTCACTTGTTGAAATTGGTGAAATCCGTCCGGATGGTAGTCCGTGCGGACAACGACAATCCGTACGGATTGGTAGTCCGTGCGGATGAACATGTTGGAAATTGTTTAAGGTCTTAGTATCTCATGATCCGAAGAGTAATCCATTCAGAGGGTCGTCCGTGCGGATTATTCATTCATCGATACTCAAACCTTGTTTGAATATGGGTCCCAAGTGTAGTCCGTCCGGATGGCAACTCGTCCGGATAGCCTGTCCGTGCGGACATCAGTCCGTCCGGACAGCATCTCGTTTGGGTCGTTCCGTTCGTCTACTCTTGGTCGCTTTTGTCGTTCTATCGAGATGTTTTGATTACGTGTCGACCAATCGGAATTGCATTCTTATCCGCATGACTAAGCCGGCCAGGGATCACCCCAGCTTGGCCGGTCGGCGGCTCAGGACGGGCATTCTGGTCTAACCCAAAATCAGGTGTCTCACGGGTAGAATCCGGATTTAGGACTAGTGCCTCACTAACATCGAGTAGAAGACTAGAACTGATCCGATTCTTATCGTTTTTGAGTGTAAAAGAAGGAGAAAACTTGTGTTTATTCCTTTCAACTCTTTTATTCTTTGAAAAGTTCAGATTTATGCGAAGTTGTTTGTGAAATCTTGTGGAAACCGTTTAGATCCGAGTTATTCTTGGTGGAATGAGGTCAGAGTTGAAGTTCATGGGAACTTCATGATGACGTCATCCAAGAATACCTCAAATCTTGATTATTTCACGGTTAAAAGTTAATGTTTAAAAGATAGAAAGGTGTAGAAGTGCGTATAGATCAAGAAAGTACAAGATTTCTGGCGAGATCTTACCTGGATTGAGAGAAATCGAAGAAAAAGTGAAGAGAGCGTGCTGGTCGATCGTTACTTGCCAAAAGTGGAAAGTTTGGAGAGTGACCCGTGTATTTATAGGATGCCATAAGAGGAAAGTGTCATCCGTGCGGATTGCACATCACCCAGATGGTCATCCGTACGGATAGCAATCCTGGCCGGATGCACTTAACACTTCCCCAGGCGGCTATCCGTGCGGATGGTAGTCCGTGCGGATGGCCTGTACGTGCGGATTGGCGCCTGGGTGGTATGTTTGGTGCTACGATCTTTGACGTTTTCGGTTTCGATTGCGAGCGATCGATAGGGTTTCCTAGTCAAATTCCTTTTAGTCCCAACTACTTTGTACCTTGTGTAATCTATTTTCCACTATCCATCCTAGTTCGATCGTGATTCGAGTTCGAGTTCGATTACATTCGAGTTAGATTTCGAGTTTCGAATGAGTTTGCTTGATTAACACAACACAATATAAATAAACATGCACAGGTAACACGTAAGGCGCACACACACGTATAAGCAACAAGTAAAATACATAGTTCGAGTTGCGATTCGATGTCGATTCGATTAGCATAGCTTGATTAGTGATTAGTTAACTTTATCGCATTGTTACTTCCTATAGATCACAGTCGTAGGTCGCTTGAAATACGATTAATACTCATCGATTATAGTCATTAACAACACTTACTCCACATAATACGTATCAAATAAAGAAATTTCTACAAGTCAAGTTGCGCGAAATCGGTCGTTGACTCAGACCTTTACTTTGACTTGACTTGTGAAAACACGGGGTGTTACATCGACATTGAAAAATCTTCGTAAACTAAATCACACATGTATGTGATGACATTTAAGATATATACAGTCAAGAAAATCAAGAGCAATGGTGATATATATACGGATTAGACACCAAAAAATAAACACTCAAAAAATGGCTACAATTTAAGGAATGTGTTTGGTGACGGCATTAGATAACTAATTGATGGAGAAAGGTCTGGTGGTAAGAAAAGCTGCTTCCAGGAGGTTGTCAAGTGTTTTCGCTCGACGATTCCATTCTTGGGTGGTTGGTTTGGCCCTTGTTCCTGTAACTCGAATCCTAGCCCGGAATATCCCATTTTAGTTTTACACCATTGTGAACCATACGCCTTTCTTACTCTCTGGTCGAGGTTCTCGGCATTGAAAAATCTTCGTAAACTAAATCACACGTGTATATGTTGACATTTAAGAGATGTACAGTCAAGAAAATCAAGAGCAATGGTGATATATATGCGGATTAGACACCAAAAAATAAACACTCAAAAAATGGCTACAATTTAAGGAATGTGTTTAGTGACGGCATCAGATTACTAATTGATGGAGAAAGGTTTGGTGGTAAGAAAAGCTGCTTCCAGGAGTTGTCAAGTGTTTTCGCTCGACGATTCCATTCTTGGGTGGTTGGTTTGGCCCTTGTTCATGTAACTCGAATCCTATCCCGGTATATCCCATTTTAGTTTTACACCATTGTGAACCTTATGCCTTTTTTACTCTCTGATCGAGGTTCTCGACATTGAAAAATCTTTGTAAACTAAATCACACGTGTATATGTTGACATTTAAGAGATATACAGTCAAGAAAATCAAGAGCAATGGTGATATATATGCGGATTAGACACCAAAAAATAAACACTCAAAAAATGGCTACAATTTAAGGAATGTGTTTGGTGACGGCATCAGATAACTAATTGATGGAGAAAGGTCTGGTGGCAACAAAAGCTGCTTCCAGGAGGTTGTCAAGTGTTTTCGCTCGATGATTCCATTCTTGGGTGGTTGGATTGGCCTTTGTTCATGTAACTAGAATCCTAGCCCGGTATATCCCATTTTAGTTTTACACCATTCTGAACCTTATGTCTGTTTTACTCTCTGATCGAGGTTCTCGACATTGAAAAATATTCGTAAACTAAATCACACGTGTATATGTTGACCTTTAAAAGATATACAGTTAAGAAAATCGAGAACAATGGTGATATATATGCGGATTAGACACCAAAAAATAAACACTCAAAAAATGGCTACAATTTAAGGAGTGTGTTTAGTGAGGACATCAGATTACTAATTGATGGAGAAAGGTCTGGTGGTAAGAAAAGCTACTTCCAGGAGGTTGTCAAGTGTTTTCGCTCGACGGTTTCATTCTTGGGTGGTTGGTTTGGCCCTTGTTCATGTAACTTGAATCCTAGCCCGGTATATCCCATTTTAGTTTTACACCATGGTGAACCTTTCACCTTTTTTACTCTCTGATCGAGGTTCTCGGCATTGAAAAATCTTCGTAAACTAAATCACACGTGTATATGTGAACATTTAAGAGATATATAGTCAAGAAAATCAAGAGCAATGGTAATATATATGCGGATTAGACACCAAAAAATAACCACTCAAAAAATGGCTACAATTTAAGGAATGTGTTTAGTAACGGCATCTGATTACTAATTGATGGAGAAAGGTCTAGTGGCAAGAAAAGCTGCTTCCAGGAGGTTGTCAAGTGTTTTCGCTCGACGATTCCATTCTGGGGTGGTGGGTTTGGCCCTTGTTCCTGTAACTCGAATCCTATCCCGGTATATCCCATTTTAGTTTTACACCATTGTGAACCATACGCCTTTTTTACTCCCTCATCGAGGTTATCGGCATTGAAAAAATCTTCGTAAACTAAATCACACATGTATATGTTAGCATTTAAGAGATATACAGTCAAGAAAATCAAGAGCAATGCTGATATATTTGCGGATTAGACACCAAAAGATAAACACTCAAAAAATGGCTACAATTTAAGGAATGTGTTTAGTGACGGCATCAGATTCCTAATTGATGGAAAAAGATCTGGTGGCAATAAAAACTGCCTTCAGGAGGTTGTCAAGAGTTTTCGCTCGACGATTCAATTCTTGGGTGGTTGGTTTGGCCCTTGTTCCTGTAACTCGAATCGTAGCCCAGTATATACCATTTTAGTTTTACACTTTTGTGAACCTTACGCCTTTTTTACTCCCTGATCGAGGTTCTCGGCATTGAAAAATATTCGTAAACTAAATTACACGTGTATATGTTGACATATAAGAGATATACAGTCAAGAAAATCAAGAGCAATGGTGATAAATATGCGGATTAGACACCAAAAAATAAACACTCAAAAAATGGCTACAATCTAAGGAATGTGTTTAGTGACGACACCAGATTCCTAATTGATGGAGAAAGGTCTGGTGGCAAGAAAAGCTGCTTCCAGGGGGTTGTCAAGTGTTTTTGCTCGACGATTCCATTCTTGGGTGGTTGATTTGGCCCTTGTTCCTGTAACTCGAATCCTAGACCGATATATCCCATTTTAGTTTTACACCATTGTGAACCTTACGCCTTTTTTTACTCTCTGATCGAGGTTCTCGGCATTGAAAAATCTTCGTAAACTAAATCACACACGTATATGTTGACATTTAAGAGATGTACAGTCAAGAAAATCAAGAGCAATGGTGATATATATGCGGATTAGACACCAAAAAATAAACACGCAAAAAATGACTAAAATTAGGGAATGTGTTTAGTGACGGCATCAGATTCCTAATTGATGGAGAAAGGTCTGGTGGCAAGAAAAGCTGCTTCCAGGAGGTTGGCAAGTGTTTTCGCTCGACTATTCCATTCTTGGGTGGTTGGTTTGGCCGTTGTTCCTTTAACTTGAATCCTAGCCCGGTATATCCCATTTAAGTTTTACACCATTGTGAACCTTACGCCTTTTTTACTCTCTAATCGAGGTTCTCGGCATTGAAAAATATTCGTAAACTAAATCACACGTGTATATGTTGACATATAAGAGATATACAGTCAAGGAAATCTAGAGCAATGGTGATATAGATGCGGATTAGACACCAAAAAATAAACACTTAAAAAATGGCTACAATCTAAGGAATGTGTTTAGTGACGGCATCAGATTCCTAATTGATGGAGAAAGGTTTAGTGGCATGAAAAGCTGCTTCCAAGAGGTTGTCAAGTGTTTTCGCTCGACGATACCATTCTTGGGTCGTTGGTTTCGCCCTTGTTCCTGTAACTCGAATCCTAGCCCGGTATATCCCATTTGAGTTTTACACCATTGTGAACCTTACGCCTCTTTTACTCTCTGATCGAGGTTCTCGGCATTGAAAAATCTTCATAAACTAAATCACACGTGTATATGTTGACATTTAAGAGATGTACAGTCAAGAAAATCAAGAGCAATGGTGATATATATATGCGGATTAGACATCAAAAAATAAACATTCAAAAAATGGCTAAATTTAAGGAATGTGGTTAGTGACGGCATCAGATTCCTAATTAATGGAGAAAGGTTTGGTGGCAAGAAAAGCTGCTTCCAGGAGGTTGTGAAGTGTTTTCGCTTGACGATTCCATTCTTGGGTGGTTGGTTTGGCCCTTGTTCCTGTAACTCGAATCCTAGTCCGGTATATTCAATTTTAGTTTTACACCATTGTGAACCTTATGCCTTTTTTACTCTCTGATCAAGTTTCTCGGCATTGAAAAATCATCGTAAACTAAATCACACGTGTATATGTTGACATTTAAGAGATATGCAGTCAAGAAAATTAAGAGCAATGGTTATATATATGCGGATTAGACACCAAAAAATAAACACTCAAAAAATGACTACAATTTAGGGAATGTGTTTAGTGATGGCATCAGATTCCTAATTGATGGAGAAAGTTTTGGTGGCAAGAAAAGCTGCTTCCAGGAGGTTGTCAAGTGTTTTTGCTCGACGATTCCATTCTTGGGTGGTTAGTTTCGCTCTTGTTCCTGTAACTCGAATCCTACCCTGATATATCCCATTTTAGTTTTGCACCATTGTGAACCTTACGCCTTTTTTACTCTCCGATCAAGGTTCTCGGCATTGAAAAATCTTCATAAACTAAATCGCACGTGTATTTGTTGACATTTAAGAGATATACAGTCAAGAAAATCAAGAGCAATGGTGATATATTTGTGGATTAGACAGCAAAAAATAAACAATCAAAAAATGGCTATAATTTAATGAATGTGTTTAGTGACGGCAGCAGATTCCTAATTGTTGGAGAAAGGTATGGTGGTAAGAAAAGCTGCTTCCATGAGGTTGTCAAGTGTTTTGGCTCTTCGATTCCATTCTTGGGTGGTTGGTTTGGCCCTTGTTCTTGTAACTCGAATCCTAACTCGGTATATCCCATTTTAGTTTTACACCATTGTGAACCTTATGCCTTTTTTACTCTCTGATCGAGGTTCTCGGCATTGAAAAATCTTCGTAAACTAAATCACACGTGTATATGTTGACATTTAAGAGATATATACAGTCAGGAAAATCAAGAGCAATGGTGATATATATGCGGATTAGACACCAAAAAATAAACACTCAAAAACTGGCTATAATTTAAGGAATGTGTTTATTGACGGCATCAGATTACTAATTGATGGAGAAAGGTCTGGTGGCAAGAAAAACTGCTTCCAGGAGGTTGTCAAGTGTTTTCGCTCGACAATTCCATTCTTGGGTGGTTGGTTTGGCCCTTGTTCATGTAACTCAAATCCTAACCAGGTATATCCCATTTTGGTTTTACACCATTGTGAAACTTACGCCTTTTTTACTCTCTGATCGAGGTTCTCGGCATTGAAAAATCTTCGTAAACTAAATCACACGTTTATATGTTGACATTTAAGAGATATACTGTCAAGAAAATCAAGAGCAATGGTGATATATATGCGGATTAGACACCAAAAAATAAATACTCAAAAAATGGCTACAATTTAAGGAATGTGTTAATTGACGGCATCAGATTCCTAATTGATGGAAAAAGGTCTGGTGGCAAGAAAAGCTGCTTCCAGAAGGTTGTCAAGTGTTTTCGCTCAACGATTCCATTCTTTTGTGGTTGGTTAGGCCCTTGTTCCTGTAACTCGAATCCTAGCCCAAGGCCTGTAAATGAACCGAATGAACACGAATATAGGCATGTTCGTGTTCGTTCATTTAACTTTAACCGAACATGAACACGAACATATAGTCGAACACATTTTTTTGTTCGTGTTCGTTCATTAAGAAATCGGGCATGTTCGTGTTCGTTTATGTTCGTTCGTTTAAAGCCTAAACGAACAATTAACGAACATTAACAAACACAAACGAACATAAACAAAAAAAATTAAGTGAACATATTTGAATAAACATAAAACATAAATTAACAAGATTGAACAAACAAGTCTAATATATTACAGTTCATCCGAAAACACATCTAAATTAGGGTTCATAGATATACTAATTAGTTATATTTATATATGTAGTTAGAAAACCTAATATTTATATAAATATAACTATTTATATATTCACTAAAAAATAAACGAACATAAACAAACATAAATTAAGCGAACGTTCAGGAACATAAATGAATGAACATAAACAAATGTTCATGAACATAAATGAACGAACACAAGGTGTGTTCATGTTCGTTCATTTAATTAAACGAACAAATTTTTTTGTTCGTGTTCGTTCATTTATTAAATAATCTAACATAAACGAACTTCCCGCCGAACAAGTTCATGTACGTTCGGTTCGTTTACAGGCCTACCTAGCCCGGTATATCCCATTTTAGTTTTACACCATTGTGAACCTCACGCCTTTTTTATTCTCTGATCGAGGTTTTCGGCATTGAAAAATCTTCGTAAACGAAATCACACGTGTATATGTTGACATTTAAGATATATACAGTCAAGAAAATCAAGAGCAATGGTGATATATACACTCAAAAAATCGCTACAATTTAAGAAATGTGTTTAGTGACGGCATCATATTCCTAATTGATGGAGAAAGGTCTGGTGGCAAGAAAAGCTGCCTCCAGGAGGTTGTCAAGTGTTTTCGCTCAACGATTACACACTTGGGTGGTTGGTTTGGCCCTTGTTCTTGTAACTTGAATCCTAGCCCGGTATATCCTATTTTAGTTTGACACCATTGTGAACCTTACGCCTTTTTTACTCTCTGATCGAGGTTCTCGGCATTGAAAAATCTTCGTAAACTAAATCACACGTGTATATGTTGACATTTAAGAGATATACAGTCAAGAAAATCAAGAGCAATGGTGATATATATGCGGATTAGACACCAAAAAATAAACACTCAAAAAATGGCTACAATTTAAGGAATGTATTTAGTGACGGCATCAGATTACTAATTGATGGAGAAAGGTTTGGTGGCAAGAAAAGCTGCTTCCAGGAGTTGTCAAGTGTTTTCGCTCGACGATTCCATTCTTGGGTGGTTGGTTTGGCCCTTGTTCATGAAACTCGAATCCTAGCCCGGTATATCCCATTTTAGTTTTACACCATTGTGAACCTTACGCCTTTTTTACTCTCTCATCGAGGTTCTCGGCATTGAAAAATCTTTGTCAAGTAAATCACACGTGTATATGTTGACATTTAAGAGATATACAGTTAAGAAAATCAAGAGCAATGGTGATATATATGCGGATTAGACACCAAAACTAGACACTCAAAAAATGGCTACAATTATGGAATGTGTTTAGTGACGGCATCAGATTACTAATTGATGGAGAATGGTCTGGTGGCAAGAAAATCTGATTCCAGGAGGTTGTCAAGTGTTTTCGCTCGACGATTCCATTCATTGGTGGTTGGTTTGGCACTTGTTGATGTAACTCGAATCCTAGCCCGGTATATCTCACTTTAGTTTTACACCATTGTGAACCTCACGCCTTTTTTCCTCTCTGATCGAGTTTCTCGGCATTGAAAAATATTCATAAACTAAATCACACGTGTATATGTTGACATTTAAGAGATATACAGTCAGAAAAATCAAGAGCAATGGTGATATATATGCGGATTAGACACCAAAAAATAAACACTCAAAAAGTGGCTACAATTTAAGGAATGTGTTTAGTGACGGCATCAGATTCCTAATTGATGGAGAAAGGTCAGGTGGCATCAAAAGCTGCTTCCAGGAGGTTGTCAAGTGTTTTCGCGCGACGATTCCATTCTTGGGTGGTTGGTTTGGCCCTTGTTCCCGTAAATCGAATCCTTGACCGGTATATCCCATTTTACTTTTACACCATTATGAACCTTACGCCTTTTTTACTTACTGATCGAGGTTCTCGGCATTGAAAAAACTTCGTAAACTAAATCACACGTGTATATGTTGACATTTAGGAGATATACAGTCAAGAAAATCAAGAGCGATGGTGATTTATATGCGAATTAGACACCAAAAAATAAACAATAAAAAATGGCTACAATTTAAGGAATGTGTTTAGTGACGGCATCGGATTTCTAATTGATGGAGAAAGGTCTGGTGGCAAGAAAAGCTGCTTCCAGGAGGTTGTCAAGTGTTTTCGCTCGACGATTCCATTCTTGAGGGGTTGGTTTGGCCCTTGTTCATGTAACTCGAATTCTAACCCGGTATATCCCATTTTAGTTTTACACCATTTTGACCCTTATGCCTTTTTTACTCTCTGATCGAGGTTCTCGACATTGAAAAATCTTCGTAAACTAAATCACACATGTATGTGATGACATTTAAGAGATATACAGTCAAGAAAATCAAGAGCAATGGTGATATATATACGGATTAGACACCAAAAAATAAACACTCAAAAAATGGCTACAATTTAAGGAATGTGTTTGGTGACGGCATCAGATAACTAATTGATGGAGAAAGGTCTGGTGGCAAGAAAAGCTGCTTCCAGGAGGTTGTCAATTGTTTTCGCTCGACGATTCCATTCTTGGGTGGTTGGTTTGGCCCTTTGTTCCTGTAACTCGAATACTAGCCCGGTATATCCCATTTTAGTTTTACACCATTGTGAACCATACGCCTTTCTTACTCTCTGGTCGAGGTTCTCGGCATTGAAAAATCTTCGTAAACTAAATCACACGTGTATATGTTGACATTTAAGAGATGTACAGTCAAGAAAATCAAGAGCAATGGTGATATATATGCGGATTAGACACCAAAAAATAAACACTCAAAAAATGGCTACAATTTAAGGAATGTGTTTGGTGACGGCATCAGATAACCAATTGATGGAGAAAAGTCTGGCGGCAAGAAAAGCTGCTTCCAGGAGGTTGTCAAGTGTTTTCGCTCGACGATTCAATTCTTGGGTGGTTGGTTTGGCCCTTGTTCATGTAACTCGAATCCTAGCTCGGTATATCCCATTTTAGTTTTACACCATTGTGAACCTTATGCCTTTTTTACTCTCTGATCGAGGTTCTCGACATTGGAAAATCTTTGTAAACTAACTCACACGTGTATATGTTGACATTTAAGAGATATACAGTCAAGAAAATCAAGAGCAATGGTGATATATATGCGGATTAGACACCAAAAAATAAACACTCAAAAAATGGCTACAATTTAAGGAATGTATTTGGTGACGGCATCATATTACTAATTGATGGAGAAATGTCTGGTGGCAACAAAAGCTGCTTCCAGGAGGTTGTCAAGTGTTTTCGCTCGACGATTCCATTCTTGGGTGGTTGGTTTGGCCTTTGTTCTTGTAACTCGAATCCTAGCCCGGTATATCCCATTTTAGTTTTACACCATTGTGAACCTTATGCCTTTTTTACTCTCTGATCGAGGTTCTCGACATTGAAAAATCTTCGTAAACTAAATCACACGTGTATATGTTGACATTTAAAAGATATACAGTCAAGAAAATCGAGAGCAATGGTGATATATATGCGGATTAGACACCAAAAAATAAACACTCAAAAAATGGCTACAATTTAAGGAGTCTGTTTAGTGAGGACATCAGATTACTAATTGATGGAGAAAGGTCTGGTGGCAAGAAAAGCTACTTCCAGGAGGTTGTCAAGTGTTTTCGCTCGACGATACCATTCTTGGGTGGTTGGTTTCGCCCTTGTTCCTATAACTCGAATCCTAGCCCGGTATATCCCATTTGAGTTTTACACCATTGTGAACCTTACGCCTCTTTTACTCTCAGATCGAGGTTCTCGGCATTGAAAAATCTTCGTAAACTAAATCACACGTGTATATGTTAACATTTAAGAGATATACAGTCAAGAAAATCAAAAGCAATGGTAATATATATGCAGATTAGACACCAAAAAATAACCACTTAAAAAATGGCTACAATTTAAGGAATGTGTTTAGTGACGGCATCAGATTACTAATTGATGGAGAAAGGTCTAGTGGCAAGAAAAGCTGCTTCCAGGAGGTTGTCAAGTGTTTTCGCTCGACGATTCCATTCTTGGGTGGTGTGTTTGGCCCTTGTTCCTGTAACTCGAATCCTATCCCGGTATATCCCATTTTAGTTTTACACCATTGTGAACCATACGCCTTTTTTACTCCCTGATCGAGGTTATCGGCATTGAAAAATCTTCGTAAACTAAATCACACATGTATATGTTAACATTTAAGAGATATACAGTCAAGAAAATGAAGAGCAATGGTGATATATTTGCGGATTAGACACCAAAAGATAAACACTCAAAAAATGGCTACAATTTAAGGAATATGTTTAGTGACGGCATCAGATTCCTAATTGATGGAGGAGTAAATTACAAGATTTGTCCTTTATGTATGTCTTAATTTGCAGGCACTGTCCTTTGTATTTAAAATTGATGAGTTTTGTCCTTAATGTTTGCAAATCTTGCACGTTATGTCCTTTAGGCCAAACCCAGTTAGATTTTTTGGTTAAATCAGATTACATAAGGGTATTTTAGTCTTTTTATAAATTTATTTAAAAATATTTATTAAATAAAACAAAACAAAATAAAAAACTTAATATATATTTATAGTTTTATATACAATATATCCAAACACCATTTCAGTAGATTCATTCAACCCCCACCACCACCACCGCCACCAAAAGACCACCGCTGACCACCAAATCCGGCAACCAAAAAAATCCCCCCCCCCCCATGTTTCCCTATGATCGTCATCACCATACCCCCACCACCATCATTATCATCTAAAACCCCAACACTTTCTAGACAGATAAATCAGAGAGATAAACAAATATGAGAAAGCAAAAAAGAAAACGTAGATTCTGATAACGAAATCAAACCCTTGCCGGTCGATTGGGTAGCTTTGATGGTGAATTGGACGGCTATCATGGCCGGAGAAAGAGACCACCGACGCACTTAACCCACACCCACCGCCGCACCTTCACCCACCACCACCGACGCACTAACACCACCTCCGCCACCGCACTTAACCCACCGCCGTTCCTAACCCGCCGCCGCCCCTAACTCACCACCGCCACACACCACCTTCAATCTGTTACCACCACCGACACACTAACACCACCTCCACCACCGCACTTAACCCACCACCACCGAAGCACCAACACCACCACGACCGTCGTACCTAACCCGCCGCCGCCCCTAACCACCGCCACACACCAGCTTGAATATGTTACCACCACCGCCGTACCTAACCCGCCGCCGCCCCTAACTCACCACCGCCACACACCACTTCAATCTGTTGTTAGAGAGAGAAGAGAAGAGAGAGAGAGAGTTGAGAGAGAGAGAGAGAGAGAGAGAGAGAGGAGAGAGAGAGTTTATCAGATGTTAGAGAGAGAGAGAGAAGAGAGAGAGAGAGAGAGAAGAAAGAGAGTTTGTATATATAGTGTTTTACTTTTAAGTTTATACAAAATGGCCCCTGAATAGAAGTTCTTTACAAAATAACCCCTGGGAAGGTGAAATGACAAGAATACCCTCATGTGCATTGCACATGACCAGATTTAACCAAAAACTCTAACTAGGTTTGGCCTAAAGGACATAACGTGCAAGATTTGCAAACATTAAGGACAAAACTCATCAATTTTAAAGACAAAGGACAACGCCTGCAATTTGGGACATACATAAAGGACAAAACTTGTAATTTACTCTTGATGGAGAAAGGTCTGGTGGCAATAAAATCTGCCTTCAGGAGGTTGTCAAGTGTTTTCGCTCGACGATTCAATTCTTGGGTGGTTGGTTTGGCCCTTGTTCCTGTAACTCGAATCGTAGCCTAGTATATACCATTTTAGTTTTACACTATTGTGAACCTTAGGCCTTTTTTACTCCCTGATCGAGGTTCTCGGCATTGAAAAATATTGGTAAACTAAATTACACGTGTATATGTTGACATATAAGAGATATACAGTCAAGAAAATCAAGAGCAATGGTGATATATATGCGGATTAGACACCAAAAAATAAACACTCAAAAAATGGCTACAATCTAAGGAATGTGTTTAGTGACGACACCAGATTCCTAATTGATGGAGAAAGGTCTGGTGGCAAGAAAAACTGCTTCCAGGAGGTTGTCAAGGGTTTTCGCTCGACGATTCCATTCTTGGGTGGTTGATTTGGTCCTTGTTCCTGTAACTCGAATCCTAGCCCGATATATCCCATTTTAGTTTTACACCATTGTGAACCTTACGCCTTTTTTACTCTCTGATCGAGGTTCTCGGCATTGAAAAATCTTCGTAAACTAAATCACACACGTATATGTTGACATTTAAGAGATGTACAGTCAAGAAAATCAAGAGCAATGGTGATATATATGCGGATTAGACACCAAAAAATAAACACGCAAAAAATGACTAAAATTTAGGGAATGTGTTTAGTGCCGGCATCAGATTCCTAATTGATGGAGAAAGGTCTGGTGGCAAGAAAAGCTGCTTCCACGAGGTTGGCAAGTGTTTTCGCTCGACTATTCCATTCTTGGGTGGTTGGTTTGGCCCTTGTTCCTTTAACTTGAATCCTAGCCCGGTATTTCCCATTTAAGTTTTACACAATTGTGAACCTTACGCCTTTTTTACTCTCTGATCGAGGTTCTCGGCATTGAAAAATATTCGTAAACTAAATCACATGTGTATATGTTGACATATAAGAGATATACACTCAAGGAAATCTAGAGCAATGGAGATATATATGCGGATTAGACACCAAAAAATAAACACTTAAAAAATGGCTACAATCTAAGGAATGTGTTTAGTGACGGCATCAGATTCCTAATTGATGGAGAAAGGTCTGGTGGCAAGAAAAGCTGCTTCCAAGAGGTTGTCAAGTGTTTTCGCTCGACGATACCATTCTTGGGTGGTTGGTTTCGCCCTTGTTCCTATAACTCGAATCCTAGCCCGGTATATCCCATTTGAGTTTTACACCATTGTGAACCTTACGCCTCTTTTACTCTCAGATCGAGGTTCTCGGCATTGAAAAATCTTCGTAAACTAAATCACACGTGTATATGTTGACATTTAAGAGATGTACAGTCAAGAAAATCAAGAGCAATTGTGATATATATGCGGATTAGACATCAAAAAATAAACACTCAAAAAATGGCTAAATTTAAGGAATGTGGTTAGTGACGGCATCAGATTCCTAATTGATGGAGAAAGGTTTGGTGGCAAGAAAAGCTGCTTCCAGGAGGTTGTGAAGTGTTTTCGCTTGACGATTCCATTCTTGGGTGGTTGGTTTGGCCCTTGTTCTTGTAACTCGAATCCTAGCCCGGTTTATCCCATTTTAGTTTTACACCATTGTGAACCTTACGCCTTTTTTACTCTCTGATCAAGATTCTCGGCATTGAAAAATCTTCGTAAACTAAATCACACGTGTATATGTTGACATTTAAGAGATATACAATCAAGAAAATTAAGAGCAATTGTTATATATATGCGGATTAGACACCAAAAAATAAACACTAAAAAAATGACTACAATTTAAGGAATGTGTTTAGTGATGGCATCAGATTCCTAATTGATGGAGAAAGTTCTGGTGGCAAGAAAAGCTGCTTCCAGGAGGTTGTCAAGTATTTTTGCTCGACGATTCCATTCTTGGGTGGTTAGTTTCGCCCTTGTTCCTGTCACTCGAATCCTACCCTGATATATCCCATTTTAGTTTTGCACAATTGTGAACCTTACGCCTTTTTTACTCTCCGATCGAGGTTCTCGGCATTGAAAAATCTTCGGAAACTAAATCACACGTGTATTTGTTGACATTTAAGAGATATACAGTCAAGAAAATCAAGAGCAATTGTGATATATATGCGGATTAGACACCAAAAAATAAACACTCAAAAAATGGCTACAATTTAAGGAATGTGTTTAATGACGGCATCAGATTTCTAATTGATGGAAAAAGGTCTGGTGGCAAGAAACGCTGCTTCCAGGAGGTTGTCAAGTGTTTTCGCTCGACGATTCCATTCTTAGGTGGTTGGTTTGGCCCTTGTTCCTGTAACTCAAATCCTAGCCCGGTATATCCCATTTTAGTTTTACACCATTGTGAACCTCACGCCTTTTTACTCTCTGATCGAGGTTCTCGGCATTGAAAAATCTTCGTAAACTAAATCACACATGTATATGTCGACATTTAAGAGATATACAGTACAGAAAATCAAGAGCAATGGTGATATATATGTGGATTAGACACCAAAAAATAAATATTCAAAAGATGGCTACAATTTAAGGAATGTGTTTAGTGACGGCATCAGATTCCTAATTGATGGAGAAAGGTCTGGTGGCCAGAAAAGCTGCGTTCAGGAGGTTGTTAAGTATTTTCGCTCGACGAGTCCGTTCTTGGGTGGTTGGTTTGGCCCTTGTTCCTGTAACTCGAATCCTTACCCGGTATATCCCATTTTCTCAAAAGAGTTTAACCTAACAAATAACAACTTACGTTATGTATGAAAGGAATTAAAACATGCTACTTATTTTAAGTATACTATTGTTATTAGTTAGAAACGATTTTTTTAAATAAAATTTTACATGGATGTATCATGTTAAAAACTGTGTAGACAAAATATTTTAGCTTATTAAATTAAGATATGTGAGTAAAAAAGATGCATTTATAACCCTTTATTAATAGAGTGAGTGGGATAATTAATAATTTTAAAAACGGGTAGTAGGTGGGATTCAAAACCAGCCCTCTACAAAAACCAAATCTTGTTCTTAACAGCAGACTACACTTGTATTAATGTTAACAAGTATCAACGTAAATATAATATTCTTTTTTTATAAACATATATTTTTTAATTTTAATTTTGGAGGCCCAATTTTTTCGGAGGCCCTACGCCGTCGCCTAGCTTAATTACTCTAACGGGCCGACCCTGTTTGTATATAGTGCTGAAAACATGGTCGGTTGGAGACGGTGATTGGTTATTGAGCGGGAAAAAATGGAAAACAGAGAGTTGCAAGAGAAGCTAAATGTTCTTTGGCTAATCAGAATACTCGAAGTGGCTAATCACCTCAAACTAAACAAAATTGTTTTATTTATTATTTTCTATGTTTATTTATTTTAGTATTTAGGGTAAAATGATTAAAATACCCTCATGTGGGGTCCACTTGGTCAAATTTAGCTAAATTAGAGCTAAAGGGCATAACTTGCAAGTGCTTGAATACATAGAGTACGTTTTTTTGTAATTTTTGAAGGTAAAGCACATTTTTTTTTAAAGGTGAACTTCTTAATGGTGACCATTGTCACATCCGCACATCGCGGACCCTCTCCAAGAACGTGGGCCCAGATAGCGGGGCCAGCGCTGGGTTAACCAGTCTTGGGTCGAAGGTTTTCCCCCGGAAACCGTACTGCCTCCACACGATTTTACTCGCTGGAGTAACAGCCGGATGAAAACCAGAGTGACGCTCAGGATCAAACCCTCCTCGGTGGGTTTTTCACCATCATAGCGCACATGTCACACACATATGCCTTTGCCGGGAATCGAACCGGAGTCTCACAAGGAAACAACCGGTCCAACAACCAGCTGAGCTAGAGGGATGGACTTGAAGGTAAAGTACATAGTTTGCAATCTGGTGTATACATAAATTTACTCTTACTTTAATCGGTTATTTTTTTAATTGGCCCGGTTAATTACTTTAACCGGTTATTTTCGGTTATCAACCGGTTATTTTCCCTTATATTTAATTTTTTGGTTTTTTTTTCGGTTAACCGGTCGATCGGTTAAAAAACCGGTTAATAACTAGTTACTATACTAAATACTTATAACCAGTTACCAACATACGGTTAAAAATAACCACTAACCAGTTATTCCTAAATCAGTTACGGTTTCAATTAATAACCAGTTACGGTTAATTAACCGATTATTTTGTGCACTCTAGTCTTACAGAAGCTAGGATTTATATCGGACATTAGCCCATTAAGGGCCCTATAAAAAATAAAAATAAAACCGGGCTTATTTTCCTTTCACAATCCGGAGAGATCGAGGTAACCTGTAAACCCTTGTTTATTGGAATCACCATCTCCGATCAAACCTGCAATCTATATCGGCATCGTAAGGTATGTTGATCTCGAATTTAAGATCTCTTTTGAATTGGTTTAAAATACCGTAATTTGATTCTTTTTTAGGAACTTTTAAGTTTTAGATCCAGTTTTCTATAACTTCGATCTACTCGTTGATGATTCTGAAGATTTGCTGATGTGCGATTAGTTGTTAATTACTTCATATTACTCTTGTAAGTGAAATTGGAATCTGAATTGTGGTGTACAGTGTGTGTGAGCATGATAGCAGGATGAATGATATATTGTGTGCAATTTATATGCAGATGCTAAAAAAGCTGTTTAAATAAGTTAAGATTGTTAGTAAAAAGTGAAGTGTGGTTGCCCATTGATATGATTTTACTTAGGTGAGACACTTGAGTTTTAAACCTAATCAGTTGCACAGTTAGAAAAATTATGATCGTATTTGACTATTTGTATTTATAAACCGACGTAGACGCACGCAAGAGCCGAGCGTTTGTTGTAGAATAACAAGTATATGCGTTTTAATGCTCTTGTTTAGTTCCTTTCGTGTTAATTAAGAATTTTAAAAGGTAAAGTCTGTTGATTTTGCTGCATAATTTGTGTCAATTAACAGTTGGAGATTATAAAAAGTGATTAGTTTTATTAATTTTTTGCCTATTTCATATCAATTAACAGTTTGAAATTGAAAATGTGTTGATTATTTGCTTATTTTAAGCCACGAGATTGTGACTTATGTTTGTGAATCTAGAATTAATGCTTAACAAGTCAACACTATGAGATTGAATCAGTATGCCAATTGAGCTTTTTAGTTCCTCGTATTGTTTCATCTGTTCATATTTAGGATTTATCTTGCTTGATTTTTTAAATTGGAGCTTATGATTTGGGATGTCTCTGTATACACGAGTAAAATGTGTAGATTGATTCTTTCCATATATCATGTCAATTAACAATCTGAAACTGAAAATGTGTTGACCATTTGCTTATTGTAAGTTGAGAGCTCGTGATGTCTGTTTGTGAATCCGAAATCAATGGTTAACCGTATGAAATTGACCCGACCCGACCGACCTGAAAATTCTATGGTATGGTTGTGAAAGTTTGACCACCAAAAAAGTGAACCCATAAGAAAAAATTCATGGATCCGCCACTGGATGTGAATGGTTTGGTCCAAGCAGTTTGTCCAATTATGGGATATGGTTTTTAATGTTTAGATAGACAAGTTTAGCTTGCGTTTATATGATTACATAGGGGGTCATATAATGAGTTATGAATAATAAGAATTACCATACCGGCTGGAACAAAGCTGATTATCAAAGTATAAAATAAAGTTAACCATTGAGAGCGTATTAAGTTATATTAGTATGTGTTTTTTAGAGACTTGTGCATCTCTCCCTTTTTAACAAGAACTGTTAGCTATATCGGGTCATTTTACAAATGCCATCCTTAAATTATTTGAATGTTGGAAATAGTTAATCAACTATTTAGTTGATTATTACATCTTCAAAAATCTAATGTATCTTATTCTTTTGTGATAAAATTACAAAAGGTGGAAAGTATGGCTAGCCATGATGAATCTGGAAAAAAATCAAATGAAAACGAAGTGCCAACTTTCAACGCTGAGAATTTGCAAAGCAACATGAAAGTGGTATACTACAGGTCAGTTTTAAGATTCCATTTGCAAATCTGATAGTTTTTATGTCTTAGATCTTGCTAAAATTTTAATAACACCTCTTATTTACTGTCTCAAATTACATTACACAGTTCAATAAATTTTATCAAAGATTTAGTATAGAGTTAATTACGTTGTCCGTCCTTGTGTTTTGTTGAAAATAACACTTAAAGTCTATTAGTTTAAAAATTGCCAAAACAGTACCAGTACTCTCACTTTTGTAACAATTACAGTCCGCCTCCGTTAACACCATCCAATTTACCGTTAAGTTTTAGTCTTTCACCAAAAACTTAACGGTAAATTGGATGGGGTTAATGGAGGTGGACTGTAATTGTTACAAAAGTGAGAGTACTGGTACTGTTTTGGCAATTTTTAAACTACTGGACTTTGTGTTATTTTCAACAAAACACAGGGACGAAAAATGTAATTAACTCTTTAGTATAATGTCATTTTATGGTTATATGTGTTATATTAACTAGAGATGGCAAAATGGGTGGGTCTGGCAGTTAGGGAAAATGATGATAATGGGTCATGGTTGATACATATCCTGAATCGACTCATTCACAAGTAAATATGTCGAAATTATTGACATCTCTAAGGTTCTAACTTCTATGTGGAATCATGCTATTCTTATATTGATGGTTGTAATTGTTCTCTTTTATCTTGTGACGATATGCAGTCGAACGTTTATGTCCATCATCGGTGGAGTGATTGCTGGAATATGTGGATTTACAGGCCTCATGGGGTTCGTTGTTTATGTACTGGTCATGGCAATTACATCGGTATGTCTAACAGCCAGGGCGGGTTTTTCCATCCATTCATATTTTGACAGCTGGAACAGGGTTCTATTGGATGGATTTCTAGGCGGGCTTTTGGTAAATGTCTCATATTTGTGAATCATGCATTATTAGTTTTTATATACCTTTTGCTAGATTTGTATATTAACCACCCAACTTATCTTTTTCTGTAGTCGTTCGTGCTGTTCTGGACGTATCCTATTGTGCTTGGTCTTTTCTTTATCGCACCTTTCTCATATGAATCTATTTTGAACCCTATTTATGATGAATTTAGAGGTGACAATTTCAACCCGTTTTCCTCAAAATGGAGCGACTTTGTTTGTATACCGTCTCAAATAGGTAAAGTGTGAAACGGGTCGAAAATCACCCAAAGTGTTCACAAACGCTCAAAATATCCTGAGCTGCTTTATTAACAAATTAGATTATTACTTTAAGAATATAGTTTTTTTTAATAAATTAGTCATTTATAAAATACAAAGAGGGTTCTGACCCGGCCCATTTGTATGACCTGTTAAAAAGAACTACCTTTGACCTGTTACCTGACTCGCTCCCATTTTGCCATGAAATGCCGCCTCTAATATTGAAGATCATATAAATTGGATTGTTGTTCATAAAAGCCGATTTTTTAACCACATTAATCACTATATGTGATTCACTGATTTGACTTTCTGGTTTGCGTAATCTGTATTGACCTTGACAAGGACAAAGATTTGCTTATGATATCGTGCACATCTTCTAGACGAACACGATTTGGTCTCGGCTTTTGGGTGCCCTTGAGCTTGGTTTCCCTAGTTACAAAAAGAAGGTATCTAGAGCTCAGATGTAAGGATTTTAATATCTTGTAATTCTTGAAATTTTATTTCCTGAAACTTTATATATGTTTAGGACATACATTTTGATTTTGAAGTCAGTATGATGATAAGGATTATAACTGTTTTTATATGTAACTTGTGCTGTGTGGACTGGAGATGATGGTGAAATTGGTGGTTGAGTAATTTTATCACATGTGAAAACAGGCTATTAAAAAAACTTTAATATTTAATTTGTTTTTATATGTGATGTAACTGATTGAACAACTAGGGTTAAGACCCGCCCGCGTTGCGGCGCGGGTACATCGTAAACATTAATGGATTAGTCCAAACGTTATATGATGTGTAACCTGTATAAGCATTGTGATTGGATCAAACGTAAAGTAAATGGAATTCATATCGAACAATCATAACGTATTATATACGACCCAACTTATACATAGAAAACATAACGTGTATGAAGGAAAATATGCATATGTAATCGAAAGGTATTAATTAGAGCTTTCGGAAAAAGGGGAGAAAAAGAAACCATAATTTGACTCCACTCGGTTCGAAAAAAACTTTACGAAACATACATCAAATAAACACGAAAACACATTATATTTGATCTGAATCATTTCCCAAAAAAGTTTACGTCTAAACATAGAACAACTTGACCTGAGTCGTCTATAAAAAAAAATATGCACGTAAAAATGGTTTCATTAAACGAAAACGTACATAAAAATATGCACGTAAAAATGGTTTCATTAAACGAAAACGTACTATATTTGACCTGACTCGTCTATAAAAAAGTTTACGTCGATATGTAGAACAAATCATATTTATTCATACCCATACATAAAATATGCACGTAAAAAATAGTTTTTAAGTAAATGAAGTATAGGGGTAAACCGAAACAAAATATTAGTAAAAAATTTAATAGGTTAAAAACGTTCGTAAAACCGTGCCAAGTAGCACCAATGCCACAACGACATCGACTCTCAACATCGTAAAAATAAAATAGATAAATGGTAAAAAATACACTGAACGAAAAGGAGACTAAAATCGTTGAACCACGCACACCCGTTACAGTGTCTTAATGCGAAGAAATTAACCAGAAACGTAAAACGTACAAAATAATAACTTAGTCGATCTAGGACCCGCCCGTTGCGAGGAAGTTTTCAAAAGGGAAAAAATGGACGCGTTGCGACGGGTCTGTCAAATATGAAAAAATAGAGCAAAAAACGTTGAACCTCAGATGCACGCTACGACATGTTAACTCGCAAAATTTAAAACGAAACGTAAAACGAAAAACTTGCGAAAGATAAAAAGTATGGGGGGCAAAGTTGTAAATAATAAAGTGTTGTGTAAAATTATAAAAGATGAAAAAGTTTGAGTTAAAAGTAAAAATTTCAAATGGGTTAAATGTAAAAGAAAAAACTTTAAGGTTGAACGTGAAAAATCAAGTTTTTTTTTTTTTTTTTGAAAAAAACCTTAAGTATGGGGTACAAGTCATGATGTACAAAAAACTTGTTAATTTATATATGGAATAAGTGGAAAGTTCAAATGAGAATAATTTTTTTTTTTTGTAAGAAGAACAAAGAAGAAGTTTCAACCAATAAGAATGCTTAATTTTACTTCATTTAATATTTGCATTTAATTTTAATATAAGGGTATATTGGTAAACTTTACATAGATTATTAATTTGTAATCTTCCCCTTTAATAACTAACTTAAATTTGTAACTCCTTTTCAAAATATATAGTTTTTCAAATTAAAAAACAACTTAATTTAAAGTGTAAAATAAATTAAAAGGTGTGTAAGATAAATTACGAGTTGTGTAGGATATATTTCGAGGTGTGTAGGATAAATTTCGACGTGTGCAGGATAAAATTTTATAATGTGTAAGGTATATGTAGGAAAATTTTGATATGTGTAGGTTTTGTATATTATGTGTAGGATAATTAATGATTAGTTGACTAATTAATTAAAGTGAGAGAAATTAATGAGATAAGTTATAAATGAATTAGTATTTTACCAATATGTCATTTCTTCTTTTTCTTCTTTCAATAATTTTCTTCTCAAATGAACCTTCCCCTATGGAATAATAAGCCACATAGGGAAACAAAGCAAAGTACAACAAATAATACACATTATACAACTTTCATATGCATAGATAAGCAATAATGCAAAAGGTACAAATGTTATTGCATAACTATGTTGTAAGTTATATTATACTAGTATTAAGCATTCCCGCGTTATGGCGGGGGTGAGCACTAATGCCACACTACTGTCAGCGACCACCGACACTGAAGTTGCGGCGTTTATGCGAAGAAATTAAACCGAAACGTAAAACATAGAATAAAATAATTAAGTTGATCTGGAACTCGCACGTTACGATGAACCCGCGTCAATTTTTTCTCGTTTGACAGGTTCATTGTAATCTATATATAATATATATCATTACCACTGTACAAACCACAATGCATACATTACAACAACCATTGCCTTAATATGTTGTAAATTATATTTATACAAGATTTTGGCTAAATTAATTAGATTATTATAAATAATAATAATTTACAAATAAAACAACACAACTTTGAATGGATCAAACCGACTGAATATGGTAAGATAATGAAACCATTATTTGATTAGGGTACAACCACTTAAGCACAATTTACAACCATACATGCATACAAAACAGATTGAATTTGGTAATGTAATGAAACCATTATTATTTGATTAAGGTACAACCACTTAAGCACAACTTACAACCTATATTTGATTAAGGTACAAGCATTTAAGCACAACTTACAACCAAATATGCACACAAATATTTCAAATTAATAGTATATAAATTATACGCCCAACCAATAGAAGACACCAAAACAACCAATTGAAGTTGTAACTTTGGCATATTTGGTTTTACCTCACTTGGTTTTTTTAATCTTGCTTTTTTTATATCTTTTTTAGACCCTTTACTCCAACACTTTTACATGTATTTAAACTTTAACCAAGTAAATTGTATAACATAAATGAGCAAAAAAAAAAAAGTTTATGCATATGGTACAATTAACACCAACACTAACATGTTGCAAAATAATAATATATTACCTCACTTAGTTTTTTTTTTTTAATCTGGCTTTTTTAATCTTTTTTATACCCTTTAATCCAATACTTTTACATGTATTTAAAGTTTAACCAAGTAAATTGTACAACATAAATGAGCAAAAACAAAGTTTATGCATATGGTACAATTAACACCAACACTAACATGTTGCAAAATAATAATATATAAACTATACTATATATAAATTAGAATTGTGAATACAATTTCTGAAAATAAAACCAAAACCACAATCCGTGTAAGCAACATTAGAATTTTGTTACAGTTTGAACTTAATTGGCAATTTTTCCATTGTAATTTTTTGGTAAATGAATAAGATCTGTATGCCGTATATACTAGATTAGAAGCTTGAAGAAAATATAAACAGTAATGTTATATTTTTACAGAATATATACAATAGAGTTAATTACATAGTTAGTCCCTGTGGTTTGTCCAAAGTAACATACTTAGGTACTAATAGTTTAAAATCACATTCTAGGGTATTAACTTTTCATTTTGTAACGTTTGAAGGTATTACCGTTATTTGTAGGTTTAAAATCACATTCTATTAGTACCTAAGTATGTTATTTTGTGCAAACCACAGGGACTAACTATGTTAATACCCTAGAAGTTAATACCTCCAAACGTTACAAAATGAAAAGTTAATACCCTAAAAGGTGATTTTAAACTATTAGTACCTAAGTATATTATTTTGTGCAAACCACAGGGACTAACTATGTAATTAACTCAATTGATTAATTAATTAAGATTTAAACATTACTGATATAAATCACAGTTTAGAACAAACTTTAGTTTTAAAATAATATTATTTTACGTTAACTATTTTATTGAAAAAAAAAAGCATATATGTTTACATTACGGTTTTACTCTTAATTTATATATCTTTAATTATAAAGGTCGGTGGCTTTTGCCACAGGACAAAAGTGTCATCGCAATAGAGAAGTCGTATGTTTTGAACACGTGTGTGGACGTGGGTTATTTTATTTGTTTTCTTTTCTTTAAGAGCTTTTCTTTCTCGCCTGTTAAATACGATTATCTCTCACGCATTGCTGTGTTGCTGTTTCGGTGAGTATCGCTTAACTTTTCTTCTCTTTTTTTTCTTCTTTTCATTTTCTTCTCTTTTTGTCTTCTTTTCATTTATTTTAAAAGTAAAACATTTAGTCCAACTATTTGTTTGTATGTGAGAACGAGAATATAAGATAGGAAACTCTACGTATTATTATTCACATTCCCCACTACTCCCATTAGATCATGTGTTACACTGCGTGATGGTAGGAGGGAGGAGGGGGGGGGGGGGTGGCTACCTAGACATCACGACCAGCAAGACCAGGGCCGGCTCGTTAGGCTTACCAATCTAGGCACGGGTCTAGGGCCACCAAAAATAAAGGGCCTCCAATTTTTAGTAAAGTTTTAGATATATTATATATGTATCAGACTCAAATAAAAAAAAAACAAAACTAAACCATGTTTTTTAATAAAGTTAAACAGATAAAAATTGTTTAGGAAAAAAGGCCCATATTCAAGACCCAGTTTCAAAATTAAACCACATACATAACTGTAGGTTATAGCAAACATCTACCACTCGACCTCATCCGAATTCCGTGAATCATCGCCAAAAGTCCCTAAAATTAAGCCGCAGTCATCGTTCCTACCTCCTATCGCAACCTGCTCTTTCGATTTTCTAGTTTATCAGCTATCACTAACGGTAATCACTCATTGTGTCGGGTCTGTCGGGATTGGAGGAGAATTTATGGGCAAAATTAGGACTAATTACTAAACGTAGGTTAACTTTAGCAGCTAATTTTTCTATTAATCTCTATATGTTTTGCAAAAGGGCCTCCACTTCATAGTTCGCTTAGGGTCTACAAAACATTGGACCGACACCGCGCCGGTGGTGCGTGGTGTGATCCCGAAGCCTGTTTCTGTTGGTGTGGTCAAGCTCGTAAGTGAATCAATGTAGTGAGTGTGATCACACCAACACACATCTTAAGTGATAGTGAGGGAGGACACACCCCCTTCGTCTACATAACATTCCATTCAATACCACTATCACGTACCATAACACATTGCTTTACTAATACTAATGACCCACCAATAATGAGTGACCTAATCATTGGAAGATATTCAAATCTAATAACCGCACAATGTGCTCACAGGGGTGCACAAGGTTTATAACATTGTTTATCGATGGGGTGACATAACTAGACAAAGGTGGCTACGAATTTGGACGACAATAGCAGAAGAAAAAAGGGTGGCCGCATAAAGCCCCCAACACCATCCCGGGGGCGACAAAGGGGCTCTCATGAAAGGAATAGTGGACGTGAAACGGAGTGAAAACCCAATTTTTCAGCCTTGATGGCCAATGTGAACCCTCCATTTGAGAGGGGCGCCACCAAAGGGCAAACCCTTTGTCAACAAAAATATTTATTGAACATCCACTTCAGGACCACAAGTGTGTGCTACATGCAAGCAAACAGTTGGACTAAATTTGTAACTTCTGAAACTTTAAAAACTATAACCATAATATGAACATGTCAAACTTGACATAACATAAACATGACATGAAAAAAGAAAGAATAATGAAAAAAAATTCTTGACAGAAACCATCATCTCTTGGATGGCCTAGCATCATCTGCACCATCATCGTCGTCATCATCATCATCTTTTCCAGACCTCTTTCTCTTTGATGTGGCTTCGGCTGTCCCACCATCATCGTCATCGTCGTCGTCGTCATCTTCATCTTCAAGAGCATCTTCATCGACACCATTCTCTTCGGGCTCAAAATTACTAGCATCTTCTTCGTCTTCTGGGTTAGCCCCTGGTCGAACCAAGTATTCAGTTCCCATATGCTGCCTCCTTTAAGCCACATAAAAGTTGTCACCATGAGTTGATATTGCTACTGATATGTTTCAGAACAAACTTTAAAAATCAGATCTACAACCACAGATACATGTTCACTAATAAACTGAGATTGAAATCAAAATACCTAATTTTCCATAGAAAAATTATATATTTGAAGAAACACTAACCTTTACGGTAGTACCCGACAAAGACTTCAACTCTTGGCGATCCGAACTATCAGCTGCAAAACAGAACACCGTTAGGACTCGTTACAGGAATGGGGTTATTCCTATAACCACCCTCCGGCGTGAGAATAACTCTCGGTTTTGGGAGAAAGAAAGTATGAATGTAAAGAGAGAAAAACGAGAGCAAGATGATCATACCTTAGGTGTTTACCTCTATTTATAGTTTACCATTAGGGTTTTTCCTAAATTAGGATGGGCTCCGATAAGTTAGGGATTTGCATGATCTTCTCAAAAGAATGGAGATTTAGTTACGTGATTTATCCATGTAGAATAGAACATTCTAGAATAAATGTTTATAATTAATTGTTTATGATAAAATAATAGGTGATGACTGGGTCGGTCTGACCGCTCCGGGTCATACCTCGTCATGTCCCCCCAGTCCAAAGTTATGAAATGAATTTCATGAAATCGGACTAAAAAAGGAAAAGTCAAAATTTCCCCCTTTAAGTATAAGTTTCTCAAGTGGGGTACCGTTATGCTTTTTGAAAAATGGCGGCGATGGGAAAAGATGTGACAGTTAGATCATCATTAAAGTGACAGCTGTACCTTCCCTATTCTGGCGCGTGTTCCCATCCGTTTGTCTTTTCGAATTTGAAAAGTTGCCATTTTCCGTATAAATAGAGTTCCCGTTGAGGGTTTTGAAATTTCATTTCTCTCTTTGTTTACAACTGCGTTCTTCAATTCCTGAAATTGGAAATGGCTTCCAAAGCTGACGAACCATCTTCTTCTGCCCAAACCAGTGCCGATGCCCTTTATTGCAAGTGGGGGCTTGCATCATACAATAATCTCATCCATGATTATGGTATTAGGGCAGAATGGAATCCGGTACTGCCGTCGAAGACAGATACGGCGTTTCCGTTGATGAAAGGTAAAATCACTCTGTTTAGTGACTTCTTCAAGTTTTGTAACTTTCGATTGCCAATCACCAACTTCTGCAAGTTGGTGTTAGATCATTATCCTATCCACATTTCTCAATTGCACCCGTTGGGGTTGATCAAACTCCGTCAATTCGAGTTTGCCTGTACCGCCTTAGGGCATTTTCCCGAACTCGTTGTTTTTAGGGCTTTTTTGTTCTTGAATGGAAATCCTCTTTCTTTACTTTCGATAGAAGGGATCCTGAAGTGTCTTGCCTAAGAGACATCCCAACCAGTTCTAAGGACAAAGATTGGAAGAAAAAGTTCTTCTATATTGATTCCGGTGTTATCCCCGGAGAAATGTATTGGAAGGAGATGGGACCGAAAGAGAAAGTCAAAGATGAAGGTGCCCCAAAGGATGCTTATGTGGCAAACGCCCTGTATACAAAGTTGTGTAGGTGCCCCTTCGAGTGCACGGTAATCCCAGAAGGGGCCTTGGTAATGGCAAGGATGAGCCTACTATGGCGTGACATTAAGTTGTATCCTTCGTTCCGGAGGAATGATGAAGGTACACATATTTTTTGCCAACCTTATATTTTGTTAACTATGTATGAAATAACATGTATGCATATCGCAGGGGAATGGAGGTTGTTTGACTTTGTCGACCCCCGCGACATACTGCGCTGAGAGCCGCGGACCGCGTGCTTGGTGAGCAGGAGCCGGATGTTTTGAAAGTTCACCTGGAGCAGTTTTTGTTGCCCGCTGTGCCGGCGGACCCAGCTGTGTATATCTCCCATCCTCCCCCCATTGGGGGGGGGGGAGTAGTGTTGCTGTTCCAGAGAAGAAACCAACCCGGATAAAGGTTACCGGGAGGAAATATATGGCGGCCGGTGCGGCAACCTCCTCCGCCGGCGGGACGGCATCCGCCAGGGGTGATACTCCTGCTGCTACTGAATTGACAAGTCCAACCTATGTGGCGAAGAAACGGAAAACGTTTATTGCACCTACCCTGACCGCGTTCGAGGCTGTGCAAGCCGCCTATGCCCTGCCGCTTGGTATGTAATTTTGCCTTCGGATGTTATTGTGGATTATGAGATTCATGTTATTGAAGGTCCTGTTTAATACTGGTACTACCGGCGGGGTTCAAGCTGAAAATATGACACCCATCCCATTGTCATCTGTGGGGGTGATGCCTTCCACTGCTGGCGAAAACAACCTTTCAGAGCTTATACTTCAGGCGAGTATTACCGCCGCTGTTAGTTGTACTACGCCGCCGCCCATGCCTACCGCTGTTGTGACTGTAACAACTAGTCCAGTGTCTACGCCGCTGCCTTCAAGTGTCACTCCTTCCTCCTTGTTTGATTCTCCATTGAGCATATTTTCTGCTACCGAGAAGGAGATGCCTGCCGTGTCCCTTGCTCATGAGGCGACTAGTGTTGGAGGTGCTGCTACTAGCGATGCTGGGGGGTCCAGCAGTGGGATTGCTGATGATGGGGCCCGCTTGGGTGATGACCTTTATTTGCCTACTATCAACTGGGATCCCAATGTTCGAGATAAACACTACCAGCCCCAGCGGAAAATTGCTGAGTCTTCTAGACTGATCTTCCCCCTAGTGGTTCAGCACTGGGTTGAGCGGGCTTACCCCCCCCCCCCAGCTGAAACGGCATATGTTGAAGGCTTGGACAATGAGATTTTGATGAATTCCACTATGGTGGATTCCGTTAGTCAGCCGCGGAGGCTTGCAGAGATCCGGCGTAGGTGGATGCATGACAACAATGAGCTCCACCAAGCGCGGGCTACTATCCAAGAGCTGAAGGATGAAAAGTACCGCTTAGAGAGTCAGCTCCAAGCCGCTGGGTTGAGGGAGAGCAGGTTTTTGTCAGAGAAAAACAAGGCTGAGGATGACTTGAAAAGAGTGACCACCCACCTTGCTGAGGAGCGGATTATATTGGCTAGCGACATAGCGGAGAAGGACCGGGTCCTTGCTCACGCTAAGAGTGTGCAGGAGGAATTGGAGCGAAAAGCTATTACTGAAGCCCAAAAGGTGAGATCTGAAATGTCTGCTCAGGTGGAAAAGTTCCGAATTGACGCTGACTTTGTGTTTCAGGTGCATGAGCGATACCAGGCCTTAACTGTTGAGGTAGAAGCATCTAATGCTAAAGCCCGGGCTAAGCAAGCGGAGCTGGAGGAGCGAGAAGAACATCTTAGGAAACTCCAGCAACATTGCGATTCCCTTGTCTCTGAAAGGAATACACTTACCCAATCTTCTACCACACGCCTGAAAGAGGTGGAAAGTGCCCTTGAGCAATCAAACGCTGAGGTGGACAGCCTAACTAGCCAACTAGCTGCCTTGCAGGGCGATAGGAATTGGCTGATAACCAACGGCCTAGTCGGGGCTTTTGAGTATCTTCGCCAGTCAGGACCTTTTATAGCTCTAATAGACCGTCTTTCCGCCGCCGCGTATCAGTCTGGTCACCATGATGGTGTCTACAAGGGCTACTATGAGTGCTAGCAATCAGAGAAGATTACTCCTGACTTCCATACGACGAGGGGCAAGTTCCAGGGTGATATGGCGGGTGCACTTGAGGCAGCATGCAACGAACCGCTGCCCGCATATGCAGATTTGATTGACAAGGTGAACGAGGATGGCATAGAATCCTTACGCCTGATGCTGGACCCCACGGAGGAGTCTGAAGAGGAATAAGTGCTTTCATTTTGTTTATCATGTATTTTATTTCCTCTAGACATTTTGTATAAACACTGTTTTACTCGGTTTTTGCACAAATATCTGATTGGTTTATCAGCCATTTAATGCTAATGTCATGATTGATAACGCCGCCGTTCCTCTGAAATGTGGCGATTTGACGTGTGATGATTGTTTTCCATTAATATTGTTGTCGTCACCACTACCAAAACTGTTTATCCCTCTATAAATTGAACTTCTTTTTCCAAATTTGGTAATTCGAAAAGATGAGTAGGAGAAGTTATAAATAGAGGCTTTTCTGATATTTTCCGGCGCTTAGATGCCGCCGATGGTTTAGTCCGTCTCCAAGTTTTGATGACGGAAGATATGATCAGAGGAGAGGAGGTGCCTCCTGATGATGTCTTACCCCGGGTTAGCTGGTCCTGTAAGAGCATCATATATCAGGAGCCTTCCCATATTGAGGCAAATACCGCTGCTTTGTCTGCTGATACTTTGATGAAAACCGTTCCATCTGATAGTATACAATGCTGTGGATTAGTGTATGAAAGACGTCGCGGTGGCCGTTCCGGCAAGAAACCGGTTGAGGAACAGGAGGTAATGGCTGCTCCGGTGAATGAGAAAGATGTCAATGTTTTGATCGTTGATCCTCATCGGTCGGAGTGTCATGGTTAAGTGCTGTGTACCCCTGCAGAGGTGATGGCAACTCTTTCCAAGAAGTAGGTATTAGAACATGTTCGTTTTTGGTTCCCATATGTTGGTTTTTAACAACGGGGACAAGTACTTGGTTTTTGTAAGATAGTTGCATGTATTTATTACCAAAATACCTATCTTTTTGTAGCGGTTAACGTATCTATTACCAAGATACCCGCTCTTAGCGCTGTATATTTTGACCCTTTGAATTATATATATGAAAAATATTTCGTGTCAAGGATACTTTTTTACCGTTATGTGCAGTTAAGATGCGATGGTAATTGTTTGTACCGTATAGTGCAGTGTACATACGATGGTAAATTTTATTGTACAAGTAACGAGGAAACATAAAAAGAGATGACTTTTATTAACCCAAAACTTAAAAAAGGAAAGAGACATCACTATAGATGAATTACACTTGTTTGCAAAAAGACAGGAAAACATTCATACCCGCCGTTAGGGGCGAAGTATTACATATAACACTTTTTTAATTGATCCGCGTTCCAGCTACGTGGAACCGCGGTACCATCTAGCCTTGCTAAGCGGTAAGCTCCCTTGCCTAAGTCTTCTTGAATGACGTAAGGACCTTCCCAATTGGGTCCCAACTTGCCTGTGGGTTCCGCTCTACTGGCCTCATTATCGCGCATGACATACTCACCCTCCTTGAAGGCGTGATGAGCTACGCACTGATTATAGTATTTTTCCAAAGTCTTCTTATATTTTGCCTCGCTGATGGCGGCTGCTTCACGCCTTTCTTCGAGCATATCCAGGCCTTCCCTTAGGAGCCTGTCATTATCATCATTAGTAGTAAGACGCCTTAGCGAGGGCAAACCGACTTCCACGGGTATCATTGCTTTCATGCCATAGGTTAGGCTGAAGGAAGTTTCATTGTTACTTGTCTTAGGCATTGTTCAATGTGCCCAGAGGACATTTGGCAGTTCTTCCACCCAGGAGCTTCCTTCGTAACCCAACCTTCTTTTTATTCCATCCAACAAACTTCGATTTGCCCGCTCTACCTGGCCATTTCCTTGCGGGTGTGCTACAGATGTGAAGATTTGTTGAATCTTGAGTTTTGCACACCAATCTTGCAATACCCTATCCGTGAACTGCGTTCTGTTGTCGCTTACCAAATACAGCGGTAGTCCAAACCGACACACAATGTGCTCCCAAAAGAACTTTTTTAAGTTTTCAGCGGTTATTTTAGCCAGAGGTTTGGCTTCGACCCATTTGGTGAAGTAGTCAATCGCCACAATAAGGTATTTTAGCTTTCCAGGGGCCAGCAGGAATCGTCCCACAATGTCCACTACCCACTTTTGGAAAAGCCAGGCCGCTGTGACCGGGATTAAGTTGTTCTTGGGTCAGAGTGTTTGAGGAGCAAATTTTTGACAGCTACGGCACCTTCTGAGTTCTTCTACCGCGTCTTCGTGCATCCCCGGCCAGTAATACCCGGCATTATGGATTTTGGCCACGACTGCCCGGGGTCCAGCATGAATGCCGCATATGCCCGCGTGTATTTCCTGGATTAGATATTTCGCTTCTGCTGGAGATGCACATCGCATCAGCGGACCCAGGTATGATTTTCTGTAGAGGATGCCATTGTTGACTTCGTATTGCAGTGCCTCGTTTTGGATTTTGTGGGCTTCAGCCCTGGCGGGGGTAATTCACCCTTTGTGAGAAACTTTAGTATTGGGGTGTACCAGCAGGGTTCCTCAGTTGTGAGGGCGGAAACCTCCCGAGGTTCGATGGAGGGCATTTACAATGTTTCTACCTTTACTTCTCTTTCCATGCTTGAGGTGGCGAGTTTACTCAAGGCATCTGCTATTTGGTTCTTTCCTATGTGGACATGATGGAGCATGACATTGTCAAATGAAGCTATAAGCTCCTTTGTTTTAGCCAAATACTTTGCCATTGACTCGTCCTTAGCCTCATAAGTTTCGTTTACTTGATTATTTACCAGCAAGGAGTCGACATACGCGTCAACTCTTGTGGCTCCCAAAGACTGGGCCATCCTCAGGCCTGCAGTAGCGCCTCATATTCTGCTTCGTTATTAGAACATTCAAAATTGAAACGTAGGGCGTACATCAACCGTATTTCGTCTGGGCTTATCAGCATGAGACCTGCTCCACAGCCTTTCCCGCTGGACGATCCATCTGTGTAGAGCTTCCAAGTTTGTCTGGCTATACTGGACTCCGGGATGTCCTGAATTGCGGGGTCCTGTATAGTTTCTCCCACAGGAATTTCAGCCAAGAAATCAGCGATCACCTGCCCCTTGATTGCTATTCGTTTTCGGTACTCGATGTCCAATGCTCCCAACTCAATTGCCCATTTAGCCAACCTTCCGGTGATCTCAAGCTTGTGCAAAATTTGTTGTAACGGGTAGTTTGTTAAAACCTGTACGCGGTGCCCTTGAAAGTATCTTCGTAGCCGCCGGGTAGCATGAATTAGGGCAAGCACCAACTTTTCAAGAGTTGGATACCTCGTTTTGGGTCCCGCGAGAACTCGGCTGATGTAGTAAATGGGTGTTTGTTTCCCATCTCTCTCTACCATGAGTACCGCGCTTACCGCGTTGCGTGCCGCTGCCAGGTACATTTTGAGTAGTTCTTCCGGATATGGCGCGGTTAACATGGGTAGTTTCTCGATGAAACGCTTCATGTCTTGTAGGGCTTCTTCCGCTTCGCTGGTCCATTTGAAGTTCTTCTTGTTAAGGCAGTCCTTCAGTGTTTTTATAAATGGCAAAGACCTTTCGGCGTGCCTTGCCAAGAATCTATTTATGGCCACCAGACGCCCGTTTAATGCTTGCGCTTCTTTCTGAGTCCTGGGGGAGGGCATCCGCGTTATGGCGGCAACCTTTTCCGGGTTGGCTTTAAAACCGTCCCGGGTGACTACTACCCCCAAGAACTTGCCTTCCTCGACCCCAAATGAACACTTCTTTGGGTTGAGCTTGATGTTATACTCCCAAGCGTTTGGAAGGTTTCTTTGATGTCTACAAGCATTTGTTTTTCTTCCCTGCTCTTGATTACTAAATCATCGACATATACTTCTAAGTTCCTGCCGATTTGTTTTTTAAAAGCTTTGTCCATGAGCCGCTGATAAGTATCTCCGGCGTTTCGCAGGCCAAAAGGCATCTTGGTATAACAAAAGATACCCACATCAGTATGAAACGCCGTTTTCTCTTCATCGTCTTTGGACATTTTGATTTGGTAATAACCCTTATAGGTGTCTAAGAAACATTTGTACCTATAAGGGACCAGGGAGTCAACTTTGAAATCCATCTCCAGTAGCGGGTAAGCATCTTTGGGGCATGCTTTATTCAGATCTTTGAAGTCTATGCACATCCGCCACATGCCATCTGGCTTCTTGACCATCACGGGGTTTGATACCCATGTGTGGTACTTTGTTTCTTTAAGTATTCGAGCTTCAACCAGCTTTCGTACTTCTTTGACTACTGCTGCTTTTCGATCTAGAGCCATGCTTCGCTTTCCCTGTGCGACGGGTTTAATGCCCGGGAGTGTCGCTAGCCTGTGCTCTGCCCTCTCCCGGGGTATTCTGGTCATGTCAGAATGCTCGAAATCGAAAATGTCGGCGTTTCTTCTCAGCGGTTGTTTTAGGTTGTTTTTTGACTTCTGGGGAGAGACTATCCCCTATTGTTACTGTCTGATCTGGATGGCGTGTGCTTAATACCCATCTTTCTGGACCGATGGCGCCGGTAGGCCCCTTTCGGCATCTTTTGGTGTCCAATACCTCTCCCACCTTATCTCGAAATACTGTAGCAATACCCCGCGGGGTGGGAAACTTCATGAACCCTCGCGCTGTAGATACGATAGCGTCCAATTTTCCCAGGGTGAACCTTCCGATGATTACATTGTGGTAAGACTCAGTGCGTACCATAAGGAATGTAAGGAGTATGGTTCTTTCCCGGGGGCTTGTCCAAAGGTGACTGGGAAGATAATTTGGCCGATGGGATCAACCTTTTCCCCCGTGAAGCCTTTAATAGGGGTGTGTACTGATTCAAGCAGTCTTCTATCTTCTGGTTGCATTCTGTTGAAGCAATGCTCATAGATGATATCCTCTGAACTCCCGGTATCTACCAGGATCCTTCTCATGTGATAATCACCTACCGCAGCAAATATGATTAAGGCGTCAGTAGTGAGGTGCAAATCCTCCAAGCGAGGCTCAATTGTCATGGTGGCCAGCATCCAGGGCTCGAGGGTGGAAAAACTCCGCTTTGCTCCTTTTCTCTTATCCGCGTGTACCATGTTTAGCTCCTGTGGCCTTTTACCCGCCTCCTTGTCGTTTTCTTCTTTGAAGGGCAGTGGGCCCTGTTTGATGTCTCGCACTAGGTGTGCCAATTTACCCGCTTTCACGAAGTATTCAATCTGTTTCTTTAGCTGAAAACAGTCATTAGTATCGTGGCTGCTCCCTTTGTGGTATTCACAATACTTGCTCGTATCTTTGTTGGGGTTGTCCTTTAGCGGCTTCGGAGGGTTGAACTTGAGGTTCTCAGAGGCTAGGATTTCCGCTGGAGTTTTGCTCAAGTTAGGGTAATTGGATCGCGGCTTGGAGGGTTCATTCCTTGAGTAGGTATTTCTAGGCCTATCATACCGCGAGTCCATTCTGTCGCCTCTTTGGTATCGGTCTCCTCTGCCTTTATTTTTAGAACCTCGCTGCTCCCTCTCCTCTTGGCTTTTCTGAGCCTCCTTTTTTCTATTGGCTGCGTGACTAGCGGCTACCGCCTTTTCTTGTATCACATAAACCTTAGCTATTCTCAAGATTTCGTCGATGGTAGGAGGCACACCATCTCTTCCCTGAAGTGTTCTTAATAGTTCGTCATAATTTACTCCTTGTAGGAAAGCTCCACACGCTAGATCATTTGTGACACCCGGGATTGCCATGCTTTCTTTATTGAATCTAATGATGAAATTTTCCACCGTTTCATTGTCTCGCTGGCGGATGTGGAGGAGCTCGTTTCGGTCTTTGGTGTGCCTGCGCTGTTGGCTGAATTGCAAGATGAACTTGTACTCTAGATCTTTGAAACTGTCAATCTCCCCAATGGGCAGGCTGTTCCACCAGACCCGAGCTGCGCCACCAGAGGGGCATATGCCAACAGGCTATTTCCCCTGCACTTTTGAATAGATTTAGATGGTCTTCAAGGTCTCCTAGACCATCGTATTTGCCTACAGTTTGAGGCATCTTGGGTTTTTCCTTGATAGGAGCTTCCGCTATTCTTCTGGTGAACTTGGATTTGAAAGTTGCATCCACTGGTTTGTAAGATCTGGTGAGTTTGTCTTCTTCTACATTAATGGGTTGCACTGGAGGGATGACCCCGCTTTGGCTGGTACCCTGGGTGACAGGGAGTTGAGCCGAGGTGATGTTCAGCGTGGGGCTGGGGCCTCCGCCTGGAGAAAATCGAGGTCTGGATGCGTTTCCTCTATCATAAGCAGGTTCCGCCGTCGGCGGGGTTTGGCCATAAACCGGTTGTGACGTTGGAAAAGTCCACCAAGGCGGCATGTAAGCCGCGTATGGCGATTGCTGAGCATAGCCTTGTGTTGCTCCCTGGGGAGTGTACATTGAATTGCTGTATGGGGGTAGGTACCCGTATGGGGGTGCGTAATAGTACCCGGGGAAATAAGCCTGATTTCCCGGCGTGACCGGAGCGTTCATGATTCCCGCTGGCATGACCACTGGTTGATGAGGCGGTGTAGACAGTGCCGCTGTTAGCGCTGCAGAGTACAAGGGCGGCATGGCGTAGGTGACCGAAGGTTGATAATACTGAGGCATGCTCACATGTGGTATAGCAGTGCTTGGGCTTGCCTATGTAATAACCGGCATAGAGTTATGACGTATCATCTGTGCACTAGTGGTTGTTGCTGGGGCGAAAACGTTAACGCCTGTTGCAATTGGTTCGACTGACTGGAACTGCAGAGAAGTGTAGGAAAATAGATCTGCCGCTGTGGTCCCGGAAGAAACGACGGTAGTGCCTGAAAAGCCTGGTGGTGGTCCTTCTGCTTCAAACTCCAAGTCGAGCGACCTGGTTACGGCCGGTGAGGCCGGCATGGTGGTAATAGGGCCTGTTTCTAGCAATGGATTATTATCTACCATCGCTTGGCTTGGTGTAACTGCTACGTTCTGATCGCTTGCCATGAGGTTCAGTCTAATTGTTACCGAAAAGGTCCCACGGATGGCGCCAATGAAGAAACACTAACCTTTACGGTAGTATCCGACTAAGACTTCAACTCTTGGCGATCCGAACTATCAGCTGCAAAACAGAACACCGTTAGGACTCGTTACAGGAATGGGGTTATTCCTGTAACCACCCTCCGGCGTGAGACTAAGTCTCGGTTTTGGGAGAAAGAAAGTATGAATGTAAAGAGAGAAAGATGAGAGCAAGATGATCATACCTTAGGTGTTTACCTCTATTTATAGTTTACCATTAGGGTTTTTCCTACCTTAGGATGGGCTCCGATAAGTTAGGGATTTGCATGATCTTCCCAAAAGAATGGAGATTTAGTTACGTGATTTATCCATGTAGAATAGAACATTCTAGAATAAATGTTTATAATTAATTGTTTATGATAAAATAATAGGTGATGACTGGGTCGGTCTGACCGATCCGGGTCATACCTCGTCAATATTCAAAGTCAAATCAATCATCGCAAATCATGACCTGTGGTCTAACTCACAAGCTGTTTTGAGTTTTGACTATTATTGTTGGATCTGACTTTTTGCCAAAGAAAACTAGGAGAATAGCACATCAGGGGTTAGGGGTGCTACACTTTTCATCACTCACCACACCCAACCAGCTTCCGCCACGTCATCGAACTTCATCCATCACTAATGATAGATTTTAGTAGGGGTGCCAATCACTAGTAATGAATTTTTTAAAATAATAAATTAACAATAACAATTTCATTTAAATAAATATTACATTAAAAAAACCCTAAAAAAAGTAAAAAAAAAAAAACTAAACATTGTAAAGTAAAAAAAAACTAAAAATTCTACGGCATCTCCCAACCCCACTTTTCACATATTTCGCGTTTGCGTTGAAGTAGAATCGACCTAAAGGGTTCGTTAAGAGTGTCGTGCGGTTGTAACATGACGATTAAGTCACTATTTTTCTTCGTTTTCGGTTAAGTATTTAATATACGCCTCGCCACGTTTAAGTTTTGAAGCCCCAAGTTTTTCTTTTCTTTCTTTGGCTTCAGCCATTTCCACCAACCTAGCCGCTATGAATTCGGTGATGAGTCCACCACCGCTTCATTTACTCTGCTTGACGATTCACCACTTTTCTTACGATGCGGCCTTGTGGGTGTATCATCTTGTTCGGGTTCGTCATCAGGTTGGTCGTTCAGATTCATTTCGGGCATGTTGCTTGATATACCATCGGTAGAAGTAGTGTAGTTCCCGGACTTGGAAGTTTTTGATCTTTTTGAACCTCCTCTTTTCTTTGGAGCCGCCGGCCCATTCATGTCGACCAACGTAACCGGTACCCACTTCGAGTGATGTCTCGCAACCTCCCATGACGCCAAGTGTGGAAAAGATTTATGGCGGTATGTCGTGCAATACTCTTTTAGGGCGTTTTTTTATGATAGTCGCGTCGCTCGCTCCACTTTGAGGATTTCGGGTCTACAAAACATACAAAAAAAACACTATTTTATAACAAGATAAAAAACATGATTTCTTCATGCAAGCGAAGCCGTGCGGTGTTCGCAGCAGCGCGTATGCATACCAACTAGTAGTTCATATATTATCGTAGTTTGTTTACCAAAACAATATATAATATTGTTTCCCACAAATTAAAACAAAATATATTTTTTTTCCAAACATAAACAAAATATGAGTTCCTGGTTCAAGATCGAAAAATATTCGTATACGTATACATATGATAACAATAAATAAAGTATCACCAGATTACAAATATATCTTAAGCAAATTCAAACATGTAGTATAATATGCTACTCCATTGATTCCAGTATCTCATCTAAGAATCACTCGAATAAGTCTGTGAAGCAAACCACTCTTATGCCAATACCAAAGATTCTCTTGGACTGTTTAATGGAACTGAATGACCTGCGCCCTATAACACGAATGTCATTAAAACATGCTTTGTGGACAATATTACTATATCATACATGTACATTTTTGAAGTATTGCTAGATACTGACGACGATAATTATGTCTCACCTTAACCGTAGCATATGTCAATGCATAATAGTTTTGTGCATATTTGGTTTCATATCTACACAACAAAAATAACATAATAAGTAAATAAAATCCAACTCTAGAGAGAGTTTTAGTTTAAGATTTGTTAGTGAAAGAAGCCCTATCTCACCCTCCGACTTGATCATCAATGTAGAAAGGTTTCCATGGTACTTCAACTTGGAGATTGAGAGAAGTTATCCATTGCTCAACGCCAACATACGGAAATGTGAAATCATGATCGCCACTATAAATAAATAAAAACACTTCATGTGCACGTACATTCTATTAGGTGGTATTCGTTTCACATAATGGAATGAATTGTGGATGAAATTGGAATGTAGATTTCATTACTTATGTTGTTCGTTTCAACAACGATTTGAATCTAAATCCCTTGAAATTACACTAACCAAACATATTATGGGATTTCAATGTTGTTATATTATTTTACATATTTTATATTCGTTATTAATAATTATACCAACTAAACACATTATGGGGTTTCAAGGAATTATTTAGAATCCAATTCAAAATTCAATTCCATTACATTCCATGAAACGCACATTAATAAGAGAGAGAAAAAATGTAACATTACCTGAAGATCAAAGCCCTACACTTTTTGCTCAAAAGCTTCTTATGATAGGAAAAACTACTAAAAATATCATAAGAATAACCAAATGTGTCATTTTTTCCTTGAGTGTAATGCAAGGTTTTGTTGATCAATTCAAATATTTCAATTGTTCCCTAAAAATAGATTATGGATTGAGATACATTCAAGATTCTAGTTCAGGTATATCAACAAGAATTTAACTTGATTACTTACTTCACGAACTTTTAGAGCTTGTTGTACAACTTCGGTTTTCGCCCATTTGTTTATGGCCTTCTTAGTATCACTCTAAATGGATCAAAATGAATGCTTTAGTTTAACAAGATTTACACGCTTATTCAAAACTTATTTTTTAATTTATTAATATTAATAGTTAAATAAGAAGTTTGAATTAGCATTTTAAAAACCTTCAAAACTAATAATATTTATATAGCAATCCCATATATATGGGTGTCATGTTCCTAAATCCAAACACAGGCCTTATGATCATAAAAATAAACTTTATGAGCAAAAGCATATGTCATCTACAAAAATCCACATTTGAAATACATAAATGCTACATTCACACTTGATGCTATACCCTTTTTAACTATCATCAGAGGTGAATTAGTTACCCTCTTTATGATACCTTATGAAAATATTCCATGTTTATGTTCTTCATATGAGTGATACTTGGAACAACCCGCATCAATTATCACCATTATGTATTGTGTTTTGGATGCATTGGTTGTGAATGAGAGAAATATAGAATTGTGTGTGCTTGAATTCATGGATGGGTAGATAACCAAAAACAAATCCACGAGCTCCTAGTGGGCAAAGCTATGAATATGGGTTCATGCAAGAGGCCAGATGTTACACACTTACCTTCCTACAGGTTATATTTGTAGACTTACTAAGGATTAGTTGGTTATAACATTGTTAAGGTTTGTCTCACACACAGAAAGAATAAATGAAAATGAAGAAAATGAGAGAGAGAGAGAGAGAAAGAGAGAGCTTACATTACAATCTAAAGTTGGATCATTTTCATCACAAAATGGGTCCAGAATGTTATTGGTATTAATATGGCTTGTGCACTGCAAGTTGAAATTTCTAGCATTAATTATATCATGTTCACCAAGTTCCTATGTTTGTGTTCATAAAATCTTACCTCTTCGTAACGTTGAAGACTTTTTGCGCATACCGAATTGGCTGAATCAATGTCTACATAGTTACCATGACAACTTTCTATGGCAGACTGCAAAATGGAGAGGAAGGAGTCAGTAGTAATCTAAATTAAGCATTTTAATATTACCAATTTAATAAGATCACCTTGTGAATATCATTTGATATGAGTGCCATACGATAGGCATATTCAAGCCTAGAATTGAAATCCATGAACTTATTAGTTAGAGGACTGCAAACAATGTAGCCCTGCATGTTTAAGAACAAAAATAATAATTACTGTTTTCAATCTTCTAATATAAAATCAACGGACCGATACAGTTGAAGGTTTGATCGTGTTGATTGAAGAATTAAAAAAAAATCAAAGGATTGGTTTTTTGACTTGGTTGTTCATGGAAACTTAACAAAGAAAGAAAAAACTTTGGCTTTATTTGCTACTTGAGAAGAAAGTAAAAAAAAAAAAAAAAGAATGTGAGATTTAAGTGGTGTTCAGGGGGTTATATCACAAGAACAAAGTAGAAATTGAAGAAAGCAGTTGACAAAATCGGGGACTTTGTTAAATCAAGAAGTTAGAATCACACTGAGAGGATTCTCAATACCAGATTATACGTTCTAATTCAAATCTGGAATTTGTTTTAATTTTTTCGATACCAACATACAAATTAGGTTTAAATCAAGTTTTTGACTTCGCGTTAGAAAGTTAGTTTGAACTTTAGAATCATAGTTTTTGGTTCTAGAAGAAAACCAAAGATACAAAAGTGAAGATCACTAGGAAAGACATTATGTCGAGGGGAAAGTATAAAAGAGGCTGCAATACATATGGAAGTTGCTTTTTTTTCCCAATTTCAGTGCCCGATTCCAGAGTCCACAAACTCTATTGTGTGGGAAATCCGTATAAATATTATACTTAGGGCAAACAAACTATAGGAAACGATAGAACCTATGGATGATACGCAACTTGATGAAAAGAAGGATAGAACAGCGATTGCACATTTACTTCAAGCACTACCGGAAGATATGATACTACAAGTTGCAAGTTATACAAGTGCAAAAGAAATTTGGGATGTACTAAAGACAAGACATATCGATGTAGATCGAGTGCAGAAGGCACATCTTCAAACACACATAACAAAGTTTGAGTTGTTGAAATAAAGGAGGAAGATACTATTGATTCATTCACCACAAGGCAAAATATCATTGTCACTAGGGCAAGTGGTCTTGGATCAACAATTGATCAACCATCTTTAATACGGAAACTGCTAAGTTCCATACCTAGAAGGTTTGTTTAAATTGTTGTAACTTTTGAACAATTCGCTGATCTAGAAACAGTAATTCTAGATGAGACAATTGAAAGATTTAAAGCCTTTGAAGAAAGGACCAATCTACTGTATGAAAGCCTAGTGAACAACCAAGACAAACTCTTGTACGCATGACACGACAAGAACTATGGCCGTGGGAGACATTTTAGAAACCATGGACAAGGAAGGTTTAGTTCATCACAAGGCAAGTGGCATGATGGAAAGTCCATACAACAGGAAGGAGAAGAAGATCATTCACATGATGACTTTAGACAATAAAGAAGAGAGGTAAATGCCTCACATAATACATACAAGGATAGAAGCAATCAGAAGAAGTTTGAGAAGAATTTAAGCAAGGTAAAATGCTATTACTGCCAAAAGTTTAAACATTATGCCTCAGATTGTCCCAAGCGAAAGTTAAGAGGAGAGGAATCAAATCCTGTGCAAAAAGACGATGAAGCAACCCTCTTAGTGGCAATTAAAGAAGACTGCAAGGATCATCAAGAGATTTTCTTAAACGAGGAGGAAAAAAGAATATAGAAAGTTTTCATTGTCAAGATACTTCAATCACAAAGAACCAGAATGGACTGGGTCCAGATGAAGAAATGTTAGAAACAGAAAATGACACGATCAAAGAATTAGAGTCTTGGAAGTTAGATATGCTTCATGCCTTTGAAGTGAAGAAACGAGAACTCGAGACTGAGTTGAAAAACAGAGAAACAAAATTTGAAAAGCAGATGCATGAAAAGGATAAGTCATTTGCAAATAAGATAATTAGAGATATGGAAAAGTTAAAGTCTGGAAGAACACATTTAGAAAAAGGAAAATAAGAAGTTTTGGCAAAGCAAAAGCACCAAGAGAATAAGAAATGTGATGTATACGTTCAAGAAGAAAAAAAGATGCAAGGGATGTCATCCAAAAATGTCTACTTAGCAGATAGAAAGTATCTCAAAGATACTAATTCAAGTTGCAAGAAAACCAGACATGAAGTAGTTCGTGATTTACAATCCAAAGACGGACCGGTCAAAGCGAAAGAAGATGGTTTACAAATTAAAGATGGTGATATTCAAGGAAGGTATGAACACATGAAAGAGATTGCTCATATTCAAGACAAAGTCCGTGCTACAAGTCATGAAGATTTGGATCAAGAAGTCAAGCAAGGGAAGGAAGCGGAAGTTAAAAAAAAAAACAAAGATCTTCTACAACATGCTTGTGATAAAGATGATGAAGCACATGGTGGCGATCAAGACACAGAAGAGGATCAAAGTGCAAGTGAAGAATTCATTCTCTTAGAGAATGAAGACGTTTAAGCATGAAGATGTTCAAGACATGGATGAAGAAATTAACGAGGAATATTGATTTATAATTCCTTGATCCATGTGGGCAGATTCAGAGGTTGATTGTTTGTTAGTTTATCATTGTGTTTATCAAGACTCTGGGCAACAACTCGATAATATTTTATAAATTGTTTAATGGTTACAGTATAAAAAATTAATTATAGAAATTTGTCGTTCACTATGTATACAATATTGAAGTTTAGAAAATAATGTTTTAAAGTTTCCAAGGTTTAATGAGTTACTTGAATGTTGAATGGTTGATCTCCATGCTCACCACCTATAAATTATGTGATCATGTACCAAAGATGAGAACTTCATACACCATGCATCAAATGAAAGAAAATAATTAAATATCATCAGTTGCCACAATTACCTTCATATTCATATAAATCTATAGTGACTTTGGGAACAATAATTCCAGCATAAGAAATTCCTGAAATGTATAATGGATTGCGCAAAAACTTGGGATGTTCGTTCAAAAACTGTTCATTAGATATTTAAAAACAAATAAGCTCAGTAAAAACCACACTTGATATAAGTGTTATACATATATATATATATATATATGTATGTATGTATCTATGTGGGTTACACGATCGAATGGGCGATTGAATATTTGAATGTATCCCTCCTTCTCTATACGTCCGTGTACATTTGATAATACAGGGTATAACAAGTATATATATTGATTTTACCAAACGCCTATCATACGTGTTATTAAGTAAAAACTAGTGAAATTCCCCACGTTATGCGACGGGGAATTCGAACGTTATCGATTCGTTTCGTTTCGTTTTGTAACGGGATGAGCACGGTACCCGTTCGGTTCGTTACTTACCGGTGTTTTACCCGTAAATACCGGTACCATACCGGTTGGTTATAAAAATTACAAAGAGTTAGTTACACATATGGACCCTGTGGTTTATAGCTAGTTTCGTCTTTGGGTACTAACTTTTTTTTAACATGTTCAGGTTTAGGTTTTATGGTTTCAATTTTGTAACACATTTGGGTACTAACACCAAAATTAGTTAATTTGATCAATATAATGACTAAAATACCCTTCCATTTTTTTTGTTATTGTATCAATGTAACACCTCTGGGTACTAACACCTAATTTTATTTAAGTTTAAATCAATTTTACAAAATCTATTTATTTTTTTATTTTCATCTTTTTATTATATATCTTAATTAACATAAAATCTATTTTTTTTCATCTTTTTATTAAATTTCTTATTTAACATAAAATCTATTTTTTTCATCTTTTTATTAAATTTCTTATTTAACATAAAATCTACTAGTTACACCAGTATTTTTTTTTGTTCATTTACATTTTACTATTTTAGAACTTATACAGTTTCTATATTTATTATATTGATCACTGAGATATAAAATACATATTAATATAAAACTAATTATATACACAATTCCGTTCTAAAAAATTAAATACACAATTGAAAAGTTTACTCGATACATGTTAGTTGAATCCAAAATTGAAAACGAGTAAGGTTTAGATTATTTAAAACTAATAGCTTTATACATGTCTATTTTTTAATTTACATGAAAGATATTTATTATTATCTATCATTTTTCATTAAAGTTATTGAAATCTGCATTGATATTGTTAATTGCATCATAGTTATTAAAATCCACATTGATATTGTTAATTGTTAAATAAGAAATTTAATAAAAAATAAAAATAAGAAAATAAATAAATTTTATGTTAATTAAGAGATATAATAAAAAGATGAAAATAAAAAAATAAATAAATTTTGTAAAATTGGTTTAAACTTAAATAAAATTAGGTGTTAGTACCCAAAGGTGTTACATTGATAAAATAAAAAAAATGGAAGGGTATTTTAGTCATTATATTGATAAAATTAACTAATTTTGGTGTTAGTACCCAAAGGTGTTACAAAATTGAAACCATAAAACCTAAACCCGTTAAAAAAAGTTAGTGCCCAAAGATGAAACTAGCTATAAACCATAGGGTCTATCTGTGTAATTAACTCAATTACAAATTCAAAAGCAGAGAAAACAACATAAAAGTGAAAAAAGAAGAAGGAATAAATCACGGAAAATATTATTAAGAATAATCGACAAAGAAAAAAAATAAAAGAAACAATTTACTCAAACTTTTATTTAGCAGCATGTAATAAAAAAAATTTCTTTCCCATGAAGGGCTTCGAACCCGAGACACTCACTATATTTGAATGTTCATACAACCAACTGAATTGCGAAAGTTTTTCTTAATAGTTTCGCGCAATAATAACTATAATATACACATAAAGAGGAAAAAGAAAAAAAATAAGAAAAGAAACAACAAAGCAAAGAAAAACGATGGCAAAAATGAAAATTTAAATTGAGGGTAAAATCGTAATTTGCCTAGGAGGAGAAAAACAAAAATAATTGCAAAAGTGTAAATTTAAACGGGGCAAAATTGTAATTTTTAGTTGTGGGGAAAAACATAATTTTATTTTGAGCTGGGGGTAAAAACGTCATTTTGAACTGATGGCAAAATCGTAATTTTAAAGCGAGGATAAAATCGTAAATTGGTTGGGCCAATGAGGGAGTCTCAGGCAGCTTCCTGGCACTATTCCCCCATCTTGTGTCTGTAGTTATACACTGGGGGCAAAATCGTAATTTACCTAGAAAAGCAAAGAAAATCGGTGACAAAAAATGTAAATTTAAATTGAGGGCAAATCGTAATTTACTTGAGAGGAAGAAAACAAAACTAATGTCAAAACTGTAAATTTAAACAGCGCAAAATCGTTATTTAGAACCGAGTGCAAAATTGTAATTTTTCACTGGGGGCAAAAGCATAATTTTATTTTGAACTGGAGGTAAAAACGCAATTTTAAACTAATGGCGAAATCGTAATTTTAAAGCGTTACAAAATCGTAAATTGGTTTGGTCCCAATTTAACAACCAAGGACATCTTGTAATTGTAATTTCAATCTTTAAAATATTATATATGCGTTGTTTACCAAACTTTGAAAATGTTATAGAGTTAATAAGCCGCTATATTTGATCAAACGACTATCATATGTTTACCTAGGTTTTCAAGAACATCCTACGTATAATTAATTAATGCACTTTAAATACTTTATTATTTGAGGCATGTGCGTCAACTTTTATTGATTTCGAATCTGGTTAAGGGTTGTTTGGGCCGGTTTTTGCCGAATTTTTCCCTTAAAAAAAAAGTATATATTGATTTTACCAAACGCCTATCATACATGTTAATTAGTAAAAATAAAATAAAGTCAAAACAAAATATACTATTCATTCATTTGATCAAACGACTATCATATGTTTACCTAGGTTTTCAAGAACATCACTGTCTAAGAGGAGGCGGGCCGGTCCGTGATGGACCTCCCACCACGCGTGGATATTCAATCAATTCATGCCATGTCATCACCCACTATTCTGTCACTAGTGATAAAATTCTATCACTCCCAATATCCAATCAACTCATGCCATGTCATCACCCACTATTCTATCACTAGTAATAGAAATGTAGTGGGGGGTGGTCACTAGTGATAAAGGAAAGCTATTTAAAAATAGCTTACAAAAGTTGAGGGACCTGAATTGCACTTTTCATCAAACTATGTATTAATTCAATTGCTAAAGGACAAAAGAATCTGAATGGCACTTTTTCATCAAACAATCTTTCACGCGTTATAGTTTCAACTCGTTATTTTTTTAACGAGTGATAGAAGGAGTGGCGGCGGTGTGCGTTATTTTTCCACGCGTGGTGGGAGGTCCATCACGGACCGCCCCGCCTCCCCTAATCCATTAAGAACCATTGGCTGCCCTCAATTCTATATCTAATTCATGACTATCATATGTTTACCAAGGATTTGGAACACCTTCTTCAAAACATCATTGTCTAACCATTGACTAACATTTTAGACTTTTTCGCCCTCAGTTACGTATCAAAAATGAATAATTGAATGTTACTTGAACCTTTTTAATAAAGTCGTTAGCTTGGGTGGCTAGAATAGTATCGCTGCTAATCCACCCTTGTTCGGTTTCTGCGTAGGAAAAGCCCGAACCAACGGGCATATCCACGTATATCATATTAGCCATCTATAAATTTCAACGGAAATAATTAAATACATAAACTTGAGAATTGGCCGGTTTGATGTAATTAATAAAACAAGTTGAACCTGTGTCCATGAGCTTGGATTCAATGTTAATGTGAGATTGTCCACATTTATGTTAAGTGGACCTACACCAAAGCAATGTAATATTAGCCTTCAGGAAAAATCTTTTTTTTTTTGAACAGCAAATTATTCAGGGAAAATCTAATATATTGTTTAGAAATACCTGTTTCACCTAGCAAGGGAAGTAAACCTGAACATCCTGGACCACCACTAATATGTAATATTAGAGGGTCTTCTTCTGGATTTCTCGTTGATTCAACAAAATAGTAAAACAACTGTATGTCCCCTATTCCCACATAACTTCCATAAAACACATATACATAAATCTTTAGTTGGATCGAACAACATTAATTAACACTTGTTTTTTTGTGAATTAAAAGGGGAAGTTAATAATCAAAAATTCATATCCATCTACATAACATCTTTCTTTAATTCCAACCATATGGTAGGTAAAGGACAACAAGTTGCGTCTGCGTAAGCAAACACATATACATCTAGCCCATAGTGTAAAAAATCCAAATTTGACGAATCGGAAAGAGAAATACTACACAAAACTGAAACTCTCATGTTTATGTTCTTAGTTTTTGTTATGTTTAGAAAAAGAAAAAAAAAAGAGATAAGAATAAAACGATGGACCGTCTCTTTTTCTAGTTAGTTCGGTTAGCCGATCTGTTGTTATTATTCTAAAACTCATTTTGTCCGGTATGTTATTAATATCTAATGATGTTTATTATCTTTTTAGTTATAATTTGAATTTGGGATAAATAAGATTATAGAATGAAAAAAAAAAAAAAAATACAGATAGATATGATGATGTGTACCTGGTTTCTAGGTTGAAAGGAAGATGACCAGGATATCCAGGAAGTGTTGTGATAATTGATTTGGAATGAGATTTAGTTATCATGCATGGTTGAACCATGAGAATGAAAACAAAGTATAGAAGAATCATCTTTGCTTTTTTTGCTTGCTTGGGTTGTGTGTGGCTTTAACTATTGTGATAAGAATCCAATGTATAATTAATTAGGTGAAAGTTCTTGTACAAATAATCTTAACATACTAAACATACAAATTGAAGGAAAACTCAAAAAAGACAACGTGACATTTTTGTAATTATCAATAATTATCAAAGTTACTCTACAAATATACCTAAAAAAAACCTAACCCCCCCCCCCCCCCCAACCCAAGCTAAAATGCTAAAAACTAAACCCACAAAAAACCTAAAAAAAAACACACACACAAAATAATTATTTTTTAATATTTTTTATTAAAAAATCGCTACTTTTAGTAGAAAAAAAAATTTTGTTTTTTTTTTTAACAAAATGTAGCGATTTTTTATAAAAAAATATTAATTTTTTTTTTTTGTTTTTTAGGTATTTTTGGTTGAGTTCACATTTGTATAGTGACTTTGATAGTTGGTGGTAATTACAAAAATGCCACCTTGTCTTTTTGAGTTTTCCTTTAATTTGTATGTTTAGTATGTTAAGATTATTTGTAATTGATCTTTTGCTTAATTAATTAATGCACTTTAAATACTTTATTATTTGAGGCATGTGCGTCAACTTTTAGCCACACAGACAGACAGTAAGGATGACAAACATGTTGAAGATCTTTTAAACGGCATACTCACAAAGTAAAGATCTTTGTATAGCAGATTTAAATTACCGTTAATCAAGTTGGGCTGAAGATTGCTTGGGCTTCCAAATATGGTGGTCTGGCCCGACAGAAAGATGAATTGCTTGGGCTTCCAACCTATGATGGTTTATTCAAAGTATTCATCATCCCCTTCGTTTTTTTAACGACAATGTTTGCTCTTACATAAATAATACTAACTAGTATTAAGTAACAACGCGATGCGGCGGGGGCGAGCACTAATACCACACTACTGCCAGCGACCACCGACACTAAAGTTGCGGCGTGTTAATGCGAAGAAATTAAACCTAAACGTAAAACGTAGAATAAAATAACTAAGTGGACTTAGGACTCGCGTGTTACGATGAACCCGCGTCTAGTTTTTCCCGTTTGACAGGTTCATCGTAATCTATATATAATATATGTCATTACTATACAAACCATAATGCATACATTACAACAACCATTGTATCAATATGTTGCAAATTATATTTATACAAGATTTTGGCTAAATTAATTAGATTATTATAAATAATAATAATTTACAAATAAAACAACACTACTTTGAATGGATCAAACCGATTGAATATGGTAATATAATAAAACCATTATTTGATTAGTGTACAATCACTTAAGCATAATTTACAAGCATACATGCATACAAAACATATTGAATTTGGTAAGGTAATGAAACCATTATTTGATTAAGGTACAACCACTTAAGCACAAATTACAACCAAACAGGCATACAATTTTTCTAAATTAGTAGTATAAATAAGGTACAAGCACTTTAGCACAAATTACAATAAAAAAAGCATACAAATGTTCCAAATATTAATAGTATAAATAAGGTACAACCACATTAGCATAAATTACAACTAAAAAAGCATACAAATGTTCTAAATTGATAGTATATAATTTGATCTTTTTTGTTCAGGTTTGCATCTGGGACCTTGCCTTTTACAATTTAATCATCTTTGCACAGGTTTGCATCTGGGACCTCACCCTCTGAAAGTCATAAGCCTCTGCCAAGTGGGCTAACTCCATATTGATAAAACTCATAATCCAAAGCGAACGAAATTTGAATAACAACATTTATATTTAGGTTTCGAATATTTGAATTCAATCCTTCTCGGAATCGGGTTTCCGAATTGAATTCAAGTTTGTGATTATTGGATCGTTTCAGCCCAAATATATTCAAATTCAAATTATATAATTTCCTGTTTTTGTGAGAAAATACATATATTTTCTATAGGGTAAGGATCTAGTACAAAATGTCTTTAACTTAGGAAGTGTAGGAAACTTGGTCAAACGATCTCCGATTGAGCTCTTTCCAGTGGCGTTGGAACTAGCTCATCGAACCCTATATAATTTTCGATGTTTGTGAGAAAATACATGTATTTTCTACGTATTCTAACCCAGTATCTTAGATCGTGGGGTATGGTGGGGCGGGGGTTTGGGGTGTGGCCCGACACGTGGCTTGGGTGGGCTTCGCTGGGCTGACCCACATTGAAGACGGTATGGTGGAGCGGGGGTTTGGGGCGTGGCCAGCCCAAAGGCTATTTTTTTTAAAACAAAAAATATAATTTTTTAATAATGTTTTTTAAATAAAGAAAATTACATAAACAAATTCCTATTCCTTGTAATATTTTTTCATTATCTCTTCTCTCGTCTCCAACATTAGTTCCAACGCTGGACCTGATAGGTGATCGATGGGCTGGGCTAGAAATTTCATATCATTGAGTCTTTGTTTCATGGCATCCCTAGCTTCTTTGGTCTTCCGAATTTCGGCTCTTTGTTGTTGGAATACGTTGAATGTATCTAACTTGCTGGAGATGTCATCCAACTGATCACTGTATATTCCCCTACGCGAGCCCGAACTCCCAACTGAAGGCGATGCCGTACCCGATCTTGATTTTAAAGCGCGCCTTTTTGCGGCATCTCTTCCGAATTCAGGCCAGTTTGAAGAATCATCCAGAAAGTCCTCCAACTCTTGATCTCTTGCATCCGATTGGGCTTGGGACGAGGGTGTCCTTGACCTTTTGGAAGACGTGTTAGTTTCGCTACCAATGGGGATATTCGCCCACTTGGGATGGAACTTACAAATCTCCCAACAATGCATGAAACGGAAGTCGCTCCCCACATTTGTTTTGAATGTAACCAATGCATTTGTCACACAGTCGGCTTCGGTTTCACCACTTTTTGGGTTTTGTTTTGCTTTATTTTAAAAAGCACTAAATTTTGTAAGTTAGCCGCTTATCTCGCTCCACTTCGAGGATAAGCTATCGTTTTCACGATAAGTCTCATTTCCAAGTTCTTCATGTAATGCTTTACTAATCGCTTCCCACAAATGGCTTTGATGTTGAGAATTTCCTATTTTAATAAAAACAAAATTTAATATATTACAAAGTTATATAAAAAATCACCATAAATATTTAACATAAGGGCTACAAAATATTTAAAAATACTTAAAGTTGGATGTTGAGATTGTTGAAGCCAAGCCCTCGCCAATGCAAGTTCTTCATTAACGACCCATTTTTGTTGTTTTCGTTTGGCGGTTTCAAGTGATTTCTCCGCCTCGGTTTTTTTCTTATGACTTCTCTTTTTAATGGGTTTGGATGCGGAAGGACCATCGTTGGGTGGTTGAGTTTCGGGGACGGTTTCGATTTGAGAAAGGTTGATGGAGGTTGGTGAAAGGTTGATGGGCGTTTGTCGAATCGGGCTAGGTATAGAATCATCGGTGTGTGGGAAGTTAGTAAACAAACGATTCCCTAGATACGATGCATAACCCGCCATATCGGGCATAGATGAGTGTAATACAAATGGACGAGGCATGGGACGATTGGGTGGTGGGCTAGTATTTTCTTGGAATGCCCACGGGTTGTTCGGGTCATAACCACGATTATGCGGATGCATTTTTCGTTTTGTAGAATGAGAATAGAGATGATTATAGAAGATGTGTAGTGTATTGTGGTTGAATGTGGTAAAAAAAAGAATAGAAGAGTGAGTTTTATAGTGAAAAAATAATTTTTTTTAACATAGCCTTGGCCAACGGGTGGCCCAACGGCTAGTTTGGTTTGGCCAACGAGAACCCGCAATGTCATACGTATAGACCCGCCCCATGCCCGGCTTCAAACTCTCGCCCCTTGGGCCACGCCTCAACCCAAGCCCACCCGGAGTGGTGGCTTGGGCGTTTTCAGCCAACCCACGCCCCAACCCAAGCCTCATACCCCCACAGTCTTACCTTATAAATAAAAATAATTGTCCACATGACATATTTTAAGCACTCTTGTCCACATGGCATGTTTTAAGGAACTTCTTTTATGTTTTAGGAAATAACTAGGATTTTGTCCGCCACGCGTTGCGGCGGCGCGCGACGGGCGGAAACATATAGTAAGACAAAACACGATTCGTAAAACGCAGTGTGTAAAAGACAATTATAAAAAAAAGTGTAAATCACAAAGGTAGACACAAAGCGTACAACACAATGCCAAAGACATTCGGAAAACACAATGCATTAGCATTTGCAAAAGTAGGAGTTATAGTCTAGGGCTTACAGTTGCAAAATTTTTAACGTTTGGCGGGTGTAGAAATGGAGTAATAGTGCAAGGGGTAAAATAGCAAAGTCAACAAAATACAAAGTGTAAAAGTATAGGGGTGGTGGCGGAAATGTGTAAAAGATGAGGGGGTGTTGGTGGAAATGTAAAAGAAGAGGGTTGGTGGCGTAACTGTGTAAGAGCTAAGGGGGTGTTGGTGGAAAACCAAAGTAGAGGGTTGGTGTAGGCAAAGTTTGAAAGATGAGGTTATGGTTTTGGAAATCCAAAGTAGAAGGTTTAGGGACTAAATTTGTCATTTTATGAAACTTTGAAGATACCAAAGTCAAGTGGCTAAAATTGCAACATCGTGAAAGTATGGGGGCAGGGAGGCAAAGTCGGTGAGAAACCCGCGCACGTTGCGGCGCAAGCACATTGGAAACATCGAATAGATTAGTCGAAGCGTTATGCGTTAAACATATGAAAGCGCACATTTTGACGTATCCAAGTTAACTCAATAGCATTGTAGCTGGATAAAAATGTAAAGTATTTATATGTGACCCGACTCACACATAGGAAACGTACAAAAAAAACATAAAAGGCGTATCAAGGGAAAACTAACACGTGTAATCAAAAGTGATATTCATATCAACGGAAAAAATTATACCCTTAGCGTGTTGCGGTAAGGTCGAAACGTAGAATTGGAAACGTACATAAAACAATCAAAAAACAAAATATATTTGACCTAACTTGTTCCCCAAAAAAGTTTACATCGAAACGTACACCAACTCAAATTTATACCGACACATAAATTTTAATTTTCATAATACAACCCGCGGGCGATGCGTCGTAGGCACGTTGCAAACAGATTAGTCCAAGCGCTATGTCATGCGCAAGCGCATGTCTTGACGTATTCAGTTCAACCTAATGTATGGTTGAATCCAAACGTTTAGTTTTTAAAAAAAAGAAATTAGCGAAAGAAAGCAATAAGCTAAAAATGTATAGATATACGGTACAACGATAAAGTTGAAACATTATAAACTTTTAATACTAAAACTCAATGGTCTAATATTGCAATGTAATTGGAGTTTAACTTGGAAAGTAAATGGACTCAAAACACAATTTAACAAAACTAAAAGTAGATGGCCAAAATGTATTTTACTCAAAGTATGTGTGAAAAATTGAAGTTTAACTCGGAAAGGAAAGAGACTCAAAACACAATTTAACAAAACTAAAAGCAATGGGTAAAAATGTATTTTACTTAAAGTATGGGTGAAAACAGGAAATGTTGAAATAGACTCAAAACACAATTTAACAAAACTAAAAGTAAGGGACCAAAATGTATTTAGGTTTTATTTAACTTTTGCATGTCGGTGATTCTCAAAATTCTATTCTCCCGTGTTTTATATTGAGCTTTTATTTAACTTTTGCATAAAAAATGAAATATAAAGCTAACACCTGCAAGGAAGGAAGTTGTTGGAGGGACTGTTAGGTAAAAAAGAGAAAGTAAAAGGAAGTTGTTAGAGGGACTGATGTGTAAAAAATGGAAATGCACATGCATGTCGGTGGCCTATGCCACCGACTTTGTGTTTTAAGTCTTTAGGGTAATGATAACCTAATATTTGGACACGTGTATTGTTTAGGAAAAAAATAGTTATTTGTCAAATTAGAAAATTTAGGAAATTCCAAAAACATTAACTATGAACGATGATTAACAAATTGACTTTTTAAAGTTTCAAATGTAGGAGCTAGGGTGTGAAAAAATCTGAATTTGAAACCGAATCCAATTTATCCAAAATTTTGGAATGGCTCAACCTATTCACACACCCTATCTGTCTATTTAGACACCCTTTGACTCGTATATGCCTCGTATAGGCCTATGGGTTACATCAAAGTCAATGTCTGACTCATGTCACTTCTGGTTTGACTGCTTCAATATGCCTCGTATAGGCCTATACTGGGCGTATAGGGCCCCTCGTATAGGTCTCATATATGACCCTTTGCCCCTTATATGCTGTATAGGCCTATACTAGGCGTATATAAGGTTTTTTTTTTAACAAACATTTTATACAATATTAATCGTTTTAGCAAACTTTTATACAAAAACAAGTTTTTTATTTTAAATAATTAATATTAGGACCCCTCGTTGGTTTTTTTTTTAGTTGAAAAATGGATGTTTTGGTAGGGTAATTTGATTGTTTTTGGAGGGTGATGTTTTTTTGAGTAAAAAAATGGGTGTTTTGGTGGGGTAATTTGAGTTGTTTTTTAAGAAAAGTTTTATTTTTTTATAAAAATATTTTACCGTTTTCAAGATCGGCCTTTAAAAATATTCGATCGTAGAAATATTACATTGTTTTTAACATATAGTGTAGTATAGGTCTCGTATAGGTCCCTTATAGGTCTTGTATAGGCCTATCGACGTATACGGGCGTTGTATCATATCCTATAGTATCATATTGTATTGTATTGTATCGTATAGTGTAGTATAAGTCTCGTATAGGTCTCGTATAGACCTATATGGGACCTATACGAGACTTATACTATACACTATACGATATAATACGATACCATACTATACGATACAATACGATACTATCGTATCATATAGTGTAGTATAAATCTCGTATAGGTCTCGTATAGGCATTGTATGGGCCTATGGATGTAGTATCGTATCCTATAGTATCGTGTCGTATCGTATAGTGTAGTATAAGTCTCGTATAGGTCTTGTATAAGCCTATCGTGTTGTATCGTATCGTATAGTATAGTATAAGTCTCGTATAGGCATCGTATAACTAATATTAGTGTTATTATAATTAATATGAGTTTTTTATAATTAATATTAGTGTTATTGATATTAATATGAGTTTTTTATAGTTAATATTAGTGTTATTGATATTTAAAAAGAGAAAACACAAAAAAATAAAAATAGATGCCCAGTATAGGGCTATACTGGGCGTCTATGTGGACCAAAAGACCATTATACCCCTGAATTAGGCCTATACTGGGGGCAAAACAGGGTTATAATGGTCTTTTAGACCCCCCGTATAGCTTTATACTGGGCGTATATTTTTATTTTATTTTTTGTTTTCTCTTTTTAAATATTTAAAAAGAGAAAACAAAAAAACATAAAAATAGACGCCCAGTATAGGGCTATACTGGGTGTGTATGTGAACCAAAAGACCATTATACCTCTGAATTAGGCCTATACTGGGGGCAAAACAAGGTTATAATGGTCTTTTGGACCCCTCGTATAGGCCCAGTGTAGCCCTATACTGGGCGTCTATTTTTTTTTCTCTTTTTAATATTTAAAAAGAGAAAACAAAATAAAAATAGACGCCCAATATAAGGCTATACTGGGCGTATACTGGTGTCCAAAAGACCATTATAGCCCTGAATTAGGCCTATACTGGGGGCAAAACAGGGCTATAATAGTCTTTTGGACCCCTCGTATAGGCCCAGTATAGCCCTACACTGGGCGTCTATTTTTATTTTTTTGTTTTCTCTTTTTAAATATTAAAAAAAGAAAACAAAAAAAAAAATAAAAATAGACGCCCAGTATAGGGCTATACTAGGCCTATACGAGGGGTCCAAAAGACCATTATAACCCTGTTTTGCCCCAGTATAGGCCTAATTCAGGGGTATAATGGTCTTTTGGTCCACATAGACGCCCAGTATAGCCCTATACTGGGTGTCTATTTTTATTTTTTTTTTGTTTTCTCTTTTTAAATAACACTAATATTAACTATAAAAAAACTCATATTAATATCAATAACACTAATATTAATTATAAAAAACTCATATTAATTATAATAACACTAATATTAATTATACGATGCATATACGAGAGTTATACTATACTATACGATACAACACGATAGGCCTATACAAGACCTATACGAGACTTATACTACACTATACGATACGATGCGATACAACATGATACTATAGGATACGATACTACATCCATAGGCCCATACAATGCCTATACGAGACTTATACTACACTATACTATACGATACGATACGATACGATACGATACGATACAATACGATACGAGACTATATGATAAGATACAACACCCGTATACGTCGATAGGCCTATACAAGACCTATAAGGGACCTATACTACACTATATGATACGATAGTATCGTATTGTATTGTATCGTATTGTATCGTATAGTATGGTATCGTATTGTATCGTATTGTATCGTACAGTGTATAGTATAAGTCTCGTATAGGTCCCATATAGGTCTTGTATACGCCTATAGGCCTATACGGGACCTAAACCACACCTATAGTCCTATACGAGACCTATACTACACCTACATGCCTATACGAGTGTTGTATCTTATCATATAGTCTCGTATCGTATTGTATCGTATCGTATAGTATAGTGTAGTTTAAGTCTCGTATAGGCATTGTATGGGCCTACGGATGTAGTATCGTATCCTATAGTATCGTGTTGTATCGCATCGTATAGTGTAGTATAAGTCTCGTATAGGTATTGTATAGGCCTATCGTGTTGTATCGTATCGTATAGTGTAGTATAAGTCTCGTATAGGCATTGTATAATTAATATTAGTGTTATTGATATTAATATGAGTTTTTTATAGTTAATATTAGTGTTATTGATATTTAAAAAGAGAAAAAAAAATAGACGCCCAGTATAGGGCTATACTGGGAGTTTATGTGGACCAAAAGACCATTATACCCTTGAATTAGGCCTATACTGGGGCAAAACAGTGTTATAATGGTCTTTTGGACCCCTCGTATAGGCCTAGTATAGCCCTATATTGGGCGTCTATTTTTATTTTTTTTGTTTTCTCTTTTTAAATATTTAAAAAGACAAAACAAAAAAAAAAAAAAAAATAGACGCCCAGTATAGGGCGTATACTGGTGTCCAAAAGACCATTATAGCCCTGTTTTGCCCCCAGTATAGGCCTAACTCAGGGATAAAATATGACATAATCAGAGATTCTCTTGGAAATTGAAAAAGGTAATACGCCTCGTATAGGTCTATACTAGGCGTCTTGAAGGGTGTGGAAATAGGGAGTTGGGTGTGTGAATATGTAGACCCTTTGGAATATCTAAATCATGAATTTTGGGATTCAAATTCGAATAGCGAAAATGAAAATTTTTAGATATCCGATATCTGAAATGTCAAATAATAAATTTTTTTAATTATTCAAATAATAAATATATACACCAATAATATTGTTTCTGCCTCTTTTCCTTCCTGTATCTATCTCAATCGACGCGCTGAAACCACTCAACATTCGCAATGGATTCCTTATCCACATCTATATATTTACACTAAAAACAACTATTTTTTCTCTCATCTTTTCAATTAAACAATATTTTTTATACCTTTATCATTATCTTTTCTCTCTCCTCTACTCACAACTAATTCTAAAAATATTAAAAAATTTATAAGGTTTTCTCTCTCCATATTTTTTTCCTATATATTTACATATAAACATTAACTTTCCCATATATTTCCTATCCCCTTCACTCACAACCATAGGGACCCAGTTCAAAAGGTTTGATTTTTTGACTAAAGTGACAAAATTAACCAAACTTCAGGGACCATTTTAGGAGTTTACTCTAAATAATGGAATGGAAATTAACTCTATAACATTTTGCAATGTGGATGAACAGTGTTTTAATATTATTTTTTTTGTTTTTTAACTATTTTGCCCTTTTGTCTTTTTCTTCTTTTATTTTTTTTCCTTTTTTGAGTTTTTAGCCTTTTGTTTTTCCTTTTCGATTTTTATTTCATGAACAGTGGTTGTCACTTGCATGATATGTGGCTATTGATTGCTTTTAGCTTTTTTCCTACTTCAATTTCTTTTATTTGCCTTTTCTTTTATGTTTTTGAGTTTTTTTTATAGTTTTTTTATTTTATTTTTTACTTTTGTGTTTTCTTTTATCTTTTACTTTTTATTTATAGTTTTGTATTCTTTATCTCAACTTTCAGCGTTGACACTTACACCCCTTTAACTTTATAAAAACTTTGTAATAAAGCTTTATGTCGCAACCCCCGACCCCTGTCCCGGGAACGGGCGGCCGCGAGCCGGTATCGGTGTTTATTAATTTGACAGGGGAAAATAAATTAGGATCGTAGTTAGAAAATATTTTATCAAAGTTAAAACACCAAACTTTTATAATAAATACATGGGAAAAACCCAAGTTTCCAATACAAATATGTTTATAGGGATGACCCTATTTTATTTGAAATAAAACTTCTTTCTTGTTTAGGTAACTTTTATAGCCACTTTTCCAAGCTTTCAATGCTCTCCAGTTGGCTTCTATTTGACTTTCACATTTTATTACCTGAAACGCGTTTTAAAAATATTTTATCAGCAAGAAATACTGGTGAGTGAATCCTAGTTTAATCAAAACAAGTTTTATCATTTTACAGCATTGAGGGCAATCCAGCAATTACATTTGTTTACATCTACTTTAATTACCACCCACGGTACTGTCAATCCTGACTTGTGGTCATGCTACTACTCACAGTGTAGTAACAAGTTATGTATACAAAACCCCAACATACCGATAGTAATTGTAGAATTACAAATACTCAATCACTGTTAAATATAATGTAAAATAACTGAGGTTTTGTAAAAACAATTTGCAAAAAGAGGAATAACTAACATTGCTATTTTAGATAATTCCTGGTGACTTCCTGGTTATAATCTATTAAATTAAACAATGCACACGCGTTAGTAAAATAACCCAATTTACATTAGCTATACCCCCCTCCCGAGACAGAATTCCAACGACTGAGTCAGGCAGAGCCTTGACATGCGTTACGGAGCTCTAGATCAATCGGGCAGAGTAACTAATATGTAACCGATGTTAAAATACTTACAACGAGGCAGAGCTTCGCTTTTTAGTGGGTATAATGTTCGGGAATTATTTTAGCTATTAGAAATTTGAGAGGATTCGAGAATTTTGAGCGATTTCCAACTGAAGTCGTTCACCTCTATTTATAGGGCTGATCAGGGGCTTTCTCGCGCCCCGCGAGAGAAACAAGAGGGCCCTTCACGGCCCGCGAGGCCTTCTAGGGTAGGCCCTAGGGTTGCTGAGTTGACGGCTAGCTTCGACACGACTGGGATATGTGGCAGCACCAGGTTGCACCTGATGTCCGGCTGTCGCGCCCCGCGAAGCACACGCCCATCAGGGTCGCGACCCGCGAGTGGCCTATAATTTTTGTTTTATTTGATTTTTGTTAAATTAAAGGTAATTTAGGCCCGTTTTTCGTATACGGGGTGTATTTTAGGGCATATAGGACATGTTTAAGGGTTTTGGGAGAGTTGTTATATCCTCCCCACTTTGTTTTAGAACTCGTCTTCGAGGTCTACTGGAACAGGTGTGGATATTTTCTTTGCATCTCTGACTCGAGCTACCAAGTGTACTCTGGTCCTCTCTTAGAATCTCATTTCACTTTGACCAGAACTAATCTTTTGTGTTTGAGATTCTTGATCTTCCTATCTTCAATCTGTAGGGATTTCTCTACAAACTTAAGATTCTCATTTACCTCTATATCCTTAAGAGGTACCACTAATTGTGATAACTCACGCTTACGAGCTTTGTGCCGCATAATTACCTTATCTTATTCATATAAATGTATGAACTTAGGTGACAAATAAATTACACTTACCTAATGTATTTGGTATAAACGGATACTCGAAGCCAAATTCTTATCGTGTCAAGCTGACCCGAACCGTTAAACCATAACTTGAGTAATATGTATATACATGTTATTAGTGGGTGATATATGATACTCGTAATATTAGTTTTTTTAAAATATTTATATTCGAAACCAAATCCATATCGTGGTGTTGAACCGACCTGAACCGTTTGAACCAAAGCTTGTGTCTCGCGTGTCGATTCAACCCACTCGCGTAACTCGAAACTTATGAGGCCCGAACCATAACTTGTTTAATATATATATATATATATATATTAAATTAGTTGATGATTTATTATACTCTTTTTATTAGTTGATAAAAAATATATGTATGTATATTACTAGTTATTAGTTGAAAAAAAAATTTATATATATGTGCATATGTTACTAGTAACGTTGCCACACTTTTATGGCAGCCCACACTGTCACACTCCAACCGATGGCGGAAACATCGGGGCATGGAACTGAGCGAAACAGATTGTCCAGAAGTTTCCATAACAATTATCATTACCAATTAATTTAAAGTAACATGTCCCATACCATGTCTTAAAAGATAATACAATTATTACAGACAAAATCTAGGCAAATAGTTCTGTTCCGACAACTCAGATTTCATTTGTACAGACAACTATTTGTTGGCCTCTAAGACCTTATTCTAGCCTCGATTTCCTAGCAGATAAGCATCCTAAGCACCTGTCACATACGTTAAAATAAAGTCAATACACATAGTGTAAAGGTGAGCATACAAGTTTGATATATATAATAAAGTTCGAATTCGTTTACGCATAACCAGCACGTAGGCATAGTGAAATGAAGCACGTTAGTTATCGACATAGATCTATCGATACCAACGACTGCGGGCTGACTGCCCAAGGCAGTTCGCAGTACATGATTACCACCGTAATCCATGCAAGTAATTGTCCTTAACAACCCCTGCGAACAGGTACCGAGTCCAAACTATAGTACTATCGTTGCTAAGGCAGGTAGACAACATTCCATGTGTAAACATAACAAACAAGCATTCATTAAGCCACGTATAACATGCAGTAACGGTTAGCGTTTAAATAGTATAGAGTAGTGTGTTCGATGTGATTTGAATATTCGTAACGTATGTAACACCCAAAAGTGTATAAAGCAAAAAGGGTTCGAGTATACTCACAGCGTTAATGGATTGAAGGGAGCGCGTAGAGCGAGTTTAGCCTGAACAGTTAACGATAGCATAAAAGATAAGCGGCGCGTAAATCGAGAAAGTCACCAAGTGCAGAATGGTGATCCGGTCGGATGGTGATCCGGCCGGTCGGCCATTCGTGCGGATGCTGACCCGTTCGGGTGGTTGTCCGTTCGGGCGGTCATCCGGTCGGATGACTGTTCGAGTGGATTGTTTCTTCCTTTGGGGAGGATGTGTTTGTGTATGATGGTTTGACCTTTGAAGTTTTCGTTGTAGTATTTCGAAAACAGAGAAGTGTCTCTACCCTCCAGGTCGATCGGTCGAACGGTCGTTCGATTGGGTGGAGACTCGAAATGGCGAGGCTTCTCAAGGAGAACAAGTTCATAGCAGGGTGGTCACTCGGTCGGATGTCCATCCGGTCGGGTGGCAACCCTGTTATTGAACATGTTGAAAATCGTTTAGGTTTTAAATGAATCAAGATGCAACCCGATCGGACAGTGGGTTGAGCAGATGACAACCCGGTCGGACAGCAGTCCGGTCGGACAGCAACTTATCCCAATGACCTGATCGCGTTGTTTCTTGATTTTGCTTGAAGTGTTGTAACTTAAGCAAGACGTTGTGATGGCTAGTTTAAACAATGGGAACCCCATCTCACCCCAATGACCTGACCGAACAGGAATCACCCTATTCCGACTGTGTACAGTCCGAGACGGTTGTTCATGTCCAAACCCGAAATCACTATCCTACGGATGGAACTTGGATCTAGCACTGATGCATCACTATGAACGAGTAGACGATCAGTAGTAGTTCCGATTCCACCGGTTTTGAGTGCATTGAGTGTAAAAGAGTTGGAAGAAAGTTGAAAAACCATATTTCAATCCCTTTCATCGTGAATATGCTTAGATCTACGAGAGATCTTTGTTCGTTTATGTGGAAATCAGTTAGATTCGAGTTATTCTTGGTGGATTGAGGCCAAAACATGAAGTTCTTCAAGAACACATGATGACGTCATCCTAGAATAGCTTGAATCTTGATGATTTCTCGGTTAAAAGTTAAGATTTAAAAGATAGAAAGGTGTAGGAGTGTGTGTAGATTAAGGAAGTACAACATTTAGGACGAGATCTTACCGAAATCGAGAGAAATCGAAGAAAAGGTGGGGAACACGAGCTGGTCGGACGTCAGTTGCCAAAAGTAGAAAGTTTGAGAGTGACAAGGGGTATTTATAGGGTTTCCCAAAGTGAAAAGGGAGAAAAAAGGTAGGTCGCTTGGGTGGCATCTCGTCCGGGTAGCAGCCCGGCCGAGTGGCTCCTCAGTCGGATGGCACCTCGCTTGGGTGGCAGTCCGGCCGGGTGGCTGTTCGGTCGGCTGGCACCTGGTTCGAGTGCTCTGCGCGACGAGTTTTGCCGTTTCAGTTTCGATTGCGAGTGTTGCGATGCGATAGAGTTTCCTAGTCAAATTACTTTTAATCCCAACTACTCATATCTTGCATTGTCTCTTCTCTACCAATTATCATACTATTTCGTTTGCGATTGAGTTTCGATTGCGTTTCGATTGATTACCACACATAGCATAAATAAACATGCACAAGTAACACATAGGGCACACACACACGTATATCACTTAATAAAAATGCGTAATTCGAGTTGCGAGTTCGATTGCGATTCGATGTTGATTAAATTAGATTGATTAGTATTTAGTTGACTTTATCGCATTGTTACTTCCTATAATTTCACAGTCGTAAGTCGATTAAATAACGAATAACACATGTCGATTTCTGTGTTTATTGACACTTACTCAAGATAATACAACTAAAATAAACACATAAAACGAATTCACTATCAGTCAAGTCGCTCGATCGGTCGTTGACTTTGACCTTGAATTTGACTTTGACTTTCCTAAGAACACGGGGTGTTACAGCCTCCCCTTGTTAAGGGAATTTCGTCCCAAAATTAGGCTGAAGTCGTAATGAACAACTGCATGTACTTCGCCTTCATGTCACTTTTGAGTTCCCAAGTGAAATCTGCGCCTCGTTTGCCTTCCCAGCGAACCTTCACAATGGGAATGCGTGAGCGCCTGAGCTGCTTGGTTTGTCGGTCCATGATTTCGATAGGCTTTTCCACGAAGTGTAATGTTTCGTTCACTTGCAGGTCCTCCAGAGGTACGTGTAAATCATCATCAGCCAGACACTTTCGAAGGTTCGAAACGTGGAAAGTCGGGTGGACGTTGCTAAGTTCCTCCGGTAGTTCGAGTCTGTAAGCCACTGTGACACCTGGGTCACTGCGACCATCAAACAAATACCAAACCAATGAAATATTGTATTTCATACTTGGGATTTGTATAAATATGTGTATCATTTGCACATATCAAATTTTTGTTCAATTCCAAACTCTAAATCGCTTTCTGGAAGGTTATACGCGCACCGATGCGTAAATATAACCAGTTTAATGCAACAAACACTCCAGAATAGTGACATTGGCTTAACATACCTTAAATAACCTTTACATATCTTATAAATAAGTTTTGAAGGCTTTGGTATGGCAAAATCGAGTTAAATCGCTTACAGGGACTAAATTTGACAAACTGCGAAAGTATGCCAATTTGAACTGTAACAGACATTTCGGAACATGACCATAAGTTAAACATACCATAAATATCCTTTATATAGCTTAGAAATAGGCTTTGAGGGGTTCGGTGTGCTAAAATAAACTTTTGGGTCATTCAGGGACTAAAAGTGTCAAAAAGTGCACAAGTTTGCACTTTTGCGCATAACTCACGTTCTGAATACATCCGGACATCCAAAAATTTATGTAAGAACTAAAACATTTTATTTTAGTGTCTGGCATAAGAAAAATCCATTCGTCGCGTCATTTGGATCGTTTTTCGCGCTTATGCGCATTCCGTCGTAATTAACCGAACATCGAGATCGTACGACCAAACGAACCGACATCCGAGATATTTTTGAGCATGTTTTGAGTTCCCTATGCTTTAACTTCATTTTAGAGCCTTGAAATGAGGTTAACGAGGTTCAAACGCATCGAAAATAGCTTAAACGGGCTGCAGGGACCATTTCTGCCATTTTTGAAACTTTGCTGAAACTGGTAGTCAGTGGTGTAGCGCGAGCACTAAGGCCTTTACCAGTGGCACTTCGCGACTGCCTTGTCTAGACAGAAACTTTGCAGAAACATCGAATCGGGTCCATTCCACTTTCGCACATGGTTTTGGGCAATACCATGGGCTCAAATGGTTTTCTAAAACTAGGGTTTTGAGGTGGAGGGTTTAGATTGAATCACGGTTAACGAGGAACGATCTTAACGGCTCTACGAATCCTATAAATACCACACCCCCATTTGCTTCAAAACCCACTAGAATCTTGATTTGAGAAGCTCTAAGTTGAAACCATTGTTTCATACCTGAGCTTCTTGGATCGAGGTTAGCATTCGGGGACCCTTCGTAAGTATTCTTTCGTTCTTTTATTGCTTTTCGAGTCTGAAAGTCAAACTTTGTTTGACTTTCTGCGTTGACCAGTTTATGGTCAATGCGAAGTTCGTATGAACTTCGCAACGTGATTGTAATCACGATGGTTATAGTCCCTTGGGACTATGCCTACTGATTACCACGTTGTCTAGGGTCGTAAGGTAAGCGATTTAAACAATCGCTTATACTTTCGAACCCGACCCATTTGGTCGATCATTAGGATCCGACCAAATACATTAGGTGACCATAGTATATAGGGAATAACCTTCCGAGGTTATACCTTATGGTCACGACGTTTAAGTAGTTGTATGATAGGTAGTTTATATGCCTTAGGTAAATTACCAAAATACCCTTTTTATGTGTAATTGGTAATTAAGCATATGTAACCTAAACTTTCATCACTTAACTGATTATGTAACATGTTTAGGCATATAACACTTGTCATAGGGCTAGTTAGACGTCTCGAGTGCGCTTTTGCGCGCACGACGCGTTAAAGTAGCATAAGCTACCTTAATGGGTCGCGATGGGTCGAAAGCACTTAGGTTAGGTTTCATTTAGTATGTAGGCTTTGTTAAACCATATGACACGAGTCTCTATACTCGTTTGGTTTACGAACCCTCATTCTATCTAAATCCTCCGATTTAGGTCCGGTTTATTAACATAGTTACCTATATTAGGTGCCGTTTGATATCCGCGATCTCTAGTATTGTTTGGTTGTTACTCAAGGACTACTAAGCAATCTCAAGTGAGTACATAGACCCCTCTTTTACTGTTTTCCAAACTGTTTTGGGGTGAAACACATGTGCCTACTTGTTACTTTCATGCTTTCCTGTTTTCACATCATATACTTCCTATGTTCATTAGTACATTATAGTACATGATTTCATTACATTTTATGCTATGTATGTCCATTGTGTGCATACTTAGTACATGGTTCTACATTTCATTTCTGCTATGTATGTTAACTGATAGCATGCTAGCACATTGATTTACATGACTTTTCTGCTTTGTATGTTAACTTAGCATACTTAGTACATTTCTTATTCATCATATGCTTACATTTTGGTATGACATTTGGTTTGTTTAAACTATACTATACATTCATTAACACCGATCATGCCGCTCGGTAGTAGGTGGTGGTACCATAGGACTTGACAAATCCCATTCCTGTAATCTCGGGTTTGTTTGGATGGAAGGAATGACCGAATCCGAATACAATTCTTTTGATAACCTTTACTAAAAGGGTTATCCGACTATCGCAAGGCTTGGATGTATGAATTTTCACAATACCGCATAAATGTCTATATCAGTATAGCATGCATTTACTTAACTTTGATTTAAACCAAGTTTTACTTCAATACTTTGTTTTGTGCATTTCACCTATGGTTTAGTTGATGCATTTCACTAGCCATACATATCATTTTGGTTACACATTACATGATTTACATTTGACAGGTAAACATTTTCGACATTGGTTATACATTACATGATTTACATTTGACACATAAACATTTTCAACATTGGTTATACGTTGCATGATTTACATCTTGACATAAACATTTTGGCATATTATTCAATACATTTGACAATTGGTTTAAACATAGACATCTTACATTGTTGGGTTGGTTTGAGTAAGTGATTTAAGTAACGAGGCGTGTGTAATATGATACAAGCATGGTGGATACGCCGCTGGTACTTCCTATATATAAGTGTTTGTATGGTATTACATATCGTAGCGTTATTTGAATCATTTCAATTTTGACATATAACATTTTATACAAATAACATACTTTTCACAATACATTGTTTTACAAACAACTTATCTTATACAAACTCATCTTACATGGTTATTCATTTAACCTTACATTTATTTATACATATCATCTGATCTTATCGTTTTTCAAATGATTTACAAGACAAAGCAAATTACAGGGTTCATGACTAAACATTTTCTTAAACAATAAGTCATGAATCCTATTTTCATAAACCTATGTATCTCACAGGCATTTTTATGCTGACGTACCTATTTTCACATGTGTTTCAGGATATGATGCATAGGATTTATCAAGATACACTTAGGCGGACTTGGGCCTTAGCGACAATAAAAGATGCAAGACTAGTTATTTATGTTATGTTTCTTTGATTGTCAAGACATTGTAACTACTTTAATCAATAAAACAATATTTCAATTTCCATGTGTTATGAAACAATGATTCTGTTACAACACTCCCCGACGTTTCCGCCATGTTTGGTTGTCCTACGTGGTCGGGGTGTGACAGAAAAGTTGGTATCAGAGCCCATGGTTATAGGGAATTAGGTTATTAGTAATACTTTGACCTAGTCTATAACCTTTCTAGGACCCTAACGCGAGTTTACTTGCGTTTAGTCATAAAACAATACTGTCACCTATCCTTAGGCGACGACCTCATCAAGAACATAAATTTCCAAACCGCTTTGAAAACTAATCATCTGTTCTAGGATGATTGATTACTAGGTTTTGAACCCTCTATTGTAAGGTTTTGAACTCTCTGTTATATGGTTTTGAACCCCTTTGAATTTTCAAAATCTCGTCAAAGTTTGGGTCTTATAATGTGAACATGTGTAAACTGGAAGGGTGAATGCCTGTATTCTGGGTTTTCTGTCTAGGCAAGCACTTCGTATATATCTCATCAGACGCGAGACCAGTTGTGTTTACCTGGGAATTCTTGGGATGAGTGTTCACTTATAGGCGAGCATGTCTTCAGTGATACATTAATAAGACCTGTTTTACTTTGATTAGTCACCGTCTCATTTGTTTGCCTTAGGTAACAAACAAATGATCGCAATTTCTATGCGTTGTCATTTTGTTTTATTTGTCCAATAATCTTTCACTTGTTTCTTCCTATATCTTTCATTTTCTTCTAGAATGTCTATTCCTCTCAGCACTGGTCAAATGTCCGAGCGAACAGCCAAATTTGCCCAGCATATAGGCGAAGTGATTCAGAAGACTGTGGATTTAGGCATTGCCATGGCTCGTCTCAACAATGAAGCCTCTCGTCTCGACAATGAAGCCACTCAAGAGCCACCAAAGGAAGCAGAAGTCAAGCCAACACCAAAATCAAGGAAGCGTAAGGCTTCAAGGAAACCCGCAACAGTTACACCTAATCGAGCGGGACCTAGCCATGTGGCAAGGCCACCAGCTAGGAAGCCATACATAGGAACTGCCCCTTTGCGCAAACGATGCAACCGTCATCATTCAAACCTCATACCCTGCTCCAAATGTACCTACTGTGGACGGAGGGGACATTTGGTCAACACATGCCGCTTTGCTATCCAAAACAAAGCTGCTATAAACCTTGCTGCTACCCAACTCCAAGTCAACCCTACTCAAGCTCGCTTTCCGCCTGGAACGTGCTACAACTGTGGCGAGACAAGCCATTTCAGGAACAACTGCCCGAAGATTGTCAGTGCAAATCCAACCCTTGGATGAGCATTCGGCTGAACAAAGGATGTTGTTGTCTTATGCCTTTGTTTCTTTTGTTCTCGTGTATTGTGAAACAATATGTCTTGTTCATAAATAAAAGTTGTTGTTCGCAATTCTGATACACAAGTATAATTACATGTGTGTATGACTTTTCCTATGATACCTACATCAAGAAACTATGTACCTTGCAAACTACTTTTGTGATTTCTCTCTTTCAAATGATCGCTCATGATTCCCTCGAAAATTTTAAGTACTCGTTTCACTCTAAGAAACAAAGTACAGAAAATAAAGTGACATTATGAGTAATCATGCTCCTGCACATCTGTGCCTTTGAATCCTTGGTTAGATAACTAAGGGTATTTTCAAATCTCATACCCATTACGTTTTGATTTTTCAATATACACAGTACAAGTACTTCAAAAACAATCTTCATGATCTCAAGACATTTCAAATTTTTTTTTTAAATGCATTGTCTATGTTACTTCAAAAACATTGGCTATGTTTTCAAAAACAACCTTCATAATTTCAAAATGTTTCATATAGTCTGAAGACAATATCAACACAGTACATTTTCTTATCAAGTGAATGATTTCGAAAAGCATTATTCATGTTTTCCAAAAACCTTATACATAATTTCAAAATTCATCTCACATGATTTTAAAACATTTTATAAATATACTTACCTAGTACACCTACTTTATGATTTCAAAAAGTATTATATATAAGGTTTCAAAAAACATTGAACACATTTTTAGAACCCCATGCATAGCTTTCCAAAAATATTTTTTTCTTCATACATTGACTTGACCTTCAAATTCTGCTTCATATGTCGCCTTGACATATCTAGCATCTCAACTTCATAAGCATTTTTACTTCATGTTTTGACGTAAGCACATCCAGTGCAAGATTTCAAACATCTTCAACTTCTAAAAATCCATATGGGATCTTTTTATCTTCACAATTAGACCCTTGTGGATGATTATCATTCAAATCAGAGTCCTTAATTGGATTCCTTATGTACCTAAATTCGAACGTTTCGGTTCCTTATAATCGAAATCGAATTTTCTCTTCAAAAATCTTTCTATCTTTATAGTTAGATTCTTGATAGTGTTTAAAGTACCAAATGAAATCCAAGGAATGGATTCCTAGTGTGCTTTAAATACATGTGCCCTGTTAGCAGAACAAATTTCTAGTTAAACAATTTTGTGGTTATGTGACTATGTGTTTAGGCATCTTATGTTTTCTTTTATGCATTTTGTGTTTTTATACTCTGGGTATTCGTTATCCAAATCCTCGTAGAATCTTTCATATCTTTATATGAGGGATTCGTAGTAGGATATTCAAAAAGGTACTACCTTAAATCCTGAATGGGCTTCTATGTAATAGTTAAGACCCTTGGATTATACAGTACTATTCCATGATTCATAAGAGACCCTTTAGTGGTCTAGTCAAAAAGATTGATTCACAATTTGGTTAAAGAACGACATCTAGTGATGTAGCTGAACAGACTCCCTGATAGTCTATTTAGATCATAAATTGATTTAATTAAAAGGACTATATGGCGGTCTAGTCACACTCATCACAGGATTGTTCATTTGGTTTTACCCTACACAATATAAAATAGACTGTGTGAACTATGCAAGGAATTGTCAAATTATGGACGCGTACATAATTATGAGATTCAGTGCACGGTAACCACAGTAAGATTTATTATGTGTAAGAACCGATAGTGACAATAATAACGAAATGAGAACGATGTAATGGAGGTACGGTGGACGCACCAATGACGCTTTATATACTGGTATATAAGTATCCCTCTTACATTGCAATCATGATGTTATTAAAGTTACTAGAAGTTCAGAACCCTAACCAATGTTGTTTGATCTTTTCAACTTCATGTTTCAAGCTCTCACAAGTTTCCTCTAAATAAATTTCGGGACGAAATTTCCTAAAGTAGGGGAGACTGTGACACCTGGGTCACTGCGACCATCAAACAAATACCAAACCAACGAAATATTGTATTTCATACTTGGGATTTGTATAAATATGTGTATCATTTGCACATATCAAATTTTTGTTCAATTCCAAACTCTAAATCGCTTTCTGGAAGGTTATACGTGCACCGATGCGTAAATATAACCAGTTTAATACAACAAACACTCCGGAATAGTGACATTGGCTTAACATACCTTAAATAACCTTTACATAACTTAGAAATAAGTTTTGAAGGCTTTGGTATGACAAAATCGAGTTAAATCGCTTACAGGGACTAAATTTGACAAACTACGAAAGTATGCCAATTTGAACTGTAATAGACATTCCGGAACATGACCATAAGTTAAACATACCATAAATATCCTTTATATAGCTTAGAAATAGGCTTTGATGGGTTCGATGTGCTAAAATAAACTTTTGGGTCATTCAGGGACTAAAAGTGTCAAAAGTGCACAAGTTTGCACTTTTGCGCATAACTCACGTTCTGAATACATCCCGACATCCAAAAATTTATGTAAGCACTAAAACATTTTATTTTAGTGTTTGGCATAAGAAAAATCCATTCGTCGCGTCATTTGGATCGTTTTTCGCGCTTATGCGCATTCCGTCGTAATTAACCGAACATCGCGATCGTACGACCAAACGAACCGACATCCGAGATATTTTTGAGCATTTTTTGAGTTCCCTATGCTTTAACTTCATTTTAGAGCCTTGAAATGAGGTTAACGAGGTTCAAACGCATCGAAAATAGCTTAAACGGGGTGCAGGGACCATTTCTGCCATTTTTGAAACTTTGCTGAAACTGGTAGGCAGTGGCGTAGCGCGAGCACTAAGGCCTTTACCAGTTGTGCTTCGCGACTGCCTTTACCAGCATGGTTTTCGCGAAGAAAGTCCATGCCTACTATGATGTCAAAACTTCCGAGTTACATCGGAATAAGGTCGATTGGAAAGATGTGATTGTTGAGCTAAAGAGTACAATCACGAATAACAGAATTAATGGCGACAGTTCTTCCAGTAGCGACTTCAACATCGAACGTCGTGGGGAGATGGGTGCGCTTATGATTAAGAAGCTTTTCGAACTCAAACGATACAAAACAGTTATCGGCACCAGTATCAAACAGACATAAAGCATAAATACCATTCACGAGGAACGTACCATTGACCACGTTGTTGTCAGCTTGGGCCTGGCGCACGTTGATGTTGAAAGTTCGAGCACGTGCTGCTTGTTGTTGCTGTTGCTGCTGTTGAGGCTGCTGCTGCTGGGGCTCATGTTTCACAACCCTGTTCGGGCACATGTTGGCGAAATGGTTAGGATCGCCACACGCGAAGCAGACTCTGGCGTTGACCGCGGGTGCCTGAGGAGCTTGTTGACCCTAAGGGGCAGGAAGTAGAGCTTGATGAGCAGTAGCTGGAACTGGAGCTTGGGTTTGACGACCACGGCAGTGGGTGGTGAAGTAACCATACATATTGCAGTTTGCACAGAAACGGCAAGCGATGGTAGTCGGGTGGTGGTAGGTACAGGTAGGGCAAAGCGGGTGTGGCCCAGTATATGCACGCTTAACAAGCGGTGCATTTGCCACAGGCGCCGCTACTTGACGCTGTTGAGCTGGTACAGCTTGAATTGGTGCAGCAGTGATCGCACAGTTCTTGTTGCTGGAGCTGTTCTTTCTTTTATTCTTTCTCTTGTTGCTCGATGCGTTGGTGGTTTCAGCAGTTGGCGTGGCAGTGGTAGCTTGATGCAGGCTCTTCGAAGCTTTATCCCAGACACCAGCCTTGACCCGCTTGTCGTTGATTTCAGTGGCCAGTAGGTAGGTTTCTTCGATCGTTGTAGTCTTGGCCGCTTGTACGAAATCTGCAACACAGTCAGGCAGGGCTCGGATAAACTTCTTGATAGCGATCTCCGGAGTCTTGACTTGGTCGGGACAGATAATGCTGAGCTGCTTGAAGCGAGCAGTGAGAGCAGCGTTTTCACCATCCTTCTGCTTTATGTGCCAGAATTCATCTTCTAACTTTTGGCGCTCATAAGGAGGGCAAAATTCTTCCAGCATGACTTCCTTGAGCTCATCCCACGACATACCGTAGGCTGCATCGTTCCCGCGTTTGTTCCTCTCAGCCGTCCACCAGTCTAAGGCGCGGGACTGGAAGACGCAAGTTGCGTTGAGAGTGCGTAGATCATCGTGGCAACCGCTCTGTCGCAGTGTGACCTCGATGGAATCAAACCATTGAAACAATGCCGTAGGGCCTTCTTCAGACGATTGTTTGAAACTGAAGGCAGCTTTGGGTGTAGCTTTAGGAGCTTCGGTTCTAGATTCTTCAGACGATTTGCTCACATTCTCGTATACTTCACCCACAGCTTTTGCTACTTGCTTAGCGATGATAGCAGCAAGACGTTTGTCTCTTTGCTCTTGGCGAGAGAGTCGTGGGTGACGTAGTCCAGTTGACATTGTCTGCATCAGACATCATCATAGGTCCCAGACATGTTATAATCGAATCTCACCTCACACATCTGATACTACTAAAGCTCAGGAACACGTACAATCACGTAGGCACATAAACACATAGTCAAATAGTCACAGATTCACATAAACATAGAATCATATAATTACGTAAGCACGTAGAGCACAGTTGCACAGAAGCATGTAATCACCAGATGCGGTCAGAATACAGAAACCTATCATTCAAAGCTCGTACGCGTCCGAGTGTAGCGATCGTGAATAACTTGTCGAGAAGTATAGTATAAGCGTACAATATAGCATAAGGTCGTCCATAATTTTAGTGATTTGTCAGCGTTTTGAGATAGAAATGCTGTGCGAGTCGTGTGTATCGATCGAAGTGAGAGCAAAATCGAATAATTCTCCAAAATTATACATATAAAAAGGTAAACACACATATAAACACATAAAATCGACGATAGATCAGAGTCAGCAGTTGCGGGCTCAGAATCGAAACATGTAAAAATCGGGAAATAGACTGTCTGTGGCTATTAGACATTGACTAACCAAGGTGGTTCGACTATTCACAAGGACTTGTTGTTCATATTTTGACCTTCAGGACTGTGCTTTTGCCTCGATTCTCGGGCGTTTGGCACACATCCTGTTAGTCATACCATGACTTCAGGTCGTTGGAGTCCGTCGAGACTTTGGTGAGAGTTTTGTAAAACTAATTAAAACACAGACCTGGTCATCAAGATTCGGGTTTCACCCCTGTCTGAATGATTTTTGTCCCTGTTTGATAAAATAAAGAGGGAATTTGGGTCGAAGTACGGATTTCACTGCTGATCTCGGCCCAATTACTCGTTCGATGTGATTTGAATGTGATTTGGGCCGAGATTAGGTGTGAAAACCGTAAACTCTCGAACAAGTAATTGGGCCCAATTACTTCGACCCAAATTCCCTAATCTCGGTTTTCACACGTTCGAGATTTCACTCCTGATGCCAAACTATAGTACTATCGTTGCTAAGCCACGTATAACATGCAGTAACGGTTAGCGTTTAAATAGTATAGAGTAGTGTGTTCGATGTGATTTGAATATTCGTAACGTATGTAACACCTAAAAGTGTATAAAGCAAAAAGGTTTCGAGTATACTCACAACGTTGATGGATTGAAGGGAGCGCGTAGAGCGAGGTTAGCCTGAACAGTTAACGATAGCATAAAAGATAAGCGGCGTGTAAATCGAGAAGGTCACCAAGTGCAGAATGGTAATCCGGTCGGATGGTGATCCGTTCGGGTGGTTGTCTATACGGGCGGTCATCCGGTCGGATGACTGTTCGAGTGGATTGTTTCTTCCTTTGGGGAGGATGTGTTTGTGTATGATGGTTTGACCTTTGAAGTTTTCGTTGTAGTATTTCGAAAACAGAGAAATGTCTCTACCCTCCAGGTCGGTCGGTCGAACGGTCATTCGATCGGGTGGCGACTCGAAATGGCGAGGCTTCTCAAGGAGAACAAGTTCATAGCAGGGTGGTCACTCGGTCGGATGTCCATCCGGTCGGGTGGCAACCCTGTTATTGATCATGTTGAAAATTGTTTAAGTTTTAAATGAATCAAGATGCAACCCGATCAGACAGTAGGTCGAGCGGATGACAACCCGGTCGGACAGCAACTCGTCCCAATGACCTGATCGCGTTGTTTCTTGATTTTGCTTGAAGTGTTGTAACTTGAGCAAGACGTTGTGATGGCTGGTTTAAACAATGGGAACCCCATCTCGTCCCAATGACCTGACCAAACAGGAATCACCCTATTCCGACGGTGTACAGTCCGAGACGGTTGTTCATGTCCAAACCCGAAATCACTATCCTACAGATGGAACTTGGATCTAGCACTGATGCATCACTATGAACGAGTAGACGATCAGTAGTAGTTCCGATTCCACCGGTTTTGAGTGCATTGAGTGTAAAAGAGTTGGAAGAAAGTTGGAAAACCATCTTTCAATCCCTTTCATCGTGAATATGCTTAGATCTACGAGAGATCTTTGTTCGTTTATGTGGAAATCGGTTAGATTTGAGTTATTTTTGGTGGATTGAGGCCAAAACATGAAGTTCTTCAAGAACACATGATGACGTCATCCTAGAATAACTTGAATCTTGATGATTTCTCGGTTAAAAGTTAAGATTTAAAAGATAGAAAGGTGTAGGAGTGTGTGTAGATTAAGGAAGTACAAGATTTAGGACGAGATCTTACCGAAATCGAGAGAAATCGAAGAAAAGGTAGGGAACACGAGCTGGTCAGACGTCAGTTGCCAAAAGTAGAAAGTTTGATAGTGACAAGGGGTATTTATAGGGTTTCCCAATGTGGAAATGGAGAAATAAGGTAGGTCGCTCAGGTGGCTTCTCGTCCGGGTAGCAGCCCGGCCGAGTGGCTTCTCGGTCGGATGGCACCTCGCTCGGGTGGCAGTCCGGTCGGGTGGCTGTTCGGTCGGCTGGCACCTGGTTCAAGTGCTTTGCGCGACGAGTTTTGCCATTTCGGTTTCGATTGCGAGTGTTGCGATGCGATAGAGTTTCCTATTCAAATTACTTCTAATCCCAACTACTCATATCTTGCACTGTCTCTTCTCTTCCAATTATCATACTATTTCGTTTGCGATTGAGTTTCGATTATGTTTCGATTAATTACCACACATAGTATAAATAAACATGCACAAGTAACACATAGGGCACACACACGTATATCACTTAATCAAAATACGTAATTCGAGTTGCGAGTTCGATTGCGATTCGATGTTGATTAAATTAGATTGATTAGTATTTAGTTGACTTTATCGCATTGTTACTTCCTATAATTTCACAGTCGTAAGTCGATTAAATAACGAATAACACATGTCGATTTCTGCGTTTATTCACACTTACTCCACATAATACAACTCAAATAAACACATAAAACGAATTCACTATTAGTCAAGTCGCTCGATCGGTCGTTGACTTTGACCTTGACTTTGACTTTCCTGAGAACACGGGGTGTTACACACACCCCTCCAATTCTTTCAATCGGATTCAGCCCAAACCACCTATCCCTAATCCTTTACTTGCGGCCCATTATACACCAAACCACCCCTAACTTTTTTCCTTATACTAGGGGTTTTTCCGCGTGCGTTGCGCCGCGCTTCATGGTTTTTGTCAACGATTTAAGCGTTGTGTTTCCCTTTGGCATTTGTCAGTGGAACTTCTCCAACCACGGTATCTCATAACCATGGCTAGACGAAGAACATAAACAAACACATCAAATGCTAAGAAAGTACTCAATTGGTTTCCCAATATTTTACTCTTATATTTTCATAGCAAAACTGAACCAACATATCGTCAGGCGTCCAACAAAAGTTATCCAGGAGCGCAATAGTTAATCTGACTAAATTATCATATTGAACCAATAATTAGCCGCATCCCATTCCAATCGCCGACATTACTTATACTACGAATGACGCTAATATTGAATTTAATCATATGTTAATCATGATTATAAATAACTAAAAAACTGAAAATAAAGAAGGAATACCTATATGTGCTTACTTATCTAGCAACAAAATCAGAAGTTGCTTGCTAAACAACGTATTTTCTAGGTTCTGAATCAATACCTGTAAAGAAAAGTGCTTTCTTATCAAGCTGTAAACAAAAAAATAGTTACTAAATATGTTTCACAATATATACAGGAAGTATTTCGATATGGAGAACCTGTTGCGCCTGTTTTTTTATCATCTGCGCACCATGAATCGTACGTTAGTTCAGCTATTCAATCTCGCCTTTCCATTACCACAATTCCCAAAAACAGTTGTTCAAAAAAAGCATACCATTCACTGCTCAATTTAATCAACCCACAAACTGTGCAAATCCTTAGCTCTCTTTCAAATGGAGAATCAAGAAAGCTCAAAATCCTGCAATAATGAACAAAACCTTCTAAATTTAACACCAAATAATCGAATCCTAACATCTAACAAATATTTTAGATAAAAGTTGGTTATTTACCGAAATTTGTATATTCAAATCATAGTGGATCCCAAATCAAAAAACTTCTTATAAATATACATTAAACTGATTATCACCAAAAAATGACCACCTAAAATTCCCTAAACCTGCATAAAAGAATCAGTACCTTTAGAGCTATATCCGGTGTATCTAAAAAAGAACTATTTAGATGTTCTTACATATGCTGCATAGAACCCCACTGAAAAAACCCGAGTAAAACCCTCTGTATCCCGCATTTGAACAAAAGTATTTCTACGTTTAAATGAGAGAATGAGTTAGATCTAACCTCACCATCGTTTGTGAAGTCTCTCTCTAGGCCTCTCTATGCGTTTCCGTGTATATGTAAAGATTTTTTTAACAAATGGTTCACTTTAAAATTTTTGATAACCAATAATTTTTGGTTCAGTTTCAGTCACAAATATCCACCAAACTGAACTAACGAAACCATACAAGATAATGTATTTTCGATCCGGCATCAGGTAGATGTTGAAAATGTTTTATTTTAGCCAAGTTCAAAAATTACATCTCAAATGTGTATCAAGTATTAAAACTAGCTAGAATCCTTTTTTTTTTTGTCAAAACTCGAAATTGTATCAGCCGAGGTGTCTGGCCGTAATCATTAACCCAAACCCCAAAACAAAGCCTAGTGCTCGAACAATTATCAAGACTATAAGGTTAATTATCAAGACCATTTCAATCAAGCATCTGAGTGTTCATCAGATGGGGAAAGCATAAAGGAAATAATGTTCACCAGGCCGACTCGTTTTCATAACTAACAGAAAAGAATAATATGCAAAAATCCTATTTTTTTCTTAATATATTTGCGGTTATCCTTGAGAGTAATTTAATTATTTTAGTTATTAGAAATGTAACCTTTACATTTCCAAATTGATGAATTTAGATTACCCTTAATTCCATTAGTAAAGATCATAAGAAAGGTTTTCTCACATTCACTTCTTTCTCTGTGTTATTTCTTGCGAGATCTGGTTCATCTAGAATAGAACCATATATCACTCGTATGAATACGACTCCACTTGCCTGTCTAGTCAACCCGACCCGTAGATAGGTAAGTCCAACCCTGCATCATCGTAAACGGACATTGCACAGCTCAGCCACCGCCACCGCAGCAGCCATCGCCGCAGCTTCAGCATCCTTCGCCACAACCCAGCCCATCGGCCCACTCCCCACGACCAAACCCTAGCCGGATTGATCGGGTACTGCTGAGCATGTTTGATCATGGTCATACCTCGAAGGGAAGTAATCAACCTGAAAGAAAATATCAATTCTCATACATATAAGAACCAAAAATCTTAATTAAATTAAAACAAATATATAAAAAAGGTGTGCCTCCTCATCTCTGTGCATGAAGTTCATATGCTGATCATATACGTCCAAACAAAGTACAACAATTAGGCAGATAAATAAACAACGGTAACACCGCAGATCAAAATAATCATAATAAATAAAATGAGGAAAACTGTTGGATCGTCGTGTGACCCTAAGCAGTCGTTCTGAGCAGTTCATCATCAAATACAAAGGCGGAATCAATGTAAAAGATGTCAACACAGCTTGTTCCTTTCTAATCTTTATCTATTACTGATTTCCTGAGCTTTTACAGATCTGGTTACAATTCGGCAGCACCTCGGCTCTCAAACAATACTCTCTAAGTCCGCTCCAAATGAACATAGCACACACATATATATAATGTTCTGATTTCGCTTGAACTTGTCACATGTCATTTCAAGCGGAATCACATGTGTTGATTTCGCTTGAACTGAACTATGACACTTTCAAGCGGAATCACCCACTATTACATATAAAACCCTAATTTCTAACCCTGTTGTGCACTCGTTTATCCTATCTAGACATAAGACTCGATTAAGACGAAGTTAACAGACAGTAGATGCACCAACAGACTCCCCCTTGGATGTTGACGAAGTCTTCGGCGTCGAGTCTTTAGTCTGTGTCTCTTTCCAATTTGACTAACAATGCAAGACTTGATACCAGACGAAGTTGACAGACAAACAGCACTAACAGACTCCCCCTTGGATGTCGACGAAGTTTGTAGTGTCGAGTCTTCATAGTCTTCAGTCTTCATCAGTCTTTGCGTTAACACTGTAAACGCTCCATTAAACTTCTATCAATCTCATTCTTCAAACTTCAATTTGATTGTTGATCCAAAATGTAAAATCCCCCTTTCGATAAACTGGAATTTATTTTCTGGTTCAAACTTTACACAATCTGTGCCATGAAGTTCTAGATTGTCACCTGCACATCCTCTACCACAACATAAGTTTCACAAATTTATAACAGTTAGATTTAAGAAACTTACTGGTAGAAATCATTCAAACATCTATCCGTTATAGTTACATCAAGTTCAAGTAAATGACCTTGATTAACTAATCATACAATCTTTCAAAACATTTGTATATAACATTCAAAGTTTTTCAACAGACTTTCCCAACCCAATATAGTTCATCATGTTTAGCACTCGGAATTTTGAAAATCCACTTTCCAACATCAGTTGTCGAAAATCTTTTTTTTTTTGTATTTTTCAAAATTTAAAACTAAACACAATATTTTTGGATTTTTGATTTTATAGAATTGTAGTAAAGAAATATCTACAAACAATATTTTTGGTGAGTTTGTGTAAGAGGATCATATCAGTTTTTGAGACAAATCACTAGCACCATTAAGCTTTAACCATTTTAAGTTCTAAACGATTCACATAGATTGACAATATAGTTGTCCTCTTAAACTCAATCTAACAACTTTTGAAATGCTTACTGATACGTTAAGGTATATTAATTTTGCACTAAATTCTTATGGACCCCACAATCTCAGCATATCCCCTCATCATGCAATACACTAACTCAAGTAATGCCTTTAAACTTTCATCAACTGTGATTTGTGCGAAAATAAAGCAGAATGTTTAAACATTAACAATCAGGTCGATACTTCCGTATACGCAGAGAAAGTCCAATGTTTAAACAAAATAAGAAAATAAAACAAGTTGAAGTTGTTTAGGCTTTAACCACCAGGTCGATACTCACGTATACGCAGAGGTGATCCAAAGCTTAAACGAAACACCAAAGAAAATTGCTCAGAACGTTTAGGTAATAACATCCAGGTCGATACTCACGTATACGCAAAGGATGTCCAATGCTTAAACAAAATAAAGAAATAAAACAAGTTTAAATCTTTGCAAAATGAAATGCACAATCACAACGACTTTTTCAGCAAGTTGTGAAAGCTCACAAACTTAACCGGTTTTATGTCTTTCGACAATCAGCGATTACCGAGTAGGTACATAATCACGAAGGACAAAACTAAGTACTATGCTTTCAACCATGTTTCCCACTAGAACTAGGCTTTTTCATTATGTTTGTATCGTTATCGCAAATCTACTAGTCTAGCTGAGCCTATCGTCACATCCTTAGTGAGATCGTTTATCACATTTGACATTTCATTTCTTTAGCATGCTGTGATAGTCCACTGATTTACTATCATTTCCTCTTTTTCACAACAAAACTCATTTTTGCTTTTCAATGTTTTTGTCATTTTCAAATTTTCTAATTTTTTTAAAAATTTTCTCCCCCTAAAATCAAAATATGTCTTAATTTTGATTTTCTGGGAAAATTTGAAAACAAACTATACAGATAAAGTGACAAACTGATATCAAATCGCTTCAATTCGCCATTCACTTGACATAAACAATCAGAACTCCCCCTGACAACAAACTATTTTCCCATTATGATTTCAAAACACTTAGGTTTGTTTTAATCAAATGGTTTTTCCAGAAAATTAGTTTTGCTTGTCTTTTCACAAACTCGGGGTTCTTTCATCACATTGTTTTCTCATCATCATTTGAAGAGAATTTAACATTTTAGAATCTATCAACAATACCTCATGTCGGAAAGATAAATCAAGTACAACCTAATGTCCTTGATGAATCTTTTGTAATTCGAAATATCACAGTTACCAACCTGTGAATTTCTCAAGAAATATGCCGATTCCTACTCCACACTTACCAACCTGGGAGTTCCGGCAAGTCAGGGTTTTATTTGAAAAGATTCACCCAAGCCTGACCAGCCTTGGGTTTGACAGTTTTTACCTCAAAACTTGGCTCTTCTGACTTTGTCGAGTCAGTTTCATTGCCTGATTGTGGCTCCTCTGATTTTAACAAATCAGATTCATCGCCCAAACTTGGCTCTTTTGCTTACGAAGAAACAAATTCATTGCCAGAAGATAGTTCTTTTGTTTCCGTAGAAACAAACTCATTCCTAGAAGATGGCTCTTTTGTTTCTGTAGAAACAAACTCATTGCTAGAAGATGGCTCTTTTGTTTTATCAGAAACAAATTCATTGCCATTTTCTATTGGAACCCAATCCCTACAATGTTTAACCTTTCCAAATTTATCAACCTTTGACACACACAATTTTTCATTGTCATTTTTATACTTAAAAACTTTGATAAAGGCTTTGTCTGAAAAATTAACTTTCTTTGATTGTTCATCAGTTTGATTAGTTAATTTTTCTTTCTTTATCAACCCTTTTGTCCTCAAATTTGCATCTGATGAGTTCGTTTTGCTTGACTGATCCTTGTTAGTTGAGCAAATCGATTCATCAGAACTTTTTCTCGGATTATCAGTTGTACCCGAGGACAAAATCTTTTCGAGATACTCCCTCGCTTTCTTCCTTTTCTTTCTCAGTATGTCTTTTTGCCCTTTTGATAACTTCACCTTTTGTTTCTTCTGTTTCTTTTCTTTGGGCTTTTCTTCGACCTTGACCGATTCATTCTTTTGTCCATGAGATTCAGCCCTCGATCTTCTCTTTGATCTCATTGGGCAGTCTCTGGCAATATGACCTTTGATCCCACAGTCATAGCATCTTCTTGAATCAAATCTTTGAGTTTGGCAGTTAACAGCAATGTGTCCCTGATAACCACACGTGTAACACACTCTGTTATCATACCTTTCCTCACTTTCATACCAAACACCATTTTCATACCACACGCTTAGATCATAGCATTGATTTGCCTTGTGGTAATCACTTCCTTTCTTGTATCCTTGATTTGGCATTTGAGCACTGTGGTCAAACCTGCACCACTTATTACCAATTTTTTGTGATTTTTGATTTTGAAATTTTTGTGGTTTTTCATAATGATTGGATGATTGAACTGATGAGCTTTTATTTTTGTTTTGAACATTTTCTGAAATTTTAACTTTTTGTTCTACATTCTTCTTAACAGGTTTTTGCTTAGAGCATTCACCTATTTCAGTAGAATGTAAAGTAGTGTTTTTAAATTTTTCTTGTAATTCCAAAAATATTTTTCTTTTCTCATTTTTCTCATTTTCATCATCAGATTTATCATCACAATCTTCAATTATGACTTTGTCATAATTTGTGACATTGTCACTTATTGGAACAGAAATGATCGGTTTTGGACATACAAGATCTGGTATTGATACCGAAGTCTCAAAGCCGTTCAATTTATTTTCTAACTCTTCAATTTTCTTTTTCGACATTCAACTTCTTTTTCAAGTTGAATGATTTTCTCAAGATGAGAATTTATTTCTTTTTGTTTTTCAATATTATTTTAACCAAAAATCAATTTTTCATTTTCTAAAATATTTATTTGATTTTCAAAATCTTTATTTGATTTTCAAAATCTTTTTCAATTTTTAATTTTTCATTTTCAAAAACTGTTATTTTATTTTGAAAATCTTTTTCATTTTCTTTTAAATTTTTGATTTCCAATGTCAAACTCTCCACATCCTTCAAGAGTTTGACATTGTCTGCTTCAGATTTTTCACATTTTGAGCATACAACTTCACATTTTGAAGATTCATCCTTCTTGGATTCTTCATTCTTTGACATTCCCTCTGTCTCTTTCTTGTCTGTTCCTGCAAGAAAAATTTTAACCATATCAGCAGAATTCAAATCTTCATCTAAAAAACAACCTCTCTTGAAATCATATTTCATAACACTTCTTGTGCTAAGACCTTTTCTAATTCTTTTGACTATTTCAAGAAACACATCCAAACTTATATTCTCTAAGTTCCTATCTATTTCATTTATCAACTCTTTCTTTTTCTTCTCAATTTCACAATTGTGTGTTCTAAGTTCTCTGATGAAATCGTCTGGACTAAATTTTGAGAACCTAGAATCCTTTATCAGTTTACTCAAAAATTCATCCCATTCTGAAGGTAATGCATCTGCAAATTTAGATATCTTTTCAGTATCTGATATCTTTATCTCATACCTTCTCAAACCCTTAAGTAATTCATCATATCGCTTTTCCACATCATTAAACTTCTCATATTTCCTACACGAAAAATATTCAAATCTTTCAACCCAAACTTCCTTTTTCACATCATTATAACTACTATACCAATTGTTTAATCTTTCACGTTTATCGTTTTCCTTTTCGTCAAACATTTTGACCAAACTTTCAAGAACCTGAAACAATCAACAAACACTTAGAAAATTTTTAATTTTGAAAATTGCAGTTCCAAGCGGAATCAGTTGAAGCGAAATAGCTTCAAGCGAAATCAACTTTTAAGCAAGATTGCTTTTCAAGCGGAATAGCAATTCAAGCGAAATCAGGTTTTGAAGCGAAATCACTTATTTCGCTTGAACTTTCAAGCGGAATCTAATTTTAAGCGAAATCAGACTATAACTTTCAAGCGGAATAAGGTTTGAAGCGAAATCACTTATTTCGCTTGAAATCAACAGAAGTTTCAAGCGGAATTAACAAAAGAAGCTAATTTCGCTTGAAATGAAACGTGTAAGTTCAAGCGGAATTAGGATGATGTCATATTGGTCGAACTGATTTTCAAGCGGAATTAGCAAGTTTTATCAGTTTTAAGTCGAATTAAGGTCCAATTCTTTTAAGGATTAGATAAAACTATGTTTCGCTTATAATATGTGAAAATCAGGCCATTTTGTCTGTTTAGTCTTGTTCAAATCAGAAAAGAAGATGTAGAAGTGATGAAATCAAGCTGAATTGGTATGAACTCCTCGTCCTGTGCTCTGATACCACTTGTTGGATCGTCGTGTGACCCTAAACAGTCATTCTGAGCAGTTCGTCATCAAATACAAAGGCGGAATCAATGTAAAAGATGTCAACACAGCTTGTTCCTTTCTAATCTTTATCTATTACTGATTTCCTGAGCTTTTACAGATCTGGTTACAATTCGGCAGCACCTCAGCTCTCAAACAATACTCTCTAATTCCGCTCCAAATGAACACAGCACACACATATATATAATGTTATGATTTCGCTTGAAATTGTCACATGTCATTTCAAGCGGAATCACATGTGTTGATTTCGCTTGAACTGAACTATGACACTTTCAAGCGGAATCACCCACTATTACATATAAAACCCTAATTTCTAACCCTGTTGTGCACTCGTTTATCCTATCTAGACATAAGACTCGATTAAGACGAAGTTAACAGACAGTAGATGCACCAACAAAAACATACAAGCAAATGAATAAACTATACAAAAAAATCTAGAACCAGCATAGTGCAACCAATGCCACCATCATCATCTGTACATCAGTATAACATATAGTGATAATAACAACAATAATCAGTTAATAGGTTTTATACGGTTCATACATGGTGAAGTTTTTGAAGTTTAGCTATTATTCTGATGATTTGTAGTTTCAATAAACTGTTTATTCATCTCTGCCGACGGTGAACTGTTCTCTTCATCCTTGAATACAAAATAAAAATAATTCTCGTCTCAACCTTTTTAGGGGCCTAAAACGGATTAAAAATGGAGACCCTCTTCGCAAAAATAAGAAGTGCGTATATGAAGCTTTAAACACCTAGAGGGAGAAACACATATAATGAAGCCAATAAACATGGATATCGGATAGAACCAAATCTACTTTTACATGACTTGTTTGATAACAAAATGGTTTAGACATGGTCCTAGTCATAGTTATTAAAGGCGCTAAGTGCACTCAAGGCGCATGGGCCTCGCCTGGGGCCTAGGCGCAAAGCACAAAAAAAGCAAGGGCCTGAGAAAAATTAAGCGCATAATGAAAAAAAGTTAAAAATATATTATGTATTAGAAAAAGAATACTATTCTTCAAATAAAATAAACAAATTCTATTATATGAAACTATATATCAACTATTTAGAACCAAACGTTCTAAAAATATTAGTGTATTAGTGTAGAAAAGTTGTATTCGTTAGATTAACGTAGAAATCTAGCTAGAATCTTGTCGGAATTTAGAGAATTTGGTTGGAAACTATCTGGAATCTAGGAATCTCGCCAGAATGTGCGCCTGAACCATCACTTGGAGAATTAAAGCGCAATTTCCTCGACTTAAAGCGCAACTGCCTCGCCTCGCCTGAAAAATGGGCCTTGGCTAGAGGCGATGGCTTTTAATAACTATGGTCCTAGTATAGTCAAATGAAGCTCTACTACACACTTTAGATGCAAAGGATGAGATATAATCTTACCTTTTGTCAAGTGACTTCCCAAAGAAGATATCGTGTTCGATTAGGAAGAAATATATACAACACATACAACATAACTGACTCAGTGGGGTGTATTCTTTGTGAATCACCTAACAGCAAGTCCCCTGTCAACACATGAAGAAAAAAATAGTAATTATACATTAATAAAGGGTCAATAACAGCTATACTATTTACTATTTACTATTATCTTGATTCTTACAAAAAAAAGACCATAGTATTTCCCATTACAATTCTGGAAATAAGAATAATCCTCATATATTTCGTTTTAGGAGATATACATTGTTGTTTTAGTCTTTTAAAATCCTCCACATAGTTCCTATGCACATACCCATGTCTAGTAGACATGGAGATCATGCATCCACGATTTCGATTTCTTTAAAAAACTACTATAAAGTTGTGACCGTTACTATTGAACACATAACTTCAGATTCAAAAATCATAAAACTGTACTTATAGAACTCAATATACCATCCACCCCCTGATTTTAGGGTTTCAATTAATAAACTTTTAAAAAAATGTACATCTGGATGAAGAAATTAGGGATAGAAAAGCCTGTTCAAGTTCAGTCATGAGGACAACTTCCTTCGGATGCACCGTTGTATGTTCTCTGGTGACACAAAATCCATAGTTATTTTGGTGTATAACTACAAATAAGAATCACAAATTAGAACTTTGTAATATATATACCATACCTCTTCTTGGTTTCTCCATTTTTTGGGCGTTGTAGAAAGTACATCAGCGTTACTGAACCACTAGTTTTGATACCGGCGGTGTTGTCGGGGGCCGTTTTGACGGGTACGATGGTCGTCGTATCTTCGGCGCCTGAACCCTAGAACCCCCGGCCGTCAAGTTTGCTTTCAGCGACCATCAACAACATTACCGTCGGCCGGAGAACATAACCGGTTCCTCCATCACCGCCGTGCCTCTCTGTATCTGAGTCTGCCTCCGTGCCGCTCTCTCTCTGTCCGTCGCGTACTCTCTGGGAACCTCTCTGTATCTGAGTCTGCCTCCGTGCCGCTCTCTGTCCGTCGCGTACTCTCTGAGAAGCGGTGGATGTTTGTATATGTTAAAAGTCTTAAATACCCCCTTAGAATTTACTGTTCATTCCATTCCTTTATTAAGATATAAGGATAATTACCTAAAGATGTATGAGTTTTTATTTAACTCAAAATCTGTTCATAACCTCTAAATCTAATATCACGATTCCCAAAACTTGTTCCACCTCCTTTACACTATGGATCAACGAAGAACATGAGTCCAAGAAACTCTAAGTAATCTCGGTGTCATAGCGTGATCGAACACCCTTCTTGACTAGGTAACATGCCTTGTTTTTTTGTTGATAATTATTTTTAAGTTTCTAATTTCGATTGTTAGCATGTATATATCGGCTGCGCTTTCTTGGATTTGTTAATGATGTTGATACTCATGATGATACGTGTAGTTCGAATTGTTAAGATCATGTGTTATAATGGTTGGATTGTTTGTGGGTTCGGTTAGTCGTTAGGGTTTCGTTTCTTAGAATAATTTTGATGTAAATCTAGATGGGTTTAATGAACTAATTGTTATATGATTTATTTTAAGATGATAATCTGCTGTGATTAAAGATTTTAGGTCATTGGGTGCGTTAGTTATTCGGTTGGGGAGATCGGGTAACGAAAACAGAATCTGTCCGAGACTCTGCAGCCAACTTCTGTTGGCTGTAAACGGATCGTTATAGATCGAAAAATTGATTTTCTGAAGTCTAAATTATATGATTTTGAAAAACGAATCAAATGGCACTAGAATCATATTTTTTGAGGTCGTTTGCTATTTTAAAGGTCCGTTTTGTACAGCAGCAAAAGCTGCGTTTTTTCTGCAGAAAATGTGTGTTATGTTTTTCATCATATCTTGAAATCTGTATAGAGTCAGGTCACGAAATTTGTACTGTAGATGGACGCTGATGTCTTTGTAATTCTCCAACTGGAATTTAGTCAATCGGACTTACGATGAATTTTAAATGATTTTTTCCGTGGACTGCAGTCAGAAAGTGACGAATCTGATTGCAGCCCGGTAAATGATTTTTATAAAATAAATGGTAATGAATTGGATCCCGATATTTTTATAACTTACTATTTGGATTGTTTAGAACATTCTGTAAAAGTTTGGGAATTTTTGGAATAAGTTAACTACTTTATTAAAATACCCGAAAACAGTCCAGTTTTGGATGTTTAAGCTGAAACAATATAACTAGTGATTTGCATGTCTAAATGTCGGCTATGTTATCCGATAGTGATCTAACGTGTTATATGTCAATGAAAGTGTTATGTTCAATATCGTATACTTGCTCTTGAGTAGCTATAGGCGAAATGTTTATATGGGCGTGAACTGTTAAGTGAGTGCATGTTATGTAGTAGATACGTGTAGGAACTTTGTGCTCTATTTGAAACCACTAAATGACTAACTGGTAATCATATTAGGACGTGATTGACCGATCTTGACTGTTAGCTATTTTTAAGAGTCAAACCGAGTAACCAAAGGTGAGTTCACACTTTCCACAAGGCATGGGATTCCCGGTGGTTTGGGAATGGGTTAAAGTATACTAAGGAAACCTGCGTATTCTCCTTGTGTAGAATGCGTGCTCCCACCCTCTTTGTTGAAGGGTGACAACATTGAAACCTGCGTGTTCTTCTTAACACGTACTCCCACCCTCTTAACTGAAGGGCGACAACATTGACACTAGACAAAAACTCTATCATTAAGTCCCTCATTTTATATCGACTTAATCGCTGGGCCAATGGCGAACGGGTCATTAGTTAAATAACGCTATTAGGTTTGACAAGCCTTACACCGTGCCACAGAGGACGGGCGTGGACTAATGGACTTGGGCACTAGTCAATGATGATAAACATTGACGCAGGGCACATAAACATAACTACAGTCAGTAGTCGATATGGTAACGGGTCTAGTGTGATACATGGGGAAGCCCCCACTAAGTATGGTTTGGGAAATAAGGAACTGGTTAACTCGTGGTTTTCGAAACATAACTATGGTTTTTGGAACATTTCGCAACCCCCGATCCCTTATTCCCGGGAACGGGCGGACGCGATCTCAGTTGTGGTGCTATCAGGTTATTTAATCTCGCAGCGGAATTTTCATCAGGACCGTAGTTAGGAAATGTTTATCAGAGTAAAACCACCATATTTTATATTAATAATCACATGGATAAAATCCAAGTTTCTTATTACAATACATTTATAGGGATAAACCCTATCTTATTTAATTCAAAACATCGTTTATTAGGTAACTTTTATAGCCACATTATCCCCAAGCCTTTAGTGCTTTCCAGCTGGCTTTCTACTAGTTGGCTGTCACATTGGGTTACCTGAAACACGTTTTAAAAACATTTGTCAGTCGGAAATACTGGTGAGTGAATCCCAGTTTAATCAAGAAACATTTTATTGATTAAAACAGTATCGAGGACGATTACAATGTTTATGTCTACACAATTACTCCATTTGGTACTATCAATCCACTGACTTGTGGGTCATATTACACATTGGCTAACTCATTGTCCCAATGGTAACGTACTGTCATCCTCGACTTACTACTCACAGTGTAGTAAATTTTGTATACAAAACCCCAACATACTGGCAGTAATTGAAGACTACAAAGACTCAATCACCGCTTAATCATATTATAAAATAATTAAGGTTTTGTAAAAACTGTTAACAAAAAGGAGATTACTCACTTTGCTATCTTAGGCTTCTTGTAAGGGTTTCCTGGGTATAATCTATAATTTATACAAATGTACATTGGTTAGTATCATAACCCTTTGAAATTATTAATGATACCCTCCCCGAGACGGCATTCCAACAACTACGTCAGGCAGAACCACGACAGTTGTTACGGAACCCTAAATCAATCGGGCAGAGTAACTATTATGAAACTGGGGTTATAATACTTACAACGGAGCAGAACCTCGCTAATTAGGGGTATAATACCCAAATATTATGCCTAATACTTTCAGAATTCGAGATTGAGAAGTGTGAATGAGCGACGGAAAATGAAAACTGATGCCTGCTATTTATAGTTGTGAAATACGACTTTTAGGCGGCCCGCGTAAGGTAAGGCTAAGCCTTACGCGGCCCGCGTCAACACGCGGTCAACCTATAGCTTAGCCTGATCACCAAGTAGACTCGACACGATGTCGACACGTGTCGGCTCAGGGATGCGCCACCATTTGGAATACGCGCGGCCCGCGTGAACTAATGAAGAGTATTACGCGGCCCGTATGAACTAAAGGAATAAACGGTATCAGTCTTAAACACTGATACGGCCCGCGTAAGCTTGAGGTGAGGTCCTACGCGACCCGCCTCAGCTTACTATTTCTTGTTTTTGATTTATTTTATAAACTATAACATAATTTGGGCTCGGTTTTCACATAAGGGGTGTAATATGAGACATATTGGAATATTTTAAGATATAATAGGGTATACAAAATATAATGAGGGTGTTGGTTCTACCGAGGGTTGTTACATTCTCCCCACCTTGTTTTAGAGCTCGTCCTCGAGATCTATTGAAATAAATGCGGATATTTCTTTTGCATTTCTGACTCGAGCTCCCATGTATACTCAGGTCCTCTTTTGGAGTCCCACTTCACTTTGACTAGAATTAGTCTTTTGTGTTTTAGATTCTTGACTTTTCTGTCTTCAATTTGTAGAGGTTTTTCTACAAACTTGAGTTGTTCATTTACCTCTATATCCTTAAGAGGTACTATCAATGATTCATCAGCTAAACACTTTTTTAAGATTTGATACATGAAACACATCATGTATTCCTGCCATTTCCTCTGGCAGTTGTAGCTGATAGGCTACAGTTCCTATTTTTCTAATAATCTTGAAGGGTCCAACATACCTGGGACTTAGCTTTCCTCTTTTGATGAATCTTACCACTCCTTTCCAAGGAGAGACTTTCAACAATACTTTATCTCCTACCTGAAACTCCAATGGCTTGCGTCGGTTATTGGCATAACTCTTTTGTCGATCACGTGCAGCTTTCAGTCGTTCTTTGACTTGAATAATCTTGTCAGTTGTTTCTTGCACTATCTCAGGTCCAGAGACTGGGGTTCGACACTTTCTTCCATAAAGTGCTTCAAATGGTGCAGCATTGATACTTGTGTGATAACTATTATTATAAGAAAATTCTATTAAAGGTAAGTGATCGTCCCAATTACCTCCAAAATCAATTACACAAGCTCTAAGCATATCCTCCATTGTCTGAATTGTTCTTTCACTTTGTCCATCTGTTTGAGGATGATAAGTTGTGCTTAACCTTAACTTGGTTCCCATTGCCTTTTGGAAACTTGACCAAAAATGAGATGTAAAGCGACTATCTCTATCAGAAACAATTGATAAAGGAATGCCATGTAAAGAAACAATTTCATTTACATACAATTTAGATAATTGTTCCATACTAATTGTTTCCTTCATTGGTAAGAAATGAGCTGACTTGGTTAGTCTATCTACAATCACCCAGATTGTATCATTTCCTTTCTTAGTTTTGGGTAATTTAGTAACAAAAACCATGGTTATTAATTCCCATTTCCAAACTGGCATTTCTAATTGCTGTAACAAACCTGAAGGTTTCTGATGTTCAGCTTTAACTTGTGAACAAGTTAAACATTTAGAAACATAAGCTGCTATATCCTTTTTTATTCCTATCCACCAGAAATTTTTCCTTAAATCCTGGTACATTTTATCACTTCCTGGATGCATCGTATATTTGGACTTATGAGCTTCTTCTAATATACAATGGCGTAGATTTCCTAAATTAGGTATCCACATTCTCTTTTCATGGAATCTCCAAATTCCATCTGTTCCTTGTTTTAATTCTTTTAACATACCTTTTAGCTTTTCAGTATCTTCCTTAATTACTGATTCTTGTGCTTCTCTTATTTGTTCATTTAAATCTACTTGTAGATTTAATTTAAGAGAACGTACCCTTTTTGGCTTTTCATGATACTTTTGACTTAAAGCATCTGCCACTACATTTGCTTTTCTTTCATGATACTGGATATCACAATCATAATCACTAAGTATCTCCATCCAACGTCTTTGTCTCATATTCAACTCCTTTTGCTTGAAGATATACCTTAAACTCTTATGATCAGTGAATATGGTAAACTTACTACCATAAAGGTAGTGTCTCCAAATCTTAAGAGCAAAAATTATAGCTCCTAACTCTAAATCATGGGTTGAATAATTCTCTTCATGACTCTTAAGTTGTCTAGATGCGTAAGCTATAACTTTCTGACGTTGCATTAATACACATCCATAACCTAATTTAGAAGCATCACAGTAGACTATAAAGTCTTTAGTTCCTTCGGGTAATGCTAATATGGGTGTATGGGTCAATCTTTGCTTAAGGATTCTAAAGGCTTCTTCTTGTTTTACTCCCCATTCAAACTTAACAGAGTTACAGGTTAGCTTAGTTAAGGGAATAGCTATTCTAGAAAAAATCTTGAATAAACCTTCTATAATAACCGGCCAATCCTAAGAAACTTCTAACCTCAGTTGGTGACTCAGGGCTTTTTCATTTAGTAATTGCCTCGATTTTTGTTGGATCTACATGAATTCCTTCATGATTGACTAGGTGTCCAAGGAATTGTACATGTTCTAACCAAAATTCTCACTTAGAAAACTTAGCATAAAGCTTTTCCTTTCTTAATAGACTTAAAATGTAACACCCCAAAACTCGAATTATCTAGTTGTTAATACGTTATCACGTTTAAAAGAAGGAGATTTAATAACTAGGTTATTAAACCAAGTTAAATGCTTGGTTTAAACAAGTAACAATATGAATTGAGTAAATTATGAACTATGGCAAACATGAGGGGTTGATATGGACAAAAGGGAAAGATAAAAGATAAAACAAAAATTAACCCTTAAACCACACACCTGGGCGTGTGTTCGATCAGGAGAGGAGAAAGAAAGGGGTCAAGCCCTAGAACACCAAAATCTATCAAATTGAAAGAGGAAATTGGCAAGAAACTAATGCATGGGCTTATATTCGTGATCATCTAGACTTGCTACACATGAGGTAAGTTGTAGAAGTTAATTTTATGATCTAGAATGAAGTGGGTTATGATCAATCCATGAATTTGTATGAGATTGAGCATGAATATGTGTTAGAATCATCATATGGAACATGTGTGGTGCATGATTTTGATTAATTTCATGTTTAGAAGCAAAACCCATTTGGGATGATGAAGTGAGTGAATCACCATGTTCAATAATTGTGTAATTTGTGATATAGCGTGTTGTATGTGATGAATTATTTTAGATAAGTTGATTAGGACATGAAATAAATGGATGTATAGATTGAATTGATGAATAAAGATAGGAACATGGAAGATCATGCATGAACGGGTTGTACAATATGCTTCGTTAATAGTACGCACACCAAGTGTATGATGAAATGTCTAAATGAAGTTAGGAGGTGAAATTATGTGAAACGGCTTGACGTATATAGTGTCGTTCGTATAGATTATTAGAATATTACGGATATATATATATATATATATATATATATATATAATGATAAGCTGAAAGCTCATACGATGAATTATTGACTTCTGAAAGTCAACTATACACATAAAAAGCATGATTTGGTTTGTTGTTGTAAAGGTAGGATTATAGGAAGTTGTATGGTACATGTTACGTTAATATGCGTTATTTGTGATTACATGATGAATTTCATGAGTTTGAAAGGATATGAATTGGATTATATGTCATATGTTTGTTAGAAATGACTAATGAAAGTTTAGTGTGAAATATGCGATTTATATGATAGTTAACATGTACAAATGAGTATGCTAATAAGGGCGTGATTTTGATGAAATGGAAGTAGTGGAATCACGTCGAGACGGACTCAAGCACGAGGTGTTAACGGGTCAAGAAGAAGCACGGAAGCAGATACGAGCATGGACGCATAAGGTAAGTGATTTTTGGAATCACTTCTCATGTTATTTAAGTAAAGTTATGTACTAGTATATCAACATGATAATTGAATTCAAGTAAGGTTTTACATATATGGTTGTGTAGAATGATAGTTAGATGTGATAATGTGGTCATAAGATATAAGGAAAGGAAAGCAAGATTTAAGTTTAAAGTGTTTGAATCCTTTTGCGGATTACAATACGTTTACACATAGAAATTGATAACGGGCGCATAAACTTCATGATTAAGGTCCGAGTATTAGGGAACATTCATGGTTATGAAGCTAGTACGAAATTTATAGTAATCACACAAGTTTGTGGATTTAAAACATAAACGGGTCGAATAAGTGAAAAAGTGTATTTAAAGCCGAGAGATTAAGTTAATATTTTCCTTAAACCGGATGTTGGATTTCAAATTCATATGATAGAATGTGAATTTACAAGCATGTAGGAAGAAACGGGAGGTTAAACGGGTAAACGGTTCAAAAGTTATGCGCGTTTTAGTGCGTACGGACGACGAAACGGAACTGCAGAAAAATGCCATTTCTAGAGGGCGTCGCCGACGGGTTAAGGGGGGTCGCCGACGGGCTCTAGAAAACCAGTTTTTCTCCGACACCCTAATTACCTGTCTACGGGGTTTTTGGCTACGGGAAAACCACGGGCCGTCGCCGACGGGCCCTAGGGCCGTCGCCGACGCCCTCCCCAAGTCCAAAAACATAAAATTTGTTATTTAAGTTGATTTATGTATCGTAGGCTTCGGTTTGTTATCCGTGGACTACGGCGGGCTTTCTAAACATGATTTGATCGATCCTTAGATGTTTATGGGCTATAAATCAAAGTCTAAGTCCCATGTAATTAACGTATGAGTATGTAAGAGGTATGCAAGATCTTGTACGTGTATGTAGATGTGTAATTATATATGGAACATATGTATGAGTGTATGCATGCATGTAGAGACGTATGAATGTAGGTATGTATATAGAAGCGTATTTATGTATATATGAAGATACATATGATAGTATGTACATATGTGAAGGCGTAGGAATGTATGTACGTATGCAGATGTGTATTTATGTATATATGGAAGATATGTATGAGTGTATGCATGCATGTAGAGACGTATGAATGTAGGTACGTATATAGAAGCGTATTTATATATATATGAAGATACATATGATAGTATGTACATATGTGAAGGCGTAAGAATGTATGTACGTATGCAGATGTGTATTTATGTATGTATGGAAGTACGTGTGATCGTATGAAGGTATGTAAAGACGTAGGAACGTAGGTACGTATGCAGATGTGTACTTATGTATGTATGAAGATACGTATGAGTGTAGGCATGTATGTAGAAACGTACGAATGTAGGTACGTATGTAGAAGTGTATTTAAGAATATATGAAGATACGTATGAGTGTATGCATGTATGTAGAGAGGTATGAATGTATGCACGGGTATATGTAAGTATGATTTTGGATACGTTGAGTGTTAATGATATTAATCGTGTGCCTGGAAAACGAAGATTTATGCAGGTACATTATTGATGGCTCACCAGGGAATGGATATGCGAATGATATGCTTAAAATTAGAGAGAAAGCTGAATGGAAAGTGCACATGTATGAATCTTGTTTATATGTATAACGTATGCTAATGTTATAAATGTATGTGGTGAGTGCAGGTTGTACAAGAGTACGGGCGATTATTATAAGGAATAGAGATAGAATACCGAGTCACAAGGTAGATTGTACGGGAATAATTGATTATGTACCTTAGCAAACAGAAGTTTTGCTTATGTTTCGTAAAAGAGTTATTTTAAAAAGGACTTTCAAGTAAGCTAAGACGTTTGTAATGAAAGAAATTTTATGGCACGAATTTCCGCTGCGACTTTTGTTAAATACGAGTTAGGGTCTTACAAGTTGGTATCAGAGCCCTGGTTTGAGAGAAATCAAGTATGAGGAGGTAAATACTTGAACTCAAACTCATGTGCTCTCGTGACCAGGAACCCGTACAATCCAAGACTCGATCAAGATCTAAGGGTAAAAGCCAAGGTAAGTATGTGCTTAAGTATGTATTGGAAGATAATTAACAATATGTTATGTGGAAGGTAAGCATGGTTGCTTGGAAGGAATGATTTGTGGATGCGGTCTAGCACCGGCACCAAGGTATGTAATATGACATATTGACCCAGGTACATATATTTAATATATGTAAGTACATGTGATGGTAAAACCTATCAATGAAAGGAAAATTTTAAATGAAAAATAATGATAAGAATGGTAATGAAGTTTTGGAAATGTTATACGTGACGGAACCTAATTCTTCGGACATAAGGTGACAATTACACGAAGACACGAAACTAGTATGGGGATTGTGTACTTGGCCAATACACAAGAAACATATGACGTTCGTGAGCCCGTGATAATAGTTACAGGTGTGTCCGTTAGAATTGGGTAGCAGGTGGGCGTATGGGTGAAATGGGTAGTAGGACTATCAGGAGATTGAGAGTATTACGTAAGAGTGAAAAGTGCGAATGATAAGAATGAAGAATGTTGAATCCGTAAGAAAGTACAGATCAACAATGTATGAATGCAATGCTTGAATCCGAGAGACGGATTCAAGGGATGAAAAGAGTAAATGCAATGTTTGAATCCGCGAGACGGATTCAAAGAATGAAATATATGAATGCAATGCTTGAACCCGCGAGATGGATTCAAGGGATGAAAGGCGTAAATGCAATGTCTGAATCCGAGAGACGGATTCAAAGAATGAAAGATGTGAATGCAATGTTTGAATCCGCGAGACGGATTCAAAACATAGAAGGTACGAAAGGCATGAATAATGTGTTCGAATCCGCGAAACAATTTTAAGATATAAAAGACGGAACTAGTCTACATAAGAAGAAGTCAATAGCTTGACCATGTGTGCGTCAAACAAGTCATATAAGTAAATGTAAAGCAAATGAACAAAAGAATGATAGGAATGAAAATATCCGAATGTGTAAGTAATTACGGACCAGACAAGTAAATATTTCTTTAGTGTTATGATTCAAATTATGCTTAAACTTTCATGTATATATATATATGAATATATCTATGCAAATGCGTTGCATGCAAGAATGGTCGAAAGGATAAATGGGTCATACGGGTCAGATGGCGATTGCCATTTGAACTCGTTAGTTAATGTTTTGATATGTTAAGTTTTGTACTCATAGGTGAGCTTGATGAATGGACACGCAATGTCACCAATCGGAAAGGAATGATCACCGTAAGATAAGGATGACGAATCAATGGAATCTACTTCCGTCAGATATCATAGCGTGATAAACCTATCAAGATCAGTGAAAGAATTCTCATGAGCGGAAGCTCAATACACAGATGAATGAGATCAATCCTGGGACGGTTTGGATTTGTAATGAAGTGGTCAGTTTGCTTTCGCGGGTCGTGGCATTATGCCAAAATAGTAAGGTTAGTGAATTGTTTAATATGTGAATTTAAGTATAAAGTTATGAATTGAATAAGTACTTCCGCACGAACTAGTGGTAACGCAAGATGTGATATGATAAGGCAGGGTTGACTTTTAGAAGTGGGCTAAGAATGAGTTTTAAATCTGGCTTAAGTAGTAGACAGTGCATGTATGAGTAAGAAGGATAGAAGTAAAACTCCAAGTATATACGAAATTATTAGAACTAATACTAACGGTGAATGTGGTAGCAAGTTCATATGAACTTCATTTTGCTTTTATGTAAATCATGGTAGTAAACCCTTGGGTTTGCTTCTAGTTTGCACACTTTAGTTCTAGTACGATAATGTGATGGTACGATTATATTTATTCATGAATAAGACTTTTGCAAAGATCCTGAATGTATTCAGGTGGTATTGAGCATCGTGAATGGAAAGATGAAAAAGTAAGAGTAGTATTGGTCTACTAAGAATGAGAAAGGTTTCGGGGACGAAACCTTCTTTAAGGGGGGTAGACTTGTAACACCCCAAAACTCGAATTATCTAGTTGTTAATATGTTATCACGTTTAAAAGAAGGAGATTTAATAACTAGGTTATTAAACCAAGTTAAATGCTTGGTTTAAACAAGTAACAATATGAATTGGGTAAATTATGAACTATGGCAAACATGAGGGGTTGATATGGACAAAAGGGAAAGATAAAAGATAAAACAAAAATTAACCCTTAAACCACACACCTGGGCGTGTGTTCGATCAGGAGAGGAGAAAGAAAGGGGTCAATCCCTAGAACACCAAAATCTATCAAATTGAAAGAGGAAATTGGCAAGAAACTAATGCATGGGCTTATATTCGTGATCATCTAGACTTGCAACACATGAGGTAAGTTGTAGAAGTTAATTTTATGATCTAGTATGAAGTGGGTTATGATCAATCCACGAATTTGTATGAGATTGAGCATGAATATGTGTTAGAATCATCATATGGAACATGTGTGGTGCATGATTTTGATTAATTTCATGTTTAGAAGCAAAACCCATTTGGGATGATGAAGTGAGTGAATCACCATGTTCAATAATTGTGTAATTTGTGATATAGCGTGTTGTATGTGATGAATTATTTTAGATAAGTTGATTAGGACATGAAATAAATGGATGTATAGATTGAATTGATGAATAAAGATAGGAACATGGAGGATCATGCATGAACGGGTTGTACAATATGCTTCGTTAGTAGTACACACACCAAGTGTATGATGAAATGTCTAAATGAAGTTAGGAGGTGAAATTATGTGAAACGGCTTGACGTATATAGTGTCGTTCGTATAGCTTATTAGAATATTACGGATATATATATATATATATATATATATAATGATAAGCCGAAAGCTCATACGATGAATTATTGACTTCTGAAAGTCAACTATACACATAAAAAGCATGATTTGGTTTGTTGTTGTAAAGGTAGGATTATAGGAAGTTGTATGGTACATGTTACGTTAATATGCGTTATTTGTGATTACATGATGAATTTCATGAGTTTGAAAGGATATGAATTGGATTATATGTCATATGTTTGTTAGAAATGACTAATGAAAGTTTAGTGTGAAATATGCGATTTATATGATAGTTAACATGTACAAATGAGTATGCTAATAAGGGCGTGAAGGGGTAAGGTCCCAAAAACCTCATAATAAGTGCTTGGGACCATACCACAACCTTACGGTTCAGCCTTGTACCTTGCGCGGCCGCGCACTGGTCCCACAAAAGGAAGACTTAAAGAATAGTCAACAATCAAACACTTGCGCGCCCAAAGGAAATCATAAATCCTTGCGCTTTCTCCCATAAACAAAGGATGAAGATCCTGAAGTAAATACTTCCGTTTAAATATCCAGACTTGGGATTTATTTATTCAGCTGTCTTCACACGATAAGGTGCCACACCAGATTACAGCAGTAATCTTCTAGAAGAAATACAATCGTGCACCACCAAGACGGTTATAACCGTCTGGACACGTGTCATCATCTCAGGCATCCCTGAAATCACAACGAAGGCATGCTATTGGAGAAGTAATCTCCACTTGATCACTTTACACGTGGCAAACCCCCAGCCTTCGATCTAAACCGTGATCCGTGTGCTCTCACGTCGGATCAAGAAGCTTGACGGAAGGAAATGTAACCGCTTACGGGGTTAGCATCTTCCGTCAACTTTTCATTAACAGGTTTTCCCGCCCAACGACTCCCGGTTATAAATATAAGAACTGCTCAGGTATGGAATTCAAGTTACACACACTTCTCAAATACATCTTCTTCTTCTTCATAACCCATACTTATTCTCACACTGGAGTCGGGTCAAGGAGAGAACCCCCTTCTCCCCTTGGCGAGGCTAACGGTGCTTCTTTTTTGCAGAATTATCAGAAAAGGAGAACAGTTGTAACCGAATCAGACGAGAGGAAACCCACCTTTTTATGCGGATTCAAACCCCCTAGATATCTCGGTTCCGACCATTTATCTAGTGTTTCTTCATTGGCGCCCACCGATTCCTCTGTCTTATCAGTTTTTATCTCGTTTCGATTCAGTTCTTTCATTCTCTGTTTTTCATATGGCAGAAAATTCATCATCTCATCGGCAAATCGGTCCTCGACCGAACGTCGAAAACAATTTTCAAGTAGAAGGAATCGCAGAAGATGCCTCGGATGACAACGAGGTTCAATCCAATCGAGCAAATGACCCTGTCACTCCAGGAGTGTTACCAGCAAACCCTACTCAATCAATTCTGCCACCAGGAGAACTCCAATTTCCTGGTACGTTAGGTCTCAAGGGGCACTAAACGCAGTATACACACAACTGTGTGCTCAGACTGCTCCCTTAACTCAGTCACGGAGACCAGGATCCTGTGCTAACGCTTCTCAACGGGCAGAGTCAACTTACGACAATACAGAAGGTCATGTAAGATCCACATTAAAACGTGTGTACACTTAGTCAGGAAGTTACCAGAGAGAACACCATGGTGAACCACACCCTCACCGAAGACAATCGGTTCATGATAGGTTGGGTTCCCAAGGGGACACCCACACCGATGAATCTGATCCAACATACCGTTTAAGTGCAAACACCAGTGTATTCAATCGATTGCAGCCAAATTACAATAAATGCAGGCCTCGTGCGGTTTATAACCCTGAGGCAGAACACAACTATGATTTGATTTACCGCCCTACAGAAGCAGCGGAAAATTCAAAGTTCATCATGGAAATAGCTTTAGCTCCGCTTGAGAAAGCTAAGCTACCATCCAACATAGGTAAGTTTAATGGGCTGACAGACCCCGATGATCACTTGAGAGTGTTTACCAGCGCAGGTCTAGTTGGGGGTTGGACCCTTCCACTATGGTGCCATCTGTTCGTACAGACTTTGACCGGCCCAGCACGAATCTGGTTCGATAACCTACCAACTGGACAGATCGAATCTTGGAAAGACCTACGTGAAAAGTTTTTAACACATTTTAGCCAACAACGGCGCTCCATTCGTGATACATCGGACGTCATGAACATTTGGCCCGAGATGACGAAAATCTGGAGGATTTCATCACCAGATACAATAAAGAAGTATTGGAGATTGGCGGAGTTCATGAGCAACTAATCCGCACTCAATTCAAATACGCAGTTAGATGCGACGACATGATTAAAGTCTTATCTGGAATAGAGGGCCTTCCAAAAAGTTGGGAAAAGATAATGGCGGCGGCCAAGGTTTATGCTCAGACTGAAAAGAACCTGACCACAAATAGGCCACCGCCACCACATAATAGGCCTGCCGACTTAAGTTCAACCGGCGAAAGAAGATTTAAGAAATCATGGCGTGAGTCTGGATCAAGAAGTCGTTCGTCTGAAGATGCTCGCACAACGATCAACAAACTCACTGCGCAGAGGGAGAACAAGCAGGAGAGTAGGGAGAGGCAGTGGACTCCCCTAATAAAGACTCCGGCGGAAGTTTTGAGTACTGAAGACTATCAATTTAGACCTCCGATCCCCATGAAAAATAAACGTGGACAGGACCCGGCACAATACTGCGAGTATCACAAAGACAACAGGCATACCACTAACAAATGCATTTCTCTACGCACAGAAATAGAGAAAGCCCTCAAGAGCGGCGAACTCACACATTTACTCCAAAATGTGCGCAAAGAGATAAAGCAGATTACCCGGGGAGAGGAGGGCCCAAGCAAAAGGGCAAAAACTTAAGAGGCAACTCTATGAATTTCCCGCAGGAGAACACGATCTACCAAGCAAAGCGGAAATCTTAGAGAGTAAGTTAAGTTTCATATAATTATATCAGCAAACTTTGTAAAAAGCCTCTGTGCTCTATCCTTAAATAAATTCGCAAAGTTTGTATTATTTCTGTGTTTTTCTTACAAAGTGCATGCAATTTCTTTTAGTAAGCGCAAAAACATTATGGTAGTTACAAAACAAGCTTCATGAACGGTCAGTGATCATGTCACAAACGACCACACGTTCATACATGAGCTTTACACCAACTTTATTCGCCTTACTCAATAAAAGTAATCGTACGCAAGCAAAATATTGTAAAATGAAAAACAAACATATTATCCTTGGTGTACAAATACGCCTAAATAATTATCAAACACGGCAGTGTTTCAACTACTTGCGCAGCAGCGCATCATCAAAGAACGGGATACACATCCCAAATATTACAAAGGAAATTGTTCGATACAATTTCAATCTACGCTAAATCTTCACCCTCATCCGGAAAGATTTCTTTTAATTGCGCTACGTGATCGTCCGATTGCAGCGCCACGTTTATCAGGTCCATAACCGGAAGTTGTAAGCCGTTAAATTCTTCTTTTAAAGCAGCAAGCGCAGCGTTAGTGTCTACGCCGTAAGTAGCAGAATTGCTGGTATCCCAATCCACTTTCAAAGCGCTATTTACATGCTGAGAGCACTCAGCATATCCTTGGGCATACCCATCTTTACGCGCGGCAACAACTAACTGACCAACAGTTTTATCCAACTCTTCAGAATTTAACACTGACTCAGCAACCTGCGGAAATAGGAAAGGGTAAATAACGAGAAAGCACATAAACAGTTCCACAACAAAAAAGGAACAAATAACTTACACAAGAAATTCCACGATCTTTTAACCACGCCATATCATTCTTCAAAGGTTCAAGCTCGCTCCGCCGTAGCCCGCGCCGTTTCAGAATTTTCCAATTTTTCTTCAGTTTCGGCCAAACGGCGAGAGGTTTCAGCCTTTTCAGAGTGCGCAAGCTCCAGATCCTTTTTAAGTTTTTCCTAACCAGAAAGCAAAGTAGTAAGTTCTTCTAACTCCTTATCTCTAAGAGCAAGAGTAGCGCAAGCTTGTACCTCTCGTTGCTCACTGCGCTCCCTATGGGAACGCGCTTCTTGTAAAGCAGCTTCTGCATCAGCTTTCTCCTTCTTCAACCGTTCTACCTCCGCATCCTGGTTCTTCAGTTTTTCAACTTCAGCCTTGAGGTTATTAATGACATTACGGAGGTTTGCCTTCTCAGCATTATCTTTTTCGCAAATTTTCCTCCAGTTTTTGCGTTCCTCGGAAAGGAGAGCAGATTCAGCTTCCGCTTTCCTCTTCCAACCAGCAACGGACCATTCCTCAGTCTTGCGCTCAGCTTCAAACTTGGCCTGATCAACTTCCAATTTAGCCTTCAGCTGAGCCAAGCGCTTCTCATCTTTGGCAAACTTCTTTTGAGACACCTTAAAGGTTTCCCGCTCCTTATGCATATTATACCACTCACGCACTATGCGGTGAGTGGTAGACACATGAGAGGCAGTTTCTTCAAGGTAAGTTTGATATGTTTGCTCATAAGGCCGGCCTTCTTGAAACTTGATCTCTCCAGGCGGAAGTATCTCCTGCAACCAATCTTGGCACACGCGCCAATCCGAGAAAGTATCACCTTTCTTTAAATTCCAAACAGGGGCGTGAGGTTCAGAAGCATCCTTCTCCATATAAGTCCGGTAGTAATAATCGCCCAAGGTTTCTTCTGGATGGATTGGAGAATGTTTACCAACACCAGCAAACGAGCCTTGCTCCTCAACTGTCACCTTCTCAACACGCTCGGGCATAGCATCAGAGGGTTTAGGGGAAGAAGTTGAAGTTTTTCCAGCAGCTTGTTCTTTCCCCAGATCTTGAGCAATAGATTCAGCGGTTTGTTGATTACCAGCACCATCCATCACACCTGGATCAACAACCTTCTCGGTCTCTGTAGCAATATCAACAGGGTCCTCAGCCTCAACAGTCTTCTCCACACCACCATCAGCAGCCTCCGTAGGCTCTAACTGGTCAACGACAGAAGCACGCGGAGGGGTGGGTGGAAGCTTTTCATTCACCACAGATTGCAGTTCGGTAAAAGCAGGAGAAACAGGAACCTCTGGAAAAACAACAAAAATCTATAAAAATTTAACGTGCATAAAGAAAACAAGAAAAGGCAACACTTACTAGGAACAGATTCTGAAATAAAAGCATCAAGATTCCCTTTTCTGGTAATTTTCTTCCTCTGAATTTTCTTAGAGGGCTGACCCTCAGCATCAGTATCAGCTTGTTTCCTTTTACCAGCTTTCCTATGCACCAAGTGTTCAGGGCTTGAATCCAATTCAATAGGATCACTTGGGTTGGATGAGGGAATATCAGCAGAATCCCTCGGTTCAGGTTTCGGTTCTCGTATAGTTACTGCAGGAGTAAGACCCTCCAAAGAATCAGAAACCACCACATAATCACACCTGGGGTCAGAGGAACGACGCGTACCTTTCTTCTCTCCAACATTTTTTGTCCTCAAAGTATGAGTTTTATCAGCCCCACTCTTCTTCGGCGCAGAGGTAGAAGTCACCGCGCGTTTTTTCCTTTCAGGGCCTATGCCCAAATTTGACAACTCACCTTCAAAAGCGCAATAAGAGCAATTTGCCCACAAGAGCGGAAAGAAAAAACAGAAACAAATATAGCTCACCAGCACCGGCAGCAGGTTGAGCAGACAAATCCGCATCCCGCGGAAGAACAAAGTTCTTTACAATCCTATGGTACCAAAGCTCTTCTTCAGGTTTCTTCTTAATGGTACCCATCTTCCCGCCTTCCCTCTTAAAGGCAACAACATACAGCGAAACAACTGCAAGCAAAAGATAGCAAAGTCAAAAAAAAAAAAAAAAAAAAAAGAGAGAGGGAAAAACCCCAAACTTACTATGACCATCCTCCGTATATACTGGTTTATCATCACGATCCATCTTCCAATTCAAGCTCATGCTGGCTCCGACAAGAGCTTTCTCCGGCAAGGCAATATTCGGAACATCCTTTAGATCTTGGTACCAGTTCTCATCAACAGGGGTCTGAATCGTTTCAATCGGAACATCTTCCTTTCCCCTTAAAACCATCCTCACCGGAATCACTCCGGCCTTGATGAAGAAGAATTTTTGTTTCCAATCGTGAAAGGATTTTGGGGGTTGCTGTAGAATCTTCTTTGTAGACGCCCTCTGAATGAACGAGTAAAATCCTTGAGTACAGTGCATCTGGTGAAAAACCCTAAATCGAGAAACAGTTGGCTCAATATGCATTGTCCGACACACAAATTCAAAATGCCGAACCCTAACCATGCCAATAGGGTGAAGTTGAGAGATATGAAACTTATAATACTCAAGGAATTCAAGGAAAAATTTAGTAACAGGCAAACGGAAGTTGCCTTCACATAAAAAATCCCAAAAAAGGGTAATATACCCAGCCGGAGCATCTGCTGCAGTCTGCCCCTCTTCAGGGAACAGAGCACCCCAGTTCTCCGGAAATCTGAAATTCCGAACCAAACCATCAAAGGTCGCTCTAGGCCACTTTAATGATGGAAGTTCCGTCGACATTTCTTCAGAAAGATCTTCTTGATGTTCTCCGGTTGACATAAGAAGAAGGAATGATAAATCTTTTTTCTTAGAAGAAAGGAACGAGGAAAGTTTCAACAAAACAATGATTACACATAGGAGGTTACTCAAACGTTATATATACTCACCGCAATAAATAGCATCGGTAACCGCCACAACACCTTTTTCGGATATCACAGTTCTCCAGGCAGCAGAGAGAGTGAATACCAACACAAACGCGCTTACACGCGCGCGTGCAAGACACGGACAGTAAAAAACAACTGACAATGACAGACTGTCACTCAGTTTTACTGTACCAGTCTCGTTTAAAGTCAAAGATTTTCAAAAATCTTTACAATCATCAAAATGAATCTTCTTCCGGAAGTTTCCTCGTGCCAAAAGCATTTCCCTCTTATAAGTCTAGTGCTCCACTTATTTGCATAAATGCAACACTAGACTGGGGGGACTTGAAGGGGTAAGGTCCCAAAAACTCACAATAAGTGCTTGGGACCATACCACAACCTTACGTTTCAGCCTTGTACCTTGCGCGGCCGCGCACTGGTCCCACAAAAGGAAGACTTAAAGAATAGTCAACAATCAAACACTTGCGCGCCCAAAGGAAATCATAAATCCTTACGCTTTCTCCCATAAACAAAGGATGAAGATCCTGAAGTAAATACTTCCGTTTAAATATCCAGACTTGGGATTTATTTATTCAGCTGTCTTCACACGATAAGGTGCCACACCAGATTACAGCAGTAATCTTCTAGAAGAAATACAATCGTGCACCACCAAGACGGTTATAACCGTCTGGACACGTGTCATCATCTCAGGCATCCCTGAAATCACAACGAAGGCATGCTATTGGAGAAGTAATCTCCACTTGATCACTTTACACGTGGCAAACCCCCAGCCTTCGATCTAAACCGCGATCCGTGTGCTCTCACGTCGGATCAAGAAGCTTGACGGAAGGAAATGTAACCGCTTACGGGGTTAGCATCTTCTGTCAACTTTTCATTAACAGGTTTTCCTGCCCAACGACTCCCGGTTATAAATATGAGAACTGCTCAGGTATGGAATTCAATTTACACACACTTTTCAAATACATCTTCTTCTTCTTCATAACCCATAGTTATTCTCACACCGGAGTCGGGTCAAGGAGAGAACCCCCTTCTCCCCTTGGCGAGGCTAACGGTGCTTCTTTTTTGCAGAATTATCAGAAAAGGAGATCAGTTGTAACCGAATCAGACGAGAGGAAACCCACCTTTTTATGCGGATTCAAACCCCCTAGATATCTCGGTTCCGACCATTTATGTAGCGTTTCTTCAGGGCGTGTTTTGATGAAATGGAAGTAGAGGAATCACGCCGAGACGGACTCAAGCACGAGGTGTTAACGGGTCAAGAAGAAGCAAGGAAGCAGATACGAGCATGGACGCATAAGGTAAGTGATTTTTGGAATCACTTCTCATGTTATTTAAGTAAAGTTATGTACTAGTATATCAACATGATAATTGAATTCAAGTAAGGTTTTACATATATGGTTGTGTAGAATGATAGTTAGATGTGATAATGTGGTCATAAGATATAAGGAAAGGAAAGCAAGATTTAAGTTTAAATTGTTTGAATCCTTTAGCGGATTACAATACGTTTACACGTAGAAATTCATAACAGGCGCATAAACTTCATGATTAAGGTCCGAGTATTAGGGAACATTCATGGTTATGAAGCTAGTACGAAATTTATAGTAATCACACAAGTTTGTGGATTTAAAACATAAACGGGTCGAATAAGTGAAAAAGGGTATTTAAAGCCGAGAGATTAAGTTAATATTTTCCTTAAACCGGATGTTGGATTTCAAGTTCATATGATAGAATGTGAATTTACAAGCATGTAGGAAGAAACGGGAGGTTAAACGGGTAAACGGTTCAAAAGTTATGCGCGTTTTAGTGCGTACGGACGACAAAACGGAACTGCAGAAAAATGCCATTTCTAGAGGGTGTTGCCGACGGGTTAAGGGGGGTCGCCGACGGGCTCTAGAAAACCAGTTTTTCTCCGATGCCCTAATTACCTGTCTACGGGGTTTTTGGCTACGGGAAAACCACGGGCCGTCGCCGACGCCCTCCCTAAGTCCAAAAACATAAAATTTGTTATTTAAGTTGATTTATGTATCGTAGGCTTCGGTTTGTTATCCGTGGACTACGGCGGGCTTTCTAAACATGATTTCATCGATCCTTAGATGTTTATGGGCTATAAATCAAAGTCTAAGTCCCATGTAATTAACGTATGAGTATGTAAGAGGTATGCAAGATCTTGTACGTGTATGTAGATGTGTAATTATATATGGAAGATATGTATGAGTGTATGCATGCATGTAGAGACGTATGAATGTAGGTATGTATATAGAAGCGTATTTATGTATATATGAAGATACATATGATAGTATGTACATATGTGAAGGCGTAGGAATGTATGTACGTATGCAGATGTGTATTTATGTATATATGGAAGATATGTATGAGTGTATGCATGCATGTAGAGACATATGAATGTAGGTACGTATATAGAAGCGTATTTATGTATATATGAAGATACATATGATAGTATGTACATATGTGAAGGCGTAGGAATGTATGTACGTATGCAGATGTGTATTTATGTATGTATGGAAGTACGTGTGATCGTATGCAGGTATATAAAGACGTAGGAACGTAGGTACGTATGCAGATGTGTACTTATGTATGTATGAAGATACGTATGAGTGTAGGCATGTATGTAGAAACGTACGAATGTAGGTACGTATGTAGTAGTGTATTTAAGAATATATGAAGATACGTATGAATGTATGCACGGGTATATGTAAGTATGATTTTGGATACGTTGAGTGTTAATGATATTAATCGTGTGCCTGGAAAACGAAGATTTATGCAGGTACATTATTGAAGGCTCACCAGGGAATGGATATGCGAATGATATGCTTAAAATTAGAGAGAAAGCTGAATGGAAAGTGCACATGTATGAATCTTATTTATATGTATAACGTATGCTAATGTTATAAATGTATGTGGTGAGTGCAGGTTGTACAAGAGTACGGGCGATTATCACAAGGAATAGAGATAGAATACCGAGTCACAAGGTAGATTGTACGGGAATAATTGATTATGTACCTTAGCAAACATAAGTTTTGCTTATGTTTCGTAAAAGAGTTATTTTAAAAAGGACTTTCAAGTAAGCTAAGACGTTTGTAATGAAAGAAATTTTATGGCACGAATTTCCGCTGCGACTTTTGTTAAATACGAGTTAGGGTCTTACATAAAAGTGTTTGCAAATGCCTTGCATGGTCTTCTTTATTCTTAGAATAAATTAGAATATCATCTATGAATACAATTATGAATTTATCCAAATATGGCTTACATATTCGATTCATCATGTCCATAAATGCAGCTGCGGCATTGGTTAAACCAAATGGCATGACAGTAAATTCATAATGACCATACCTTGTTCTAAATGCGGTCTTAGGAATGTCCTCTTCCTGTACTTTTAATTGATGATATCCTGACCTTAAATCGATTTTAGAGAAAAATCGAGCTCCTTGTAGCTGATCAAACAGATCATCGATTCTTGGTAATGGGTACCGATTCTTAATTGTGACCTTGTTTAATTCACGGTAGTCAATCCACATACGCATCGATCCGTCCTTCTTTTTAACAAACAGTATCGGCGCTCCCCATGGCGACGAACTTGGCTGTATGAATCCTTTCTCTAATAATTCATCTAATTGTTTCTTTAGCTCCTGCATTTCAGCAGGTGCCAACCGATAAGGTACTTTGGCAATTGGTGATGTTCCTGGTAGCATGTGAATTCTGAATTCAACTTCTCTGTCTGGAGGTAGTCCTGGTAATTCTTCTAGAAAGACATCTGAAAACTGAGATACTACTAGAATATCTTTTAGTTCTTTTCCTTTAGTGTTAGTGATTATAAAAATCAAATACACTATAGAACCTTTTCTTATACAACTTGCAGTTTTCATCACATAAATTAATTTAGTGGATCTAAACGGCTTATCTCCTTTAATTGTGATCGTTTTACCTTTTTGTGAATTTACTTGAATTAACTTTTGATCACACAAAATATTGGCTTTATTGGCTATTAACCAATCCATTCCTAAAACAACATCGAATCCTGCCAGATTCATAGGATAAAGATTTGCAATAAATTTCTGATTTGAAATTTCTATTCTTGCTCCCTGCAAGATTTCAGAAATCCTAACAGTTTCTCCATTGGTTGTTTCTACTAGACATTCTTGTTGTAGTTTAGTTAATGACTGAGTTAGAATTTTGCAAAACGAAGTATTAATAAAACTTTGGTTTGCACCAGAGTCAAATAATACTTTAGCAAATATATCATTAACTAAAAATGTACCAGCTATAACGTCTGGGATCATCTTGGCTTCATCTACAGTAAGAATAAATGCTCTAGCATTTTTAGTATTCTTGTTGTTTGCAGCTAGGGCCAATTTTGGACAGTTTAGCCTGATATGACCTTTTTCTCCACAGTTGTAGCATAACCCATTACTGGATTTCCTCTTGCAATTTTCTTCCTTGTGTCCTGGCATCTTGCAGTAATTGCAGAGATTTGAGCATTTTCCCGAGTGCTTTTTCTTGCAAACTTTGCAGTATGGTGCAGAGGTAGAACCTATATTCCTACGATTGAAATTTCCAAAACGAAATTCTTGAGTAAGCCTTTGGGTTAGGTTTCTCCTCTGGTCTTCTTCTCTAGTACGGACTAACTCATCTGTCAAGGTATTGGCTAGTTCTACATTTTCTTCTATAGTTTGAGGTCTAGCTGCCTTGACTACATGTCTAATCTCTCCAATTAATCCCCAAATATAACGGGAAATTAACACTAGTTCTGGTGAAGCAAGAGTTGGTACTATTCTAGCATATTCAAAGAATAACTTCGTGTACCCCTTACTATCCACACCAGTCATCCTAAGGTTTAGGAATTTGTTTGCTATCTGCTCCTTTTCATTTGGAGGGCAGAATTTCCTTTCTACCATATTCTTAAATTCTTCCCAATCCATACTATAAACCCTATCACTTCCTCTAGATTGAAGGATAGTGTTCCACCATTCTAAGGCTGCATTTTTAAATAAATTGGAAGCAAACATTATCTTGTCCTCTTCCGCACATTTACTTATTTTCAGAACAGCCTCAGTCTTTTCTATCCAGCGTAGAGCTGCAATAGGTTCTTCATTGCCCGAGAATTCTATTGGTTTACAGGACCAGAATTCTTTGTATGGACAACCGTAAGGCACGGTTCTTCTTCTTTTGGGAATGGGAATTTGAAGAATAGGTCCATTGTTCACGCTATGTTCTGGTTCAATTGATCGCTTACTGCTATGTTTACTTTTATTATTCGCTTCTTGAACCGTTTGAAGAATAAATGGCATTGCGTCTATAATTCCTTGTGCCACTATATGTTGGATAGCACTATTATCCATCTGATTTCCATTGTTATTGATGCTTGGGTTTTCATTAACCACGTTAATGTTACTCTGATTATCGTTATTTAGATTTCATTGATTTTCTTCGTCAGCCATCTGAATTTTAAACATTTACCCCGTATTAATATCACAAATAATAGGTAATATAGTAAATCACATAACACGCAATACCGTCGATCATTGCGACTTGTACTCTATTTTCATATATTATGCGTCTATTACACACTAGTACAGAAATAAAGATTACAATACCAACAGAAAGAAAATTACACTAATAGTACTATGCATCCGTACACACATCTTTTATTTTATTTTTATTTTATTATATTTATTTATTATTACTACTACCATTTCCTCTATCTCATTCATGGATATGGATTTATCCAAAAATCCATATTACGTTCATCGTATTTCCATACGAGACGTTCTCCCACCTGACGCATTCTCTCACTGCTTTCTAAAATTTCCTCCCCAAAAGTCCTAAGTTCTTGCACATTTTCTGCACTCATTGGGGGTGCAGGTTCTCGGACTGGGTTTGGAATCTGGGGTGCGGTTTCCTGATATGGGGGTGACAGTTCCTGAAATTGGTAAGGATCCTCTAATATCTCCCTAATATAGTTATCATGGTAATAGGGATCTAAAGGGTCCATACCTGGGTAAGCTTCTATGTTATGTATGGGTGGATATTCCTGAATAGGATAACGTTGCACAAAGTCTCTATTGTTGTCCCACCAGGGGTCGTAATTCGGGTCTAGGGGATTCGGTGCAGGCACCCTAGGGATTTCTTCTGGATTAAAGTCGTGCATCTCCACTTGGTTTTCCTGATTTTCTATCTCCATGGGTTGTTCTGGGTTTTGTGGTTGTGGGGCTACTAATTGTTCCAGACTTGGTTCAGCAGCAGTTGTAGCTAGGATATGGAAATTAGCTAGGCTTCTATTAAGCATATCCTGAGTATGGGCATCTGTTTTTGGCTTAATGGCTGCTAAAGCCCTTTGCTGTTGCAATTTTCGCATTCTCTTTTCCTACGAGCAAAAGCTTCTTTACTGAACCATCCTCGTTTCTTATTAGGAAATGGCTCTTCAGATTTAGCTCTAAAAGCAAATATTCCCTCCTCCTGATCAGCAGAATACCCTGAAAGGGCAGGCTGTGATGATGTACCTTCACTCCTAGGTGAATCAGCTAACTGACGATTCACGTCTGATGGTCCTTGATCACTCATACTGAAAACTAACAAATAGTCAAATAACACATAATAAATAATTACAGTTATACACGTATTTCCGTAATTTATTTCCTAACACAAATTTTAAAATTTCAAGTGTCAGCAGAACACTTCTTTGGCTTAGAACAGTGGCTAGGCTCTGATACCACCTCCTTTCGCAACCCCCGATCCCTTATTCCCGGGAACGGGCGGACGCGATCTCAGTTGTGGTGCTATCAGGTTATTTAATCTCGCAGCGGAATTTTCATCAGGACCGTAGTTAGGAAATGTTTGTCAGAGTAAAACCACCATATTTTATATTAATAATCACATGGATAAAATCCAAGTTTCTTATTACAATACATTTATAGGGATAAACCCTATCTTATTTAATTCAAAAAATCATTTATTAGGTAACTTTTATAGCCACATTATCCCCAAGCCTTTAGTGCTTTCCAGCTGGCTTTCTACTAGTTGGCTGTCACATTGGGTTACCTGAAACGCGTTTTAAAAACATTTGTCAGTCGGAAATACTGGTGAGTGAATCCCAGTTTAATCAAGAAACATTTTATTGATTAAAACAGTATCGAGGACGATTACAATGTTTATGTCTACACAATTACTCCATTTGGTACTATCAATCCACTGACTTGTGGGTTATATTACACATTGGCTAACTCATTGTCCCAATGGTAACGTACTGTCATCCTCGACTTACTACTCACAGTGTAGTAAATTTTGTATACAAAACCCCAACATACCGGCAGTAATTGAAGACTACAAAGACTCAATCACCGCTTAATCATATTGTAAAATAATTTAGGTTTTGTAAAAACTGTTAACAAAAAGGAGATTACTCACTTTGCTATCTTAGGCTTCTTGTAAGGGTTTCCTGGGTATAATCTATAATTTATACAAATGTACATTGGCTAGTATTATAACCCTTTGAAATTATTAATGATACCCTCCCCGAGACGGCATTCCAACAAATACGTCGGGCAGAACCACGACAGTTGTTACGGAACCCTAAATCAATCGGGCAGAGTAACTATTATGAAACTGGGTTATAATACTTACAACGGAGCAGAACCTCGCTAATTAGGGGTATATTACCCAAATATTATACCTAATACTTTCAGAATTCGAGATTGAGAAGTGTGAATGAGCGACGGAAACTGAAAACTGATGCCTGCTATTTATAGTTGTGAAATACGACTTTTAGGCGGCCCGCGTAAGGTAAGGCTAAGCCTTACGCGGCCCGCGTCAACACGCGGTCAACCTATAGCTTAGCCTGATCACCAAGTAGACTCGACACGATGTCGACACGTGTCGGCTCAGGGATGCCCCACCATTTGGAACACGCGCGGCCCGCGTGAACTAATGAAGAGTATTACTCGGCCCGTATGAACTAAAGGAATAAACGGTATCAGTCTTAAACACTGATACGGCCCGCGTAAGCTTGAGGTGAGGTCCTACGCGGCCCGCCTCAGCTTACTATTTCTTGTTTTTGATTTATTTTATAAACTATAACATAATTTGGGCTCGGTTTTCACATAAGGGGTGTAATATGAGACATATTGGAATATTTTAAGATATAATAGGGTATACAAAATATAATGAGGGTGTTGGTTCTACCGAGGGTTGTTACAGAACAGCGTTAAAATGGACAACCAACTGTGAACTCGCTCAACTTTGTTGTTGATTCGTTATTATATGCCTTGCAGGTCGTTAGGTGCTTAGATGGAGCTTGCACGGGAGGAAGAGGTCATTGTGGGACATGGATTGTTGAGTTCCATGTTAAACTTATGAACTTTTATACTTTATTATGTTTTTTAACTTAATGCTTCCGCTAATAACTTAAACTTTGTTGAATTGTTTTGACACCAATTATATTGTTTGGTTTGGACTTTTATTTATTTAATTATATCGTTCAATATGATTGGTGGCTGGATCCTGGTTAGTCACGCTCCCTGCGGTGATACTCCGCTTGTGGATTTTGGGGGTGTGACAGATTGGTATCAGAGCCATTGGTTATAGTGAACTTAGTTTAAAAAAAAAAAGGGAAAAATCTTTTTGATAAAAACCAGACTATAACCTGTTCAGTGCTCAACGATCAACAACGACACTTCGCTCCACGTGCAAGGCTCATACTTTAGGTGGTATGATTTATGCTTATATTGCCTACTTGCTAGTTTACTTTTGCATGGTGTGTTGCTTATGGTATGCTTAGTTAGGGTAGTAGCGTGGTATCTATTAGCCCGAATGTGCTCTTTATGACACCCAACTATTTACTTGAAATTTGACGTGTGGTGATCAAATTTTTTTCCTGTTTTCTCCTCGCCCCACTACGTTGTTATAGCTAGAATTCAGATCTGATCCTCCGTACATTCGGTTTGCACGACAACATTCATGTGGACCAGAACCGTCCCAAACGAACTCGGGTTTAGGAAAACAATATATCCACGCATCCATCTTGACGAACCTTATCATCTCCACCAGTCGTCGTCGCTAGAAACGAAGCAGTCACAGTTACACGCGTTGTCGGTGTGCAACTCGAAACCCTGTCATCCGAACTCTATTTTGGACAAATGATGTGCTCACGTGACCATGATGCAACGGACTTTCTTATCGTGCCGTTGCCACCATCCACCATTACTGGAACTGCCTCTGGAGAACATAATAGTTTACGGAATTTTTCGGTTATTTGTTGGATTTTGTTTTTGCTTAATTATTCGTATGAACGTCACCAACCTCCTGTTTCTTCGATTCGGAACCGATATAATGAAACGCTAACAACCATACCACGATTTCCACCGATCACAAGATTACCCCCCCCCCCCCCCATTACCATGTTGGGTGGTTAATTCTTATTCTAACTTGATTTACACCTTCGTATACCCAACTTAGCAAGTGGATGCCTCCTAATGATGGGATAATCTTCGGGACATTTGAGGATGGAGATACGGATTACTCAACCTATAGACGAACACGATGATCTACACATTTACCTTACCCCTTACACTACAAGAGTCACATTTTGAGTCTATGATAGTTTATCTTGATTATGTGAAACCTTTTCACTACCCTTTATACCGACCTATGCTTGTTGACTAATGCCATGACTAATTTCTACTATTGACTTAGACAAAACCGTCATTCCTTTACCACAGTGACACTACGTAGTCGCTTCTCCATGCAGAGACACTAATACGAACTCATTCCAGGTTAGAGAATTTGGCAGGCTCGACTTCCGATCATTGGTGATCACTTCTTGAAACCCTGAGGATGGTGATGTGTTGTTGATACGATCATACCCTCTTGAACATGTTTTCATGTCCTTTCTTTGAAACCTCTTGACTACACAGGCATATTTCAGATTCATTCTCAACCTAAGGAAACTCCTCCGAACTTGATTGCTTACCGACTCGATAAATCGCAAACTCATCTAAGTTCATGGATCAAGGTGGATTATTTCCCCTTCGCGTGTGGGCAAGGCCGACAACTTAGACGGAAGTTTCAGTGAACCATAACACTACAAACTCGTGCAACAACCATTCTTCAATGGTAAATTCTTGTTAAGATTGATATACCAACGTGACACCGCTATTCGGAAAACGGCGTTCTTCATTTTAACCTCATCCAACTTGCGTACGACCAGTTATACCCTTGACATCAAGTAAACCCCTGATACGGATCCTTTCACGCTTACGCATCGATTGCGACTACCCTATTTGCATGTTTCCACATCCATTCATGATATACTTCTCGAATCCTACGATCCTCAACCTAACAACATTCTCCGCGACCTCTCGCTTGGATGAGTTACTCTCTACGAACGTTACTCGATGAGCAACGGGCCATTAATATCACAGATATGAAGGTATAACAAGCACTGTTTCCCTTGACGACATTCGAATTTAGCCTACATTGACGGATATGCCGCTTGTTTCCCTCGACGACATCCAAATCTACTTCAAGAACTAGTAGGAATCCAAACGATACATACGCCTTACCATGGAGCTCCTACAACACACAAAACCTTATGTTAAGTTTCCAACGTATGACTTTTGAAGTCACGAAGCCCGCTTTTCTTGATCGTATGCGCAAACCCTCGCAGCTCTAACTCGAAAGATTGCTCAGGAATCCGCGTTTCAACAGTTGAAGGTGAAACTTGGTAACGCACCCATTCTTTCGTTACCAGAAGGCACAAACGATTTCGTTGTTTATTGTGACGAGTTTATCCAAGAACTTAGTTATGTGTTGATGCAACGTGAGAGAGTCATTGCTTACACATCACGTCAACTCCAGGTTCACGAAAAGAACTACACTACCCACGATCTAGAGTTAGGAACGGTAGTGTTTGCACTCAATATATGGAGATATTACTTGTATGGTACCAAGTGCACCATCTACACCGATCACAAGAGTCTCCAACATATCTTGGATTAGAAGAAGTTGGAGCATGTGACAGCATCAACGGGTCGAACTCCTCAACAACTACGAATGCACAATCAAGTATCATCCAGGCAAAGCCAACGTTGTGGCTGACGCCCTCAGTCTTAAAGAAAACCAAACCTAAGCGTGTGCGTGCGTTACAGCTTACTATCCACTCCAGTCTTCCTACCCAGATTAGTGAAGCTCAGATTGAAGCATTGAAGGAAGAGAACCACAAAGCAGAATCCCTACCGGGCATAGAGAATAAACTATAATGCAAGGAAGACGGCACTTATTATTTCATGGAACATGTATGGATTCCAATCTATGGAAACTTACGAGAGCTTGTGGTGGTCAAAGCACACAAGTCTTATTACTCAGTGCGTCCTGGTTCTGACAAGATGCACCAAGACCTCAAAACGTTGTAATTGTGGCCCCCCATCAAAGCTAACCTAGTGACTTATGTTAGTAAATGCTTGACCTGTGCTAGGGTTAAGGTTGAATACCAGAAGCCAACATGACTACTCCAACCACCCGAGATCCCTACATGGAAATGGGAGCAAATTTCCATGGAATTCGTCACTGGCTTACCTAGATCTCAGCGGGGAAACGACACCATCTGCGTGATCGTGGATCAACTAACTAAGTCTGCTCATTTTCTGGAAATCAAGAAAACTGACAAGTTTTCTACACTCGCGGACATCTATCTGAAGGAAGTAGTCTCTAGGCACGGAGTGCCAACTTCTACCATGTAACACCCTTGCTATTATTTTACGGTTTTCGTATAATTTACGAAAATAAACATGTAATTATGATTACATATAAATTGATAATACAAGTTAATTAAAACTTTTCTAAATTTTAAAACGTACATCATGATTAGTAACAATTTGCCTTTTTAGAATAACGACTAAACTATGTGCGGAAGCTTGTAACTGCATCGTGTTCGGTTCTACGTTGAGCTTGATCTTCATCCGGTACTCCTGATATTCACCTACGATCAAAACCAACTTAAAAGTTAGTTTTGATATCTTAAATAATTGTATAATCAAGTTCTAGTATCGAACAAACAAAAACAGAATAGAATTTCGGAATTAAGTTTGTCGCGCCACGTGACAGACTCCTCTCGATCTTTCGCGTGCCGCGAGCGCCTTCGCGTGTCGCGCCAGAATTATTGCTCCCTGTCGCGTGCCGCGGGGGAGGCTGGTTTCCATCAGATCCAGCTCTGGGTCTGCATTTTCTGCCCAGCTTCAAGTTTTCTAAAATCTCAACTTCAAATGGTCATAACTTCCATTCTACTTATCCGATTTGCGTGATTGTTTTTCCTATGCGTTCGTAATTTGATTCCCCATCACATGGAGTTAAAATCCGACATTCGGATTTACAATTTTCTAGGTTTTAGGCCTTCGGCTTAATTTTAATTATTAAACTTTTAACAAAGCTTTTGACTCGTTTATACTATCATCAAACCAACTTGTTTATTACACCCTAATTCTCGTGGATATCATATTTTAAGGTTTCCTATCACACGAGGTTCAAATCACGGGTTATTATACATCATTAACCCGTTTATACTTATGCGCTTGTTTTGACCCATTAGGGGTATTTAAGCACTATTACGCATAAGCCATACTCATTCATTTCTAACTTCATATTCCCATATTTTAATATCTACTTATATTCTGCCACCACTATTTTCGTGGTGGATTTAACATATTGAACCCATTATCCTAAGTTTTACCATTCGGTTAGTCATTTTACGCTAATGACCCTTTTTTTAACTACAAACTTATTTATGCGTACCTGGCTCGGATCAACATATTGACCCGTTTTAATACCTTATCGCAAAAATCGCTAATTCATAGCATCTCTTATTCATAAGCCGATTTATCCTGTGTGCATAAAACTCCACAAACACTTATTAGTCGTTAATTGTCAAATGGGATCAACATTACCATTTGACCCGTTTGGTCTAAACGACCAAACATTTTGCGCTTATATTTGACTAGATCACCATTTTACCTTTTTTTATTCGTTTAGGCTTACTTAGTAAGTAGCTATTCAAAAACTCATTTTTAATTATATCATCCCATGACCAAATTACCATTTCACCCATTTTACCATTAAACATGGTTTTTCGTCTTTTGATACGTTCCGACCCGTATCTTTTCGTGTCAAAATCATATTTTGAATATAACCTTCTCGTATTTATTATCTATAAATAAATACATATCTTACGATAAAGGTGTAAGCTTTACTTACCTTGCATCTCGAATACGTTTTTCCTTTATGCTTGACTCGATTTGACCCGCTTTCTCCCCAAGCTTCCACCTAGCTCGTTAAGCGTCAAACTATCATCATCATCATTCACAAGGTGGTTAGATTAGTCATTATAACCACGACTATTCCACCTTACGTATTTTCTATGTCAAAACTACTATTCGACTCCGTCCATGGTTAGTTTAACTTTTCAAAAGTTAACTACCCTTAATTATATGATATGTGCATATAAGCTAAATCGACTTCATAATTAAAATTTGTATTACCCCACATCACACGTAATTAGTCGAACTAGGAAATTACGCGTTTGATTCATAATTTCAACATATGAACATTCACTTAGGTATTTTAACAAACGCATTGTAGGCATAATTTATAACATCAACAATCAAGTTTCATAACTAGTTGTTTAGCCAAGCTTTAACATTAATCAGGCAAGTTCATATCACTGAAAATAGGCTGTTTTTGGTGACCTATTTAACCTGTTTACAAGTCTTCAAAATTTATGATTTTTTTATGTGACGTACCTCTCGGAGGGTTAGGCCTTGTGTTAAAATTTCAAGATCTAACTCTTTACCAAAAATTCGTAAAAATTCATTTACTAAGCAGCAATCAGATTCGTCACTTCTGACTACAACTTACAAAAAAATTCATTTAAATTCCTCGTTTATCCGATTGATGAAATTCCAGTTGGAGATTTTTGGAATTACCTGAAGCTACCTACAATAAAAATTTGAGATCATAAATCAATTCTTAAATTGAGTTATGACATTCGTAATGGGCTGCAAATTCTGCCAGAAAACGCAGCCTGAACCTTCGATACCGAAAAATTCATAAAACATTCAATTTTTGTCGAAAAAATGCAATTCTAGTGGGGTTTTAAAGATATTTCCTGGAATTACATTTTAGACCCAAGAAACACATGTTTTTGTCACGTTTTGTCCACGTTACAGCCAATACAAGTCGGCTGTAAATTCTGTTCAGAAGCTGTTTGAATCCAGCTTTCAATCAAAACATGTTTATGACATTAGAACACTATTTTTAGCAATCAAAAACCCTAAAAACGTCACATACACGAATTTAGCGTCATTAAATCTGAATTTACTTCATGGAACTCAAATTACACTAGAATAACTATCAAAATCCTAGTGTTTAACATGTTTCTACAAAACCCATTTAACACATAAATGGATAATCATGAAATTCATATTTTGAACACCAATTTAACAAGCTATTGACTAGGGTTTACTCCTAGACATGATTTCATCCCCAATTTCATTCAAACATTGGTCATGCAAGCTTAATCTTTCGATTTCATGTTTTCACCAAAATTCAAGACATAATCAAAAGATAAGATTTGACATACCTTGTGATCCCTTCACTTAGGTGATATATAAGCTTGGATTTCGATTTGGGACTGATTTAGCCTTTCAATTTCTTGGATTTGGACTTGTTAGGGTTTGAACAAGGAGTTCTCCTTGGCTCCTGTGGAAGAAATCGACCAGAACATACACAAAGTGTGTGTTTTGGTGTTTTAATTTTTGTTTTATTAAAATTAGTTTGCACTTGTCCCACTTTGGCCCCTTAACTTTTTCCCAAGTTTTATTTAGGGTGTTTTAGTCAAGTTTCTCATTACTACAAGACTTGTGATTAACTAGGTTATTTATTCCTAGTTATTTCCATCTCATTTATATCCGACATTAAACTTATAATATAAGGCTTTATATTTTCGGGTACGACTCAGTTTATTTTAAGTCCCGTCAACTCGGGCCCCTTATATTTTGTTTTATCAAAGTATTTATTTTTCTTTTAATTTATATTAGGATTATTTGTTTAAGTCCTAATACTCACTGGGTTAAATTTTACCACTAACGGTATCTTACCCGTCTTTTAGTATTAACGTGGTTTGACTACCAAACCCGTTTTCGGGGTGTTACATATCATTTCCGATCGTGTTCCGCGTTTTGCATCTGATTTGTGGCAGGCGATACACAAATCATTTGGCTTACGTCTAGACATGAGCACAGCTTATCACGCTCAGACGGATGGACGGACTTAACGCACCATCCACACTCTAGAAGACATGCTTCGAGCATGTGTTATCCACTTTGGTAACGGCTGGGAAAGACATCTGCCTTTAGTGGAGTTTTCATACAACAAATTACTGGGGCTTTGTTAGAGGCGGAAATGCCGATCACCTCTATGCTGGGCAGAAGTTGGCGACAGCCAAATTACTGGCCCAGAACTCGTTCTCGACACAACGGAAAAGATTGTCCGGCTGGAACCATAGTTATTAAAGGAGCTAAGCGCACTCAAGGCTCATAGGCCTCGCCTTGGGCCTAGGCGCAAAGCGCAAAAAAAACGAGGGCCTGAGAAAAGCTAAGCGCGTAATGAAAAAAAGTTAAAAATATATTATGTATTAGAAAAAGAATACTATTATTCAAATAAAATAAACAAAATCTATTATATAAAACTATATGTCATCTATTTAGAACCAAAAGTTCTAAAAATATTATTGTATTAATGTAGAAAAGTAGTTTTCCTTAGATAAAAGTAGAAATCTGGCTAGAGTCTTGTCGGAATTTAGAGAATTTGGCCGGAAACTATCCGGAATCTAGGAATCTCGCCAGAATGTGCGCCTGAACCATCACCTGGAGAATCAGGGGCGTAGCATTTAAGGGGCCGGGAGGGGTGCCCGACCCCCCGAACTTTTCGCTCAGTAGTGTTGTACATGTAGTTTTCGTATATAAATTTTTGGGTATATACGTTTTCGACCCCCGGTTCTATAGAAATTTTAGGGTATATACGGTTTCGACCCCCCCGACGAAAACTTCAAGCTTCGCCACTGTGGAGAATTAAAGAGCAAATTCCTCGACTTAAAGCGCAACTGCCTCGCCTCGCCTGAAAAATGAGCCTAGGCGCAAGAGGCGATTGCTTTTAACAACTATGGCTGAACAAAGCTAATTATCAAAGTATAAAATAAAATTAACCATTGAGAGCTTATTAAGTTAAATTAGTATCTCTCCCTTTTTAACAAGAACTTTTAGCAATATCGGGTCATTTTACAAATGCGATCGATCCTTAAATTATTTGAATGTTGGAAATAGTTAATCAACTATTTAGCTGATTATTACATCTTCAAAAATCTAATGCATCTTATTATTTTGTGATAAAATTACAAAAGGTGGAAAGTATGGCTAGCCATGACGAATCTGGAAAAAAATCAAATGAAAATGAAGTGCCAACTTTCAACGCTGAGAATTTGCAAAGCAACATGAAAGTGGTGTACTACAGGTCAGTTTTAAGATTCCATTTGCAAATCTGATAGTTTTTATGCCTTAGATCTTGCTAGAAGTTTATTAACACCACTTATTTACTGTCTCAAATTACATTACACAGTTCAATAAATTTTATTGAAGATTTAGTATAGAGTTAATTACGTTGTCCGTCCTTGTGTTTTGTTGAAAATAACACTTAAAGTTCATTAGTTTAAAAATTGCCAAAACAGTACCAGTACTCTCACTTTGGTAACAATTACAGTCCACCTCCATTGACCCCATCCAAAAACTTAACGGTAAATTGGATGGGGTTAACGGAGGTGGACTGTAATTGTTACAAAAGTGAGAGTACTGGTACCGTTTTGGCAATTTTTAAACTAATGGACTTTAAGTGTTATTTTCAACGAAACACGAGGGCCAAAAAATGTAATTAACTCTTTAGTATAATATGTCATTTTATGGTTATATATGTTGTATAACTAGAGATGGCAAAATGGGTGGGTCTGGCGGTTAGGGCAAATGATGATAATTGGTCATGGTTGATACATATCCTGAATCGACTCATTCACAAGTAAATATGTCGAAATTATTGACATCTCTAAGGTTCTATGTGGAATCATGCTATTCTTATATTGATGGTTGTAATTGTTCTCTTTTATCTTGTGACGATATGCAGTCGAACGTTTATGTCCATCATCGGTGGAGTGATTGCTGGAATATGTGGATTTACAGGCCTCATGGGGTTCGTCGTTTATGTACCGGTCATGGCAATTAGATCGGTATGTCTAACAGCCAGGGCGGGTTTTTCCATCCATTCATATTTTGACAGCTGGAACAGGGTTCTATTGGATGGATTTCTAGGCGGGCTTTTGGTAAATGTCTCGTATTTGTGAATTATGCATTAGTTTTAATATACCTTTTGCTAGATTTGTATCTTAACCACCCAACTTATCTTTTTTTGTAGTCGTTCGTGCTGTTCTGGACGTATCCTTTTGTGCTTGGTCTTTTCTTTATCGCACCTTTCTCATATGAATTTATTTTGAACCCTATTTATGATGAATTTAGAGGTGACAATTTATTCCGAAATGAATGGTTAACATTATGAAATTGACCTGACCCGACCGACCTGAAAATTCTATGGTATGGTTGTGAAAGTTTGACCACCAAAAAAGTGAACCCATAAGAAAAAATTCATGGATCCGCCACTGGATGTGAATGGTTTGGTCCAAGCAGTTTGTCCAATTATGGGATATGGTTTTTAATGTTTAGATAGACAAGTTTAGCTTGCGTTTGTATGATTACATAGGGGGTCATATAATGAGTTATGAATAATAAGAATTACCATACCGGCTGGAACAAAGCTGATTATCAAAGTATAAAATAAAGTTAACCATTGAGAGCGTATTAAGTTATATTAGTATCTGTTTTTTAGAGACTTGCGCATCTCTCCCTTTTTAACAAGAACTGTTAGCTATATCGGGTCATTTTACAAATGCGATCCTTAAATTATTTGAATGTTTGAAATAGTTAATCAACTATTTAGTTGATTATTACATCTTCAAAAATCTAATGTATCTTATTATTTTGTGATTAAATTACAAAAGGTGGAAAGTATGGCTAGCCATGATGAATCTGGAAAAAAATCAAATGAAAACGAAGTGCCAACTTTCAACGCTGAGAATTTGCAAAGCAACATGAAAGTGGTATACTACAGGTCAGTTTTAAGATTCCATTTGCAAATCTCATAGTTTTTATGTCTTAGATCTTGCTATAATTTTATTAACACCTCTTATTTACTGTCTCAAATTACATTACACAGTTCAATAAATTTTATTTAAGATTTAGTATTTAGAGTTAATTATGTTGTCCGTCCTTGTGTTTGTTGAAAATAACACTTAAAGTTCATTAGTTTAAAAATTGCCAAAACAGTACCAGTACTCTCACTTTTGTAACAATTACATTCCACCTTCGTTAACCCCATCCAAAATCTTAACGGTAAATTGGATGGGGTTAACGGAGGTGGACTGTAATTGTTACAAAAGTGAGAGTACTGGTATTGTTTTGGCAATTTTAAACTAATGGACTTTAAGTGTTATTTTCAACGAAACACGAGGGCCAAAAAATGTAATTAACTCTTTAGTATAATATTTCATTTTATGGTTATATATGTTGTATTAACTAGAGATGGCAAAATGGGTGGGTCTGGCGGTTTGGGCAAATGATGATAATGGGTCATGGTCGATACATATCATGAATCGACTAATTCACAAGTAAATATGTCGAAATTATTGACATCTCTAAGGTTCTATGTGGAATCATGCTATTCTTATATTGATGGTTGTAATTATTATCTTGTCATATGCAGTCCAACGTTTATGTCCATCATCGGTGGAGTGATTGCTGGAATATGTGGATTTACGGGCCTCATGGGGTTCGTCGTTTATGTACTGGTCATGGCAATTACATCGGTATGTCTAACAGCCAGGGCGGGTTTTTCCATCCATTCATATTTTGACAGCTGGAACAGGGTTCTATTGGATGGATTTCTAGGCGGGCTTTTGGTAAATGTCTCATATTTGTGAATTATGCATTATTAGTTTTTATATACCTTTTGCTAGATTTGTATATTAACCACCCAACTTATCTTTTTTTTGTAGTCGTTCGTGCTGTTCTGGACGTATCCTTTTGTGCTAGGTCTTTTCTTTATCGCACCTTTCTCATATGAATTTATTTTGAACCCTATTTATGATGAATTTAGAGGTGACAATTTCAACCCGTTTTCCTCAAAATGGAGCGACTTTGTTTGTATACCGTCTCAAATAGGTAAAGGGTGAAACGGGTCGAAAATCACCCTAGGTGTTCACAAACGCTCAAAATATCCTGAGCTGCTTTATTAACAAATTAGATTATTACTTTAAGAGTATAGTTTTTTTTAATAAATAAGTCATTTATAAAATACAAAAAGGGTTCCGATCCGGCCCATTTGGATGACCTGTTAAACAGAACTACCTTTGACCTGTTACCTGACTCGCTCCCATTTTGCCATGAAATGCCGCCTCTAATATTCAAGATCATATAAATTGTGGATTGATGTTCATAAAAGCCGATTTTTTAACCACATTAATCACTATGTGATTCACTGATTTGACTTTCTGGTTTGCGTAATCTGTATTGACCTTGACAAGGACAAAGATTTGCTTATGATATCGTGCACATCTTCTAGACGAACACGATTTGGTCTCGGCTTTTGGGTGCCCGTAAGCTTGGTTTCCTTAGTTTCAAAAAGAAGGTATCTAGAGCTCAGATATAAGGATTTTAATATCTTGTAATTCTTGAAATTTTATTTCCTGAAACTTTATATATGTTTTTAGGACATACATTTTGATTTTAAAGTCAGTATGATGATAAGGATTATAACAGTTTTTATATGTAACTTGTGCTGTGTGGACTGCAGATGATGGTGAAATTGGTGGTTGGGTAATTTTATCACATGTGAAAACAGGTTATTAAAAAAAAAAAATTTAATATTTAATTTGTTTTTGTATGTGATGTAACTGATTGAACAATTAGAACTGTGAATACAATTTCTGAAAATAAAACCAAAACCACAATCCGTGTAAGCAACATTAGAATTTTGTTACAGTTTGAACTTAATTGGCAATTTTCCATTGTAATTTTTTGGTAAATGAATAAGATCTGTATGCTGTATATAAATAGTAATTTCATATTTTTACGGAATATATAGGATACAATCAATTAATTAAGATTTAAACATTACTGATATAAATCACAGTTTAGAACAAACTTTAGTATTTTAAAATAAATATCATTTTACGTTAACCATTTTATCATGGGAGAGCTTTGAAAAAAAAAAAAGCATATATATTTACATTACGGTTTTACTCTTAAATTTTAAAATAAATATCATTTTACGTTAACCATTTTATCATGGGAGAGCTTTGAAAAAAAAAGCATATATATTTACATTACGGTTTTACTCTTAATTTATATATCTTTAAATATAAAGGTAGGTGGCTTTTGCCACAGGACAAAAGTGTCATCGCAACAGAGTAGTGTAGGTCCCGTTTTTCCGGTGAGGATCGATAACGTAAACCTATCCTTGTTTATCACAAACACGGTAACGGGTGCGGAATCCCTGTGACGGTGCAAACCAAACAAAGTGTAAAATAAGAACACGTAACCAAAAGATTCAATATCTATTGATTAGGGATGAGTACAACCTCAAACATATACAAACAATGTTTACAGAGTTTCACTAAGTCTCACAGGTCTCTCATACGTTTCACACAGAAACTGAGAGGGGTATTTATACTAGACACAGACACAAACTAGACGAAACACAAATAACTCGACGAAACAACTTTTGGGTCAAACATTGGACCTGAAGAAGCCCACAGGCGACGAAACAGGCTGAACCATGACAAAGGTTGACGAAACAAAATCTGTTTCGTCATATGCTTTCAAAGTTCACATATTTCCACATAAGACAAAATAGTGACATCATCATGACATCACTAAGGTGATGTCATGGTGATGTGTTGGCGGGAAAGGCCGCGGCTCTCCGTGCTTCGCGTGTCGAACTCTGGGGTGCACGACGGAGGAATGTCGTGACGTCGGGCTTGAGCCGGACCTAACCGTGTCGAAACCAAGTCGTACCGAGCCGAGTCGAACCGAGCCGAGTCGCGTCCACACAAAGTGTATCAACAAACTCCCCATTGGACGCTACTCGTGATGGTTCATCTTCTGTGATTGTTCGTCTTCTGTGTCTTTCATGTCGGAGGATCTTCAAAGTCTTCACGCGTCGTAAGCAGAAAGTGTATCAACAAACTCCCCATTTAATATAGGAAGTGTGTTAACAAACTCCCCCTTAGAATGAACTCTCCATTGAGTCATGCTTGTGAATCTTTTGAACTTCAATTCTTTAGATCCTTGTGGTGTTGATGAGAGGTCAGCGGCAACTCGATCATGTTTATCTTTTGAGTGCCTTCACGTCGTGTCTTCATTCCGAAGCTTGTCATCGAACATGTTCTCCTTGCCTTTAGCATCTGCACATGCAAGAAATCTAAACGCATAATGAGAACAACTGCTTGGAATATAGTTTCCATAAACAAACGACACATGTGAGATCAAATCTCAATCAAACACCTACCGACAACAGTTTGAAAGTTTAAAAAAAAATTGATCAATTTTAATCCTTTAACTTTCAAAAACTTGTTAACTTCGACTGTTTATAAAGGTGCATTTGTTTTCCGGCTTTCGATCAGGATTTTGGGTAGGATAGACTCGAGTTCCAACATCGATCAATCAAAAATAAACTAGAAGCAAAATCTTTTTGGATTTTATAAAGTTTATATTAAAACACACCTAAAATCTTTTTGGAATTTTCATTTTTCAAAAGTAAATACGGAAAACAATAAATAAATATATACAATGATGCAAAAACTAAAAGCAGTAAATAAATATTTACAGACATTCTTTTTGCGAGTTTCGAGGGTAAGAGAATCATATCAGTGTATGGTCACGCCAAAACGCTCTTTTTGTTCACTTAGTTAACATTTAGATAAGCATCCTATAACAATTATCGGTATTGTTGTCCACATAAGCTCAACTTATCAGATGTAATCATGGCTAGGGGATACGTTAAGGTATGATTTATACTTACCGACCGGTGTTCATCCACACACGACACATTCCCGTATCAAGGTATGCACGAGAGTTCATCTTACCGGTGAGTATACCGTTTATCATCTGTTTCACCGTATAAAAATGTGAGAAACTCACTTATTTTAATTGAAAACAAGCCCTATGTGATAGAATCACTTATTGATGAGGAACTTGATTTTCGATGCATGAGGGCACAGGAGCAAGTCCGTGAACAGGTCAGTACTTTCGTACAGCAGAGAGACGAACTTGACTCCCGGATAAATGTGATATTTTATCACTTATTTGTTTGGACATGTGATTGTTGATCACTTATTGAGGTCGAATGCAATATGTACACGTATGTATGGTATCATGGAAGATCTAGACTTGCGTCCCCGTTATTTTTTCGGTAAAAGAAACAACCATGATACCCAGATGATAAGCAGCATAAAGACCGAATATCTCAGAACCTCGACAATCTCTCAAACGAAATTTCGGTACCAAGACCATATGCCAATGTATGGTTCCCACCTAGTCTTCAGTCGATTAAGGTTTATATCACCCTGCACACTTTAAAATGATTGTGAGCTTACCGATACATCTTATATAGAGCTGCTTATCGTTTTTCATTTTAGGTTTAAAGAGGTTTCAACAGACCACTTATGTACTATCATTTTCTCTTTTTATCGCCAGGAAACTCATTTTTGATTTTCTATTGTTTTTGTGTTTTTAAAATTTTCCATGTTTTTGGATTTTTCAAATTTGGATTTACTCCCCCTAAAATGCAATAAACTATGATAAATTTAAAAGACACAAAGATATTTACAAAAACGATTTCCCGATGTCGGTTAACTCATGTTTTAACTCAATGTCGTTTACCAAAATTAATTTGAATCAGAAATGATTTAATCGAATTTTGGAAAAATCAGTTGGCATGCCGGTAAGCGGTGCGGACCATGACAACATTGTCTGGCCAAAGAGTGCTGTATGAGATAATAATTCAAAAAGCAGCTTAAATATCAACAAGTATAGGAGAGATTAGAAATTTAAAACCGTATCCTGCAACTGCTTCGTGCATTGTCAGGAATCTGAGTGCTCTCCCAAACTGGATATCCACCCGGTGTGGATTTTAAGGTCGATTTTTGTAGCTACTGAGAAATCTCTTCACAGCAACAAGATCATAAACCTCTGGGTCCGGCTGGTCTTCCACATTGCACCAGCGAAGGTCTTTGTCTTTCTCTTTTAGAAGTAGTGTGCGGTTGTTCAATCCACGCCAAGGCATCCGCACACCCGGTTGGTTTGTTCAACGAACACATTTTCATCAATCACACCGTAAGGAAATGTACACTGCACGTTCATCTTGTTGATTGTGAACTTCAGACGTGCTGCAGGTGCGTACATTTTGATTTGAATCTATCCTGGGGACCCGATCAAAGCCTTTAACAATCAAACTTTGAAATGATTTTCATTTTGTCGAAGCTTTCCAATTTCTTTCGACAGACAATTCTGTCTCCCCTTTCTTTTTCTCTCCATCAAAGGCAACAATTTCTTCTGTCGCCTATCTTGTGCAAGGATGCTCCACTATCAACAATCTTACGACTATCGAAAGTTCCTCCTGGAACATCCTACACACTCACTCAGAGATTAGTTGGAGAGGGGGACCCAAGCCTTCATAGACTTAGGTTGCCCCTGAGAATCAAGAAATGTAATTTCAATTTCCTGATGATTTTCAAACACAACACCTCCCCCTGAACTTTCACCCGTTTTAGGTTTCCAAGTTTGTTTTTGTTTACCAGATTGTGTATTATGTACAGTTTCTGGTTTTAATGGTTGTGACAAACTAGGTTTCCTTTTAACCGTTTTGACTTCAGATTTTAAAGCCTTTTCAACAGCTTTGATGTTATGACGTCGTTGTTTCGTTTCTTGTTCCTTAACAGTTCTTTTATCATGTTTTGGAGAAACAGGACGACGTTGTGAGTAACCTTGTTCAGAAGGGGTTCTTTCAACAAAATTTGGTTTAGGCGAGTTTGTGCAGTCTTTAATGATGTGCCCAAACTTCCCACATTTGAAACACGTTCTCCTTTCAACAAACTTAGGAGAATTTGATCGACTGGCAGATGTCGAACCTGTCGAACCTGTAGAACCTGAGGTACTTGCTCTTTCATCACACCCGTTTGTGTGTTGGGTGTAATTGTTATCACTATTACGTTTCAAAATCTTGACTTGTTGTACAAAATCGGTGTTTGATTTGTTTTCAAAAGTCTCGATTTTATCCGTACCCTTTGATGCTACAAATTTAACATCCTTGCTTTTCTTCTGATAACGAGCTCCTTTTGTTTCAAATTTTGATTGAGAAATGTTAAGCTTTTGAGCTCGCCTTTTTGGTTGTTTACCCTTAGAGGCAATAGGTTGTTGCTTTGTCGGTGATTTCTGTTTTCCAAATTGTTTTCTGATTTTTGATTTTGGAACAGGATCACATTGTGTTACCACAACTCCGGGAATGCTCTTTTCCAAAAATTTATTCGTGTTGTCTTCAAACACTTTATCAATCAAAGATGGATTGACATTTTTAATTGGAAAAACATTGTCCGAATAAATTTTAGCATCACCGACCAAAGTATACAACACGTTATTGCTCTTAACAGCAGACACACATTCTTTGTCATCCTTGACATTCTTGACAGGATCTATCACTTGCTTGGCAACAGGTTGCACGACAGGAGTAGGAGGATCACAAAGAATATGATTCTCAATTGGAATTTCTACTCCTTTCGTCTCATCAAGTGATTCATCCTGGTCATTCACATCTGATTCATCATCTGAAGAATCATAGTCCTCAATGGTTGGAGGACTTTGATTTGAAGCACATGATGACTTTTCTTTGTTATCAGATGAGCCCTCCGATGAATTGTCCGTTTTGAAACCTAAACCAGTTGTAACATCCTCATAATCGAGAGGTACAGATGGTTCAAAACGAGGCATATCCTCTTCATCGGGCATTTTGGTATAGTTGTGTCTCAAAGGAGGCGGACACGACTTATACCCAACGCCTTTCACATTTCCTTTCAGTTTTTGAACGTCTATGATGTGATCGAGCACAAATCGGGAGTTAGAATAACTCTCCAACTTTTGCTTGATAGCATCATGCTCGCATTTGGCAATGGCTAACTCCTTTTTGGTTTCCTCAACAATGTTAATGTAATCATTAATACTAACTTGTTTATGATAAACAACTTTGTTCAATTCGGAAACACTTTTCTTTAGGGTTTCAATTACAGATTTAAAATCCTTTTCGTTTCGAGTTAACGCCATGTTTGCCTCTTTGCACTTAGACAATTCAATAACCAAACTTTGATTGTGACTATGAACCGTTTCGGATGCAAGTTTCAATTCAGCACATTTAAGTTTCATATTAGCACAATCACTACATATGCTAGGAGTTTCAGATTTTACCTGACTCGTAGAGGCTGAGACATTTGCCACAAAGGCAGTTTGACAAGAAAAAGATCCATCTTCAGTGAGAATCTTCTCCATTTCTTCTGATGTAACATCAGCTTTCTTGATCAAGTCAGATTTTTGACTTTTTGTCTCCTTGGCATCATCCGACAAATTATCAGCTTCAGAATCAGTTCTTTCATTCAAATTCGATTCTTCATCCGAACTGCCACTATATCCTGAACTGTCATCATTTCCCGAAGATTCACCATCATTGACATTCTTGATAATTTCAGCGTAAAATGCAGTTCTTGTTTGATCACCGTTTCCCAACTGTATGGGCGGACCACAATCGACACTTGGATCAAATTGAGGTTGTGTTGTGGAAACTTGGGCTTGTGGTGTGGGTATTGATTGTGAAAGATAGGCACTTTGATCGAACTGTGGTTGAGTAGTGGTAACTTGAGGTGGAGGTATGGATTGTGAAAGATAAGCACTTTGATCCCACTGTGGTTGGGCAGTTGTAGCTTGAGGTCGAGGTATGGAATTCATTAACAAATCGGCAAGCGAAGGCTGATTTTGACTTGGTCCTGAGTCCGAACTCCAATCCCACAGACCTTTGTTACTCATGTTTGATATAAGAATGATAATACCTGTTAACACACTAAATTTTTGATGAAACCGTGATGTTTAGAAACGCGATTCAACTAAATTTCACGAACACCCGACCCCACTTTCCAACTCACTTGAAATCCTTGGCGCAAAGTGAAATAATCTAAGTTCTAAAATACTGCCTGCTAAAAATTCATACAATATCATGGGCTCACATGATTCAAATTAAAACATTTAACCTAGGATTGTGCAGCCCATATATGAATTTAATAGTGAAAATGGGGCCCAACACATGTGCAGCTCAATATTAATTATGACACAAGAAAAACCTATAGCAATTAACTTGTCTGCAAACAAACAAGTGGGCCCAAAGATAATAATAAATCATGTGCTTTGTTCTTTGTAGGTCCAATAAACATCCCACGCATCAAGCAAACACATATCTGACAAAACACATGCTTCACAATAGCTTCTTCTGCGATACACTATATCCAAAGCCCTTTTCTCTCTCTTCAATACACACCAACCAGCAATCCTCCAAATGCCAACAACCTCAAAATTAATCCTCAAAGAAAAATACTACCAGCCGCTAATCATTATCTTCCAGGTGACATCATCTTCTTCCTCGATTCTGTTATGTGTAAATGACGAAACTGAAATGATCTAGGCGACGAAACAGGATGAATCTGTGATTGATCGACGAAACCGAATTGAACTTGGTTTTGAGAATCACTTGCGACGAAAGTGAATGTGAATGATGCATCGACGAAACACTTTCTACGAAACAGATTTTGTTTTGACGAAACGAAAGATGACGAAATGGATTCTGTTTCGTCGAAGGGATCTTTGGCGAAACACTTTTCCATTTCGTCGAAATCTGATTCGTCGATAATTTGATTCGTTGATGTCTGTTACGTCAAAAAGGTTGTCAGAAGGTTGGTAAAGTAGGTGAATTGTTTATACCCAGCCTGTCAACTCACACACGACTTTTCTCTTTAACCCATGCTTTCTCACCAACTTAAGGTATGGTGGATAATAGATTTAACCTTTACAATTTTCAATGCAACAAGCAACCTTATCTGTTTGTAAAATAGAGATCAAAAAGTGCAATTTGTCAAGAACAGTTTGAATATTGTTTGAAGTTATGAAGAACACAAGAACAAACCGGCAAACTTACAACTTTCTGAACACAACTTTTGGCTAAAATTTTCAACAAAAACCAACTGTTAATGTGTAAACACTTAACCAAGCAAGGTTTTCGGTAAAATGTCCTTTTACCAACAACATCCACTGATTTTTTTAAAGTCCTTTTTCAAAAAAAAAAAATAAACTTTCAAGAACACTTTTTCAGAAAATCATAAACAATCAGTTTCAAACTTGATAAAAACCAAATATGTTTGGTTTTAAACAAGGAAAAGAGCCAAAGCTCTTATACCAATTGTAGGTCCCGTTTTTCCAGTGAGGATCGATAACGTAAACCTATCCTTGTTTATCACAAACACGGTAACGGGTGCGGAATCCCCGTGACGGTGCAAACCAAACAATGTGTAAAATAAGAACACGTAACCAAAAGATTCAATATCTATTGATTAGGGATGAGTACAACCTCAAACATATACAAACAATGTTTACAGAGTTTCACTAAGTCTCACAGGTCTCTCATACGTTTCACACAGAAACTGAGAGGGGTATTTATACTAGACACAGACACAAACTAGACGAAACACAAATAACTTGACGAAACAACTTTTGGGTCAAACATTGGGCCTGAAGAAGCCCACAGGCGACGAAACAGGCTGAACCATGACAAAGGTTGACGAAACAAAATCTGTTTCGTCATATGCTTTCAAAGTTCACATATTTCCACATAAGACAAAATAGTGACATCATCATGACATCACTAAGGTGATGTCATGGTGATGTGTTGGCGGGAAAGGTCGCGGCTCTCCGTGCTTCGCGTGTCGAACTCTGGGGTGCACGACGGAGGAATGTCGTGACGTCGGGCTTGAGCCGGACCTAACCGTGTCGAAACCAAGTCGTACCGAGCCGAGTCGAACCGAGCCGAGTCGCGTCCACACAAAGTGTATCAACAAGTAGTCGTATGTTTTGAACATGTGTGTGGACATGGGTTATTTTATTTGTTTTCTTTTCTTTAAGAGCTTTTCTTTCTCTACTGTTAAATACGATTATCTTTCAAGCATTGCTGTCTTGCTGTGTTTCGGTGAGTATCGCTTAACTTTTCTTCTCTTTTTGTCTTCTATTCATTTTCTTCTTTTTTGTCTTCTATTCATTTATTTATTTTAAAAGTAAAACATTTAGCCCAACTATTTGTTTGTATTCGAGAATGAGAATATAAGATAGAAAACTCTACATATTATTATTCACATTCCCCACTACTCCCATTAGATCATGTGTTACACTGCGTGATGGAAGAAGGGGGGGTACCTAGACATCACGACCACAAGACACCGTGCCAGTGGTCCGTGGTGTGATCCCGAAGCCTATTTCTGTTGGTGTAGTCAAGCTTGTAAGTGAAGCAATGTGGTGAGTTTGAACACACCAACACACATCTTAACATTCCATTCAATACCACTATCACTTACTGTAACACATCGCTTTACTAATACTAATGACCCACCAATAATGAGTGACCTAATCATTGGAAAATATTCAAATCTAATAACCGCACAATGTGCATGCACAAGGTTTATAACATTGTTTATCGATGGGTGACATAACTAGACAAAGGTGGCTACGAATTTGGATGGCAATAGCAGAAGAAAAAAGGGTGGTCGCAGTTCTTGGTGGCTACAACAAGAGACAGTCATGTGTAGAGGTGTTCAAGATCGGATTATCTGGTTTTCGGATATCCGAAAATTTTGGATAGTGAATAATAATATATCCGAATCCGTATCCGATATTTTAGATGTCTAAAAACCGGATATCCGAAATTTCTGATTCGGTTATCCAAACAGATATCCGAATTTATAAAAAAAAATGTAAAAAACTCTGATTCGTGTATAGATTAAAACTAAACTTATATTCGATTTTCCAAATTTACAACATTGAAAACTAAAAACATTTATAAATTCACATCCGAATCTGATTATTTACTATCTTTTACTATATTTCAAACTAAATATAATGTTCATATACTATATATTTTTATAAAAAAAAATAGTTTTCGGATATCGAGTAATTGGATTATCCAAAATTTTTGAAATTCATATCCGAGTCTGAATCCGTAACTTCGGATTTTCCAGTTTCGGATCCAGATTTTTTTGAACACCCCTAGTCATATGACGGGGTGCCACATAAAGTAGGGGATCATACTTGTATTTTTCTTCAAAAATTAATGATGTTTTAGTATAAAGAGTAAATTACACTTTTTTTACATCCATCATAAAGGCTGTATGGTGTAGAATGGCGCCACCCTCCACATCACATTGATAAAGCCTCCAACACCAACCCAGGCGCGACAAAGGCGCTCTCATGAAAGGAATAGTGGGCGTGAAAGGGAGTGAAAACCCAATTTTTCAGCCTTGATGGCCAATGAGAACCCTCCATTTGAGAGGGGCGCCGCCAGAGGGCAAACCCTTTGTCAACAAAAATATTTATTGAACATCCACTTCAGGACCACAAGTGCCACATAGAAGCAAACAGTTGGACTAAATTTGTAACTTCTGAAACTTTAAAAACTAAAACCATAATATGAACATGTCAAACTTGACATACATAAACATGACATGAAAAAAGAAGAATAATGAATAAAATTCTTGACGAAACAATGCTAAAATTGCCCAAGGATACAGACCATGCTAAAATTACCCAAGGACTAAATTTGTAACCTCTTTCTCTTTGATGGGGCTTCAGCTTTGCCACCATCATCGTCGTCGTCATCTTCATCTTCAAGATCATCTTCATCGACACCATTCTCTTCGGGCTCAAAATTACTAGCATCTTCTTCGTCTTCTGGGTTAGCCACTGGTCGAACCAAGTATTCAGTTCCCATATGCTGCCTCCTGTAAGCCACATAAAAGTTGTCACCATGAGTTGATGTTGCTGCTGATATGTTTCAGAACGAACTGTAAAAATCGGATCACTCACCACACCCAACCAGTTTCCGCCACGTCATCGAACTTCATTCCATCACTAGTGATGGATTTTAGTAAGGGTGTCCATAACTAGTGATGGATTTTTTTTAATTAATAAATTAACAATAACAATTTTATTTAAATAAATATTACATTAAAAAAAACCCTAAATTACAAAGTAAAAAAAAAAAAAGTTAAACATTGCAAAGTAAAAAAAATAAAAATTTTACGGCAACTCCCAACCCCACTTTTCACATATTTCGCGTTTGTGTTGAAGTAGGATTGACCTAAAGGGTTCGTTAAGAGTGTCGTGCAGTTGTAAAATGACGATTAAATCACTATTTTTTTGCCTTTTGGTTAAGTATTTAATATGCGCCTTGTCACACCCCAACCGATGGCGGAAACATCGAAATGAGATGAAATAGATTGCTCGAGACTTCATAACACTAATATTTGTGACAAGTATTTAAATAATAATTTCATTCAATTTCTAAAGAGTCAATTACAAGGATTTGAAACAAATACAACAACATGAATAATGAAATACGATACAATAAGAATACAAAATTTAAAGTGTGTATCTAAGCATCCTACTAGATTTCATGCATCACCAACATCATCATTAAACCTGCAACATGTTTAAAAAGCGTAGTTCAATACAAAAAGTACTAGCGAGTATACAAGTTTGGTGCGTAGTACACAAGTATAAAAATAATAAGGAACAATCCACATGGCAAACCTAGTTATTAAGATTAACGTATAAACTGACATGCGATTTACAAGTCAACCCTCTGTTTACGTAAATATGAATGAATAAACCTAACATGACCTCTCGTTCACGGGTGGTGCGTTACTCCTATAACGCTATACATGTTAAGTGGAGGCCTGTACGAAGCTAATGACAAGTTCATCACATAAGAATCATCCAGAAACACGAATCAAGCATGACAAATAGTAAGCATGTATTGGATTGTTTGTTTATTGTAAGACCCTAATTCGTATTTGACAAAAGTCGCAGCGGAAATTCGTACCCTAAAATTTCTTTCATTATAAATACCTTAACTTACTTAAAACTTAACCTTAACATATCTCTTTCACATAAATCCATCATTCGACTTATTACTAAGTAAAAACATAGCTTATATTTACAACATCATATACATCAACGTTCCCGTACAATCTCACTAGTGACTCGATCCTCGATCTCTATTCCTTGATGATCCTCATGACTCGTACTACCTGCGCTCACCACATAAAATTCATAACGTTAGTACACATTATGAACGTAACAAGATTCATACTCTTTTGCTTTCCATTCCGTTATTTCTTTGCATTTATGCATTCCCGTCTGAGTATCCACTCTCTGGTGAGACTCCAACATTGTTCTTGCATTACACTTCATTCTCAAGGTGCACTGTTAATAGCATCAATACTCAATAGTATTGAAAACGTACGAGCATACACACATACCTACTGGCATACATTTATACATACATACTTGCATTTACATATAATACGTTTATACCTACACGCGTACACCCTTCATACTTAAATTGGATAATGCTTACGTCCATACATATCTATTGGCGTACGTATATACACATTTACCTACATAAATACCTACCTACATACATAACTACATACTTATACGCATACATAAAACAATCATAACTATACACTTGCATATCTTCACTCACAAGTACAAATACTTACATACATTCAAACATGCCTGCGATTCTTATTTAACTCATCTATATACACTTATCATACTCGTGCATTAATTTCATGAGCTTAGACTGAGATTTTAAAGCCTTTAAGCGTTCATCGCATCTCGTAAACACTCTACAAGGAGTTTAGAATACATTTTGGGACCCCTTATAGATTTCGGGGCTGATTCGGATGAATTCAACACATTCGGTTGAGTTTGCAGTTATCGCATGGTCATGCATCCCAACCGCATGATCGTGCGGTGCCTACAACGTCGAGAGTACTGGCAATGGACAAGCCATTGCATTGATTTACTCGGAAACGCACGACCGTGCGGCCCAAGTGCACGACCGTGCGATACCCTGCGTCGGGTCACTTTGCGTAGACAGTGCATTAAGGCGTCGGACAAAAGCTGAGAATTCACGGGGCGTCGGCGACGGCCATAGGGGCGTCGGCGACGGCCCCTAAAATCACCATTTTAGCTGCAGATCCGTTTCGTCGTCCGAAAACGCTAAAACTTGCGTAACTTTCAAACCGTATACCCGTTTAACCTCCCGTTTCTTCCCACATGACCATAATTTAATCCCCCATCACATGGAGTTAACATCCAACATCCGTATTAACAAAATTTTATACTTTTAAGCTTTCGACTCGTTACCCTTTTTACAAGTTTTGACCCGTTCATGCTTTTATCAAAGTAACTTGTTTATTTGACTTCAAATTCTTATAAACCTCATAATTCTTAACATTTGTCTATTATATAAGGTTCCAATCACGGGTTTCTTACAACATCCCGACTCATTTCCACTTAAATGTTATCTTGACCCGTTAAGGGTATTTACGCATTTTTAAGAACTTTGACTTGCAAAGATCATACTTTTCGCTTTCATACATGTCCAAAGTAATCATTTAATCTAATGGCTTGTTTATAAACACCCTTTTAAAGTCGTTTGCCCGATATACCTACCAAGGGCATTTTTGTCAACTTCGCTCTATCCTTTACAACAAAGGACTTCATTGCACATTCAACCAACTCTATCACTTGACTACAACTCTAAACGCACATACCTTGCTCGGATCAAAGCTAAGATCCTTTTCATACTTCATCCACCCAAATTGTTAGATGATAACAACGAGATCCTTTCGCTATTCAATCTGCGATTTCATTATACTTGACAAAAACCATTCATTAGTCGATAATACCAAATGGTGACATCTCCACCATTTGACCCGTTAGTTCCAAATGACCAATTTACCCTTTTTAAACATCAACTTTAATTTCTTATCATACTCACATATTCCAACCCGTATCAAATACTTGTCGGAACGTCATACTTCACAGATTTACTTACCATGTTCACAATCAATACAACGAATAGATATTCTACAAAAAGGGGTGTAAGCTTACTTACCTCTCATCCAAGTATGCTTCCCGTGCACATAAGTCCCGTTTGACCCGCTTCTTTGCCAGGCTTCCATGTCGCTTATCAAGCATCAACTATCATATATCATTCTTAAGATAGTTAGCTTGTTCATCATTCATCACACGGATCTTGTTTCAGAAATTATCATTCAAACTCAAAACATACTAATCTATCAAATTCTAGCCGAAATCCTTTAAACATATACACATGTATGTGATTTCAAACATCATTAACAATAACATATCATCATATTATACAAAACCCACTTCATAACTAAATTGGTAATCACTTACTAGTGATCTAATCTTAAGTTCTTCATAATTTCATCATACTTTTTATGTGTGTACTACCTTCTAAGCATAGGGTACAACTAGTTCATGCATATCCTTCTAATCTTATTCATAATTCATCAAATCCTCCTTCTAATCAACATGAATCATTCATGCATAAATCTCAAACATCTTAGCAACACATTTCTTTCAATTCCCATAACAAGAATACATTATACATATCAAAATTCATCTATATTACATAAGAGTTGGACATAGGTGATCATTCAAGCCATCATTCTCATCATAACAAATGGGTTTCACCTATAAACATCAAATTAACCCAAACCATGCATAACCCATGCTCCAAAAGATGATTTTAACACATACCCATACTCAATTTCATACAAATTCCTGATTTACAACATAACCCACTTCGTGCATAATCACCAATCTAACTTTTAAGACATACCTTGCGATCCCCTTGTGAAGGTGATCATTAATCTATGTTTCTTCTTGAATTTGAGCTACAATTAACCCTTCAATTTGGTGATCTTCATGGTTAGGGTTTGTGAGCTTCCATGGAGCTCCTGGCTCTTCTCGAACACACCAACGTGTGTGTGTGTATGAGTGTATTATTTTTTTTTATAAATTAAACTTCCATTTATCCCATTTTAGTCCCTCAAGTTTGCCACTAAATAAAATTGACACAACTTTCATCCCTTATTTGTTTCTATCATACTTTTAACTAGGATAAATAACCTAGTTATTTATTTCTTGAAGTACCATATTAGAACATTTAACGAATATAAACATTCGGGTTTTGGGGTGTTACAAGTCTACCCCCCTTAAATAAGGTTTTCTCATTTCCTCTTGCACATATACATTTATGTTTGACTTAACACTCACATCATAATTATAAGTAATCATCCTATCTCATTTCATAATTATTCATACACTTGACTTCTTCTTAACAAGTCTATACTTATGAAAAGCCATTCCGTAATGAAATAAACTCTTATTTTGACCCGTTGGTCTACATAGCGAAAACCTTCACTTCTAAATAACTAAATTCTAATTGGATTCGATTATCATACTTAATTGACTAGCATAGAACTTTACTTAAATAATCTAAGAAGTGATTCAGAAACCACTTACTTAATACTACTCATTCGATATCATCTTCAATAATGCATTTCAACATAACCTTTAACGATCATCATACAATTAATTCCATTACTACTAAAGATGGAGTCCGGGAGTTTACTTACACATTCGAATATTTTCATTTTTATCATTCTTTTATTCATTTTCTTTACATTTACTTATATGACTTGTTTGACGCGAACATGGTCAAGCTATCGACTTCTTCTTATGTAGATGTTGGGATTGAACCCTACCAAAGGAACAGATAATGAAAGCCAAAACCAGGTCACAACAGTGGATTCACAATAAGCAGCAGTTTACATTAAGCTTTCCCCTTGAAAGTGATTTATAACAACTGATGGTCTCTATCCACTGTTCATATACAACTGCTGCTGCCCCTTCAACTACTGATCAAGCCCTGAAGTAGTCAACACTGCTAGTCCTATCTACTGATGATAAAGCACTACCCAATCAAGGACTGATCAACCTTGAGGAAAGCACTGATGAAGGAAGAAAGCAGTAGTTTAGAGTATTACTTGTTTTATGTATAATCAGTGGTTTAGAATAGCAGTGTTTGTATAGGATCAGTTGTTAAAGGTTGTTAGGTTGTTAGACGTCGCTTTCATGATGACGTCAGCTGAGATGCATCAGTGGATTGAATTGTCTATAAATGGAACAGTACCCTGTACTGTTACATTTGATTCGTTTTGAGTGAGTTCTTCTCCTCAATTCAATCCTTTCATCTTGTGCATTCCAACCACTGAAGTATCAGGCTGAGGGGGAGTTTAGTTAGTAAGCATGCTTGTAATCTTTTGAATTGCTTTGTAATCTTTCGACTGATGAAAAGCATTTGTTTATCTAAATTATTTTTCTTCCTTAATTGTGTTTACAAAGTTTGTGATCATTTCCGCTGCACTTAAAATCTGTTCGTATCTATTTGATTTGTTCAAAACACACAAACAAGCACAATCATGAGAGCCTCCGATCCTAACAATTGGTATCAGAGCCTGGACAGTCAAATTCGATCTAACAATCAATTTGACATAACAGTTCGGCTCAAAATTCATTGATACTAAGGTTGGTTGTATTTAGTTGAAAAACAGAGTAACGAGTAAATCATGATCAAAATGGTTATTCAAAAACTCTGTAAATCAGCCAAGATGTCATATGACACACAAATCTCACACAACAAGTGATATTATGCACAAGTCACTTATAGTTTTCAGATCTGCAGACATATCTGTTAAACTATAAGAATTATTTTGTCTTTTCAAAATTAATTTCAACTGTTGTATTGATATTTGTGATGTTTTCATTAAATGCTGAAGTATGAACCTCAGATTAACAAAAGCCTATGTTCATAAAAACATTAGTGTTTTTGATAACATAAAAAGAGGGAAATTAAAACTTTAGCCATTCAGATCTTATGTGTTGAAAACAGGTTGAGATCCTCAAAAGGACAAAATCAATTATGTTAGAATACATTAAGAAAATCAGGAGTAAAAAATGTCCAGATCATAGGTAATGAGAAGGTTGGCATAAGCATGTGCAGAAATGACCAAATCTCTCAAAACATTACTGCAAAATGATTTTGGAACAAGTATTCCTTCAATAAAATGCCTCTCAGTAAGTATTTTATTACTTATGAATGAGAAGGTTAAAAAGGGAAGAAGAAAATTCACAAAAACTCAGAAGTGTGTTTATCTCAAAACTTTTGAAGTCAAAAGAAAAGAGTATAAACGTAAAACACTTAAGAGTCAAAGCTCGGGGTAATAATGGTCATTAAGCAACTGTTTGTGCTCATTGGTTCAGGAAAGTTCAGGTGACAATAGTATTCTCAGTGTTTGAGCTTACAAGAGGACTGAACAAATCTTCAAAATCATCACATGGTAACAAGATCTATAAAAGGATATTCAAAACTCATGTGTCCATGTGTTCTCATGTTTGTAATCAGCTAACAAGAAAATGGTATCAAACAGTGGTCAAAATGTGTTCAAAATTTCCTACCACTGCTGTCAAATCACTGACCATTTTCATAAACTTGAGAATGATATGATCACGTATTTTATTGAAAATATACCAGATCCTTTTTTATGCTGTTCTTAGAAAATCCTTTAACCATTTTTTAAAAGGTTTTTCTCGAATAACCAGGATATATTGTTCATTTTTTAATAATATATTTTGAACTTTTGCTTGTTTTTGTTGGCAATAGTTTCAGTTCCTGTCAGGATATAGTACCTTATTTTTGTTGGTATTATTGTCCTCATAAATGGGTCAAAATGAAATGGTACGTATGTCAAGATCATATCATACTCAGGTTTGTTCTTAAACATTTATCAAAGGTTGATTACTAAGCTGTGCTTAAACTACTGGGGCACTCATGTTTTAAATTTGAATATTAAACAAAAATGAGTTGCCTTAGCAAAAAGTTCTCATTATCTGGGGTACTAATCCACTGTCAGAAATTTGAAAAAGCTTCAAAATGTGTAATTGACATGTGGCAAAAACCTTGAATGAAAATCTCTTTGAATGTTGCTGACATAATGGGCTTTCAAAACACTATCATTATCTCACCCCTAAACCCTGCTTTGTTCAAACATCTGTTTACTAAATATTGTCCACTGCTGAAAGTCAACCACTGATCCTTTCATTCTCTTGGCAAGCACTGATGCTCAAAATCAGTGACTTATCCACTGATATGCTATCCACTGATAGTAAAAATCACCCACTGTCCTCATTTTAACCGTTGTAACCACTGATATTTGCTTCATCAGTGGTTTCCAAAACAACTGTTCTCCATTCTTCATCCATATCATCAGAGGTTGACACGTGGTCAGTTTTTAGCCTTCAGATCATAATAACCGCTGCCACATCAGCGATCACTTTTTCCCTAAATAAAACCCTTATCAAAACCCCCAAACAGAGTTTTACACTGTCGAATTGAATTCTAAAATTCTCTTCTCAAAGCAGTTTCCAAACCTTCCTTCTCAAAGCATTCTTCGATCTTCCTCATCAAAAAATGACGAAATCAAAATCGAAATCAAAATCACCATCATCTTCAAAAGAGGTCGCTCAAACGGCCGAAGAAACCATTGAAATCCCATATAAATCACCGCACAATTACTTGGGTCTCCTCACAAAACCCTCAAACAACCGCACCTTCGATTCCATCATCGACACACTGTCTGAATCAAAGTACAAAACTTTGTTGTTAGCAGATGCTCCCATTTACTTGCAAACCCAGAGAGAGTTCTGGAAAAAGGCGACGCTTGAAAAACAAGACGATAAAGTCATAGCCATTAACTCCTCGATACAGGGTAAAGTGATTAAAATCACTCCGCAATCAATATCAGAAGTCTTCAAACTCGACGATCAGAAAGGTAAAATTTCCTTTGACAAAAACGAGTTAAAAGCTGATTTTCTGAAAAGGGGATATGCAGAACAATCAAAGGTAGATACCTTACAAAAAGGTTATTTCCCGTCTGCACCCAGATTTTTATTCCACACACTTTTGTCGTGTGTTTCAAATAAAACAACAGCGTTTAACGAAATACCATTGAAGATTCAATGCCTGGGCTATGCTATTTTAAATAATAAAGATTACAACTATTCCCAGGAAATCTTCAATGACTTGGTAAAGAACGTTGATAGCAAATCATTTTTACTTTTTCCAAGATTTCTGAGCTATTATTTCAAACAAAAATTTGAAAAAGAAAATGAAAATTTGCTTAAACAAGGTGCCTATTTTCAAATAAAAGGCTTAACAAAAGAAACATTTTCCAGAATGATGGCACCAATAAAAACAAAAGCAGAGGTGTCTGAGCAGACTTCAGCAGTTACCACTGCTCCTCAGACATCTGCTGCTGAGCCCACTGCTCCAGGTGATCACAGCAGCACTACCACTGCTTTGAAACCCACACCTGACATTACCAAAAAGACCATAAGAAAATCATACAAAAAGCCCACCAAACCCAAGAAAAAGGCAACTCTGGAAGATGAGATCCCAGAGCAACTGCCTGTGACAACACAAATGTCACCACAAACCACTGTTGCTACTTCCTCACAGCAGTTGGTAGAAAGATCTCCACCATTGCCTCAAACTCCTCCTGCATCCTCACAAAAGGATCAGGTTGTAATCACAGGGACCCCACAATATGAAGCTCTGGGTCCAATCGGATCCATCTTCCTCAGTCCTAATCCCAAGGACATATCTCTTTCAACACCCATACCCTCACCAATCATATTGCCACAAACAATAATACCCTTGTTGCATGCAGTTGCTATAGCTCATACACAAACCAGTTCCTCTCTATCACCTGTCACTGAGAGCATACTCCCACAAGTGACTGGGTCTGATGCTTATACCTCTGCTATCCCAGCAACAATTGAGGAGGTTACACCCCCTGAGTTACAAGTAACTCTCGGCGGTAGTTCAAGTGGAGCAGCAACTACAACTGGTGGATCAACAGATCTCCAGTTGGCCAGTTGTTTCATTAATAAGACTCCCTTGAAGGCAATTTCTTCCATAGCACCATCGGTAACCACCAGTGAGTTGATTCTAACCACTGGTACCATCAAAGGTTTATCAAGTGCTGAAGAAAGAAGTCCCCAGTACCAAGAACAAGGGGCATCAATGAGTGATTTTTGGGACTCTGTTCCTAAGTCACACATTGATACAACCACTGCTGGTGGGGTTTCAGATGATCCCATTAAGTTGGGTGATGATGCAAAATATCAGGAATTGACGGGCAGAGTTGAAAAACTTGAAGATTCCGTTACTGAAATAAAGGATATGGTGCAGGAGATTCTGAAAGCTCAAAAAGCACAATCCACTGATGTTCCACCTCAAGCACCTGCTCCACCACAAGCATTTGGTGCAAATGAGCTCTGGAACATCTTTCAACCCTTACTTGACCACCAAAAACAGATGGCTGATCAGCAGCATGTAATACATGTGAAAATGCTGACAAACATGGTGGAGTCCAGATTCAAATATACTCAAGCAGATATCAAGGCTATAAAGGCCAGCATACAAAAGACTGCCCATGGTGAAAAGGTTCCCTCAACCATCCTCTTCATGGATAAACCCCTTCCAGATAATGCCAAAAAGGGGGAGAAAATCCAGTTGAAGAAGAAAGGAATAGAAGATGGTCTGTATATTGAACAATATCAAATAAAACATACATCTAAACCTCAGACAGCTGATACACCAGTAGTTACAAAAACTGCTAGCAGTAGCCAAACAGCTGTCATCTCATCAACACACACAACTTCACCACACACCACCAAAACCACTGCCCTACCACCATTACCTCCTGTCATAAAACAGAAGACAACAGATGTTACAACATCTGCTGTAATGACAACAACAGTTGGAACACCAGTTGTTTCAACAGCTGTCAGTCAATCACAATCACAAACCACTGACACTCACTCTCAAACCACTGATCCACCCAAGTCATCATCAGCCTCTCCTACAATGAAAAGGAGAAGGATTCTCATATCTGATGATTCACCACCACCTTCACCACCATCAAAAACTACCTCACCACCTTCATCCCCTGCTCAAAAGCAGAAGACATCTACTAACACATCAGTAGTTGTTATGACAACAGCAATTGAAACACCAGTTGTTTCAACAGCTGTTAGTCAACCATCCACCACTGTGTTCACCAGTCTCACATCACAACCAGCAAAGCTCTACACCAGAAAAAGAAAACTTACCCAGCCAGATGAGGACCAATATGATCCCACTGCTGCAAAATATCCGTTGGAACTAGAAGCTATAAAAAATGAGATGAGGCAGTTCTACACTGATGATGATCCTTCAAATAGAAGATTTCCTTCACTCGTTGGCTTCATGGTTCCAGAGGATATGGATGAGTATCTTCAGCTCAAAACAAGACAGGCTAAGATAAGAGCAAAGGTTGAATGTAAAGGTCAAGGTGATGAAGCCATTGCTGAAAGATTGGAACTTCTGCTCACAAAAGTTAATCAAATAAAAGATTTTGCACAAGAGCTGAGCAAAGAAAAGGCAGAACAACGAAAAGAGATGAGAAGAAAACTTCTTGCATACATAATGCAAGAAAAATTTTATCCTGCTGAAGAAAACCAATTTGAAGAATGGCCAATAGTGGCTTTAAAGCATGAAGTTGATAGGATTGATAGAATCAAGAACGATCCTAGAAAGAAGAAAAATGCTCCAAATTGGAGCAAATACAAAAAGCTCATCACTGACCTAACAGCTGAGTACAAAAGAAAGAAACAGGAGCTGGTGGATGCAAAAGTGGACACTGCCAATGCCATATCAAAATGGTCAAAGCAGCAAACTGATGAAGCCTATGAAAGGCTGAAGAAAAGGAAGATAACTGTTTCAGGCACTTCAAAGAAGCATGAACAAATGATGAAGCTTGAACAGCAGATTGAAAACCTCAAAACACTGTTCAGGTCAACAAGAAATCCTACTCTTGTGTCAAACCAAGAAGAAGGAGAACAGCTGACTAGTGAAGAGGTAAAAGAAAAGGAAGTTGAGTACTTCACAGAATCCATCATGAAAATGGGTCTAAAAGAAGAAAGCTCAGAAAAACTTCAAAACCTTTTTAAGAAAGTGTTAACAAAGCCTGCATCACCACACATTTCAGCAGATATCCCAGACATTGAACTTGATCAACAACAAAGACAAGAGCTGATTGAAAAAGAAGTTGCAGAAGACATAGCTGCAGTGAATGATGTCATAGAAGAAGCTTTCAAAAGAATGTCTGAAGTTCAGGATACTGCTTTACAATTTTTCTCAAGGCCAATATCTCAAAGCTCATCAACAAATAAATCTCTCCCAAGAAACCCATTGGGTTCGAAAGTACTAAAGTGGATGTCTGATCAAAAGACCCACGTATTGACCCTGGTCAGATCCAATGGCGAAGTGAAGTACATATCAAGGAAAGAAGCACTAGGCCTTAGTGTTGAAGATTTGCAGGATCTCCTTGAACTTTCATTTATGTTTGACTTAACACTCACATCATAATTATAAGTAATCATCCTATCTCATTTCATAATTATTCATACACTTGACTTCTTCTTAACAAGTCTATACTTATGAAAAGCCATTCCGTAATGAAATAAACTCTTATTTTGACCCGTTGGTCTACATAGCGAAAACCTTCACTTCTAAATAACTAAATTCTAATTGGATTCGATTATCATACTTAATTGACTAGCATAGAACTTTACTTAAATAATCTAAGAAGTGATTCAGAAACCACTTACTTAATACTACTCATTCGATATCATCTTCAATAACGCATTTCAACATAACCTTTAACGATCATCATACAATTAATTCCATTACTACTAAAGATGGAGTCCGGGAGTTTACTTACACATTCGAATATTTTCATTTTTATCATTCTTTTATTCATTTGCTTTACATTTACTTATATGACTTGTTTGACTCGAACATGGTCAAGCTATCGACTTCTTCTTATGTAGATGTTGGGATTGAACCCTACCAAAGGAACAGATAATGAAAGCCAAAACCAGGTCACAACAGTGGATTCACAATAAGCAGTAGTTTACATTAAGCTTTCCCCTTGAAAGTGATTTATAACAACTGATGGTCTCTATCCACTGTTCATATACAACTGCTGCTGCCCCTTCAACTGCTGATCAAGCCCTGAAGTAGTCAACACTGCTGGTCCTATCTACTGATGATAAAGCACTGCCCAATCAAGGACTGATCAACCTTGAGGAAAGCACTGATGAAGGAAGAAAGCAGTAGTTTAGAGTATTACTTGTTTTATGTATAATCAGTGGTTTAGAATAGCAGTGTTTGTATAGGATCAGTTGTTAAAGGTTCTTAGGTTGTTAGACGTCGCTTTCATGGTGACGTCAGCTGAGATGCATCAGTGGATTGAATTGTCTATAAATGGAACAGTACCCTGTACTGTTACATTTGATTCGTTTTGAGTGAGTTCTTCTCCTCAATTCAATCCTTTCATCTTATGCATTCCAACCACTGAAGTATCAGGCTGGGGGGGAGTTTAGTTAGTAAGCATGCTTGTAATCTTTTGAATTGCTTTGTAATCTTTCGACTGATGAAAAACATTTGTTTATCTAAATTATTTTTCTTCCTTAATTGTGTTTACAAAGTTTGTGATCATTTCCGCTGCACTTAAAATCTGTTCGTATCTATTTGATTTGTTCAAAACACACAAACAAGCACAATCATGAGAGCCTCCAATCCTAACAGTAGACTAGTTTCGTCTTTTATATCTTAAATCTGTTTCGCGGATTCGAACACATTATTCATACCATTTGTACCTTCTATGTTTTGAATCCGTCTCGCGGATTCAAACATTGCATTCACATCTTTCATTATTTGAATCCGTCTCACGGATTCAAACATTTCATTCATGCCTTTCATTCCTTGAATCTGTCTCGCGGATTCAAGCATTACATTCATATCTTTCATTCTTTGAATCTGTCTCGCGGATTCAAGCATTACATTCATATCTTTCATTCTTTGAATCCGTCTCGCGGATTCAAACAATTCATTCATACATTGTTGATCCGTACTTTCTTACGGATTCAACATTCTTCATTTTTATCATTCGCACTTTTCACTATTACGTAGTACTCTCAATCTCCCGAGAGTCTTATTACCCATTTCATGCACACGCCCACCTTCTACCTAATTCTAACAGACATACCTGTAACAATTATCGCGGTCTCACGAACATCATACGTTTCTTGTGTACTGGCCAGGTACATGATCCACGTACTAGTTTCGTGTCTTCGCGTAATCGTCACCTTATGTCCGAAGAATTAAGTTTCGGCACGTGTAACATTTTTAAAACTTCTTTACCATGTCGTTATTATATTCATTTAAAATTTCTTTCACTTGCTTAATTGTACCATTTCATACGTCCACACGTTAAGTTTACGTACCTGGGGTCAATTCGTCTTATTACTTGCCTTGATGCCGGTCCTGGACCGCATTCACGGATCATCCCTTCCAAACAATTGCGCTTACCCTTCACATAACATGCTATCAGTCCCCTTCTAATACATAATCTAATACATACTTACCTTTGCTTCTACATTTAGATCTTGAACGAGTCTCAGATTGTACGGGTTTCTTGTTACAAGAGCACGCAGGTTTGAGTTCAAGTATTCATCTTCTCATACTTGATTTCACTCAAACCATGGCTCTGATACCAACTTGTAAGACCCTAATTCATATTTGACAAAAGTCGCAGCGGAAATTCGTACCCTAAAATTTCTTTCATTATAAATACCTTAACTTACTTAAAACTTAACCTTAACATATCTCTTTCACATAAATCCATCATTCGACTTATTACTAAGTAAAAAAATAGCTTATATTTACAACATTATATACATCAACGTTCCCGTACAATCTCACTAGTGACTCGATCCTCGATCTCTATTCCTTGATGATCCTCATGACTCGTACTACCTGCGCTCACCACATAAAATTCATAACGTTAGTACACATTATGAACGTAACAAGATTCATACTCTTTTGCTTTCCATTCCGTTATTTCTTTGCATTTATGCATTCCCGTCTGAGTATCCACTCTCTGGTGAGACTCCAACATTGTTCCTGCATTACACTTCATTCTTAAGGTGCACTGTTAATAGCATCAATACTCAATCGTAATGAAAATGTACGAGCATACATACATACCTACTGGCATACATTTATACATACATACTTGCATTTACATATAATATGTTTATACCTACACGCGTACACCCTTCATACTTAAATTTGATAATGCTTACGTCCATACATATCTATTGGCGTACGTACATACACAGTTACCTACATAAATACCTACCTACATACATAACTACATACTTACACGCATACATAAAACAATCATAACTATACACTTGCATATCTTCACTCACAAGTACAAATACTTACATACATTCAAACATGCCTGCGATTCTTATTTAACTCATCTATATACACTAATCATACTCGTGCATTAATTTCATGAGTTTAGACTGAGATTTTAAAGCCTTTAAGCGTTCATCGCATCTCCTAAACACTCTACAATGAGTTTAGAATACATTTTGGGACCCCTTTATAGATTTTAAGGCTGATTCGGATGAATTCAGCACATTTGGTTGAGTTTGCAGTTGTCACATGGTCGTGCGTCCCAACCGCACGACCGTGCGGTGCCTACGACGTCGAGAGTACTGGCAATGCACAAGCCATTGCATTGATTTACTCGGAAACGCACGACCGTGCGGCCCAAGTGCACGACCGTGCGATACCCTGCGTCGGGTCACTTTGCGTAGACAGTGCATTAAGGCGTTGGACAAAATCTGAGAATGCACAGGGCGTCGGCGACGGCCATAGGGGCGTCGGCGTCGGCCCCTAAAATCACCATTTTAGCTGCAGATCCGTTTCGTCGTCCGAAAACGCTAAAACTTGCGTAACTTTCAAACCGTATACCCGTTTAACCTCCCGTTTCTTCCCACATGACCATAATTTAATCCCCCATCACATGGACTTAACATCCAACATCTGGATTAACAAAATTTTATACTTTTAAGCTTTCGACTCGTTACCCTTTTTACAAGTTTTGACCCGTTCATGCTTTTATCAAAGTAACTTGTTTATTTGACTTCAATTTCTTATAAACCTCATAATTCATAACATTTGTCTATTATATAAGGTTCCAATCACGGGTTTCTTACAACATCCCGACTCATTTCCACTTAAATGTTATTTTGACCCGTTAAGGGTATTTATGCATTTTTAAGAACTTTGACTTGCAAAGATCATACTTTTCGCTTTCATACATGTCCAAAGTAATCATTTAATCTAATGGCTTGTTTCTAAACACCCTTTTAAAGTCGTTTGCCCGATATACCTACCAAGGGCATTTTTGTCAACTTCGCTCTATCCTTTACAACAAAGGACTTCATTGCACATTCAACCAACTATATCACTTGACTACAACTCTAAATGCACATACCTTGCCCGGATCAAAGCTAAGATCCTTTTCATACTTCATCCACCCAAATTGTTAGATGATAACAACGAGATGCTTTCGCAATTCAATCTGCGAATTCATTATACTTGACAAAAACCATTCATTAGTTGATAATGCCAAATGGTGACATCTCCACCATTTGACCCGTTAGTTCCAAATGACCAATTTACCCTTTTTAAACATCAACTTTAATTTCTTATCATACTCACATATTCCGACCCATATCAAATACTTGTCGGAACGTCATACTTCACATATTTACTTACCATGTTCGCAATCAATACAACGAATAGATATTCTACAAAAAGGGGTGTAAGCTTACTTACCTCTCATCCAAGTATGCTTCCCGTGCACATAAGTCCCGTTTGACCCGCTTCTTTGCCAGGCTTCCATGTCGCTTATCAAGCATCAACTATCATATATCATTCTTAAGATAGTTAGCTTGTTCATCATTCATCACACGGATCTTGTTTCAGAAATTATCATTCAAACTCAAAACATACTAATCTATAAAATTCTAGCCGAAATCCTTTAAACATATACACATGTATGTGATTTCAAACATCATTAACAATTACATATCATCATATTATACAAAACCCACTTCATAACTACATTGGTAATCACTTACTAGTGATCTAATCTTAAGTTCTTCATAATTTCATCATACTTTTTATGTGTGTACTACCTTCTAAGCATAGGGTACAACTAGTTCATGCATATCCTTCTAATCTTATTCATAATTCATCAAATCCTCCTTCTAATCATCATGAGTCATTCATGCATAAATCTCAAACATCTTAGCAACACATTTCTTTCAATTCCCATAACAAGAATACATTATACATATCAAAATTCATCTATATTACATAAGAGTTGGACATAGGTGATCATTCAAGCCATCATTCTCATCTTAACAAATGGGTTTCACCTATAAACATCAAATTAACCCAAACCATGCATAACCTATGCTCCAAAAGATGATTTTAACACATACTCATACTCAATTTCATACAAATTCCTGATTTACAACGTAACCCACTTCGTGCATAATCACCAATCTAACTTTTAAGACATACCTTGCGATCCCCTTGTGAAGGTGATCATTAATCTATGTTTCTTCTTGAATTTGAGCTACAATTAACCCTTCAATTTGGTGATCTTCATGGTTAGGGTTTGTGAGCTTCCATGGAGCTCCTGGCTCTTCTCGAACACACCAACGTGTGTGTGTATGAGTGTATTATTTTTTTTTTATAAATTAAACTTCCATTTATCCCATTTTAGTCCCTCAAGTTTGCCACTAAATAAAATTGACACAACTTTCATCCCTTATTTGTTTCTATCATACTTTTAACTAGGATAAATAACCTACTTATTTATTTCTTGAAGTACCATATTAGAACATTTAACGAATATAAACATTCTGGTTTTGGGGTGTTACATTTATGTATTTACATAAGAATATGTATACTAAGTGTGTTTTGTATATAAAAACATATTACACCCAAAAGTGTGAAAACGGTAAAATGGGTCAAGTATACTCACAAAATTGCTAAGTCTTCCGATTAGGTGTTGACGAGTGCATGAGATTGGGAGGACGAATGCATAAGGGTTAAAGTTCAAGGTACGTTTAGAGTCGAGATTCGGAATTAAAAAGGAATATGGAATGTACATATGAGAAATTAACCATCTAATCACATAAACTCATTCTTGACACTATGAAACTCAAATGAGTTTAAATGTTTTCATGGGTCAAAATGCCCATTAGAATCTTGATGAGTGTTATGTTATTAGGTGGTGTAACCGACTATTTTGACAAATAACCATTAGGTTATTATCAAAAGTTTGGTTATTGTAAGTATTATATTCATTATATATATATATATATTATATGTTTTAGGTCCAATATTACCACAAGAATGTCATAGAGTCATGTAGGAGGTAGGAAGATAAATCTTCCATTTAGGTACCTCTTGTGTTTCACCAATGCACAAGTTGTCATAGACAACAAGGATGGTCATGAATACATACAATAAGGAATGGAAATGCATACTATCTAACTAAGAAAACATCAAGTGATGTGTGGATTGAAGGTTGGATAGCCCAAGACATCCAAGTAATCACACAACTTCAAGCTTCAAGTTTGTTCATCTCTTGTGGGTAAAAACCCTAAACAAAACATAAAGTTTATGAGGTTTACACCTCTGATTTTACATGTCTCAACCTTGTTTTTCAGCCTAACTAACCATAGTTGTGGTTATAAGCATAAGGACATAGGGTTGAGATGAGTTTCCTCAAGTTTAATCAAGTTTATCAAAGTTTGAATCAAGAACAGAAAATCAGTCAACTTTGGAGCCTTTTTGGCGACATTCCAGGCTCTGGTTTTCCAGGGAAAACCTCTGGAAACGTTGCTAAGGTCAATCCAAAGTAGTAGGAAAAAGAATCGTGTGAATCGAACAAGAAACGAGTGAGTTATGCTCACTTTAGTGTAGTAGTATGAATCTGCCTTGCTTCTGATGTTGCTACGAATTTCAGCTGATTGAGAGTGATTTAGAAGTGTTTGCAAAGTGAAAATAGCTTGGAGATGGCTTGGTATTTATAGGGGATGATGGTGGTTAGTGGTTGAGGCTAATTAATGAAGAAAACACACTTAACAAACCAACTAACACAATAAAGATGACCAATCCCGTAGCTGAACTGATCTGGTCGCGGATCACCCTTGCTCGCGGCCCGCAAGAGTTGACGAGGTCGGGGTCGCGGCCCGCGACTCTCTTGAGTTCCGGAAACAACTTTTAAAGATTGACATTTAGGTCCCTCGTGTTTATAATTAGGGTTTATAATGTAATTCAAGGGTATTTTACGTCATATATGCATAGTATAAGGGTAAAACAAGCATGATGGACACATGTCAAGTATAATTAAGCGTATCAATATCGTATTTAAGTTTCGTATTCTTTCAAACGATGTAATATGCATAAGTTTCACATATTTGCAAGTTTGGCACTTAGTTTCCAAGAATTATGAATATGTATCAAATGTACCACGAAATTAAATGTATGAGCATGTATAAAGTATATTTAACATGAAATTAAAGAAATACGAGTTTTATTTATAATCCAAGTCTCGGATTTTACAACGATTACAATGAAAGAACGATTACAAGAACACAAGACTTCCAAAAAATAGAAATACAAACAAGACTTTCTAATTATGGAAAGTACGAAGGAGTAGGGCGTTACACGCCTCGTCACGTTTAAGTTTCGAAGCTGCAAGTTTTTCTTTTCTTTCTTTGGCTTCGGCCATTTCCACCAACTTAGCCACTATGAATTCGGTGGTGGAGTCCACCACCGCTTCCTTTACTCTGCTTGACGATTCACCACTTTTCTTGCAATGCGGCCTTGTGGGTGTATCATCTTGTTCGGGTTCAGCATCGGGTTGATCGTTCAGATTCGTTTTAGGCATGTTGCTTGATATACCGTCGTTAGTAGTAGTGTAGTTCCCGGACTTGGAAGTTTTTGATCTTTTTAAACCTCCTCTTTTCTTTGGAGTCGTCGGCCTATCCATGTTAACCAACGTAACTGGTACCCACTTCGAGTGAGGTCTCGCAACCTCCCATGACGCCAAATGTGGAAAAGATTTATGGCGGTATGTCGTGCAATACTCTTTTAGGGCGTTTTTGATGATAGTTTCCTCGCTCACTCCGCTTTGTGGATTTCGAGTTTATTAAACATACAAAAAAACACTATTTTATAACAAGATAAAAAAACACTATTTCGTCATGCAAGTGAAATCACGCCGGCTCGCCAAGATTAACTCGAACCTTTGGCCGTATGGGTTTTTTCTTCAAACCTGAACCGCATTTGCTTGAACCTTCCATTTTTCGGTTTAGAATGTAGAGTGTAAAGATGGTATTTTTGTAGGTTGAAAGGTTAAGGTATTTTTTTGTGGGTTTAAAGGTTAAGGTGGATGGTATATATATATAGTGTTTAATTTTTTTCGTGCCCAATGTTCACCTACAACGGGAACATTCATCATCTTCACGCGTGGTCACCAAACAACCACGCTCAATCACGTAGCTGATACGTGGTCAAAAACCGATGTTCGTTAATGTTTAAGTTGATGTATTTGCTTAACTTTTAATCTTGAATAGCCTACTTTTAATGGGATTTGTGTTTTGCAAGCCTTATGGAGTTTAAGGAGCTATTTGGGAGCTTTACGGAGCACCGGGAGCGAACGAGATCAACCGGGATGTGAAATGAACAAAACTAGGTTAATCACGAAGATTGGATGTGTTTTGGGGGATGTTAATGGATATACAATGAATATATTGGAAGATGGCATGATGGAGGGCTGAATTACGAGTACGTGGGCGAAAACGGTGAGTAAAACGAAGCTATAACGAAGAAATTATGAAGAAAACAAGAAATCAGGAAATCCGCACCTACAGGAGGCGTTGGGGATGCCCTAAATGACCGTCGGTGACGCCCTCCCTGTATGTGTGTCACGAATTTTGTTATTTATTGAGTTGGGGACGGTTTTTAGGTGAGGTTTTGACCAATTTTTGGAGGTTACGAGTTGGGGAAGCTAAAAACACCATCTTGGAACTATTCTTGATCATCTTCTTCACCTCTAACCTACCTCTAACATCCCTAACCTCTAACCCATCACCATCCACACTTCAAAACCCTAGTTCACCATCACCATCATCTACATCCATTCTCCACCATCCAAACCCTAACCCCTACTCTTCAATTCTCTCTCAAGACTCAAGATTATGGTGTGGCGTTCGTGTTCGTCGTCCGGTGATCACAGCCATTCGACCATGAGCGGCTAGTCTCCTAGGTTTCACCCCGGTGTAGATTGTTGTAAGATTTTCTAAGGTTAATGCATTTGTATTTTGAATTGATTTTGTGACAAATTGTTTAGTATTTGAAACCTTTGATAATTGTCTTGCATTTGTTTCGAATTCGTAAATTGTCGAGTGATGATAAAATTTGAATTTGCTAAATGGTTATGTGCAATTATGCCTTATCTTAGGTTAGGATTTACATGTCCGAGATAATGAAGTGCATTATGGTCCGTTGTCTATGACGTAGATAGCAATTGGTACCTAAGTTTCGTGATAGAAATCCGTTAATCAATATATGCAATTGAATCAAGTTAAAACATGTAGGAACCCTAGGTCTTACAATTATCGAACCGGGTATGATCCGTATTCTAATTTCTTGTTTCAACCATTTAGTTTAGTTTACAATCTTAGTTAATCACACGTTGTTTTAAGAATAACATCAATTTGTCGGTTCACTCTGATTTATTTTCAAAATCAAACAAACTTATAAAAATTAGCAAACTTTATAATCACTTTGTATATTTTTTTTGTAAATAGCCAAACTAATCGAACAGGTCGTGCGGTATTGACCACATGCTCTTCGTGGATAAGATACCCTACTTACCCTAGCTACCTAGGTTTAATTAAGTTTTTGACTGATCAGGACGACACGGTCACATCATTGACCTTTTTCTATAAAGTCAGTAGCATTTTAGTTTTATAAAATTTAGAGGTTAAAGTAGATTTTATTTTTATAAAACTGATGTATATAAAAAATTGGAAATTAAATTTTATCTTACATTATAAAATTTAAAGGATCCTTCACCTTAATAGAAAAAAATAACTGAGTTAGTGGTTGGATGAATTTTAATAAAAATTATGTGACAAAACTATTAATATTTTTATAAGAACTACATGTATATTTTGTGTTATATATATGTGACAAAATTAATTAAATAAATGAAATTAAAAAGAATTTAAGTAAATTGTCATATCCTTCAACTTAATAGAAAAGGTAAACTAAGTTAGTGGTTTGGATAAAAAATGGCAAAAAAGGGCAAAGGTGAAGGGCTATTTGACACAAAAAAGTCATTTTGGATGAAACTGACAAACATACCAAATCTCAGGGACGATTTTGGCAATTTACTCAAAAAATCATAAGTTCACACAATCTTCAATTACTGAAAACCCCTAGGAATCGTAATTTAAAAAAAACGTAATCAAATAAAGTTACATTTAGAACATTAAAGATCTAGGAAAAAAAACTTACATGTTGCTTTCTTGCTTCCAAGAAAACATAAATTGAGGATGACAATAAAAAGCATAAATCGGGGATGACAACAATAATCAATAATCAATCAATAGCAGGGTAATAGAGGGCAAGAAACAAAAAGCATAAATTGAGAAAAGAAAAATATAAACAACACATAAGCATGACCAGAAATCTTGTTTCTCTCAGCTTAATAACATAACTGTCAACTGAAAATCTTGTTCACAAAACTAAACATAATTCACAGAAATCCCTACTATAACCAACTTTTCTTAATCAAATCTTGAGGAGTTACATAATCAAGAACACTAGTTGAATCAACACATTCACTACAACTTTACCTTTATGCACAACAAACTCAATTATCTTATTATACAAGAAAACAAAACCCAATACTTTCAACATAACAAAATTGAATGAAAGTTACCGGAAAGCAGTGACGAAGGGGAAATTAGAGGTGGTAGCCATGACAGTGAGAGAGATAACGGTGAAGATGACCTGGCATAAACAGAGTGCCAGTCCAGTTAACGTAATACCTTCAATATCTTTCATCCTCACTCTTCGAGGCGTTGCGACGTCGTTTCTTCCATCGATGAAAAGCGGCGGCTCCACTGGGTGTACAGAAGATGTGATGCGGGATTTGTTGATGAGTTTATGGAGATGATTTAGGGTATGGGGAGAACAATGAGTTGGGAGCTCTGGATTTGAGAGAGAAAGAGATAGATTGAAAGTGGCCAGAGGTTTTTAATTTTGAATCTGGAGCTAGAATTTTGAATTTTGAATGTGGCCAGAGTTTGAATTTTGTATAGATAAAATGTATTTTAATAATTTTAAATTAAGATTTATGATGCAATAATGACATCAGATAGGCGTTGTTGGACAACCTATTTGATTGCCACTTCAGCATTGTGATGTCAATGCCTTTTCTCCTTTTATAGAAAACTAGGTTATAACCCCGTGTGACATACGGGTGTAACAAATAAAATTTATATAAAGTTAAAGGTTATAAGTAATTAAGATTACATCTTAATTTAATTTAAATAAATTGAGAAATCTAATATATATATATATATATAGGGGATCGCTAAAATGAAAACCACCTCCAGTTGTAAGAACCGCAAGAACCACTTTCTGGCAACTAGATCTTAAAAATGGATGGATAATATTAAAAGTAGTTAAAAGTAATATTAAATTTTTTTTGTCTTATTATGTCTTTAATATTTTAATCTAAAAGGGTATTTAAGTAATTTTGTTTTTTTTTTTGTCTTATTAAGTTTATTGTTTTTTATTACAATTTTGTCCTATTACATTAATTATTTTGTTCTAAATCATATTTCTTTATTTTTTTTTCTTTATTTTTTTTTTTGAACGGCAAATTTGGATCACTGACGGGCCACTGGAGTATCATCGTGCCACCAGAGGAACCACCCGATCATATCCATCTCCACTAGGCATAATGCCACACCAATTCAGGAGGAAACCCAATAAATATGGGAAAACCCCCTTGTGAGAATCGAACCGAGGACCTATTGGTCCCAAAGCCTTATACCACCACCAAAATGCCACTAGGCTACAAAATATGGGAAAACCCTACCTTGGCTCGGGCTCGGCTCGTTTAGATCGAGCCAATTTCGAGCCGAGCTTTTTTCGAACTTTTTTCGAACGAACTTCGAGCGAACTGCGAGCCGCGAGTTTTTTGAACAGCCCTATACAAAGCCATGGGCGTTTTTATAAAAAAAATTTATAAAAATTTTGAAATCAGATTTTTTTATAAAAAAAATTTACGCGCGTTTTTTTTACACACGCTTTTTACGACCCGTTTTACGCTCCGTTTTTTTACGACCCGTTTTACGCTCCGTTTTTTCACGCCGTTTTTGCGACCGTAGTTTTTCAGTGCCGTTTTTTAGGCCCGGTTTTAGGCGCCGTTTTTTGCCGCGCCGTTTTTTATGTCACGTTTTTACAAAGCCGTTTTTGCGCCCCATTTTTTACGTCCCGTTTTAACGTGCCGTTTTAGCGTCCTGTTTTTATATCCCGTTTTTACGCGCCGTTTATACGGCCCATTTTACGCACCTTTTTTTTACTCGCCGCTTTTTCACGCCGTTTTTGCGACCGGGTTTTTACGTGCGTTTTTTTATTCCCGCTTTTACGCGCCGTTTTTACACTTTTTACGTTTTACGTTAACCTTTTTAGACTTTTTACATTTTAAGTTTTACGTTAAACTTTTTACGTTTTACGTTAACAATTTTACGTTTTACGTTAAAACTTTTTACTTTTTACGTTTTACGTAGAACTTTTTACGTTTTACGTTAAAACTTTTTACGTTTTACGTTTTACGTAAAACTTTTTACGCTTCACGTTTTTACGTTTTACGTTAGAAAAGTTTACGGTTTACGTTAAAAAGTTTACGGTTTAATTTTTTTTTTACAAAATTTTTTTTACGCAAAAACGAACGCACCCAGAAATCGCAAACTCGGGAGGTGTCTCAGATATATTGTTATCATCATCAACGCCTAAAAAAAAAAAAAAACCCAACAAACAAAAATAAAAAAAACGAGTGGAATCTTAAGAAAAACGATGTTTTGGCTCAGATTTTCCGATAATCAGAGGCTGCAAAGTAGGGTTGCAGGTTCAAAAACCTACCCTCCACCATCCTTGTCGCGCCCTCGTCATCAAAATATACGGGTTTTTTTTTTTCATCATCATCGCCCAAAATCCAAAACGGATCAAAACCCACATATTCAAACATTCAAAAGCACCTTATGAACATCATTCAAAACACATTCAACAGATTCAAAAAGCACCATATTCAACAGAATCAAACCCCCAACAAGATCACATCATCGAAAACAGTTATCAAAGAAACAGGGGCATTTAGAACGATTGCCCTTCAAACTTCAAATCCAAGTTCAACTCATTTAAATCTTTTATCAAATTTCAAATTTCCACAACACAGGCGCAAACACAACTAGATCAAGAATCACTGTTTGCAAAATCAAACCCACAAATTAAAGATCACTGTTTGCAAAATCAAACCCACAAATTAAAGATCCAAAGATCAACACCCACCTATCTTCTTGCAAATCCAAAACTAAAAACAAATCAAACCAAGATCTAAGCAAAAACAGAGTCAAGATTATTCAACATTCAAAAAAACCAATAGATCAATACCAACAACAAGAAATACCAACAGATCAAATAACAACCCACATTTTTTAACCCACATTGATTTGACATTGAAGAGCAGATTGAAGCGTTTTTTTTTTTTTTTTCTGATAATAAACACAAATCACCAATGCATCTGATGATTGAAAAAGCACAGCTGATAGTTATAATAATAAGTGAAGAAAACCTTGTTGAGATTGTGAAAGGCATTGATTATGGCGGTGGGGTTTGCAACATGGTTATAAGTAGTTAAGTAGTATCTGAAGAGAAGCGAGTGGTGGATCTGGCGTGAGATGAAAAGGAAGATGTTAGCTGATTGAAGGATTTGCTCCTCCTCCTTATAATCGAAATTTTCTTTTTGTTGTTTCTTGATCTATGAAGACTTGAAGAGAGAGAGAGAGAGAGATTAAAAGAAATAAATAAGAGGTAAGAGATAGACAACTTTTCTGGTGACAATAAATGGCGCGAGAGAGAGTGAGGATTTGACATTTAGGGTAAAAGACCAAAATACCCTTTTAATTGATTGGTTGAGAGTGGTTGTTGTGGTTCTTACAACTGGGGGTGGTTTTCATTTTAGCGGCTCCCTATATATATATATAGGGAGAAGATCATGCGAGAACCACCTCTTATTGTGAGAACCGCGAGAACCAATGTGAACACAACAAAAAAATTTTTTTTTTTTTTTGCTTCGAAAAGTAGCGATTTTAACCTAAAAAATATTAAAAAAATCAAAAAAAAAATTTTAGATTTTGTTTTGATTTTTTTTAGATTTTTTTAGGTTTTTTGGGGGTTTAGTTTTTAGCATTTTAGCTTGGGGGGGGGGGGGGGGTGGGGGGGCTTAGGTTTTTGGGGGGTGGGGGAGGGGGGTTTAGGTTTTTTTTTTTTTGGGGGGGGGGGGGGGGTTAGGTTTTTTTAAGGTTTTTTTTAGCATTTAGCTTGGGGGGGTTAGGTTTTTTTTTTGAGGGTGGGGGTTAGTTTTTTTTTTAGCTATTTTAGGTTGTGTTCACATTGGTTCTCAAGGTTCTCACAATAAGGGTGGTTCTCGCATGAGCCCCTCCCTATATATATATATATATATATATATATATATATATATATATATATATATAAATGAGAAACTTAAATCTAAATATTAAATATTAAAAATTGCTGACTCAAATACATGATACCTTAGGCTTCCACAAACCATTGTTTGAGCTAAAAATTGCAAATTTAGAAGAGAAAAGAATGTCCACATCGGTAAAAATGAACCAGAGCATGTGATCACGACCAAATAGTAAAGGGTTAAATTTCCTAATTTTAATGGATGGAGTAAAATAACTAAATTAGTATTCATACACGAAAATGCAAGACCACTCTTACAAATGAAAAAAAAAAAAAAAAAAAGAGAGAAAATGGATATTATAGAGTAAATAAAAATGAAACTCACTTGTATATAATATCTATTTCTCTTTTTACAAAGTATTTGGATCTTTCATAAGTACCTCAGTGTCTCTGTTTCATCTTGGGTATCATGGCCAACAACAACTTCTGATCAACCTTTCCTTTTACTGAAATTCTGATGTAATATGCATTTTTGTATATACAATGAGCAGATAACTTCAAAAATATCTTGCAGAAGTTATAACATATTTTAAATACGAACCGCAAACACTCAAATGTAGGTTCTTCTTCACTATGAAACCATGATCTGCATTCGAATATATGAAAACATATATATAAGGATTACAACATTTGACCGGGGAAAACACCTGAGATTTCCAGCCTAACCAAAGTAAAAATCCTTCAGAATAATTTTTTCTGCGAGGAACTGTTTACCTAAATATCAAACAATAAGAAAATGGCCTAAATAAATTTATTTTTCCCTAAACAAACATTTTAGTATTTTACATGCTTAAGCCTAGCTTTTTAATTGTGTCAAGTGGATATAAAGCAGATTCCACTTCAACCCATGTAGCAGTTCCAGTAACACCATCGTCAAATTTAGGGATTGCAATATTGTGAACTGAATTCGAGCGACACTGAGAACAGGATAATAATAATAATCCTAATTAATGAACACATCATCATTTACATGAAATCGAACAAAGAAAGATAAAATAAAGCAAGGCACGTGTAATGTAAACTCACCTTGAGTGAACAAAGTGAAAATAACACTATCCACAAAAGTCAATAGCTTGGAAGTAAAGATTACCCCATAATTTCATATTAGATTCTAAAAGAACGATGTATCCACAAAATCCGCAAACATAAACCAATTTTAAAAGGTACTTCCATCAAACCTTATGCAGAAGAAATCCATGATATTGTATTAACTAACCAAAGAAAATACACAAACCCATATGAACATCAATGTGACAGAACATGGAAAACAATAAATTGGATTCAAATATGAACATGGTAAATACTAATAGCTAACAAAATTAACTGACGTTATTCAGTTGTGAAGATCGGCTCAAATTAAGTGCAATTAACAAATATATTGAGATCCCAAACTCGAAACTTAATATTGTTCTATTTGCACCGTCCCCACATAATCCGATTTGGTGTCCTGTCATGATTCTATAACCAACGACACAACAAGAAACATACAATCCGAATGTACTCAAAACGATCTACAGATTCGAATGAAACACCGATTTCAATACCTGGTGACCTGCAATTTCGAATGAGACTCCGATTTCAACTTTTGGAACTTGTCGATCCGATTTAGGAATGAATCCACGATCTCAGTTTTGAAATTGTATCGTAACTGTAACCTCACAAACTTAAATAGAAAAGAGCAAATTCAATCTAAGAATTAAAAAGTAAGACGTGATAATGTTAACGTAATCTGAAAAATCTTACCTTTTCTTCTTACGATCGGAACAAAATGGCGAGCAGCCTAGATGAATTATCGAGATGATTTTGCTTATATGATGTTGGCTTCAAAGGAAACGGCGGATGGTTAGGGGCTGTTTGGCTAAGCTTATTTTTTTTGACTTATTTACTTATTTGCTTTTTGAAAAGTTAAAAGGTGTTTGGGTTTGCTTATTATTTGAGATGAATAAGTAAATAAGTCATTCTATTATGACTTATTTGCTTTTCAAATAAGCAAATAAGTAAATAAGTCAAAACAATAAGCTTAGCCAAACAGCCCCTTAGTTAGATCAGTTTACGGTTTTTTTAAAAGCAAAAAAGGAGGAGTAATGCCGAGTTAGGGGCTGTTTGTTTACCTCTTAATGAGGCTCTTAATGGTTCAGACCTCTTACTGGTTCAACACTTAATGGTTCAGACTGTTTGTTTCACGAGCAGATGTCTGAATGGTTCAGACATATGCCTCTGAATGGTTAAGATTTATACAGAGTCTGAATGGTTAAGACCTCTAATCTGAATTGGTCAGACATTTGCCTCTGAACGGTTAAGCATTATACAGGCTCTTAATGGTTCAGACCTCTTATTGGTTCAGCACTTAATGGTTCAGGCCTCTTACTGATTCAGCACTTAACCATTCAGATGTTGCCAAACAGCCCCTTAGACGGAATACCCATATAATCGATCTGCGTTTATAGAGAACTCCATATAGGTGGGAAAACCCATCGAAGAATGCACCACAGAGCGCCACGTGTACCAAGAAAGGTTTCCTTTATTATATTGTAAGATAAGATAAGATATAGATAGAATATAAAATACATGAAATTTTAAAAATCTAACCAATGGGTATTTAAAACTGGTCACACAATTCAAATTGTTTAGTTAGAATTCAAAATGAATAATTTTATAATCTTCCTATATATATTAATAAAGGAACGCTTTGAACAGTAGAAGGGTTTTTTTGGTAAATTACATACATATTTCTGCCCTCAAGACTGCCCTACACCCATCGTTGAAAGAGATACGCCAACCAACAATATCACAGAACCCCCTAATGGTTCGATCACAGAGAAACACATGGAACCGGAAGAAATCCGGCAAGTGTGAGAGAGGAAGAGTGATGCAGCAGAGATCCACATGTGGAAACGACGGTGGTACCGGGGTTTCCGGTCACTGCAGCGACTGTCAACAGTGGTGGCTAGGGTTTCGTTTCGATTGCGGTTTCAGGAGGGATCAGCGGAACGTGATAATGATGAAGATGGCCGGCGAAATACCTAGGGTTTCGGCTAAGTTCTGGCAGAAGGATTAAAGCTTGCATGTTCCATTTTCAAGTAGATCGGTGACGGATTCGTCTGCATGTGTGCTTCTCCGATTAGTAAGGTATAACCCATCTACCTCACCCCATCAATCTCATCACAACATCTCTGTCTCTGTCCCCGACGACGTCTAGTGACCAAAGGTGAGGTTTATTGTTGGGGTTTACATCATCCTATATGTTTGCCATCTTTTCTTCGTTCTTTTGTTGTAGATGACTGAATTTAGATGGCTTAGGACTGAACTGGATAAATATAGATAGGGTGGGTTTCATTCTTTTCAGGCTGGTCAGGTAGTTGGATCCCAGGTTTGGTTAGACTGAACCCATTTTTGTTGAGCCAATAATCTTTGCTTTTCAATTGATTTGTAGGAAAAAAGGTTTATTTCCTTGTTCACTGTCTTTCCCATAAAAGTCAACTTGATCAATCTTTCAGGTGCACGCTACCAAACTCCACAGGTGAAGAAAGTGACGAACTCTCAGACCATTGATCATATGGACAGAGACAACAATTAGCCACTTAATCTGTTTGTTTGTTCATTCGATTGAATGGTTAATTAGTGTATAAAAAGATGCTAGCCGATAACGGATTTGATTTTTATAGGCCCTGGTTGTTCATTGGTCATAGAAATGGCGTTTATGAAGCACCCTCCGTTTAAACCAAGTGGTAGGTTTTGGTGGAGAATGATTATAGCTGGAATAAGGTACACAAAATTCCTAGATCTCTTCTTCTTTTTTTTGTAACACCCCGAAAACGGATTAGGTAATTAAACCCCGTTAATACTAAAAGACGGGTAACGTACCGTTAGTAGTAATAATAACCCGACAAATATTTGGATTTAAATAAGAAATCCTAATATTAAATAAAAACGAATCAAAGTTTTAAGGAATTAAGTTTATAAGAGCCTGAGTTAACGGGACTTAAAATAAAACGGGTTATGACTTCCCAAACCCAGTAAGCTAACTAGGAATAATTAACCTAGTTAATAAGAGGGAATGTTACTAGAAATAAGTAGGTTATGGCCTACTTAATAACTAACCAAACTAGAGGGACTTAAGTTGCAAACAAAGGGACTTGATTTATAAAAACTAAAAATCAAACACAACACACACTTAGTGTGTGTGTGTGCGTACGACCAGGGACAAGAGCAAGGAGCTCAAAACCCTTGTTCAACAAATTGGTCAAATTGAAGCTCGAATCAAGATCCAAATTAATGCATGAACGCGTAGAAACAATCACCAAGTCAAGGGGATCGTGAGGTATGTTGAATTTCTAACATTCTTGAAGTTGTGAAAATCGATTAACCTTGCATGATGCAATCTATGTATGAATCGTAGAGGCTATGGCCGAATTAATGAAGTGTCATTGCTTAGGAATAAACCCTAAGTAGAAATTTGAAGAAAAATTTCTATGATTTGAATAATTTGATGGATGACTACACTTAGACAAGTGGGTTTGGATTATGTAGTGAAAAGGATGATACACACAAGTTAAAATCGTCATATTTAATAGTTGAAGCAAAACACTTGAACAATTTACAAGTTTAAGTATATGATCATAATTGCTATGAAATGGGTTTAGTTGATTTGATGAAATTAATGTTGTATTGGTATTTATAAACGCCATACTAACTCGTATGAATGAACTACTTGAACAAAATAGGGATTTTGTTAAGAGTTCATAATTGATTAGAAGTGAGTCTTGACACAAGAATTAAACTCATGATTCATGATTGAGTTTAAAGAGAAAAATAGTCAAAGAATCATAAGGTGTGAAAGTCATGATTTGGAATGACTAATCTAACAACCTTGTGAATAATGAATGATAGTTGGCGCTTAACAAGCTAGGTGAAGCTTGGGGAGAAAGCGGGTCGAACGAGTCAAGCATAAAGGAAAAGCGTATTCGGAATACAATGTAAGTATAGCGTACACTAGTCTTATATTTTAGAATATTCTCTTATCGTAGTAGCTACAAATAAGATAAATACTTAATTGAGGTATGATGTTCCGGCGTGTAGACGTACGGAACAAGATAGTCGAGCATGACAAGAAACCATGTTGATGGTTTAAAAGGAGTTAATTCGGTAATTCGATCATTTTATGACAAATGAAAAATGAACTTTTGAATGGTTACCTTATAGGGTAAACCAAAACAAACTATAAGGGTAAAACGGTAAATTGGTCACGCGTTGACCATAACTATTGGTTTTGAAAGACATTGTATGACGTAAGCCATGATAGGCTAAAAAGCGTTAAGAAACGATTAATAAGTGTAATGACCGCACGGTGTAAACTGGAGCAATTCATGTAGATGAGATGGTAATAAATATCATCTCGCCAACATAATCGATCACTTAGACCAAATGGGTCAAAAGGTGAAGATATCACCCTTTGACAACAACGACTAATGATTATTGTCGAGTTATATTATTTCAGGAGTAAATGTCAAATGGGTATTAGCAACGCTATGAATTAGCGGTTGTAAAAGCAAGGTATTAAAAACGGGTCAATTTATTGATCCGCGCCAGGTATGTGAAAAAAGGTAACACTCATTTAGAACATGTAGTTCAATCAGTGTTAAAAGAAGTCAAAATAAACATTTGGTTACTTGATAAGTAAATCGAATGTTTTAAGTAATGAATATTGCGTTTGGAAAGCTTATTGACTTTTCAAACAAAATCATAGGTTAAAAGAGGGATTATGGGTCAAATATACTTTCAAAAGTCCTTCATCGTAAATGATTGGCTAAATGGACTAAAACGCCCTTCTAAGCTAAATTGGACAAACGACCTTTAAAGGTAGTTTCGAAATGAGTTTTATGATCAAATAAATAATTGGAATAGGTATAAGAAGCGAAAGATGTAAACCTTTGGTCAAATGACACTATAAGAGTCTTTGTCGTAAATTAGCAATCCGACGAGAAAAACTCGGATTATATAGATCACCTCATTAAGTCCACCACAAATATAGATGTGGTGGAAGATTACTTGATAAGAAATGTTGTATAATAACGCTAGAAACGAATGAAAGCGTTTCATGCTCAAAATATGCCTAAATACCTTTAACGGGTCAAAATACGTATATGAGCGTAAACGGGTTTAAGATACGTAGGAGACCCGTGACTTGAACCTAATATGATAGGAATTATTGAAATTATGAATATCATGAGAATAAGGATCAAATAAACATGTTTGTGTGATAAAATCACGAACGGGTCAAAATTTGGTAAAAAGGGTAATAAGTCGAAGACTTAAAAGTCTGAAATTTTATTAATCCGGATATTGGATTTTAACTCCATAAGATGGAGAATTAAATTACGGACGCGTAGGAAAAAGAATCGGGTAAAACGGATTAAAAACGAGAGAGTTATGCTCGTTTCCGTGAAATCGGGTTATGCTGGGAATGTACAGCAGCAGTTAAACAACAGTCTGTGAAAACAGGGGCTAGGCGTCACGCGACGCCCCTTAGTTCTGGAAAAATGTTATTTTTTTGTTGTTTGACCCATGGAACTTGTTTGAACTTATTATTTAACTATCAAAACTAACTTTTAAGTTGGTTTTGATCATAGGTGAATGCCAAGAGTGCCCGGATGAAGATCAAGTTCGATGAGGAACCGAACACGATAAAGTTAAAAGCTTCCGCACGATATATCGTTGTAACGATTAAATGACGATCTCCTACTCATTATGATGTATATAAACCTTCATTTGTAAAAGTTTTAAATTAACCGTATTATTCAAAGTACATGTAATTATAATTACATGTTCTTTTCCGTAAACCATACGAAAACCTTAAAATAATAACAAGGGTGTTACATTTTTATTGAGATTTTTATATATTTTTTTAAATTTAGCTTGCTTTTCTGTTGACTGTTGGGCCTATTTATTGTTGCATTAGGTTATGACATTGACTTTTGGGACATCAAAGATTGGGGTTCATGAAAACCGATATGTCAGAGCAACTGCCATATCGAATTGAGGCACAGGTTCTATAAGTTTTTGAGGTGGTTTGTTGAGGGTTTATATGATTTAATTGCTAAATTTGGATACTATATGGTCTATTGCTGCAGTTTTGTTATCATATACTGTGAAGTTTTCACTTTTAGTCTTTTTTTAGCTTTTGATCTAACCAGAAATATATATTGTAAAGATAAAAAAATCCTATATCATGTTATGTTATTGATGCAGTTTTATGGTAGGTAGATAAGAAGATTAATGGTCAAAACTGGGATAAAAAAATAAATTCAAATATAAACATTTTTCAAAAATTTGAATTTTATGGACATATGTTAAGAGAGCCTGACAAATATATACTCAAAATGTTTATTCATGTGTTTTCCCTAGGATTACTAAGTTTGTTATTATTTGTAAAAATTATGTGTTAATTCGGATCGATAAACAGAGTATTAGTGGGGAAAGGAATGATGGACTCAAGAGAACTGACGGAGATTAAAGGCGAAGCGTACGGGTGGTAGAGGAGGTTAAAGGCGAAGCGTACAGGTGCTGGAGGAGATTAAAGGCGAAGCGTACGGGTGGTAGAGGAGGTTAAAGGCGAAGCGTACAGGTGCTGGAGGAGATTAAAGGTGAAGCGTACAGGTGGGCGAAGAGTTGAAGTCAACTTTTGGGTCTGAATAAAGAGAATTGGGCCAATTTCACAGGAGTGCGCTTTGGCTAATACACCTGGGTTTCTTTTTTTCTTTTTTTATACTATTTGGCTCTGTCTTGCGTTGTTTTGGTGTACTGCTATCCTTAGCAGCTTGCTAAAGCTAGGTTACTGTTTCATGTGGTAATAAATTGGTTCTTTTGTGTAACACCCCGTGTTTTTCATAAGTGAAAGTCAAAGTCAAGGTCAAAGTCAACGACCGATTTCGCGCGACTTGACTCGTAGAAATGTTTTTATTTTATTTATATTATGTGGAGTAAGTGTCGTTCATTGCAATAATCGAATCGTGTTAACCGTATTTCAATCGACTCGCGACTGTGAACTATAGGAAGTAACAATGCGATAAAGTTAATCAACTAATAATCAAGCTATGCAAATCGAATCGACATCGAATCGCAACTCGAGTTATGTATTTTTTTTACTTGTCGTTTATACGTGTGTGTGTGTGTGTGCCTTACGTGTTACCTGTGCATGTTAATTATGTTTTGTTGTGGTAATCAAGCGAACTCAATCGAACTCGAAGTCTAACCCGAATGTAATCGAACTCGAACCCGAATTCCGAATCGAACTATGAAGTAGTTGGGACTGAAAGTAATTTGACTAGGAAACCCTATCGAATCGCTCGGAATCGAAACCGAAGCGTCATCGCACCCGAACGCACCATTCAGTCGACATCCGGACGGATGGTCCATCCGCACGGATTGCCAATCCGCACGGATTGCCGATCCGCACGGATTGCCGATTCGCACGGGTTGCCAGTCCGCACGGATGACCAGTCCGCACGAATAACCCATCCGGGTGACCTGCAATCCGCACGGATCACCCCTTTCCCCTTTTAGCATCCTATAAATACCCGGGTCACTCTCCAAACTTTCCACTTTTGGCAAGTGACGTCCGACCTGCACGCATTCTTCACCTTTTCTCCGATTTCTCTCAATCCGGGTAAGATTTCACCCTAATTCTTGTACATTCTTGATCTATAGACACATCTACACCTTTCTATCTTTCACATCTCAACTTTTAACCATGAAATCATCAAGATTTGAGGTATTCTAGGGTGACGTCATCATGAAATTCTCATGAACTTCAAGTGTGACCTCATTCCACCATGAATAACTCATATCTGAACGATTTCCACAAGATTTCACAGCAACTTCACCTAAATCTAAACTTTTCTAAAGGATAAAAGAGTTGAAAGAAATAAACAAGTTTTCTCCTTCTTTTTACCCTCAAACAACGGTAGGAATCGGATCCGTTCTGGTCTCCTACTTAATGATAGTGGTGCATTAGTCCTAGATCTGGATTCTACCCGCAAGACACCTGATTTCGGGTTAGACCGGAATGACCGTTCTAAACCGCCGACAGGCCGAGTTAGGGTGATTCCTGGCCGGTTTGGTCATGCGGGAAGGATGCGATCCCAAATGGTTGCCACGTAATCAGAACGTCTCGATAAAACGACAAGGGCGACTAAGGGTAGCCGGACGGAACAACCAGGACGAGGAAGCTGTCCGCACGGACAAGCTGTTCGCACGGACAAGCTGCCCGCACGGACAGACGATCCGGACGGGTTGTCACCCGGGCGAGCTACACTTCGGACCCACATTCAGAACGAGGTTTGAGTATCGACGAATGAACAATCCAGACGGACGACCTCTGAATGGATTACTCTTCGGATCATGAGATATTAAGACCCTAAACAATTTCAAATAATGTGCATCCGCACGGACAAGTTGTCCACACGGACAGAATATCCGGACGGATTGTCTTGTCCGTACGAACAAACTATCCGGACGGATTACCACTGTCCGCGTGGATTGTCATCCGGACGGATTCCACAAATTTCATCAAGTGACTCAGCCTTGGAGACTTGTTGTCCGCGCGACCGGCTTGAAGGGTAGGGATACTTAGATGTTTTCTAAATGCTACAACGAAAACTCCAAAGCACAAGCCATCATACACAAACACATCCTTAACTTAGGAAGAAACAATCCACTCGAATAGTAATCCATACGGACTACTTGTCCGCACGGATAAACAATCCGCACGAGTGACTAATCCAGATGGATTACCATCCGCACGGATAGTTTACTCGCATGGATAGTTTACCCGCACGGATTACCACCCGCACGGATTACCATCCGCACGGATAGCTTACTCACACGGATAACTTACTCGCACGGATAGTTAATCCGCACGATCAGCTATCCTACCCGCTCTCACTTTGTACTGTTTTACGCGCCACTTATCGTTACGTTATCGAATCTATTCAGGCTAACAATACTCGCTGAAAAGCGCTCCCTTCAATCCATAATCACTGTGAGTATACTCGAACCCTTTTTGCTTTTAGCACTTTTGGGTGTTACATACGTTAGGAATATTCAAACTACAACTATCACACTACTCAAGCTATTTTAACGCTAAACCATTAATGCATGTTATACGTGGCTTATGAATGCTTGTTTGTTATGTTTACACATGGAATGTTGTCTACCTGCCTTAGCAACGATAGTACTATAGTTTGGACTCAGCACCCGCTCACACGGGGGTTGTTAAGGATCTTTTACTTGCATGGATTACGGTGGTAATCATGTATTGCGAACTGCCTCGGGCAGTCAACCCGCAGTCATTGGTATCGATGGATCTATGTCGATAACTAACGTGCTTCATTTCACTATGTGTACGTGCTGGTTATGCGTAAACGAATTCGAACTCTATATGCTATTATCAAACTTGTATACTCACCTTTACATTATATGTATTGACTTTATTTTAACGTATGTGACAGGTGCTTAGGTTGTTTCTGTGCTTAACTTGCTGGTGATGAAATTGAGGCTAGGGAAGGAGTCCTAGAAACCAACAAATAAATTAGCTGTGTTTAAATCTGAGTTGTCGGAACATAATACTTGTCTTGATGCTTGTCTGTAATAATTATTTAACTATTTGAGATACGGTATGGGACGTATTGCTTTAATTGAATGGTAATGATAGTTGTTATGGAAACTTCTGGACAATCTGTTTCGCTCAGTGCCACGCCCCGATGATTCCGCCATCGGTTGGGGTGTGACAGATTGGTATCAGAGCCATAACTATAGGGAATTAGGCAAGACTCGACCTAGTCCGGGTCGAAGTCTCAGAAACCTAATCTATAGTTAGGAACCAGCAGACCGACTCGAGTACACCTCTACTGGATGGTGTACGATCTTATTTCTCACTATTTTCATTTACCTACACTATCACTGCACTCGAATTTTCAAAATTATGAACGGGCAATAAGGCCGAGAATAGGTGTGAAAACCGCAAACTCTTGACTAAAGTTGCCTAATCAGCTCGCGTTTCAGCTACAAACGAGGGGAATCATACCAAATTAGGAGTGAAATCCATATTTTGATGAACAATCTCCTCAATTTTATTAAGAACAAGGACGAAAGTTGCAAGATAGGGGTGAAACCCTAACCTTGACAACTTGTCCTGCTTTTATACAAAAACTCCCACCAAAGTTTCGATGGACTCCAACGATCTGAAGACACAATATAACCAATGGGAATTGCGCCAACGCCCAAGAATCGAGGTAAAGGCATAGTCCTGAAGGTAATTGTGCACACAGGATCCTTGTGAATAGTCAAACCACTTTGGTTAGTCGAAGTCTACTAGCCGCAGACAATCTATTCTCGATTTTATGTGTTTCAAGCTTTGAGCCAAGACTATTGACTCTGACGATTCGTCGATTTCATGTGAATTACGTGTTTTATGCTTATTTGTTAGCAATTTGAGGTACTACTGGTGTCGATCTAACGCCTTTTGCTTTCACACAACACACAACACATCATTGACAAATCGCTCGCACCATACTATATTCGAACCCTCGCCGACTTTGAATGATAGGTTTCTGTTTTCTGAATGCCTCTAGTGACTAGGGTATGTGTGTTCTTGCTATTGTGTTCTACATGTTCAGGAAGTTTGTGACTATGTGATTATGTGCTCTACATGCCTATGTGACTATGCACTGTGTGTTACGCTGTTACGTGAATATACGTGTTACTGAGCTTTAGTAAGTAGTAAACGTGTGAGGTGAGATTCGAATACAATGTGTTGAGTTCCATGGCGATGTCTATTGCAGACAATGTCGTCTGGATCCCGTCATGCACTCTCTCGTCAAGAAAAGAGGGAAAAAACGCCTTGCTTCCATCATCGCGAAAAGTGTAGCTAAGGCCGTGAGTGATGTCTACGAGAACGCCAGCAAATCATCCGAGGAATCGAGGACTGAAGGTCCTAAAGCTGTCACGAGACCTTTCAGTTTCAAGCAATTCAAGTCATGTGGGCCAAAAGAATTCACAGGCGAAGGAGGTCCTACTGCACTATTCCACTGGTTTGACTCTATCGAGGTTACTCTGCGACAAAGTGGTTGCCCTGTGATCTTCGAACTCTGAACGCTACCGGCGTCTTCCAGTCCCGTGCTCTAGACTGGTGGACGGCCGAGAGGAACAAGCGAGGGAATGATGCAGCCTACGGTCTGTCATGGGATGAGCTCAAGGAAGTCATGCTAAAGGAATTCCGCCCTCCTCACGAACGTCAAAAGCTTGAAGATGAATTCTGGCACATACATCAGAAGGATGGAGACAATGCTGGCCTTACTGCTCGCTTCAAACAGCTCAGCATTATCTGTCCCGACCAGGTCAAGACTCCCGATATGACCATCAAGAAGTACATCCGAGCCTTGCCCGACTGCGTTGCTGATTTCGTGCAAGCGGCTAAGACTACCACGATCGAGGAAACCTATCTGCTAGCCGCCGAAATCAATGACAAAATGGTTAAAGCTGGGGTATGGGATAAGACCTCCAAGCATCTGCATCAAGCTACCGCTACTGCATCAACTGCTGAACCCACCTCGTCAAGCAACAAGAGAAAGAACAAGAGAAAGAACAAGAGAAAGAACAGCTCCACCAACAAGAACTGTGCGATTACTGCTGCACCGATTCAAGCTGTACCTGCCCAACAGCGTCAAGTAGCGGCGCCTGTGGCCAATGCACCGCCTGCGAAGCGTGCATATATTGGGCCGCACCCGCTCTGCCCTACTTGCACCTATCATCACTCGACAGCTATTCAATGCCGCTTTGGTGCTCACTGCAACGTATACGGCCACTTTACTGCCAACTGCCGTATTCGCCAAGCTCCTGCCAATCAAGCTCTACTCACTGCCCCACAGGGTCAACAAGCTCCTCCGGCACCCGCAGTCAAAGCCAGAGCCTGCTTCACGTGTGGCGACCCGAATCATTTCACCAACATGTGCCCGAACAGGGTAGTGAAACAAGAACCGCAACAGCAGTAACCACAGCAGCAACAACAACAGCAGCAACAACAGGCCGCACGCGCCAGAACTTTCAATCTCAACGTGCGTCAAGCCCAGGCCGACAACAACGTGGTCAATGGTACGTTCCTTGTGAATGGTATTTATGCTTCATGTTTGTTTGATACTGGAGCCGATAATTGCTTTGTGTCACTCGAATTTGAGAAACTCCTTAGTCGTAAACGTTCCCGACTCTCCTCTGCATTCGATGTTGAAGTCGCTACCGGAAGAACCGTCGCTGTAAATTCCGTTATCCGTGATTGTACTCTCGAGCTCAACAATCACATCTTCCCAATCGACCTTATTCCAATGCAACTCGGAAGCTTCGACGTCATAGTAGGCATGGACTTCCTTCGAGAAAACCATGCCGAAGTTATGTGCTTCGATAAGATGATTCGTTTTTCGCTCGCAAACGGTGATTCATTGCGTGTTTATGGTGATACTACTTCGAAGGGTCTCAAACTTATGTCATGCCTCCAAGCTAGCAAGTATCTCCGCAAGGAATACAGGGCTTTCTTGGCTAACGTTGTAGCAGCGGAGAAGGAAAAGAAAGAGAAGAAGGAAGTGAAAGACGTACCTGTAGTTCGAGAATTTCCTAATGTTTTTCCAGAGGATCTTCCCGGACTACCGCCAAGTCATGATATCAACTTTCGTATTGACCTCATTCCAGGAGCTAACCCTATCGCCAAAGCTCCTTATCGACTCGCACTGTCCGAAATGCGCGAACTCTCAACCCAACTCCAGGAATTGCTTGAAAAAGGCTTCATTCGCCCGAGCACCTCTCCCTGGGGCGCGCCGGTCCTCTTCGTCAAAAAGAAGGATGGGTCGTTCCGGATGTGCATCGACTACCGGGAATTGAATAAGTTGACTATCAAGAACCGCTAGCCTTTGCCTCGAATCGACGATTTGTTTGATCAGCTACAAGGCGCTACGTGTTTCTCGAAGATCGATCTACGTTCAGGATATCATCAGCTGCGTATACAAGAGGAGGATATACCCAAAACCGCATTTCGTACTCGTTACGGCCATTACGAATTCGTTGTCATGCCTTTTGGCCTAACCAACGCACCAGCGGTTTTCATGGATCTGATGAATCGTGTGTGTAAACCATATCTCGACCGTTTCGTCATCGTGTTCATCGACGATGTCTTGATCTATTCCAAGACGAGATCCGAACACGCGCAACATCTACGTTTGGTTCTCGAGTTACTCCAGGGGAACCAACTCTACGCCAAATTCTCCAAGTGCGAATTTTGGTTGGGGGAGGTTCAGTTTCTGGGTCACATTGTAAATAGTCAGGGTATTCACGTCGATCCTGCGAAGATTGAAGCTGTTAAGAGCTGGGTTACGCCTAAGAACCCGTCTGAAGTCCGCTCCTTTCTCGGGCTAGCAGGCTATTATCGACGATTTATCGAAGGATTCTCGAAGATTGTTGTACCACTTACCTCTCTCACGCATAAGGACCAGCCTTTTGTCTGGGGGACCAAACAAGAGTCTGCCTTTCGAACCCTCAAACACATGCTTTGCAATGCTCCTGTTCTCACACTACCCGACGGGAACAATGATTTCATTGTCTACTGTGATGCTTCCAACCTTGGTCTCGGTTGTGTCCTTATGCAACGAGACAAGGTCATAGCTTACGCATCTCGTCAGCTCAAAATCCACGAGAAGAACTATACAACCCATGATCTCGAGCTAGGCGCAGTTGTTTTTGCATTAAAGATTTGGCGACACTACCTGTATGGTACAAAGTGTACGATCTTCACCGATCATAGGAGCCTACAACACAGCTTTAATCAGAGGGAACTAAATATGCGTCAACGCCGATGGGTAGAACTTCTCAACGATTACGACTGTGAGATTCGTTATCACCCAGGCAAAGCAAATGTTTTAGCCGACGCACTTAGCAGACAGAGCTATCTGCTTAGCACTCGTAATGTTCAAACCCAGCACAACCTCGAAACTCTCATCCGCGACGCCCAGCATGCGTGTTTCAACGAACGCACTTTGAAGAAAGAAAGAATCTACCACGATGGAGCCCAGCTTGTGAGCAAATCAAATGGGATATTCCACTTCTTAGACCGAATTTGGATTCCCAAGCGAACCAATTTGCGACAGATTATCATGGATGAAGCACACAAATCCCGATACTCTATCCATCCCGGTGCTGACAATATGTACCAGGATCTTCGCTATAGGTACTGGTGGCCGGGTATGAAACGGGATATCGCTCTCTACGTCGGAAAATGCCTAACCTGTGCTAGAATCAAGGCTGAACATCAAAGACCCTCTGGCTTGCTCGAACAACCACCAATTCCCATGTGGAAGTGGGAGAGTATAGCTATGGATTTCGTAACCAAGCTTCCAACCACGTCATCAGGTCACGACAGCATTTGGGTTGTTATTGACCGTTTGACTAAATCAGCTCACTTTCTGCCAATACGAGAAGACTACAAGGTGGAACGATTAGCCCGAATCTACACCGACGAGATCATTTGAAGACATGGGACGCCTCGTGACATCATCTCTGATCGTGATGCTCGGTTTACTTCACGATTGTGGGAAACATTTCAAACGGCACTCGGTACAACGCTTAATCTAAGTACTGCGTTCCACCCACAAACCGACGGTCAGACTGAAAGAACGATTCGTACTCTTGAAGACATGCTCCGTTCGTGTGTTCTAGATTTCGGTGGTAATTGGGATAAAGACCTGCCGTTAGTCTAATTCTCGTATAACAACAGCTACCAGGCTAGCATCCAGATGGCACCTTTCGAGGCCTTATACGGAAGAAGATGTCGATCGCCTATTGTGTGGCACAAGATCGGTCACTCGCAACTAACCGGTCCGGAGCTGCTACAAGAAACGACAGACAAAATTTTCCAAATTCGAGACAACCTGGTGAAAGCTCGGGATCGACAGAAAGTTTACGCCGATAAAAAGCGCAAGCCCCATGAATTTGGCGTTGGTGACTACGTACTCCTAAAGGTATCACCTTGGAAGGGTGTAGTCCGATTCGGAAAGAAAGGGAAACTCGCGCCTCGATATGTTGGACCTTTTAAGATTCTGGAAAGGATCGGAAAAGTCGCCTATAGACTCGAATTACCGGAGGAACTTAGCAATGTCCATCCGACTTTCCACGTGTCAAACCTCCGAAAGTGCATCACCGACCACGATCTGCATGTCTCTCTAGACGATCTACAAGTGAACGAAACATTACACTTCGTGGAAAAGCCTGTCGAAATCATGGATCGCCAAACCAAGCAGCTCAGGCGCTCACGCATTCCTATTGCGAAGGTCCGATGGGAAGGCAAACGAGGCGCGGAGTTCACTTTGGAACTCGAAAGCGATATGAAGGCTAAGTACCCGCAGTTGTTCAAAGAGTGAGGCTAGAGAGAGAAAGTAGTATTGTGACTCTAGTGTTTCGACAATAGAAACCTGTTCAATTTGACATAAATTAGTTTAAAACGTGAATAGATGAAAAAGTAAAGAAATTTGACAAATCTGAGTGAAATTGACTTTGAATCTGATCAATTCGTGTACGAATCTATGCGTTTAATCTTCGCAACCGAGAACCTGCTCAAATACCACTTGTAGGTTCCGATTTTTAACTCGGTTTGTTACGGCTTTCAGCTTAATTTCAGGACGAAATTCCCTAAACAAGAGGAGGCTGTAACACCCCGTGTTTTTCATAAGTGAAAGTCAAATTCAAGGTCAAAGTCAACGACCGATTTCGCGCGACTTGACTCGTAGGAATCTCTGTCTATTGAAGTGGTCAAAAGTGGGCAGGAATCAGGCTGCATTTAAAGAAAACGACAGCGCATTGGACACGGCCCCGTGTTGGCTGGACACGGCCCCGTGTGCAGATGAAATCCTGACACATTTTGTCCGTATTCTGACAAAATCAGCAGAGAATCTTTTAGGTGAGCACGGGGGCGTGTTGACCTGGACACGGTCCCGTGTCTGGAGGCTGTCTTATGGAGTTTTGTTACTTCTAAGGATCTCGTCGATATCGGGTGGTTCCTTACTGGTTGGGACAACCCCAAAGTGCCTAAGATACCTTAATTGTCCTAGACTAAGGCGAGAACGCAAGAGGTTGTCGGTGAGGGTAATTCCTATTTTCATTCTAGGTGGACAAGTCCAACCCTTTCCCGGGCTCTCGTTAAAGAAGGTGTATGCCGAATCGCTCAGGTCTATGTATGCACCGGACGAAGTCGATGGAGAGTCCTTCACGGCACAATCGGCACAGGGACGACTATCGTCCAAGTCTTTGCTAGGTACGAAGGTATTTTTGGGAGCAACGAGGTTGTCGGAATGCGGTTCCAGCATTTCGTCATGGTCATCGTCTTGGGGTGGATCAATAAAGTCCTTCCTAAGCTCTTTTGACCAATTTAGAATTAGCTTTTCTAGTTGAAATAACTCGTCAAGGAGCATTTCCCCTATAATATCTGGCTGGGCGCATTCGAGGGAGAGATAGGGCTTATTTTTACTTTCGCCCCTCTTAAGGTTATAAGAAGTCGGTGGGTCCATGTAGTGGGGCCTATAATTTAGAAAGTAGCATTCTACTTCTCTATGTTCGCCACCACATAATTGACACCACGTACCATAAGAGTGTCAAAAGTAAAAACAATTACTATCACTCATGTTTATGTCAGAAATTACCAACCGCCAGGATCTAACGGTACTGTTTTCAGTAAGTGAATCTTGGGCACGGGGGCGTGTTGGGTGAGCACGGCCCCGTGTTCAGCTTACTGTCTGACTTAAAACAGGATTGCCAGTTCCAATGATTTGGCACGGGGGCGTGTTCAGTGGGCACGGCCCGTGCTGAGCTCAGCAGAAGCTGAAAAACTAAGAAAATCCTAAAAAAATAAAAAAGAAAAAATAATTAAAAAAAATGATTAGGCCGTTGATTCCTAACTTTCTTAAAATCCTTGTGTCCCCGGCAGCGGCACCAAAAACTTGATGCGTGCGAAGTGTTATATATATTAGGTGTATATTTTAAGCCCTTTTAACACTTATTTTTAGCCAAGTTTTAAATTTATAAAACACGATATTCTACTAACACTAAACACACATATGGGCAAGTGCACCCATCGTGAGCGTAGTATAGCGTTGGTAAGATACCGAGGTCGTCCAAGGACACAAGAGCTTTTAGTACCGGTTTATCCTCAACGTCTAATCAAAATAAAAAGTTTAGAAAAATGCTTTAAACTAAGAAAAATAAAAACTAACTAAAATGCTGAAAATAAAAATAAAAAGAAAAACAGATAGACAAGATGAATCACTTGGTTCCGACTCGTATCTAGTATAACCTTTGATTATTTCCGCACTTTTGCACATAATTAAGAGATTATCTTAGTTATTGTAGTAGGCCCCTCTGTTGAAGGTGACGTTACCCTCACCCCAGTAGTTTGAGTCAGCAAGGATACAATCCTAAAAGGGTGGATTATTGGAAGATAATGAATTAAGTTATTAATGGAATATTATGGTAGGCCCCTCTTTTGGAGGTGACGTTACCCTCGACTAAGTAGTCTGAGTCAGCAAGGATACAGTCCTAAATAGCCGGGTTATAGTATTAATAGTAGTTAACTTATGAGGGGAACAAAGAGTTTGGACCCCCGCCATCCAATACCGTGAAGCATTGAAGGAGGTCCTACTAAATTTGACCCAGGTCCATTGCAGGACCTCTAAACGCTGAACAATGGCAAGACCTTTACCAAACCGTTCCCTTAACCCCCGACCAGGTAGCCAACATACCTCCATATAGACCGTGGAGATATGAATGGTGAAAATCTTTTATTTTATATAGACAGTAAAATAATGCCAAGACACCACGGACAAACGATAAGGAAAGATCACCTTCAACATAAGTAACTAGTTATTAAAGTCATTAATACAAAACCAAATAAAAAGTGCAAAAGATTAGAAATAAAAAGTATTATACTAGACACTTTGTCTTCACCAAGTGATGTAAGAGACTTAGGCAAACATGGCCTTGATTGTCAAGAACTCTTACGATCAATCTTGGATCCCGAGACGACTCACACACTCTACGATGGACAATGGATGATGGTGGTGGATGATGGTGTTGTGATGGTGGTGGGTGGTGGATGAAGTGTGAGAGAGGTGGTGTGCCAAGGGATGAGTTGAAATGAAACCAAGCACTCCTATTTATAGGCTGAACAGAAGGCTGGGCACGGCCCCGTGTCCGCTGGACACGCCCCCGTGCCTGTCTGACATTCTCTCTCTTCATTAATTGGAATTCGTAATTACAATTAATGCGCCTGCTGTACTTTCGCCACGCCCCCGTGTTCACTGGGCACGGCCCCGTGGTGGGCAATAGAAGCTTCTATAGGTTTGTCTTTTCTGCTGCTTCTTGGGCACGGCCCCGTGCTGGCTGAGCACGGGGCGTGTTCAGTCTTCTGCCTTCTCTATTTTGCTTGGGAAGATGCCGTTGAGGGGTCGGGCAGTCCACTTATGTTCCTTTTCTTGTATTTATGTTGGATTTAGCTGTCTTTTTGCTTCTTTTGTGTTTTTGAGCTCATTTAATCCTGAAAATACAAAAGGAAGACAAAAACACTTTTTTTCCAATATTAGTACTTAAAAAGGGTTAGTTTTATGCCTCATTTGATGTAATTTATATGTTGCATTTTACACACATCAAATACCCCCACACTTGAACTTTTGCTTGTCCTCAAGCAAAACTCTTTAATATGTGGCTTACACTCCCAAATGGAATGGGTAGAAGAGAAGGTTTTGGCTTGTCGTAGAGTGTTGGGAATCCAAGATCTTTTTGGGTTTTATTTTTATCTATTTACAATCCTATTTGTAATGATTTGTTTAGAACGTTTCATAGGAGAAATTACTTATTTGGGCATAACATGCCTTTTTAAAATTCCATTTATATACAAGTTCACATACCTCACGGGAGAAATCACTCACACTCGGCCGAAGGTGTATTTTTAGTGAATCACTCGAGAGCGGCATGGAACTTACTCCTACCATAAGCTTGCCAAGCAATCAATCCTCCTCCTTTTTAACTTGTATACCTTTGTAAATATCAAGAGGACTTTGTGGGTTAAGGGTTAGGCTTGGGTTAAAGGTAGGTGGTTGGGATAGTGGTTAGTGGTTAGTAGAAAAATGGTGAAAAGCGTAACAAGTGTCGGTTTTCGTAGGACTTTCTATTTTTGTAACTTTTTATTTTGATGAAGCTTTTATTCAAACAAAGTTATTTTTTCGATGAACTTGTTTGTTTATCTTTTGCTTCATCATCAACACATTTTTTTTTTTGAACGATCATACGAAAAGAAACCGAACTTGTTACTAAAATAAAGGGTTAAAAATAAAAAAGGTTTTGGTGGGTAAAAGGGTGTTTGGTTTGGGAAATGAAATGAAAAGGTTTAGGCTCAAAGGGGCTAACTAGGGGGATTTTTGGGTAGGTGGTGAAAGAAAAAGAAAAATAATGGTGTAGAAATAAAAAGGGTTAGTCCTAATGCCTCTATCATTTACTTACTCGGGTTTAAGTTGATAAGGACCGGGAATGTATCGTCATGGCAAGTTCTAGAGTCGTAAGATCCAAACGGCTATTCACACAAGAAACGAAAAATGAGCATTTAGTTTAATGATATGTAATTGAATGCTCAATAAAGGCTCAAGACTCACTTTTGTGGGAATGGGTTTTTATGTGATCAAGTATATATAATTAAATTTTAACTAAGTTTGCCATGCCTTTTCATAATTTTCTTATGTTGGTTCTTTTTATCACTACGCTATCGGTTGTAAATTTGTAAAAATATAACTTTTTTGAGAACTTGAATTTCCCGACTTAAACCTAGACAAGTAAAAAAAATGAAATTTTTGAAAAAATTTGGGGTGATTAGCGGTTCCAATAGAGTTTTGTGTAAGGCTTGTATTTAGGACTTGCAAGATTCAAGGTTTTAGCATCCCCCCCACACTTAAATTACACATTGTCCTCAATGTGTCCCAAAAATAAATTTTTAGGTTGATTAGATGTGTAAAATGGTGTTAAAAGCAAAGATTTATGTTACTGGTAGTCTGGACACGGCCCCGTGTTCAGGTGCCAGTAACAAAAATTAAAGAAAAGAAACAGAAATCTGGACACGGGGGCGTGTCTGGTGAACACGGCCCGTGTCCAGTTACCTAAACTGGGCATTTTTCTGCAGGGGGTTCAGCACGGGGCCGTGTTGGTTGGACACGGCCCGTGTCGAGCTTACTGTAATGAAGAGATTGATGCCGGGTTGCCTTGTTCTTGTGCATGGGGTCATTTTTCTCGTTCCCTTTTCATCCCTTACCACCATGAGTGTGTTTTGTTTATTAAGAACCATCCAAACTTTAAAAACCATCATTTCATTGCATTCATAGAGAGACCTTACATAATCCTAAATTAAGATAAAACAAAAACTTAACTAAATAGGTCAGCAGGTACACGAGGTTATCATAAGGAGTTCTACTATTTTAAGAAAATTTCGAGAATAGTTTCCCGATATAGTTGGACTTTTAGCCGAAGGATTCCTTCCCTAAACGTTGTTTAAATCCATTCTTCGATCTCCCTAGGAAGGAAGAATGCGGCTTCATTTTCCTCAGCAGCTGGTGGCTGAGGGGGAACATTCACCGGGACTCCTTGCACCACCCTTTGCGGAGGCTCTTGGTGCATGGCATACCATTCGGCAGGAATGATTACTTCGGGCACCACGTTCCACGCCCTTTGGGTTATTATAGGTACCAAAGGCGGGGAGGCGAGAAGGTTTAACCTCTGGTGCAAGAGGTTTACCTCTCGGAGACAGCCCTCCAGCCCTACTGTTAAATGGTTGATACGGTCGACCAATGCTTCCTCCACTCCCGTCATTTCGTCAATAGCCTCCCTTAGGGCGTAAACATAGTTTACAAGAGAGTCTTCTGTTGTCGATGATCTCCTTCCTTGTCGGTTACTTCTTGAAGATGATCCGCTTGTTCTGCTTGCCATTTTCTGTGAAAGAAACCGAAGAAAGCAAAATTTTTACAAAGCAATGCCTCGGACACGGCCGCGTGCTCGCTGAGCACGGCCCCGTGTCTAGTTGTCTGCAGGATTTTAGGCTAAGAATTCTTGGAGTTTTAAATTATTTTCATGATTTTTAGCGAGGTTTTAAGCTTAGATAATTTAAAATAAAGTTATACAACTAACTTTAAACAAGAATCCTTAGAAAATAATCTTGCAAACTTCTCATAGAGGTTTGGAATCATGGAATTTCCAAGCTTCCATGGAGGAAATGTTGAAAAATTTTAAAAGAAGAGGAAATGAATAAAAGTGGAAGGGACAAGATGGTCCTTGGGAACCTTCTTTTAGCACTTACCTAGGATGGTATGAGTGAAGATCCCAGGAATCTCTGTCTATTGAAGTGGTCAAAAGTGAGCAGGAATCAGGCTGCATTTAAAGAAAACGACAGCGCATTGGACACGGCCCCGTGTTGGCTGGACACGGCCCCGTGTGCAGATGAAATCCTGACACATTTTGTCCGTATTCTGACAAAATCAGCAGAGAATCTTTTAGGTGAGTACGGGGGCGTGTTGACCTGGACACGGTCCCGTGTCTGGAGGTTGTCTTATGGAGTTTTGTTACTTCTAAGGATCTCGTCGATATCGGGTGGTTCCTTACTGGTTGGGACAACCCCAAAGTGCCTAAGATACCTTAATTGTCCTAGACTAAGGCGAGAACGCAAGAGGTTGTCGGTGAGGGTAATTCCTATTTTCATTCTAGGTGGACAAGTCCAACCCTTTCCCGGGCTCTCGTTAAAGAAGGTGTATGCCGAATCGCTCAGGTCTATGTATGCACCGAACGAAGTCGATGGAGAGTCCTTCACGGCACAATCGGCACAGGGACGACTATCGTCCAAGTCTTTGCTAGGTACGAAGGTATTTTTGGGAGCAACGAGGTTGTCGGAATGCGGTTCCAGCATTTCGTCATGGTCATCGTCTTGGGGTGGATCAATAAAGTCCTTCCTAAGCTCTTTTGACCAATTTAGAATTAGCTTTTCTAGTTGAAATAACTCGTCAAGGAGCATTTCCCCTATAATATCTGGCTGGGCGCATTCGAGGGAGAGATAGGGCTTATTTTTACTTTCGCCCCTCTTAAGGTTATAAGAAGTCGGTGGGTCCATGTAGTGGGGCCTATAATTTAGAAAGTAGCATTCTACTTCTCTATGTTCGCCACCACATAATTGACACCACGTACCATAAGAGTGTCGAAAGTAAAAACAATTACTATCACTCATGTTTATGTCAGAAATTACCAACCGCCGGGATCTAACGGTTCTGTTTTCAGTAAGTGAATCTTGGGCACGGGGGCGTGTTGGGTGAGCACGGCCCCGTGTTCAGCTTACTGTCTGACTTAAAACAGGATTGCCAGTTCCAATGATTTGGCACGGGGGCGTGTTCAGCGGGCACGGCCCGTGCTGAGCTCAGCAGAAGCTGAAAAACTAAGAAAATCCTAAAAAAATAAAAAAGAAAAAATAATTAAAAAAAATGATTAGGCCGTTGATTCCTAACTTTCTTAAAATCCTTGTGTCCCCGGCAGCGGCACCAAAAACTTGATGCGTGCGAAGTGTTATATATATTAGGTGTATATTTTAAGCCCTTTTAACACTTATTTTTAGCCAAGTTTTAAATTTATAAAACACGATATTCTACTAACACTAAACACACATATGGGCAAGTGCACCCATCGTGAGCGTAGTATAGCGTTGGTAAGATACCGAGGTCATCCAAGGACACAAGAGCTTTTAGTACCGGTTTATCCTCAACGTCTAATCAAAATAAAAAGTTTAGAAAAATGCTTTAAACTAAGAAAAATAAAAACTAACTAAAATGCTGAAAATAAAAATAAAAAGAAAAACAGATAGACAAGATGAATCACTTGGTTCCGACTCGTATCTAGTATAACCTTTGATTATTTCCGCACTTTTGCACATAATTAAGAGATTATCTTAGTTATTGTAGTAGGCCCCTCTGTTGAAGGTGACGTTACCCTCACCCCAATAGTTTGAGTCAGCAAGGATACAATCCTAAAAGGGTGGATTATTGGAAGATAATGAATTAAGTTATTAATGCAATATTATGGTAGGCCCCTCTTTTGGAGGTGACGTTACCCTCGACTAAGTAGTCTGAGTCAGCAAGGATACAGTCCTAAATAGCCGGGTTATAGTATTAATAGTAGTTAACTTATAAGGGGATCAAAGAGTTTGGACCCCCGCCATCCAATACCGTGAAGCATTGAAGGAGGTCCTACTAAATTTGACCCAGGTCCATTGCAGGACCTCTAAACGCTGAACAATGGCAAGACCTTTACCAAACCGTTCCCTTAACCCCCGACCAGGTAGCCAACATACCTCCATATAGACCGTGGAGATATGAATGGTGAAAATCTTTTATTTTATATAGACAGTAAAATAATGCCAAGACACCACGGACAAACGATAAGGAAAGATCACCTTCAACATAAGTAACTAGTTATTAAAGTCATTAATACAAAACCAAATAAAAAGTGCAAAAGATTAGAAATAAAAAGTATTATACTAGACACTTTGTCTTCACCAAGTGATGTAAGAGACTTAGGCAAACATGGCCTTGATTGTCAAGAACTCTTACGATCAATCTTGGATCCCGAGACGACTCACACACTCTACGATGGACAATGGATGATGGTGGTGGATGATGGTGTTGTGATGGTGGTGGGTGGTGGATGAAGTGTGAGAGAGGTGGTGTGCCAAGGGATGAGTTGAAATGAAACCAAGCACTCATATTTATAGGCTGAACAGAAGGCTGGGCACGGCCCCGTGTCCGCTGGACACGCCCCCGTGCCTGTCTGACATTCTCTCTCCTCATTAATTGTAATTCGTAATTACAATTAATGCGCCTGCTGTACTTTCGCCACGCCCCCGTGTTCACTGGGCACGGCCCCGTGGTGGGCAATAGAAGCTTCTATAGGTTTGTCTTTTCTGCTGCTTCTTGGGCACGGCCCCGTGCTGGCTGAGCACGGGGCGTGTTCAGTCTTCTGCCTTCTCTATTTTGCTTGGGAAGATGCCGTTGAGGGGTCGGGCAGTCCACTTATGTTCCTTTTCTTGTATTTATGTTGGATTTAGCTGTCTTTTTGCTTCTTTTGTGTTTTTGAGCTCATTTAATCCTGAAAATACAAAAGGAAGACAAAAATACTCTTTTTCCAATATTAGTACTTAAAAGGGGTTAGTTTTATGCCTCATTTGATGTAATTTATATGTTGCATTTCACACACATCAGTCACTCTCCAAACTTTCCACTTTTGGCAAGTGACGTCCGACCTGCACGCATTCTTCACCTTTTCTCCGATTTCTCTCAATCCGGGTAAGATTTCGCCCTAATTCTTGTACATTCTTGATCTATACACACATCTACACCTTTCTATCTTTCACATCTCAACTTTTAACCATGAAATCATCAAGATTTGAGGTATTCTAGGGTGACGTCATCATGAAATTCTCATGAACTTCAAGTGTGACCTCATTCCACCACGAATAACTCAGATCTGAACGATTTCCACAAGATTTCACAGCAACTTCACCTAAATCTAAACTTTTCTAAAGGATAAAAGAGTTGAAAGAAATAAACAAGTTTTCTCCTTCTTTTTACCCTCAAAAAACGGTAGGAATCGGATCCGTTCTAGTCTCCTACTTAATGATAGGGTGCATTAGTCCTAGATCTGGATTCTACCCGCAAGACACCTGATTTCGGGTTAGACCGGAATGACCGTTCTAAACCGCCGACAGGCCGAGTTAGGGTGATTCCAGGCCGGTTTGGTCATGCGGGAAGGATGCGATCCCAAATGGTTGCCACGTAATCAGAACGTTTCGATAAAACGACAAGGGCGACTAAGGGTAGCCGGACGGAACAACCAGGACGAGGAAGCTGTCCGCACGGACAAGCTGTCCGCACGGACAAGCTGCCCGCACGGACAGACGATCCGGACGGGTTATCACCCGGGCGAGCTACACTTGGGACCCACATTCAGAACGAGGTTTGAGTATCGACGAATGAACAATCCGGACGGACGACCTCTGAATGGATTACTCTTCGGATCATGAGATACTAAGACCCTAAACAATTTCAAATAATGTGCATCCGCACGGACAAGTTGTCCGCACGGACAGACTATCCGGACGGATTGTCTTGTCCGCACGAACAAACTATCCGGACGGATTACCACTGTCCGCACGGATTGTCATCCGGACGGATTCCACAAATTTCATCAAGTGACTCAGCCTTGGAGACGTGTCCGCACGGACTACCATCCGGACGGATTGTTGTCCGCGCGACCGGCTTGAAGGGTAGGGATACTTAGATGTTTTCTAAATGCTACAACGAAAACTCCAAAGCACAAGCCATCATACACAAACACATCCTTAACTTAGGAAGAAACAATCCACTCGAATAGTAATCCATACGGACTACTTGTCCGCACGGATAAACAATCCGCACGAGTGACTAATCCGGATGGATTACCATCCGCACGGATTACCACCCGCACGGATTACCATTCGCACGGATAGCTTACTCGCACGAATAGTTAATCCGCCCGATCAGCTATCCTACCCGCTCTCACTTTGTACTGTTTTACGCGCCACTTATCGTTACGTTATCGAATCTATTCAGGCTAACCATACTCGCTGAAAAGCGCTCCCTTCAATCCATAATTGCTGTGAGTATACTCGAACCCTTTTTGCTTTTAGCACTTTTGGGTGTTACATACGTTACGAATATTCAAACAACTATCACACTACTCAAGCTATTTTAACGCTAAACCATTAATGCATGTTATACGTGGCTTATGAATGCTTGTTTGTTATGTTTACACATGGAATGTTGTCTACCTGCCTTAGCAACGATAGTACTATAGTTTGGACTCAGCACCCGCTCACACGGGGGTTGTTAAGGATCTTTTACTTGCATGGATTACGGTGGTAATCATGTATTGCGAACTGCCTCGGGCAGTCAACCCGCAGTCATTGGTATCGATGGATCTATGTCGATAACTAACGTGCTTCATTTCACTATGTGTACGTGCTGGTTATGCGTAAACGAATTCGAACTCTATATGCTATTATCAAACTTGTATGCTCACCTTTACATTATATGTATTGACTTTATTTTAACGTATGTGACAGGTGCTTAGGTTGTTTCTGTGCTTAACTTGCTGGTGATGAAATTGAGGCTAGGGAAGGAGTCCTAGAAACCAACAAATAAATTAGCTGTGTTTAAATCTGAGTTGTCGGAACAGAATACTTGTCTTGATGCTTGTCTGTAATAATTATTTAACTATTTGAGATACGGTATGGGACGTATTGCTTTAATTGAATGGTAATGATAGTTGTTATGGAAACTTCTGGACAATCTGTTTTGCTCAGTGCCACGCCCCGATGATTCCGCCATCGGTTGGGGTGTGACATTTTGCCTGTCCAAATAAAAAAATTAATAGGTAGGAAAGTACATGATGGGCGTCATAGTGAATAGGTATGGATAATTTAATTTAAATTGAATCGAAGGAAAATGTGGGTTGGGATCTGAGGTTGCTGCGCTTCAAGGAAAACATAAATGCCTTTCGCGCATCGTGCGACATCGAAAACACTACCAATCAAGTTCTCGCGCAACGCGCGAAGGAATTTTACTAGTTTTATTAAAAATTTTGATATTTCTAAGTTTTAAGGACAAAAAAATCTACAATATAAGATTTAGTCCTCCAAATATTAGCCATTTTCAAGTATGGTATTATTTAGTTTTAAAAAAGTAAAAACTATAAATTCCATAGCTATTTTGAAAAAAAAAAAAGGTAAATTAAAAAAACTTTATTTAAATATTTAATATATTATCATGAATTTAAAAAGAGTTAAATGTCATTTTAGTCCCTGTGGTTTGGACCATTTTGCCAGTTTAGTTCAAAGGTTTCATTTTTAACCTGTGGGTCCAAAAAGGTTTCACAGTTGCCATTTTAGTCCACTTGGTTAACTTCATCCATTTTTTCTGTTAACGAGAAGGCCAATTTGGTCATTTTGTATGTAATTCTGTTAACTAAAAGGGCAATTCAGCCATATAAAATGACCGAATTGGCCTTCTCGTTAACAGAAAAAATGGATGAAGTTAACCCAGTTGACTAAAATAGCAACTGTGAAACCTTTTTGGACCCACAGGTTAAAAATGAAACATTTGTACTAAACTGGTAAAATGGCCCAAACCATAGGGACAAAAATGGCATTTAACTCATTTAAAAATCTCAAACATAACGGTTGAATTATGAGTTTGATAATTGAAGAATAAAGAGGGTGGTCCAAGGAGTTTCATTAAATTCTAATAACAACTTGCAAACCACCATGCATCTCGTTGTCGTTGCTTTTTTTTCTTTTTTTTTTTCTGTAACAACTTGCAAGTCACCATGTTATTGTAATTGGTGATTTTGATTCGAACTTAATAAATTAACTTAAACTACAAAGAAAACATATGTTCTTTTGAAAAGCAAGTAGTTTTAAATAGATACATTTTTTTTTTTTTGTGCATAAACATGATTATTGTTGAAGATGGAGATTGATAGTTAATAAAAATTTTGAAATCATGGAGGAAACAACGAATAATTCGTTAAAAGTGTTGGAAGTATGAGAGCCACCTCCAGGCTCCAACGATCGAATCAGTACGAGATACGCATTGACAAGTATGTGTGTATTTGATGTGAGTGACCATGCTAGGGTTTATCTCATGAGTGTGTAAAATTGAGGGAGAAGGTGGATGCCATAGTGCCTCAAACCATGTTGAGGTGGGGATGGGCCAATGTGACACATGAGTCTAACTCGGAAATCATCCACTCTAGGCCGTCTCCAAGAACTCTCAAAACAATTTAGGCCCTGACCCCTGGGCGATATAAAAACATGGGCTCAAAATTGTGATTAAGGAGAAATAAATTAAAAAAAATAAGACTTTGGTGCTAGAGATAGGCTTTGAACTTGAGATATCTACATTAAATGGATGCATATTAAATACATATAACCATATAAAAATCTTCCGGGCCCTTTAAAAATTTGGGCCTTGGACGACTACACGGATTGGCTGGCCAAATATCCGGCTTTGCTCCGGTGCTAGATTTAATGTGACATGTTCATGGTTCAAAACATTAAGGCCTAGTTAGGTCCGTGAAATTATTTGAAATTGGAGTTTGAATTAACCAAGTTTAGAAACGAGTTTGATTGGATAATGAAGGAATTGGAACATCTAAGCGGTTCCATCATTCACATGATTTTGACATTCATCCCTTATTTGATGAAATCTTCAAACATTCCAAGGGATTCATCAAAAAGATTACAAAAACGATTTTCCACAAATAAAACCATATTTTCCATAGACATCGAAAGTTGTTGTCTCTAAACAACTTATGTTTGGATTTATAGGTTTCAAGCAATCATGCTACTTGGTGCAATTTGCTCAAGGTAAAGAGGTTTTATCACAGTGAGCTTTCGGCAATGAATTTTCTCTGAAATAATGGTCAGGTCTGGTCTCCTACACTCAGGGGCGGTTCTTAGTAGGTTAGTGGCAGGGCAACGGCCCAGACAAGTTTTTCGGCCGTAGTGTTAATTTTCTGCATTTCGATCGAAATTTTTTATATATACTATGTTTGGCCAGGGCTTGCCCAGGCTTTTTTTAGTGCCCGTGTCTTTCGGTCCTGCCACGTTTAACGGGCAAGATCCGCCACTCCTACACTATCTACATTCATAGGGCTTAAGTTCAGAAAAAAATATATGTGAATGTACACTTCATGTTATAAACAATAACAAGGGGTACAACGTTCCTCGTAATTCTCAAGATACTACTCGCTTAAAAAAAGAATGTAATTATTTAGGGTACCCGAGGTGCTACGTGGTGGAAGACCCATCACGCGTGGATTAATATGGAACACGGCCGCCACTCTATTCGACCACGCGTGGTCTTCAAAACGCGTTGTAGTGAGCACACGTTGAATTTCTTCCCCGCTTCATTCTCCTTCACATGTGGTGAGTGATGGGCACCCCCACTAAAATCCATCACTAGTGATGGAACCAACTTCGATGACGTGACGGAACATGATTGAGTGTGGTGAGTGATGGAAAGTGAAGCACCCCTACCCCTAATTCTTTTTACTTTCTTCTAATACCTCCTAATCATCTTGAAATTTGAACTCATATCGTTTTATTGTAGAGCAATCACTAATACCATTAGATCATATGAGCAATTTCTATATATAACAAATTATGTAGGTTCTTATGAACAGTAGACTAATTGGACATTTTCTGATTGTTATTTACGGGTACTACCACTGGCCTTTATCATTTGTAGATATAGTGACTAATAGATTTGAAAGGGAAAGATTATGAGACAATAAGTTAGAGATGAGAGAGAGTGGATAGGGAGGAGCCGGCGTTGGCAGCCAGGGCCGGCTCAACCATTTTGGTGGCCTAAAGCAAATTCAAAAACTCGAGGCCTTTTTCCAAAAAAAAAAACACTATTTGAGAAAAAACTCTCTTTTAGCCGGGCTTGGTACCGGCAAAATAAACAAAAAGGTTTATTGTTGGCGAAGTTAACTTATTATTTTTTTTTGTATTTTTATATATTATTTGTATGTGTAAAGATAAGTTTAGCCCAACCCAAATATCATATATAATTTTTTTTTACGTTGGTTGCCCTATTGATTTGGAGGCCTAAAGCCCAAGTCTCAAAATACTTGGGCTTAGGCCGGCCATGCTGGCAGCCTCCGAGAGACAGCCGCCCGTGCCGGAGCAAGAACCCGATGACGGGTGCACTATAACTGGAACTAAGGTTTGTAGAGAGGAGAGAGAGAGAGAGAGAGGCGTTCATTGGTGGTGATGTGGTGGCATCTAACGTGGCTGGAGGTGGTTGAACCCACTATTGGTGGAGATGCGGTGTTCACTGGGTTTCCGTCGCCAGAGACGCAATGGTGATGGCTGCTAACGAGATAGAATTCCTTGGTGGAGTAGAGAGAGCGAGAGACAATGATTTTGAAATCAAATTCAGTGTCAAAAGGTATAGAATTCCGGAGGTAAATAGGTTTTACGAACTGGATTAAAAGATATTTAAAAAAAAAAGTAAAATGTTTGTAAGCTTTAAGAAAAATATTTAATATTAAACATGTATACTCTAATTTATCTATTTAAACTGCAAATTTCCTTACAGATTTTATCATAACTAGACAGTTATGATATGCATAATATTAACATATCACAATAGTGTATATATAATATTAGAGTTTAATTTAAATTTACTTGGGTTAAATATAATTGATTTTTTCTTTACCGTGACGAACTAAAGTTTTAAACAACATCCGTATCGATATTCGTTTTTATAGTTCCGGTACATAATTCATTGAAAATCGGAATTGTAATTACACCGATATTCGTTTTTATCTCTTTTGGTTGATGTACGGAGTGCCTGTGTCACACAGTTTTTAAATGGTTTTGCCCTTTTATATTCAAACTAAAACTCGATAAAAAAAACTAATTAATCGAACACATTTTTAGCATGTTACTACTATATCTTCTGCTATTTCTAGTTCATTTGCTACAGCGAATGTATCGAACCGACTGAGTTCTCGCCCGTCGCAACGCGCGGGTCTCTTAACTAGTTCTATTTACTTTGAGTTCCCAAAAATATAAATATTTGGGAGTTTTTGGTGTTTATACGATAATGGAATATTTAAATGATACAAAAATAAACTGTTTGTGCAGTCTTGCAGATAAGATGATCAGAATGAATCGGGTCCATGATGTTCAAAAGATGCATGAACGTGTAGTAGCATTTTATTGATTTTTTTTTTCTTATAAAAATTTAATAAATAAATTTCTCGATCGTATTTTTAAGGATTTGTATATTTGACATATGATACATGCATATGGGATACATACAGCTGCAAAGCATATGATGACGTGGGTACTCAGAGATCTCGGTCAGCAAAACCAAGGTTAATAACAATCGCAAATAAACAATAAAGAATACTAAACAAAAACTGAAACCAAGAAGCTGAAAGTCGGAAGCTGGATGCTCCCAACGAGAAGCTAATGCACCAACGGCTGGTGACAGGGAGCTAAAGTTACTATACAACCTTGGAACTTGAACTCAGCAAGTCAAACTGATTAGACTTCTCCCTAAAGCACATAAAGGTGTCATCGAGAGACACAAACCTGAATCTTACCTAAAGAGGCAAGGCTAACCCTCCAAGCAACGTTAAGCGAGGATCAGCTTACCTAAACTAGAAGGTACCAGCTGGCACAAAGCTCCCTTGGGCAGAGCAATCTGCCTATAAAAGGAGAGTCTTGTTCAGCTCAAAGTAAGTCCACTTCTCTCATTCTCACTCTAAACTCTTATCCTTTCATTTCGCTTAAACTCTTAAGAACAATCAACTGATTCTCACGCCAGAGTCTAAACGCAGGAGGCCACCTCTCGCGTTAAGACTAACGGTGTTCTTTAATTACAAATTCCGACCAATGAGCTACCTTTTAGAGTTGATACTAGACTTTACCCCTGTCATACTCTTGTTGCTTTAACAACATACAAAGAATGAAACTCTCGAACTGAAATGACTAGTCACAACCACTAATTTCCGACCAATGAGCTACCTTTTAGAGTTGATACTAGACTTTACCCCTGTCATACTCTTGTTGCTTTAACAACATACAAAGAATGAAACTCTTGGACTGAAATGACTAGTCACAACCACTAATTTGGCCCTTTAAAAAAATTGATTATTACTAACGAAACATCTACGAAAACTTAACACCATTACCAATTATCGATGGAAAGCAGAATACCCAAAACAAATATATCAATAATAAACTTTATTCGTCATATGTTGGTAATCAACACCAGGTAGCAAAAATTCCGAAAACAAACAAAAAAAATATATTATCCGTCACTAATTACCGACTAAGTTTATACTAATGATGAGTTTCAGTAAGTAGGAACTCGGATAAAACTGAAGGTTGACTTAAGGATACAATTTTGTCCCGAACTTTTCATTCGTTTGTTAGTGAGTATATATATGTGACGAATATTCCCTCAGTGAGTCATCGGATATACATATGCCGAAGAATAGATTTACACAAGATTCCTTACTAGACAGACATTGTAGTCGTTGTCTATTGAAAAGTTTACCCACGACAATAAGTTAGAGATAATAACTATAAATACACCCAAACCTCCCTAGAATTCATTTGCATTCCCCGTTGAGTAATTATACATACTCCCTAAACCCTACTATTTGTTGAAGCGATTGCTTTTGAAGTGACAAATGTGACATTGAACTATGTTATATATATCACAACCAATGGTGCATATGTACTCACAATGTGAGAATCTAGAAACCAAAGGTGGACAAAACATCCAACTTTAAATCTCTGAAGTATATATGTAATGTAATGCAGTGCAAAATATATTTGTATACATCTCTAATATAGTAATAAGTGGTGAAGCTTGAGATTTTCGACCAGGGGGTCGACAACGTATATACCAAAATATTTCTATAAACCAGGGGGTCAAAAACGTATAGACCCAAAAATTTCTATACGAAAACTACATACTTCACATTACTGAACGAAAAGTTCGGGGGGTCAGCCACCCCCGCCGGCCCCTATTATCCTACGCCCATGGTAATATCTAGAAATGTAATGTAATATAAAAAGGTATTTGTATTTAACTATTAGATTGGAAAATGTAAAAAGACTTGTTACGACTTAATATGATTTAATTTAACCTAAAACAGCTCACATGATAAGGCTCATTAACGTTCTATTAATATATAAATAAGTATATATTGGTGATGAAAATCAAAATGACTTTTTTTTGATTTAGTGTGACTTTAAGTATCCTAAAATAAATGAGTGGTTAAAATAGAAAGTTTATTTTGACTAGAAATGATATGAAACAATATAATTATAACGTGTGACAAAATTTAAAAATAAAGGAGCAGAGTATTTTAGTCAACTTTATCCAATTTTCTCACTTCTTCTCTCTCTTGTATCTTCAAAACCCACAATTTTCAAAACCCACCATCTTCAACCTTTTCTTCACTTTCTATCTCAATAATCACTACATTATAGTGCGATTTTCGTCACCAATCAAAGATTTAAACACCCAATCAACATCTTTTCAACTTTTTTGAAGAAACCCAGTTTAATTTCATACAATATCTCATTTTTCCCGTGATTTTGAAGCGAATCACTCGATTTGTTCCATTCGATCGCTGATAAGTGTTTCTAGCATTCAAATTTCGTCAATCGTTGAAGAAATCTGAAGAAATCGGCTTCGATCTATGTAAGAAAATTTTGAATTAAATTTTTACGATATGGGTTTTTGAATTAAGTCATAGCGTTTTACAAAGAAATGAAAAAACAGTTTTTCTTTTTTGTATTTTCAGTCAATTGCGTTTTAGAAATAACACATTTTATTGTGTTTTTAGTCCATTGCGTTTTAGGTAAAACACATTTTATGTGTTTTTAGTCCATTGCGTTTTAGAAAAAAAAAAAAAAAAAAAACACATTCTTTTGTGTTTTTGTCTATTACGTTTTATGAAAACACATTTTTATGTGTTTTTTGGTCCAATGCGTTTTAGAAAAACACATTTTGAAGTGTTTTTAGTCCATTGCGTTTTAGGTAAAACACATTTTTATGTGTTTATAGACAGTTGTGTTTTAGAAAAAAAAAACACTTTCTTTTGTGTTTTTAGTCCATTGCGTTTTAGAAAAAAAAATCATTCTTTTGTGTTTTTTATCCATTGCGTTTTAGAAAGAACATTTTCTTTTGTGTTTTCTGGACATTGCGTTTTACAAATAAGATATTTTTTTTGTGTTTTTAGGCCATTGCAATTTAGAAGCCATTGCGTTTTAGAAATAACACATTTCTTTTGTGTTTTTTGTCAATTGCGTTTTAGAAAAAAAAAAAAAAAGGTCATTTTTTTACGATTTTTGTCAATTGCGTTTTACGCAACTGAGTTTTCGAAAAAAAATCGAAAATATAGCAATAGTATACTGGTTTTAAAGATAAAAAAAAACTCATTTTTTTGGTGCAATTTTTATAAAAAAAATAATGTCGTATGAAAGAGTTATTAATGTTTGAAAAATGAGTGGAATTGAAGGAGAGGGAAACTATTGACTTGGATTGACTAGAATCCCCCTAGACAAACTCACGTGCCTCTTTTTTTTCTTCAGTTTCACTCATTTAATCTTAGCCCTTGTCTAATAAATAGATGGTCAAGATTACTTACTAGCCTTCCTACCCAAATAAACTATCTAGTATATCCTGACCCATAAAACAATTCACTTACAAGTTGCACATGATAAGGCTCATTAACGACCTATTAGTGTATAGACATGATGGGTTTTTAACATGTCTAAATGGAATTATATGCAGCATAAGCTAGTTTTTGACATGTTTTTATAAATCTTTCAAAAAAAAAAAAAAACCTGCCAAGGATTGATATGTAGTAGCATGATTACTTGAAACATATAAATCCAAACATAAGTTGTTTAGAGACAACAACTTTCATTGTCTATGGAAAATATGGTTTTATTTGTGGAAAATCGTTTTTGTAATCTTTTTGATGAATCCCTTGGAATGTTTGAAGATTTCATCAAATAAGGGATGAATGTCAATCATGTGAATGATGTAACTGCTTAGATGTTCCAATTCCTTCATTATCCAATCAAACTCGTTTCTAAACTTGGTTAATTCAAACTCCAATTTCAAATAATTTCACGGACCTAACGAGGCCTTAATGTTTTGAACCATGAACATGTCACATTAAATCTAGCACCGGAGCAAAGCCGGATATTTGGCCAGCCAACCCGTGCAGTCGTCCAAGGCCCAAATTTTTAAAGGGCCCGGAAGATTTTTATATGGTTATATGTATTTAATATGCATCCATTTAATGTAGATATCTCAAGTTCAAAGCCTATCTCTAGCACCAAAGTCTTATTTTTTTTTTTTAATTTATTTCTCCTTAATCACAATTTTGAGCCCATGTTTTTATATCGCCCAGGGGTCAGGGCCTAAATTCTTTTGAGAGTTCTCGGAGACCGCCTAGAGTGGATAATTTCCGAGTTAGACTCATGTGTCACGTTGGCCCATCCCCACCTCCACATTATGGTTTGAGGCACTATGGCATACACCTTCTCCCTCAATTTTACACATTCATGAGATAAACCCTAGCATGGTCACTCACATCAAATACACACATACTTGTCAATGCGTATCTCGTACCGATTCGATCGTTGGAGCCTGGAGGTGGCTCTCATACTTCCAACACTTTTAACGAATTATTCCTTGTTTCCTCCTTGATTTCAAAATTTTTATTAACTATCAATCTCCATCTTCAACAATAATCATGTTCATGCACAAAAAAAAATATGTATCTATTTAAAACTACTTACTTTTCAAAAGAACATGTGTTTTCTTTGTAGTTAAGTTAATTTATTGATTGCATAATATTAAGTTCCAATCAAAATCACCAATTGCAATAACATGCTGGTTTGCAAGTTGTTACTGGAAAAAAAACTATTGTTCTATCCTATAATAATAATAATAACGATATGCATGATGGTTTGGCAAGTTGTTATCAGAATTTAATGAAACGATATTTTGTGCAGTCTCGGTAGGAAACTCCTTGGACCACCCTCTTTATTCTTCAATTATCAAACTCATAATTCAACCGTTATGTTTTAGATTTTTAAATTCATGATAATATTTCTGATGGGTTCATCTTTTTTTAATTGTTAATTTTTTTTATAACCGAGCATTAAAATTTTTGGATTTGGTCGGTCAAAGTTCTTACAATCAAACATTAAAATTTCATTCCACTAGCCTTAAATTCTAGTTTTAACAAAACTACAATCATAACCATGGGTAACGATCAAATAGTAAGTTTATTTTGGCTAGGAAGGATAGGAAGCAATAGGATTATGACATGTGCCAAAATTTAAAATAAAGAGGAAGAGTATTTTAGTCAATCACATCCTTTCTTCTTCCTTCTTCTCCCCAGTAACTTCAAAACCCATCATCTTCAACCATTTCTTCACTTTCTATCTTAATAGTCACTACATTATAGTGCAATTTTCATCACCAATCAATGATTCAAACACCCGATCAACGTGTTCTTCAGCTTTTTGGAAGAAACCCAGTTGAATTTCATATAAAATCTCGTTTTTTCCCTGTGATTTCACTCGATTCGTTCGATTCGATCGCTGATAAGTGTTTCTAAGATTCAAATTTCGTCAATCGGTGAAGAAATCTGAAGAAATCAGCTTTGATCTATGTAAGATTTTTTTGAATTGCATTTTTACGATCTGCGTTTTTTAATTGAGTCATTGCGTTTTACGATCTTGACGGGGGTCCGGGGGCAGCGCCCCTGTTAGCAGGGTCCAAGGGGCGGCAACCAAATTCACAGACAGGTCAGCTTGTGTCCATTGCGTTTTAGAAATAAGAGAGTTTTATGTGTTTTCTGGCTATTGCATTTTAGAAAAAACACATTTTTGAAGTGTTTTTAGTTCATTGTGTTTTAGGTAAACACATTTTTATTTGTTTTCAGTCTAATGCGTTTTAGAAAATACACTTTCTTTTGTGTTTTTAGGCCATTGCGTTTTAGAAATAAGACATTTTTATGTGTTTTTTGGCTATTGCGTTTTAGATAAGCACATTTTTGAAGTGTTTTTAGTTATTGTGTTTTAGGTAAAACACATTTTTATGCTTTTTCAGTCTATTGCGTTTTAGAAAAAAGACATTTTTAAGTGTTTTCTGGCAATTGCGGTTTAGAAATAAGACATTTCTTTGTGTTTTTTGTGCATTGTGTTTTAGGTAAAACACATTTTTATGTGTTTTCAGTCCATTGCGTTTTAGAAAGTACATTTTCTTTTGTGTTTTTAGGCTATTGCGTTTTACAAATAAGACATTTTTGTGTTTTCTGGCCATTGCGTTTTACAAATAAGACATTTATTTGTGTTTTTAGTGCATTGCGTTTTAGAAAAATGTCATTTTTAAGGTTTTTTTTTCCATTGCGTTTTACGCAACTGGGTTTTTTCCATTGCGTTTTACGCAACTGAGTTTTAGAATTTTTTTTTCGATAATATAGCAATAGTATACTCGTTTTAAAGATAAAAAACGCTCGATTTTTTGGTGCAATTTTTATATAAAAAAAAACAATGTCGTATGAAGGAGTTATTAACGTTTAAAAATGGGGGGAAATTGGAGGAGAGAGAAACTATTGCCTCGGATTGACTAGAATGCCCCTAAACAAACTCAAGCGCCTCTTTTCTTTCCTTCAATTTCCCTCATTTAGGGTATGTTTGGCATGGAGCTTTTAGGAGCTTCTAGCTTTAAGCTTTTAAGAAAAAGCTCCTACTCAATAAAAAGTCTTGTTTGGTTGAAGGAGCTTTAAGCTTTTAGGTTAGGAGCTTGAAGCTTTTGGTTGAACGCTACTACTAGTAGCGTTTAGAAGGAGCTGCAAGCTTTTAGGGAAAAAATGACTATTTTAACCTCTAAAAATAAGGAACTTTTTAATGCACCAACTTTCTAAATTTTTAGTTATGTTCATTTTGGTCATTTTATACATTTTATTAAAAGTTCCAGCTACTCTACCAAACACCAAATATATCTAAAAAGCTACAGCTACCAGCTTTCAGCCACCAGCTACCAGCTTCCAGCCACCAGCTTCCAGCTTACAGCTACCAGCCACCAGCTACTTTTGCCAAACATACCCTTAATCTTAGCCCTTAATTAAATAAATGGATGGCCAAGATTACTTCTAGCCTTCTTAGCCAAATAAACTTTTTATTATATCCTAACCCTCATAACCATACCCATAATTTACACATACAACAAAATTGTAAAGCCCCACAACTCTAAATAGACAACAAAGAAACAAACCAAACTAAATAAATAGTTATAAAAAGCCACCAATAACAAAAGGGTAATAAAAGAGTAACATATTAAAAACATGGACATATATAATATGACTAGCTTATGATCCGTGTAACACACGGGTTTGTTTTAGTCAATTAGATCAAATTTTCCATCAAATCAAACGTAAGTATATAATGTTTTAAAAATTATTCCTTAATTGATAGAAAATACAAAATGTCATATGATGAACATTTTACATTTGGTAACACCATTACAATGATAAATATTAATCGATAATGAAATAAATAATAATTAAACAACTTATGTTAATGAGACATTAAAAAATATGAGACATTAAAAAATATGAGACATTAAAAACTAATTATAATACTTTGTTGGCAAAAGTTGTGACGACGTTTTTGTCGTTTAGAAATTATCAAAGAATAGGTTAGGGAAGAAGGTTTGGCGTAAACAATACTTCTTCTTAGTTAAGAGTAACAAACGGGTTTTCTTTAGTGGATGAGATAAGAATACATCTTACATTCTATTAAAAAGAATTTGTTTAATAAAATTTTATCTATTAATTTATTAAAAGTTAAAAAGAAAAGATATACATTTGTAAAATTTCCTAATAAATAATAAAAAATTGAGTTCCAAAAAAAAGATTGATTATAATTCAATTATAAAAACATTGATTAATTAAATAAGTCTTTTTAACAATTCTGATTATAATAAAGGTTTTTATAAACTAATATTAACAATCCCAATACAACTTTCATCAACAACTCTCATTCACAAGGAAACTGTTCACTTTCTTCTCCATCGTTGGCGATCAGACGTTTCAAGGTTCCGATCAGGTAATAGCATTTGTTATCTTCGGTATTTTACTTTGTTGATTTTACATTTGGGTTTTTGTTTGTTGATTTCAATTAAATGCATAAAAATCATAATGTGGTGATGTTGAAATACAGAAAGTGTATACAAAGTTGTTTAGTTAGTTTTATAATAAGATTTATATGAACTTTTTTTTTGTTTTGGATGAGTTGCGTCTAAGTAAAATTCTGACGTAATGTTGTTTGAAATATAGTTTGTTGAATATTTTCGGATTGCTTGTAGAATTCTTGTGTAAAACTTCTGCAATAGGTTTATAGTGTTGATATATCTTATTTGTCATCGAATATAGTGTTGATTTTTTAAAAACATTGATGTTTCAAGTTGGGAGAAAGATGTATCTTTGGAAATTTAGTGTAATATGGATGGTAGTGGGGACCGACTTGCAGTAGAAAGATATGACTTTTTCATAGAAAGTCTTAAAAGTTATTTTAGGGCTTACATATTATGCTTTTGAGATAAAACTGATTTTGTGTTAAACTGTTTGATTTTTACTATTTTTTTTGTTTCTGAATTTCAGATGGATTTTATAATCATTGTGAATGTCAGTGAAATGAAGGAACAGGGATTGGTAAGATACATTCTTAGAATTGTGTTTATATTTATAGAAAAGACTTAAATGTCAGAAATTGAATTGTATGTATAGGTGCTACCCAAGATATTAACTAACCAAATACATAAAGATTGCCAAGTGATAAAAGTGGTTGATTATTTGGGCGTTAAGTTTAAGTTTTCTGTAGAAAAAATGGGTCATAGAAGTAGAAAGATACACGGTTCTGAATGGATTCGGTTTCTTAAGTCGTATAAACAGAAGAATATAGAGAACCTTTGTTTTAAAAAAGTGAAAGAAGCAAAATTTGAAGTATTTGTTCTGAGCAATGAGGGTTTTGAAATTAGAAAGGATCGGTCGGGGAAAGATTATGTGCATGGTTGCTTGGTACGTGCTTCGGAGGAAACTTACTATAAGCAGGTTAAAATTTCCTATCTTGTTTTTATATTTAGTCAGTATCTATTTATTGGAAAATAAAGTTATAATATATATGTTGCATTGTTTGTAAAATATAATATAATGTTTCTGAAATTTATGAAAATTGTAGGATTTACCGCATGGATTGTTGTGGTTGCTGTCGGAGAGGCGGTTAAAGATTGACAACTTACATGAAAAAGTACACGGACCGAAACAAAGTTCAAAGGTTGATGCCTGTTATGATTTCACTCAAGAAAATCAAAAGGGTTTAGCTGGTGGAATTATGGGGTCAGGATGGACCACATTTTGCTTAGAGAATGACATTGAGGAGGGCTGCCAGTTGCTGTTTCAATGGATGGGAAGTACCCCAGCAGACCATTTTAACTTCAATGTTAACATTTTCAACAAAAACGGGGTTGGACTGCAAGTAACGGCTGAACATCAGTGCAGCCGTACCAACCACCATCACAGCAAAAGGCGTCCAACATACAAGAAAAAGGTTGAATATCATGTGACAAAGACAAACTACCTGGTATTTACATAGCAACTTTGTTTTTTATAAATTATTTTCGTTATAATGCTCTCTTTAACTTTTACTTAAACTAAGGTTTATGAAGAACGAATAATAAAATCAATGATTTACTTTTACAGACTATACCAAAAAAGTTTGTTCGAGACAACCAGCTGAATAGGTACGGTTGTGCAGTCTTGTCGTTTGGTCATGTCAGGTTTCTGGTACCCCTACGTGTCAGGACAGATGAGAGAAAACCTGGTGATGACATCCATCTGGTAATGGTTACGGACTGGCAGCATATACTGGATAAAACGAGTATGTCTGTGGACAAACTATTGAGGTTTGAGATGGTGGAAGAAAAAAGTGTGACAAGTGACAAAGTACACTTTGAAGTATGTTGATTTGTTTTATGAACATGTTTTTAGGATTTAATGCTTTATCTTTTGGTGGTTATGTTGGTTGGACAAATTTGGTTTTCTTAAGTTGAACTTGAACAGTCACGTCCCGTTACGATGGTATCGTAATTTTGTTTTTGGGATGTGTAACATATATAACTAAATTTGGTATATCGATTTTGTTGGGCAGTGTTATATATAACTATATATTATGTATAGTCTATCCATGGAGAACAATATAAAAATATAAATATTCATGAAAATTAGGAAAAAATGCAAAAGTACAGGAAACATTAAGGAAACATTGTCGTTTGTTACAAATTTTGAAGAACTTCCTTGTAAACAACATTAGTTGTAGTGGAGCTAATGTTGTTGTCTTTATCACATATCAATATCTTCAATCCTTTTTTAGTCTCTACCCTTGAAATGGCAACATATAACTGTTCATGAGTAAAAACCGGACGTGGTAAGTACAAACCAACATGTGATAGAGACTGACCTTGACTTTTATTAATAGTCATGGCAAAGCAAAGGGCTAAAGGAAACTGATTTCTGTTTATCTTGAATGGTATCCTCTTGTCAGAAGGAGTTAATCGCATCCTAGGAATGAATACGTGGTTTCTAATATTGGTACCAGTCATTATCTTAGCTTCGATTAAATTCTTTCCAAGTTTCACAATCTGCAATCGAGTACCGTTGCACAGGCCATTTGGTTGATCGATATTTCGGAGCAACATGACCGTAGCATTCTATTTGAGTATTAGCTCATGGTTTGGTAAACCAGATAGTTTGAGGCTGTTAAGTACTTCAGGAGACCTTAAAGCAGAATTCATTCCCGAGACGTCTTCACACTCTGAAATGCTATCACAACTAAGATAAACGGTTTCAGTTCCTGGAATCATTGCCAGCAATCTGTCATTGATTATATCTACAACTTCATGTGTTGGGCCAAGAATAACTCTATCGCGAAAATAAGAAGGATCAGAAACATTTCTTGAAATATCAGGGTATGTGAATGATATGAGTGAACCAATTAGATCAACTGTGTCTGTAATAAGCAACTCTTCAGGAATATCAATAATGCCATCTCCATCGTTTGGTTCTCCGATTTTACCATCACCGATCTTTAATATCCAATCTGCAAACTCTTTGATTTCATTTTTATCACAGCCTGCTCCAACTTGCAATCTCATATTCACATGAAGCTTAAGGACTTGACAATGATTCCAAAGGTGAGAAGAGTTCAGGGAGGCATTCACTATGTCATGTCTGCTTCCTTTAGGAATGACGGGGAGAATTTGCCTGAAGTCACCTCCGAAAACCACAACCATTCCTCCAAATAGCCTGTCTTCGTTAGATTCATCCTTAAAACGAAGAATATCTCAAAGCGTTCTATCTAGAGCCTCAAAACAATGCATGTGAGTCATTGGCGCTTCATCCCAAATGATAAGTTTGGTCATCCTCAGAAGTTGTGCCAAATCACCGTTAGGTTGAATAAAACAGACTGAATCCTCGTTAACGTTAATAGGAATCATAAATCTGGAGTGAGCGGTTCTATCACCACTTAACAAAAGGGTTGCGATACCAGACGAAGCAACGTTTAATACAACATTACCTTTAGAACGCAAGGCAGCAGATAGAGTTTTCCAAATAAACGTCTTACCAGTACCACCATATCCATAAACAAAAAACACACCTCCACGTGATGCTCAACAGCAGCCATGACAGTTTCATAAACACAACTTTGCTCACTTGTGAGATTGGAAAGAAGGGTACTATGCTAATCTTATAACAAATCTTTGTTATATAAAAGTTCTTGATGGACCAACAGATTGGATGAGCTAATGACGTATTATTGATCAGGAGAAGGCATGTCGGGAAAATTGGCCAACGTGCTGCCATTGTTTCTAAACAACCATTCTATGTCAGCTAATGCATGATTCTTAATCTCTTCTGGTTGGAGGGTTAATACTGCAAAAAATAAAAATGTCTAGTAAACATGATAGAGAGTATACACGAAAAATGATAAATCCGGTTGAGAAACAGTGAGATATTACAAAAAAATATTATTGGTAACCTGGGTTTTTAGTACGAATCCTTTGTGTATGGAGAATGTCATCTGACATATCCTCCCATGTTTGGCACCATACAGATGCTGGTCTGGATAAACTATTAGACAGCAACAGCATCCCAAAAAGCGAACGGACATATCTACCCGATGCCCATGCATTAGCTTCTTTAATACACGAAACATAATCTTTGTCGTCGTCCAATAGACCTAAAGCAAAACATGCTTCTTCATAAGAATGGTACACTTGACCATTGACGGTACGAATATCTTCAAATGAAGTTGGCCCTATAACTTTATTTAGAAGAATCCGCAGATAATAACATTCTCCTAGAGATGGAGGGACATAATGAATTCTTCTAACAGATCCACGTTTCTGTCTACCTACCCATCTTCTGTGTTTAGAATTCCAAACATAAAACATTGGAAACTGGACATAGGTCAGTTCCCTTGCCTTTGGAACATTTTTGTTGCATTCCATCCAACCCAAAAACATGGATGTACCAACAGAAGGCTTTTTTTTAACATCACATAAATCGGAATCGTCTTCGTAAGTCACACATTATTCATTTTGAAGATGAAATGGTAATCGCTCAATGGCATGAAACCTATAGTGTATGTTATATTTAAAAATCTTCCAGGCTGCCTCACATGCAGAAATATATCTACAATCATAGAATTGTTCAATCTCGTCAACATTTGGTTAATCATTATGATCATTAACATTTGCCTCACCTGAGTTCTCATTATTAACAGCAATAGTAACTCTATCAAGACCCTTGTTGATATACTTAAACAAATACTTAATAGCACCAGACTGGTTGCACCATTCCACATTAATATATGTCTGGTACTTTCTAAGTAGAAAACCATTATAAGGAACAACGTAACCATTGTTCAATGGAATTCCACTTTTAATGACAAAATATGAAGTATCTCTTCTCCTGTAGACCGGGTAGCCTTCATCATTAACTGAAGTATGCTCTGTAAATGGTTTAGAGAGCCTTTTAGAACATTTACTGTCAATCATACATGGGCAGCTTGGATTGTCGAGGCCACATGGACCATGAATCATGAATTCTTTCACAAGTTGATACAACTAAGGGTCAACAGCTTTGTCAGGAATCTCAGCACATATTACTCGATCAACAGATTCTGAGGAAGGGAACTTATAAGAAGACTCCAAGAAAAGACATATATGAGCATGAGGAAGGCCACGCTTTTGAAATTCGACTGTATAAACAGCTGCAATAGTTTTAAGTCGAATTAGTTGGCATATCTAACATTGTTAAATAATTTGAGGTTAAAAATTAATTTACCTGATTGCAATTCTCCAAATACTTTGTTTTTTTAAATCTTTAATGATATCATCAAGCTTTATTTTGAACAATCGACATAGAAGATCAGGTCTATCTTCGGCGTTAAGGTTCTTTGCTTTTAAACACCGGACAATCTCAAACCACTTTGGATTACATGTTACTGTTATAAACAAATCCGGATATCCAAATGTTTTACAGAGTGCCATGGCATCCAAGTACTTCTGCATCATATACCTTAAACCACCGGTAAATGAAGACGGTAGTATAACACTTTGACCGGTATTTGATGCGTCTGTGTTACCTGAAGCAATGGAAGCTGAGATGTTTTTATAAGAATCACAACGAAGTTTTGTCTGTTGCCTACGAATAAGAATAATCTTTCAGACTCCACCATAGTGTATGCATCCACCAAGAATTGCTGGAAAAGTCTCCTTGCATTTAGCAATAGTGAAAAAACGACATCTCTGTCTTGAATCTTGTAAGCAAAGAATTCTCTCATAGTAACATCAGTTCTAGAACCCTCTACATCGTCTTGCAACATTCCATGTTTTATACCATTTCGGTAACCATCTTCTGCTGTTGGGAAAATAAGAGGATACTGAAGTGGAAGATATGAAGGGTGCAGTTCAGAGATGCGTTTTAAATGGCCGGTTTGAGTCTCCACGATAATGTCCCTTTTATCGAATAATTTATCGATGTCACCAACTACAATGGCAACAACTTCAGAAGCAGTTGGAAGGTTATGTGTTCTTCCATCGGATTGTCTTCTTCCAATAAGCCTGATATGCACATTCTTTTGACCAGTTTCATTTAAACGATCTCTTGCAATACGATAAGTTTGAACCAGTGGATTGGAATGATCCAAAAGATCCTTAAGATCATTAATTATCTCAGCATCCAAAGTATTTTTATTTTCAACATTTACAACGGGCCCTAAACTGTCATTATAGTAAGTATGTAATAAGTGAAAAAACAATGAAAAGAATTAATGATTAGAAAAGGAAATGAATATAAATAATATAGGATGAGTTGGGGTACCTAATAGCATTTGATCTATTAGAAACTTCATTCTCCGTGTCGTAAATATATAGCTGACCAAATTTAGGACGGTCACCTTGTGTTGGCATCAAACCACCTAATAGGTGGTAATTTTTGCCTTTAATTTTATATACATATGGGCCTCGTCCTCTGTTAACACTTGAATCAACCTTCCCTAACATTTGCGTTTATGTAACTATTGGTCAAAAAGCATCTTCTGTGGCTCAGGTAGTGACTACTTTCCAAGAAAAGGGCGCGATGGAATATACTATTGTGGTAGCCAAAACGGCGGATTCCCCTGCTACATTACAATACCTCGCTCCTTATACAGGAGCAACAAAAATGATAAGTATATGTAAACCCCAGAACGGAAATTGTTACAAAGATACACAATCGGCTATTTAGAGTATGTTGCCTATAAATAAAAAAGAAAGGGAATTTTTGAACGCAAACATCATATTATAAGCCCTGATGTTATTAATGAATTGGACGCTCTTTGGATGTTTATTGTGATATAAGTTGTACAAAAGCCTTGGAGGATCTTTGGTCGGAGGAAGAACAACATTGCCACTACCACAACAAAGGGAATAACTTGTCTTACTACAGTTACGATTTCCACGTCTTCTTTCTTCATCCCACAACAAAGCCCCACAACTATGACATTTGTTTACAGGATCTCCATGATCAAGGTAGCCTGTATTAATTAAAGATTACATTATTAATGAATATGTATATGAATATACTAATATAAGTGGCAGCTTTCTTACTCTTTGATATGCCAAAAACAGATTGCACTGCAGTTAAACATTCTATTTCATCGGTAAAACTTCGGCCGTCTCCGTGAGTTTGTTTCTGGAGTCTCCGGTGAACGTGCAGGTTTCCAAGATAGAGTCCCAGTTCTCCGGTGACCAGGTTTTCCGTCGTTTTCGGCCGTTTTCGTCTGACTGTGAAACAACCGCTGTTTATCAATAGCGAGAGCGAAAAAAGGGAGTGTTTGATGGTATGTTAGGGTGTTTGGTCTTTAATGTTGGATCGATGATGCGGATTATTCCCCGAAACCACGTTTACAGGCTGTGACCGACTTATATATGGAAATTGGAATCAATTTTTGATAACTATGATTGTGGTTTCCATTGTTGCAGTCGTGTATGGGCGGCAGTTTGTAATTCAAAAAGAAGTTTAATTGAAATGGGTGTCTACAATGAGTTTGAATATTAATTAATCTTGCACCAAACAGTGAGGTGGTGCATTCGTCATTTCGTTGTGTGTACCGTTGAGACCCGGGTTCGAGTCCTGCGGTCTCCGTTTTCTTTTTTTTATTTGAAAATTTATTATTTTCATTATTCACACAATTAGTCCTTGAACTTCACCTTTTAAAAAAAATACAATAATAGTCCCTGTTTAAATTTTATGAGGAAAAATTTATAAAGTGTCCTTTTATATGTCGATTGTGCTCGAAATGGTTATTGAAAAATAACGCGCAAAGAAAATTTCAAAACGGGTCGGATTTTGGAAGCCCATTTTAACGGATGTTACATTTTCAAAACGGGTCGAATTTTAGGAGCCCATTTTTTTACGGATGTTATACCATTAATAGTTTTCATGATTGATATTGGAACATGATGGGCTTTAATATGTTGTATTGGGTGTTAAAGGATTATATAAGATTCTAGTAAGTCATGCTATATCATAAGACATGTATGATTCACTATTGTTTATTGTGATTCAATAAGGCCCCACCGTAAATTATATATGATATACTATTGTTTATTGTGATCCTTTAAGTTCCAATATAGCCCATTAATACATTTATGATCTAGTATTGGCCATGGAGGTCCATAAGGCCCAATATGGTCCACTAAGACATGTACGATACAATACTGGCAATTGTAATCCATTTAGGCCCAATGTGGTCCATTAAGACATAAATGATTCACAATTAGCCATTGTGTTCCATTAAGGCCCATATGGTCCATTAAGACATGTATTATCGACTGTTGGCCATTGTGATCCATTAAGGCCCAATATAGTCCATTAAAAAATTTTGATCTACTATTGACCTTGTGATCCATTAAGGCCCTATATGGTTGATTAAGACATATATGAATCACTATTGGCTAATGTGACATATTAAATCCCAATAAGGTCCATTAAGACATATACGATCCACTATTGTCCATTGTGCTTCATTTAAGCCCAATATGGTCTATTAAGACATGTGTGATCTACTATTATCCATTATGATCCTTAAGTCTCAATATGGTTCATTAACATATCTATGACCACTATTGGCCATTGTGACCCAGTAAAGCCCAATAAAGGTTAAAGGTTCTGAACTAATATAAATGGTCACATTAATAATAAAATGTGTGGCTAAAGGTGTTTTAAAATGTTATAAATAACCTTTAGCCACACATTTTTATAAATGTGTAGCAGGGCGGTTTTGCCAAAAGTGTGGTCGTAGCCCCTTTTCACGTAGTGCCGGTTCAACCGCCCGATAAAACCCGGTTCAACCGGTTAAACCATTTTAGAGCCCAACCCAGTAGATGTTTCAGTTAAATCTGGTCATGTGCCTTGCACATGAGAGCATTTTTGTCAATTCACTTGACAGGGACTAATTGTGTAATAACATAAATATCCAACCTTCTTTAAAAACTTAAAAAGGACTTTCAACAAAAGTTTTTAAAAAACAAAAAGTTTTTAAAAAACAAAAAGTTTTTAAAAAACAAAAAGATTATATATACATACCATGTCTACTCAGGAATTATCATAATACTCATTCTTTGAGTATGAAACGACACGTGACATTCGCACAATATGGGATGTGAATTAAAATAGGGATGTGCTAGCATTTTGGATTGAGGTGGGATTTAACTAGGTGAATAAATGTAATTTAAAAAAAATTGATTTTTTTTATTACCTTAACTTACAACGGTAACATTTCGAACAATTCAAACAAATCTGCGTTTTAAGAGAAACGCCCAACCTGGATTTCGAAAGAAAACGTCGCAGGGGGCGTTGCTCCAAGCGTTTTGAGGCATTTTCACGCCCAATAACAATTCCACTACGGGTGGTCTTAAATTTAAATATGCTTCTTTTATTCTTTTCTTTTCGTTTTTTTCCTGTTATTGTTCATTCTTTTATTATTTAATTGAAAATATATCTAATTGTATGTTCCTTTTTAAACTTTAAATCTTTTTAAACTGAATGTATGTTCCTTTTTAAACTCTAAATCTTTTTAAAATGAATATAATTTACATTTGTCAACTTACTATTAAGTAATAACAGTTATAGTTTTGACGTGGTTTTATTTTTTGGAAACCTTTTAAAACCGTTTAAAAAAATTAGTTGTTGAATTTAATGTTCATTTATTTGAAAAATATTTAATTTCTTTTAGTTAAATAATAATAAAAATACAACAGATCGGACATGAATCAATATCCTTTTATGCATATTACAACTATTATTTTATATGTTTACTTTTTCAGTTATAAGTAACTTACCCATTTTGTAACAAGCTGACACGATTATAATTGAGTTCCCGTTGCACACCCGAGCGTCAACTAGTTTTAAATCAAAAAGGAACCGGGGACCGTAGGATTCAAACCCTAGTCACCCGGCTCCCAAAGCCTTATAACAAACACGCAAACCACTACACCAACTGCTCTATTTGCTAAATACACACACGCGTGTTTCATTTAAACTGAAACATGGGTTCCCTTTTTAAATCTCATAATGATTAAGCGTCCTATAAAGGTTAAAGTTATAAAACCCTAGTGTCAAGTGTCCTATTAAGTTATGTTATAACAGAACTCTAGCGAATAAGCGTCCTATAAAACTGATGTTTTATGACTCAAATATCAGGTGTCCTATTACAGTGTATTATAATAACACCACAATGATTAAGCGTTATATGAAGGTTAAATTTATAAGACCCAAGTGTCAAGTGTCTTTTGAAGTTATATTATAATAAAACTCTAGCGAATAAGCGTCCTATAAAACTAATGTTTTATGACTCAAATATCAAGTGTCCTATTACGGTGTATTATAATAACATCACAATGATTAAGCGTTCTATAAAGTTTAAAGTTATAAGACCCAAGTGTTAAGTGTCCTATTAAGTTAAGTTCTAATATGACTTCGACTAGAAAGGGTCCTATAACATTGAACATTTAAGACTTAACTACAACGTGTCCTATTAAGTTATGTTATAATAGGACCCCTGATGATCAAGTGTCCTAATATAGTACCATATAATGGGACACTAACAATTAAATGTCTTATAAAGTACTTTATTAGGATCTACACTTTAAGTGTCCTATTAAATTATATGATAATAGGACCCCAAAAAATCATCCATCCTATTAAAAAGTTTTTTAGGACACCGATTTAGTTGAGTATATTATAAAAGAACCCCAAAAGTTCATTAGTCCTATTAAATAGTCTTTTAGTACCCTCTTTTACAAGCGTCCCACAGAAAAGGTCCTAAAAAGACATTTTTGTTGTAGTGGCTCTTCGTTTAACATAATGATTGTTTGCTATTAATTTTTGTCGGTTTTTAAATAATTATCATAACTTCTGCATGCCTGCATTGAATGTTTACTTAAAATACTTGTAGATAAAGTTAACAGAAAACGAAAAGGCATTTAAAACATCAAGATTTATTTTGTAAACATAAAGATTTAGGTTAAGTAGATAAAATGAAGAGGAGTTTAAAATATCAACATTGATGTTGAAAACATCAAGATTTAGGTTAAAGAGAAAAAAAACTGCCATTTTAAATGTGAAGATTTATTTTGTTAACATCATAATTTAGGCTACTTTAAATGATTTAAAAAACTTCAAAAACATGAATAAATACATCAAAATATGAGTTAATTACACAAATGGGTCATGTGGTTTATAGCTAATTTCGCCTTTGGGTACTAACTTTTTTTTTAACATGTTTAGGTCTTATGGTTTCAGTTTTGTAACACCTTTGGGTACTAACACCAAAATTAGTTAATTAATGACCAAAATGCCCTTGCATTTTTTTAAGTTTATCAATGTAACACATTTGGGTACTAACACCTAATTTTATTTAAGTTTAAATCAATTTTATAAAATCTATTTATTTTTTTTATTTTCATCTTTTTATTATATTTCTTTATTAACATAAAGTCTATTTATTTTTTTATTTTCATATTTTTATTAAATTTCTTATTTAACATAAAATCTACTAGTTACACCAGTAAAATCTAAAAGCTATATAGTTTTGTGTAAATTAAATATCTTACTCGTTTTAAATAATCTAAACCTTACTCGTTTTTAATTTTGGATAGATAATAATAAATATAAAAACTGTATAAGTTCTAAAATAGTAAAATGTAAATGAACAAAAAAACGAGTTAAAAAAAGGTTTAATTATATGAAAGATATTTATTATTATCAATTATATCTATCCAAAATTTATTATTATCAAATATATTTATTATTTATTACTATCCAAAATAATTGATAATAAATATCTTTGATAATAATAAATTTTGGATAGATATAATTGATAATAATAAATATCTTTCATGAAAAAAATTAAACCTTTTTTTTAACTCGTTTTTTTGTAACGTGTTGTTACATAAAGGCTTAATTTTTAAAGGCTTAATTGTAAAGGCTTAATTGTAAAGGCTTTAATTATAAAGGCTTAATTACATAAAGGCTTAATTTTTTTTTCATGAAAGATATTTATTATTATCAATCATATCTATCCTAAATTTATTATTATCAAAGATATTTATTATTATTAATTATATCTATCCAAAATTTATTATTATCAAAGATATTTATTATCAATTATTTTGGATAGTAATAAATAATAATAAATATCTTTGATAATAATAAATTTAGGATAGATATAATTGATAATAATAAATATCTTTCATATAATTAAACCTTTTTTTAACTCGTTTTTTTGTTCATTTACATTTTACTATTTTAGAACTTATACAGTTTTTATATTTATTATTATCTATCCAAAATTGAAAACGAGTAAGGTTTAGATTATTTAAAACGAGTAAGATATTTAATTTACACAAAACTATATAGCTTTTAGATTTTATTGGTGTAACTAGTAGATTTTATGTTAAATAAGAAATTTAATAAAAATATGAAAATAAAAAAATAAATAGACTTTATGTTAATAAAGAAATATAATAAAAAGATGAAAAAATAAATAAATAGATTTTATAAAATTGATTTAAACTTAAATAAAATTTGGTGTTAGTATCCAAATGTGTTACATTGATAAACTTAAAAAAATGCAAGGGCATTTTGGTCATTAATTAACTAATTTTGGTGTTAGTACCCAAAGGTGTTACAAAACTGAAACCATAAGACCTAAACATGTTAAAAAAAAAAGTTAGTACCCAAAGGCGAAATTAGCTATAAACCACAGGACCCATTTGTGTAATTAACTCTCAAAATATATAAACAACACAAGCAAAAAGTAACTTAACAAGTCAACATTAAACGAAAAATAGGACCAGAATAATTGTTCGGAACTTGCATATAAAATATGCAGAGAAAGTAGCAAAATTAAATTGATCAACGATTAATACCAAAAAAACAAACACATAATCAGAATAAAAATAACATTCACTTCTCGACTTTGACATTCAGAAGCCTTCGTTTTGTTGAACAAGAGTCTCCGTTTTCATCTTTTGAAACATCACTTGAACGTTTAGTAGCTTGAGGACTTGTGGCATCATCATTGGCAGCATCAGTTGGTACTTCCGAGTCTTCGGTAAAAGAAAAGGCCTCCTATGCACAAACAAAAAATATCCTAACGCATAATAGTGAAAAAAAATTATTATGAAAAGGATGTTTGAATTTAATAAAGAATTTATAACTTATTGCCTTGAAACACGTAAAGGATCCAGATGCGGGTTCAGAATTGACATCTTACACATCCTGTATTTTAATAACATGACATAAAGTTAGATTTATTTCATCTAAAAAAGATAATTAGAAATTTGAATGATAATATTGATTACATTATAATATAAGTTAACCTGCTCTGCGGCATCATCTTGCAACATGATTTTTATTATTTCATTGTCATCACACAGCTTCAATACAGTATAAACATGATAGTTGGACGTCAGATTGAAAGTTGAAATTTCAATTTTGAAAATGTATCTCTTGCCAACCAACTGTTTAACTTCCCTTGGGCAGATATTTTCCTCTCCATCCTAAGAGTAATAATTGAGTATTATTATTTTTTTATTATATATTAAAAAAATAAATTTTACAAACATACCCTAAGCTGTTGATCATGTATATCACGAGCAGGCCTCCCTATAACTTTGGAAACATCCTTGTCAAACATAACAAAAGATATAGTGCCAGTTGCATCTTGAACCCTCACACGTATCTTGTATCTTGTATCTAGAATTACAAAAATTATAATAAAACTAATAAATTAAAACATATGATTTTAAACATATGTTGAAATGAACATAATATCAGAATAAGGGTACCTAAGGATAGTTGTTGGAGAACGGATTTTACACTTAGGACAGTAAAGTACACCATCATCAGATGCAGCGTCATCTGCATCTATATCATCAAGGCCACCAGCATGATCAGAAGCAGGAATCACCTTCTTGCTACACTTGGAACACCCAACATAAAACCATCCAAAATCTTCCTCAACGGACCTTATAGTACCAAGAATAACAAAGACAGATTCATGCAAATAAAGTATTGTTTAACTTGAATTCTGGAACATAAATACTACAAAAAAATAAACAACGATGACTTACAACCGCGACGTCCCAAATCTCTTCGACAGACTTTCTCTCGTACTTCTTCAGGAATTCTTCACGAGAAGAGTAAACAGTTTGACTGGACAACAAAGCTGGTGTAATCTGTGAAGATCCTTCAACTTGGCCACCTTCAATGTGCCTAAGAAAAAAGTAAACAATCATTGAAATTAATAAGTGGAATGACACTAATTGTAAATAAAACAGTAATTATAAATCTTTAAAAGCTATCTAATGTAAATGGAGATAAAGATTGACTGACCTATTCCTGAAACTTGTAATTTCCTCAATATCATCATTGATAAACAAACGACTACCAAAAAATGCATTTTGAATATTTGGGCTGCCTACAAAAGTAAAGAGAAAACATCTTTAAACTTTCGCAGTAATATTTAAGAATTAATATATACTATGATAGATGATAAATGATGGTTATAGAGTACCTCTCCAATTCTTAACTTTAGCAAATTGAATTAGAACAATGACAACGGCATCACATGAATAACCCTGAATAAAAGTGGAAAACTGTTGTGCAAAATTATACCACAAAGTGCAACCAATGGTGTCTCCACTAACAACAGAACAAAAGGATGTAAGAAAACATCAAGGCAAATAAAACAGATACAAACATAAGAATAAACCTAAAAGGTATGCAACTTCATAAGTAAAGTTAACAATCTCAAAACTTATCCTCTTGCTTTCCTTTCCAGAACCATTAAAAACTTCCATATCGGTAGTAGATACAGCATAACCGATCACATCTAAAAAGGCAAAACACAAAGATAACTAACATTAACGCATCAACAATAAAATAAAGGAGCAGGTATATTTAGTTACGTGAAATACAAAAAAAAAACTAACCCACTGTTGATTCAACTTCAACCTCACGATTTATAATCTCATGTAGGTCAACAAACTGAAAACCATATAAAGGTCCGTTGAAATTCTCACAACGTTTGACATTGGTATGACGGTAGAATATGAGCTTATAGGAATGCTTGATTACAGGAAACTTGTCATTTATCTCACCAACACCAAACTTGTTGAGAAGCACCACACTACCCTCCTCAAGCTGGTTTTCAAACACACACATCAACACCTTCTTTACGGTAGCCTGAATCTTATCACCCTAATTAAAACAGAAGATAAAAAACATAAACATAAAATCTTCTATAAATAAATACAAATAAAAACATAAGAATTTGTATTATCCAGAATACCTTTTCGTCCATCAAAATCATGTCAATCTGATACGCTTGCTTCCACAAACGTAATACTCGCACCTTCAACTTCCATGTATCTTTCTCGGTAGATATTTGATGAATTAACTGCAGGAATCGTTAGACATTGTTGGATGGTTGCAATGACAAATACAGGAGATCGGAAATATACGAAAGAGGTAAAACGGCAAAGAGGAATATGAAATATGATTATGATGTTGAGTATTTAAAGACTATCTTGCATATTGAATGTATTATCGATTTCTGCATAACAAATTCGAATTTGAATTGGGAAAAATGGGGTGCAAGGAGGAGAAGGGTTTAATTGGGGGAGAAGGGTTGGCCCAATCAAATGCAAGAATTGGTATTAATTAAAAGTAATTACAATCTTAATTTTAGACTAAAGGGAGTGGGGCAACCTTTTGAGTGGGCGTCTTGCGACACATGGCGCCACGTCATATAAGAGGATTTTGACCAAAAAAGGGGGAGTGGGGCAACCTTGCTGGGTGGGGCGTCTTGCGACACGTGGATTGATTTATTTTGTCTTTTTTATGTAAAAGATATAAAAAAAGTCCTATTTTTTTATAAAAGTATTGATCAAAGTAAATAAAAACTAATACTTCAATAAAAAAAAATTACTTCAATAAAATAAAAAATACATCAACTAAAAAAAATACATCAACAAAAATAAAAAAAATACAATCAACAAAGGTTATATTTTTCTCGAATTTCTTGCTTCATTTGTTCGGCTAAAGCGAGCTCGGCTCCAGTAAGGTTTGTCGTGTCGGTTGTTAATATTTGCAAATCAAGTGCTTTTTGACGACTTTCTTTCAGCTTTAGCTTTCGGTCCCCGTGTTCTTTTTTTATGAGTTGAGAGAAGATTGGTATAAATTTTGATGAGTTGATAGAAGATTGGTATAAATTTTGATGAGTTGAGAGAAGATTGTGGTAAAAATGTGTTTGATATGTGTTATTATTTATAAAGGTTGGATTATTTTAAAAAAAAAAAGTTTGGCCAAACTATCCGTTGGCAACGGATATATGAATTGAAAATTGAAAAAGTTGGCGACTTGCTGGAGACGGGCTGGAGTGGGACGCCCCCGAAGACGCCACGGGGGGCGGTGTTCCAGGCGACCTGGGGCGATTTGTGAGGGGGAGTCGCCCCACTCCCTTCAGTCTTAAATAGAAAATAGTTTTATTGGTTAACTTATGTAAGCATGTGTACATGTATGTGTTTTAGAAAAAAGATGACATCATTTTTTGAAGAATTGACATCACCCTTTTTAAAATAATTGTCAATGATTGGGGGAGGGCTACCTTATGACATCAGCCTTAATCCCCATTTATTAGATAAGATAGATACACAACATATAAACATACACAATTCCTAATGTAACACGTATCCATTTTTAGAAACACAACATATAAACATACACAATTCCTAACACGTATCCATTTTTTAGAAAGATATTTTAAACATACACAATTCCTTTTTTTTAATTACATATTTAAAATTTTATTCTAAACGATATAATTTTTTCCAAACATAAACAAAATATGAGTTCCTTGTTCAAGATCGAAAAATATTAGTATACGTATACATATGATAACAATAAATAAAGTATAACCAGATTACAAATATCTTAAGCAAATTCAAACATGTACTATAGAGTACTGCAACAACTTCGTGATGCATCATATGCTACTCCATTCCAGTATCTCATCTAAGAATCACTCGAATAAGTCTGTGAAGCAAAGAACTCTTGTGCCAATACCAAAGATTCTCTTGGACTGTTTAATGGAACTCAATGTCCTTCACCCTATAACATGAATGTCATTAAAACATGCTTTGTGGACAGTATTACTATAGGAAAAATTACAAGTTTTGTCATTTATCTTAATACCACTTATCAGACGGTGTACTTTTTAACGAATTTTGACAAGTTTTGCCCTTTACAAGGAATTTTGTTGCACGTTTTGTCCTTTAGGCTTAACCCAGTTAGATTTTTTTTGTTAAATCTTGTCACCCAAAGGTATTTTACTCTTTTTACCCATTTATTTCAAGAGTCAACCCTAAAATATTTTGTTTTATTCTTTTAAATAATATTAAATAAATGGGTAAAAAGACTAAAACACTCTTGGGTGACAAGATTTAACAAGAAAATCTAACTGAGTTAAGCGTAAAGGACAAAACGTGCAACAAAATTCCTTGTAAAGGGCAAAATTTTTCAAAATTCGTTAAAAAAGGACACCACCTGATAAGTGGTATTAAGATAAAGGACAAAACTTGTAATTGCTAGATAATGACTACGATATGTCTCACCTTAACCGTAGCATATGTCAATGAATAATGGTTTTGTGCATATTTGGTTTCATATCTACACAACAAAAATAACATAATAAATAAATAAAATCCAACTCTAGAATTATAGGAAGAATAACGGGCTTGAGAAATTTTATATTAAACAAGTTTTAGTTTAAGATTTGTTAGTGACTGAAGCCCTATCTCACCCTCCGACTTGATCATCAACGTAGAAAGGTTTCCATGGTACTTCAACTTGGAGATTGAGAGAATTTATCCATTGCTCAACCCCAACATACGGAAATGTGAAATCATGATCGCCACTATAAATAAATAAAAACACTTCATGTGCACGCACATTCTATTTGGTGGTGTTCGTTTCACATAATGGAATGAATTTTGGATGAAATTGGAATTGGAATGTTGATTCCATTTCTTATGTTGTTCGTTTTAACAGCGATTTGAATCTAAATCCCTTGAAATTATACTAACCAAACATTTATGGGATTTCAATGTTGTTATATTATTTTACATATTTTATATTCGTTATTAATAATTATACCAACTAAACACATTATGGGGTTTCAAGGAATTCTTTAGAATCCAATTCAAATTACATTTCCAATTCCATTACATTCCATGAAACGAACATTATAGTTTAGGAGACAAAAAAAATGTAACATTACCTGAAGATCAAAGCTCTACACTTTTTACTCAAAAGCTTCTTATGATAGGAAAAACTACTAAAAATATCATAAGAATAACCAGATGTGTCATTTTTCCCTTGAGTGTAATGCAAGGTTTTGTTGATCATTTCAAATCTTTCAATTGTTCCCTAAAAATAGATTATGGATTGGGATACATTCAAGATTCTAGTTCAAGTATATCAACAAAAATTTAACTTGGTTACTTACTTCACGAACTTTTAGAGCTTGTTGTGCAACTTCGGTGTTCGCCCATTTGTTTATGGCCTTATGAGTATCAGTCTAAATGGATCAAAATGAATGCTTTAGTTTAACAAGATTTACACACTTATTCAAAACCTATTTTTTAATCCATTAATTAATAGTTAAATAAGAAGTTTGGATTAGCATTTTAAAAACCTTCAAAACTAATAATATTTATATAGCAATCCCAATATATGGGTGTCATGTTCCTAAATCCAAACACAAGCCTTGTGATCATATAAATAAACTAAGAAAATAAAAGAGAGAGAGAGAGATTACATTACAATCTAAATTTGGATCATTTGCATCACAAAATGGTTTCAGAATGTTATTGGTATTAATATGGCTTGTGCACTGCAAGTTGAAATTTCTAGCATTAATTATATCATGTTCACCAAGTTCCGATGTTGTGTTCATAAAATCTTACCTCTTCGTAACGTTGAAGACTTTTTGCGCATACTGAATTGGCTGAATCAATGTCTACATAGTTACCATGACAACTGTCTATGGCGGACTGCAAATGGAGAGGAAGGATTCAGTAGTAATCTAAATTAAGCTTTTTACTATTACCAATTTAATAAGAAAGATCACCTTGTGAATATCATTTGATATGAGTGCCATACGATAGGCATATTCAAGCCTAGAATTGAAATCCATGAACTTATTAGTTAGAGGACTGCAAATTATGTAGCCCTGCATGTTTAAGAACAAAAATAATAATTACAGTTTTCCATCTTCTAATGTAAAATCAACGGACTGATACAGCTGAAGGTTTGATCGTGTTGATTGAAGAATTAACAAAAATCAAAGGATTGGTTTTTTGACTTGGTTGTTCGTGGAAACTTAAAAAACTTTGGCTTTATTTGCTACTTGAGAAGAAAGTAAAAAAAAAAAAAAGAATGTGAGATTCAAGTAAAAATTAAAGAAGGCAGTTGACAAAATCAGGGACTTTGTTAAATCAAGAAGTTAGAATCACATCGAGAGGATTCTCAATTCCAGATTATACGTTCTAATTCAAATCTGGAATTTGTTTTAATTTTTTCTATACCAATATACAATTAGAATTATAAACTTAATTATTATTGTATATTTGTATTTATTAGAATGTTTTAGTTTATTATGTAATTAATTATCGAACCGAGATGACGAATTGGTGGCACCGTTTCATATAACGGTTATTCCCGCCAATTCCTACAACCGTCATCCTCATAGGTATATATATATGTATTAACCGACAAACTGATTTCGGTACCAAGAAGATATTCATAATATCATTCCAATTCTTTTGTCTATTCTCTGTACAACACACACACAAACAGGAATATGACAACGATGACGATAACGGCTTCCGCTAACATAGTGGTATCAGAGCCACGGTGGGAAATCGATGAAGATCGATCGATATTATACGATTCCGGGCACATCCGAATGAAGAAAAAAACAGAGGATACGGAGACGAATTCAACCCCGATCGCACAACTCCGCAATCACGAATGTTCGCAAGAATGAAGCGAGATATTCTAATGAAATTAGAAATCGAAATCGAGTTACTGGAACGAGAGACGGAAGAAAGACGAGAAGATACAACGGAAATAGAAATGGGAGATTTCAATTCTCACGGTGATGTAAACAAGGAAGATCACGGTAATGAAGGTATGAAAGGACAGGAGATGTTTAATGTTCATAAGAACAGAGAAAAGGAATGAGAACGGGAATGGTTGGAAATCAGAGAATTACAATCAGAATTACACGTTCCCGGGAAGAGACGGATGATAAAGAGGAACGAACTACGAAGGAAGGATCTTACGAAGAAACGATGTTACTATTGTCATGATATGGGACACTTAATTGCCTTCTGCAAATTAAAAGAACATGACAAGGCAACCCAGTTACTCAGGGATGTCATCAACACCGGAATTCAACGAACGAGGGCAGAATACGTCGTTTCCGGCACAGAACAAGGATTATGGGCAGATATATGGCATTACTATTACAAGTTCAAAACGGTTCAAAAATGAGCATTACGAGACTACGCTTTGTTCCATGGCTGTGACTGGAAGGGAATGGAAAAGCTTCACAAGCGGTGCAAATTTGATTTCAAACAAGTCAAGAAGGCTGTGGAGGAAGCACGCAACAGCAAACCAATACATTACTCTAAACCTAATTAAGTTTAGGGGAGTGTATTAGAATTATAAACTTAATTATTATTGTATATTTGTATTTATTAGGATGTTTTAGTTTATTACGCAATTAATTATCGAACCGAGATGACGAATTGGTGGCACCGTTTCATATAACGGTTATTCCCGCCAATTCCTACAACCGTCATCCTCATAGGTATATATATATATATGTGTGTATTAACCGACAAACTGATTTCGGTACCAAGAAGATATTCATAATATCATTCCAATTCTTTTGTCTATTCTCTGTACAACACACACACAAACAGGAATATGACAACGATGACGATAACGGCTTCCGCTAACACATACGAATTGGGTTTAAATCAAGTTTTTTTATTTCGCGTTAGAAAGTTAGTTTAAACTTTGGAATCATAGTCTTTGGTTCTAGAAGAAAACCAAAGATACAAAAGTGAAGATCGCTAGGAAAGAGATTATGTCGAGGGGGGGAGTAAAAAAGAGAATGCAATACATATGGAAGTTGCTTTGTTTTCCCAATTTCAGTATCCGATTCCAGAGTCCACAAACTCTATTGTGTGGGAAATCCGTATAAATATTATACTTAAGGAAAACAAACTATAGGAAATGATAGAACCTAAGGATGATACGCAACTTGATGAAAAGAATGATAGAACAAGGATTGCATATTTACTTCAAGCACTACTGGAAGATATGATACTACAAGTTGCAAGTTATACAAGTGCAAAGGAAATTTGGGATGCACTAAAGACAAGACACCTCGATGTAATTGTAGATCGAGTGCAGAAGGCACGTCTTCAAACACATTTGAGTTGTTGAAATAAAGGAGGAAGACACTATTGATTCATTCACCGCAAGGAAAAATATCATTGTCATTAGGGCAAGTGGTCTTGGATCAACAATTGATCAACCATCTTTAGTACGAAAACTGCTAAGTTCTGTACTTAGAAGGTTTGTTTAAATTGTTGTAACTTTGAACAATTCGTTGATCTAGAAACAGTAACTCTAGATGAGACAATTGGAAGATTTAAAGCCTTTAAGGAAAGGGCCAATCTAATGTATGAAGAATGCCTATTGAACAAACAAGACAAACTCTTGTACATATGACACGACAAGAACTATGATCGTGGGAGACATTTTAGAAACCATGGACAAGGAAGGTTCAGTTCATCACAAGGCAAGTGGCGTGATGGAAAGTCCATACAAGAGGAAGGAGAAGAAGATCCTTCACATGATGACTTTAGACAATAAAGGGAGGTAAATGCCTCACATAATACATACAACGATAGAAGCAATCAAAAGAAGTTTGGGAAGAATTTAAGCAAGGTAAAATGCTATAACTGCCAAAAGTTTAGACATTATGCCTCAGATTGTCCCAAACGAAAGTTAAGAGGAGAGGAATCAAATCCCTTGTAAGAAGACGATGAACCAACCCTCCTACTAGCAATTAAAGAAGACTGCAAGGATCATCAAGAGATTTTCTTAGATGAGGAGGAAAAAAGAATATAGAAAGTTTTCATTGTCAAGATACTTCAATCACAAAGAACCAGAATGGACAGCGTCCAGATGAAGAAATGTTAGAAATAGAAAATGACACGATCAAAGAATTAGAGTCTAGGAAGTTTGATATGCTTCATGCCTTTGAAGTGAAGAAACAAGAACTCGAGACTGATCAACAGAGAAATAAAATTTGAAAAGCAGATGCATGAAAAGAATAAGTCATTTGCAAATACGATAATTAGAGATATGGAAAAGTTAAAGTTAAAGTCTGTAAGAACACATTTAGAAAAAGGAAAACAATAAGTTTTGGCAAAGCAAAATCACCAAGAGATTAAGAAGGGTGATGTATATGTTCAAGAAGAAAAAAGATGCAAGGGATGTCATCCAAGAATGTCTACTTAGCAGAAAGAAAGTATGTCAAAGATACTAATTCAAGTTGCAAGAAAACCAGACATGAAGTAGTTCGTGATTTACAATCCAAAGACGGACCGGTCAAAGCAAAAGAAGATGGTTTACAAATTAAAGATGGTGATATTCAAGGAAGGTATGAACACATGAAAGAGACTGCTCATATTCAAGACAAAGTCCGAACTACAAGTCATGAAGATTTGGATCAAGAAGTCAAGCAAGGGAAGGAAGCCGAAGTTAAAAAAAAAAAAAACAAAGATCTTCTACAACATGCTTGTGATAAAGATGATGAAGCACATGGTGGCGATCAAGACACGGAAGAGGATCAAAGTGCAAGTGAAGAATTCATTATCTTAGAGAATGAAGACGTTTAAACATGAAGATGTTCAAGACATGGATTAAGAAATTAACGAGGAATACTGATTTATAATTCCTTGATCCATGTGCGCAAATTCAAAGGGTCTTAGCGTAAATAGTAAAAAAAACAAACAAACAAACTATGTTTTTATGTATTTAGAATGTATGTAAAGGTCTAGGGTATATTGTGTCAATCTACTGGTAACCTACAAAGTACACGGGTGTGTATATATGACAATCTTTAGAACATCGACTTCAACCATCGCGTCTATTCATGGCGCCGGTGCATGATGTATCAATGGGTATAAATAGGAAAAAAAAACAATAGAGGCTGTAATCACAAGCATTATTACATTACATTACATTACAATATATTAAAAATACAATTGAAATGAATAGTTGTTTTATTATATTATATTAATATACTAATATAATAATTATTATTATTTTCTTTACTTTCTCAGTTGGATAAGCTTGGTGTCAACCAATACTGTTATCGAAAATACATGTACGGTCCGGTTCATTATCGGTGCATGAAGGTAAAAATCGGCACCAGCCTCATACAGAAAACGCCAAAAGTCGGTACCGGATTGAGTTTGAAAATCTTTTATTCATATCAATTATCAAGTGTTGATTGTTTGTTATTTTATCATTGTGTTCATCAAGACTTTGGGCAACAACTCTATAATATTTTATAAATTGTTTAATGGTTACGGTATATAAAAAATTAATTATAGAAATTTTTTCAATACAATATTGAAGTTTAGAAAATAATGTTTTTAAAGTTTCCAAGGTTTAATGAGTTACTTGAATGTTCAATGGTTGATCTCCATGCTCATCACCTATAAATGTGATCATGTACCAAAGATCAGAACTTCATACAATGAAAGAAAATAACTAAATATCAGTTACCAGAATTAACTTCATATTCATATAATTCTAGAGTGACTTTGGGAACAATAATGCCAACATAAGAAGTTCCTGAAACGTATAATGGATTGCGCAAAAACTTGGGATGTTCTCTCAAAAACTGTTTCATTAGATATCAAAAAACAAATAAGTTCAGTAAAAACCACACTTGATAAAAGTGTTTTATGTAAACATAATATATATGTATCTATGTGGGTTACACAATCGAATGGGCGATTGAATATTTGAATGTATCCCCCCTTCTCTATACGTCCGTATACATTTGATAATACATGGTATATATTGATTTTACCAAACGCCTATCATACATGTTAATTAGTAAAAATAAGCCGCTATATTTGATCAAACGACTATCATATGTTTACCTAAGTTTTGGAACACCTTCAAGAACATCACTGTCTAATCCATTAAGAACCAATGGCTGCCCTCAATTCTATACCTAAATCATGACTATCATATGTCTACCAAGGATTTGGAACACCTTCAAAACATCATTGTCTAATCCGTTAACAACAATTGACTAACATTTCAGACTTTTCTGCCCTCAGTTACGTACCTTTTTAATAAATTCATTAGCTTGGGTAGCTAGAATAGTATCGCTGCTAATCCACCCTTGTTCAGTTTCTGCGTAGGAAAAGCCCGCACCAACGGGCATATCCACGTATATCATATTCGCCATCTATAAATTTCAACGGAAAGAGTTAAATACATAAACTTAAGAATTGGTTTGATGTAATTAATAAAACAAGTTGAACGTTTGAACCTGTGTCCATGAGCTTGGATTCAATGTTAATGTGAGATTGTCCACATTTATGTTAAGTGGACCTACACCAAAGCCATATATATTATTCAGGAAAAATCTTTTTTTTTTTTTGAACAGCAAATTATTCAGGAAAAATCTAATATATTGTTTAGAAATACCTGTTTCACCTAGCAAGGGAAGTAAACCTGAACATCCTGGACCACCACTAATATGTAATATTAGAGGGTCTTCTTCTGGATTTCTTGTTGATTCAACAAAATAGTAAAACAACTGTATCTCCCCTATTCCCACATAACTTCCATAAAACACATATACATAAATGTTTAGTTGGAAATTGGAACAACATTAATTAACACTTGTTTTTTGTGAATTAAAAGGGGAAGTTAATAAAAAATTCATATCCATCTGCATAACATTTTTTTTTAATGGCTAACACTCACATACTCCTATATTTACAAATAACTCACCCTTGCTTGAGATTGAACCCAAGACCTCCCACTAAAAGGCAAGAGCCTCTACCAAGTGAGCTAGCCCACTTGGCATCCATCTACATAACATCTTTCTTTAAGGGCCAAACTATCTACACACTACACACTTGGTGTGTAGATAGTCACCCAAAAAGGTGGTTTTTGTCCTTATATGCACACCCTGCAGTGTCGAACTGTGGCTAAAACGCGGCGTTTTGGTCCGGTTAATCAGAAAAAGACTGACGGGCGTCTGACGGGTCTGTTGACCGGACCAAAACGCCGAGCTTTGGCCACGTTTTGGTCCTGTCAACCAGACCGGGTGTCAGTCTTTTGTCTGGTTGACAGGACCAAAACGCGGCCAAAGCTCGGCGTTTTGGTCCGGTCAACAGACCCGTCAGACGCCCGTCAGTCTTTTTCTGATTAACCGGACCAAAACGCCGCGTTTTGACCATAGTTCGACACTGCAGGGTGTTCATATAAAGACAAAAAACACCTTTTTAGGTGTGTATATAGTGAAATGGGTGTGCCAATAGGTACACCCTTCTTTAATTCCAACCATATGGTAGGTAAAGGACAACAAGCTGCCTATGCGTAAGTAAACACGTATACATCTAGCCCATAGTGTAAAAAAAATCCAAATTTGAAGTAAGTCGCTTAGGGGCTGTTTGGCAACTTCTGAACGATTAAGTGTTGAACCAGTAAGAGGTCTGAACCATTAAGAGCCAGCATAATGCTTAACCCTTCAGAGGCAAATGTCTGACCAATTCAGATTAGAGGTCTTAACCATTCAGACTCTGTATAATACTTAACCATTCAGACATCTCCTCACGAAACAAACAGTCTGAACCATTAAGTGTTAAACCATTAAGAGGTAAACAAACAGCTCCTTGTTTTGACGAATTGGAAACAGAAATACAAAACTGAAACTCTCATGTTTATGTTCTTAGTTTTTGTTATGTTTAGAAAAAGAAAAAAAAAAGAGAAGAATAAAACGATGGACGGTCGGCCAAATACATCTCTTTTTCTAGTTAGTTCGGTTAGCCGATCTGTTGTTATTAGTCTAAAACTCATTTTGTCCGGTATGTTAATGATTGTTCGTATTTTGAATTTGGGATTTAGAATGAAAAAGAAAATACAGATATGATGATGTATTGATGTGTACCTGGTTTCTAGGTTGAAAGGAAGATGACCAGAATATCCAGGAAGTGTTGTGATAATTGATTTGGAATGAGATTCAGTTATCATGCATGGTTGAACGATGAGAAAGAAAACAAAGTATAGAATCATGTTTGGTTTTTGGCTTGGTGGGTGTGTGGGCGATAAGAATCCTACTTATAATGCACTTTAAATACTATATTTGAGGCATGTGGATGGTTGAACGATGACAATTAAAACATGTTGAAGGTATGAATATTTTAGCCAGAAATTATCTATTGAAGGGGTATGGTCCCAGATCTTGCGTCAGCATGACCGCGAATGACCATTACCCTTATCAAGAAACCTCCACCAGCAATAAACTCACATGTGTCCACGTGGGCACACGCAAACACAGCGGTCCAATCTGTCCAGTGATGAGAAGACTTACCTTAAGGACGGAAACCAATGTTACGCATAGCGATGCGACCCCGCACCGCATCCTATGAACATTTTCGTCACGACAAGGGATCTGGACAACAGTAAGTCACTAAGCGGCGATGCGGCATGACACCGCATCCCGCATAAATCATGGATGGAACAACCAACGCGGGAACAACATCAATGACCGCAAGCAGCGATGCGGCCTGGCATCGCATCCTGCCTACAAGGCAAGTGGGTCTGACACCACAGTGCAAGTGGCACTGGGAACAGTCGCCTACCGGCCCACGTATATACAACAGTCTGACACCACAGCAGGACGTGGCATCACCACCGTAATCGACAGGTTTGACACACCTGCAAATAGCTGTGCGATATCAGGCTAGTTACTCAACTACCCTCCTTCACTTCTCGGCTATAAATACTCACCCCAAACCAGGTTTGAGGTATCACTTCTCAACTCTCTCAATACTACTACTATCACACTTTGCTTCCCAAGCAAACTACTGATTCTCACGCTGGAGAGTGGTAACAAGGAGCACCCCCCACCCCATCTTCCTTGTTGCGAGTCACGGCTTGTTTCCTTGTGCAGGAAACTCACCACCAGACGATCCAGCCGGCGATCCTCGGAAAGAAGGGATTAACCCTCTTGACGAGACCAGTGAGTTAACCCCACCAGGTTAACCATTGTTTCATCATTGGCGCCCACCGCTACTCTTAGCACTTTTTTCTGACCATCCCTTTCTCTCCAAAGATCATGTCTGATCGTCAAAACAACGCCACCGGGGATAACCTAAACCCCGCAAACCAAGGGCCTGCGGGAACCATTCCCCTAGCCCCAAACGCTGAACACATTGGCACATCAACGCAAGGGGGCGCATCCCTTACGTTTGGACACGATTTATCACAGTACGCTCCTGTGATACCTACAGGCATGAACCTCCATACCTGGTACAACCAACAAGCAGCTATGCTGGCTGCAACATACAACAGAGCTTGCGCTAAAGCGCAAGTATCTTCGGGGCCTACCCCAGCACCGCATACCCCTGCGGGCCGTACTTTACAGTACGACGGCAGAGCCCCAACACATCCGGCCTCCAGAAGCAGGCACGAAGATCGCGGTTCCTCTTACTGCGACGTCCGCACACTTGATGAGGACGACTTCTCATATGGGTCCCGCCACAGGAGCCATATACAGAGTCGCCTAGGCCCACATGGCGAAACTAGGCGACAGTCTACAGCCCACCACGGCCTAGGAATTCATAGCCGACTGGGACCCCAGTCCCACCGTGAAGGGCAAGGCCATACCGATCCGGACGATGGTACATACCGTGCGGAATCCCATGCCACCAGCAGCAGACCGGGAGGACGCAACTACGTTCCTCCCACTCACCCCCGCACTACGTACCTCCGCGCTGCAAAGCATCACCGCGGCCAACCCTACAGGCCGAAATCTGCGGCGGAAAACTCCAAGTTCGTCCCAGAAATCGCCCATGCCGATGTCACCACCACAAAATTCCCATTAAACATTGGGAAATACAACGGTTCGACCGACCCAGATGATCACAACAACATCTTCGTCGGCGCCAGGTGCAACGGTAGGTGGGAGGAACCCACCTGGTGCCATTTTTTCCCACAGACCCTAACAGGTCTGGCCAGGGCATGGTTCGATTCTCTACCACCAGGGTCACTGACCTCATTCGAGGACTTACAAGAAAAGTTCCTCACGCACTTTAGCCAGCAACGACGCCATGAACGTGATTCCATGGACGTCATGAACATCTGGCGCAGGGATAACGAATCGCTTGAAGCGTTCGTTGTCCATTACAATAAAGAATGCCTAGAGATAGGCGATGTCACCGACCAAATGGCACGTAACCATTTCATTGTTGCCGTTAAAGACGAGCAAATGGTTATGAATATCTCGGGCAAAGTTGGTTTGCCTAAAAAGTGGGAAGATGTCATGGCAGTGGTCAAGACATACGCCCAGACTCAGCGGTCCCTAAGACCGCACATGTCAAAGGCACAGCCCCAAGTGGAAGGCCAGTCTTCCCGCCAAGAGCCAAGCGCAGCAATAAGCGCAACCGGGACACGTGGAATCATGGCAGCGATTCCAGATCATATGTCCCACGCAACAACCAGCCCGACGCAAGGGCTACAATCAACGCCCAGCGTGAAAACCGGGTGCCGAAGAAAGAGTCTCGGGACCGCAGCTGGACCGAGATCAACCAGTCACCAAGTGACGTCCTCCTTACGGACGCGCAATTCCTGCGACCGGCCCAACCGATGAAGTTCAAAAAGAACCAGGATCTCGCACTCTACTACGAGTATCATAAGGACAATGGCCACACAACAAACAGCTGCATCAGTCTCCGACTGGAGATTGAGCGAGCCCTAAAAGAGGGGAAACTTCAACACCTGTTGACAGGCGCACAGAAAGCTACCAAGCGCATCACCCCCCACAACGAGGGCACCTCCACGGGTAAGAGGACCATGTACGTGGCCTTTACCCACATGATCAATGGGGGACGAGGAAGGCCACGCAAGGCGGCAAGAAGACCGGACAATGACTGGAAAGACGAGCAAGTCGTCTTTCCAAAAGTCCGAAGTGGCCCGCGCGATAGACGCGCCGTGGTTATCACAGGCCACCTGGCTCACCACTGCACCGAGGGATTGTTCATCGATCCGGGCAGTACATCCGATATTATATATGAGCAATGCTTCAACCAGTTCGATCAAGAAGACAAAGATCGACTGCAGCCAGCGGACTACCCGTTGGCCGGATTTGCAGGAGAAACCGTATTCCCCCTGGGCCAGATTACCTTTCCTGTGCGACTCACCAACGGGAGGCACACAAGAACGGAGGAGGTAAACTTCATGGTTTTACCGCACACCTCCAAGTACGACGTACTTCTCGGGAGAGAGTCCCAGGGCGACTTCAACATGATCACATCCGTCCCTCACTCTGCCATTGGTTTCCCAACCGAGACGGGGGTCGCGATAATATACGCCCGGAGAGAAGTTATGTCTACGGACGACCTGCGTCCAGCCAAGGTAGTAAGTCCCACCCCCAACACGCAACCAGAAAAATGGGTGCTTAACGCAAGACACCCAGAGCAAACGGTCACGTTGGGCCATGCCTTGTCACCCACCATCAGAGCGCGCCTGAAGCAACTCCTCTTCAGGAACCAAGATATTTTTGCATGGACACCCGCAGACATGACAGGGGTGCCACGCGAAATCGCGCAACATTTCTTGAATACCATGCCAGGTATCAAGCCGGTGATCCAAGGCCAACGCCACCTTGGATCAGCAAAAAACGAGGCGATGGAAGAGCAGGTACATGAACTGCTCTCCGCAGGCATCCTGCGGGAAGTCAAATACCAGACTTGGTTGTCCAATCCAGTCATGGTAGAAAAACCAAGCGGGGGCTGGCGCATGTGTGTCGATTACAAAGACCTCATTAAGGCCTGCCCCAAGGATTGTTACGCACTTCCAGAGATCGACGAGAAGGTCGATAACCTCGCACCATTTCGATGGAAGTGCTTACTCGATTGTTACAAAGGCTACCACCAGGTACAGATGGCAATCGAAGATGAAGACAAAACGGCATTCCGCACTCCTACCGGGAACTACTGCTACACCAAAATGCCGTTCGGGTTGCGCAACGCGGGCGCAACCTATCAAAAGTTGATGAACGACACTTTTCGTGGTCAAATCAGCAAAAGTGTCGAAATCTATATGGACGACCTGGTCGTCATGAGCATGGAGGAAGACACCATGCTCAACGATATTGAAAGAACATTCCAAACTCTGCGAAGCGTCAACATGAAGCTCAACCCAGGGAAATGCTCGTTTGGAATGGAAGAAGGCAAATTCCTTGGATTCATCATAACCAAAGATGGATTCAAGGTGAACCCGGAAAAAGTACAGGCGATCGAACGCATGCCATCGACTTCTACGATGAAAGAAATGCAGCGACTAGCCGGCAGGCTAGCCGCACTAAATAGGTTCTTAGCTAACCATGCAGCTAAGTCTTATCCTTTCATCAAGACTCTGCGGAGCTGTTTAAAAAGGAACAATTCCAATGGACCGCAGAGGCCGAAAAAGCTTTCCGGGAGATGAAAGAGTGTTTAATTCAACTCCCAACTCTAACCGCACCTCGCAAGGATGAACCACTTATTTTGTACCTATCTGCCGCCGACAATGCAGTCGGCGCGGTACTCATAGTGGAGCGAGAAGGAGTTCAAACACCCATCTACTACATCAGCAAAATGCTCAACGACCCAGAGACGAGGTACTCCATCATGGAGAAGTTGGTACTAGCACTGGTACACGCGTCGAGACGATTACGACGCTACTTCGCGAACCACGTCATCACGGTGCTAACCAACTATAGGATCGGCCCGATCCTATCCAAACCCGACATCTCTGGGAGGTTAGCAAAATGGGCAATCGAGCTGGGCGCACTTTCGCTGAACTATAAGCCACGCCCAACAATCAAAGGCCAGGTATTGGCTGACTTCGTTGCTGAAGTACCAGCAAATCGCATTCAAGAATGCGAAGAAGAACAAAACCCTGCATCACCACCATCACCCGCAGAAACATGGGCACTAAATACGGATGGTGCATCCAACGAAGATGGTGCAGGTGCAGGTCTGCGCCTCGTCAGCCCTGACGGCCAAGAGCTTACTTATGCAATCCGCCTCGACTTCAAAAGCACAAATAATGAGGCAGAGTACGAGGCTCTACTGGCAGGACTGCGTCTGGCAGTCAAACTCAGCGTCCAACACTTGGAGGCACACGTCGACTCACTATTAGTCGCTGGACAGATGCGCGGTGACTATACCGCAAAAGGGGATATCATGATCCTCTACCTGGAACAAGCCTTGCAACTGAAAAAACAATTCACTTCCTTCAATATCCGCCATATCAACAGGAGTGAAAACAAACCCGCCGATGCACTATCAAAACTGGCATCCACAAGTTTCCAACATCTGGCAAAAGAGGTACGCATCGAAATTCTGCAAAATCCTTCCATACCCCTACGCCAAGTCAATGTCATCCAATACGGTACAACATCCTAGATGACACCGATCATTGCATACTTGCAATCAGGTGTTACTCCCGAAAGCAAAGCAGAGGCACGCAAGCTACAATACAAAGCGTGCCATTACCAAATGGGAGACGGTATCTTATACCGTAAATCATACCTGGGGCCACTACTACGATGCGTCGACCCTCAAGACGCCACATACCTCATCAGAGAAATACACGAAGGAATATGTGGCATACACGTAGGACCACGCATGGTGGTGGCCAAAATAATGAATGTCGGGTACTAGTGGTCCGGCATGCCCCTGGACGCAGTTAAGGTCTTGCGCAAGTGTTTCAATTGTCAGCGACATGCTCCTAAGACCTTGCGCCCCAAGAACAACCTGATACCTGTCACTACCGCATGGCCATTTCAAAAATGGGAAATCGATGTGGTAGGACCATTTCCAGACGCACCAGGTGCAGTTAAATTTATCATAGTGGCTGTTGACTACTTTACAAAATGGGTAGAGGCAAAACCGCTTGCCTCAACCACCGCTATGATAACAAGGAAATTCATCTGGGAACACATCATCTGCCGTTTCGGTCTACCAATGTGCATTGTCACCGATAACGGTACCAACTTCGCTGCCGATGACTTCCAAAAATGGCTAAAGGAGCTAAATATTGAACACATATTCTCCTCAGTGGCACATCCGCAAGGGAATGGCCAGGTGGAGAGCCAGACGCGGCTGGGTCGATGAACTCCCAAGTATCTTATGGGCCCACAGGACAAGCCCAAAGACAAGCAACGGTGAGACACCCTTCAGCCTTGTCTATGGCACTAAAGCGGTGATCCCCGCAGAAATAGGCCTCCCTTCACCAAGAATGTTGGCTATCAACAAGATAGACAACAATGAAGAACGAAGGGTTGACTTGGACCTACTGGAAGAAAGGCGTGAAAACGCTGCCATCAATGAAGCCAAGTACAAAACCAAACTCGAAAAGTACTACAATGCACGCGTCCGCATTTGTACCTTCAACCCGGGAGACTACGTCCTTCGTGACAATGAAGCATCTAACGCAGAACGCCCAGGAAAACTTGCCCCCAAGTGGGAAGGACCCTACCTCATCCAAGAGGTCCTAGGCAAAGGCGCGTATAAACTACAAACATTAGAGGGCGAAACTATCGCACGCACATGGAATGCGCAGCAGCTTCGACGCTGTTATATGTAAGCCACGTTTTCTACATTCACCATGTAACCTATCAGGCCGCAGGCCATTTGCAAATAAATAAATAGACGATTCAATGCAATATTGTTTATTTATTTCTATTACAAATGCGTGTTCCACTCTGAGGTATCCACAAAAACAGATTAACAAAATCTTCATTCGCGATACCCATAGAGAGTGGTAACCACACGCAACTATTATAATAGGCCAGCAATGGCAACACTATTCATCCGGCCAGACACAGTTCTTCATACTTGCATATCACCTAGATATGCAAAAGGAAATTACAGACTTAGTGTTACTCACAGTAACATTAAACTCATACAAATTCAAACATGCAAGTAATAAAAACACTTGTACAAATTGAAAAGAAGGGTTGAAACTTTATATTCAAACAATTTCTACACCCACGCGGTGCACAAGTGATTTACATAAAGTTCTCGACACTTACATAAGGAAACAAAAAAGGCACGCAAGCCAGCCTAGTCTTTCTTTGTCCCGCTGGAACCCGCACCATCAGTGCCCTCAACAACAGGCTTTTCCTCATCTTCCTCGTCCGCATATAACACCCGTAGGCGGTCCACATAGTCCTCCTCTTCAAGGCATTTTTCAAGGTCCTCAAGAGCGGAGAGGGTTGTATCATTATACGCTGCAACCGCATCAGCAAGAAGCGCTTCAGTATCCACACCGTGAAACCCGGATCACTCATCAGTATATTGGCCCTGGGCCATAACATTCATATGACCGATGCAACGATTGTAGCCAGCTTTAAAACCAGCATCTCGGGCGCGCTCCCTAATTTCATTGACACCTGATACGGTCTCAGGCGCATCAAGAATGGACGTAACAATCTGCGAAACAAGAATACTATGGTTACCAGATGCTAACCTAAAAAAGATGGCGAAAACAACGAATACTTACATGCCCGATACCGTGCATACGCATCCATTCTCGATCAGCTTTGAGCAGCTCAAGTGAAGCAGCAAGGCTATCTCTAGCCTCTGCAACCTCCCTTGCCCGCGCTTCCGCATCAGCAGCACGAGCAGAAACCTCCTCAATAGTGGCCCCCCGGGTCCGCACTTCAGCCTTTTAACAAAACAAAAACAAGTATACAAAAATAATCAACATACTTGGTTAAGTTGGTGCGGTCAACATTTTCCCCTTCAAGGGCCTTTGCAGCGCGGGCCTCCGCCTCCTTGGCCTCTTCGAGAGCCTTGGCGAGGCGAGCTTCCGCTTCCTTGGCCTCTTGGGCAGCCGTAATAGCCGTAGTTTTCTCTTTCACCAACGCAGAGATCGATGCCTTGGTATTAGTAAGCTCCTGGCGAACATGAAAGAGATTTTCATTCTGTTTGGCCCAAGATTCTTTCCAAGTCTTGCGCTCATCAGATAACGTCTTGCGCTCATTAGAAAGAGTTTCATTCCAACGCTTGCGTTCATCAGAAAGCAGTTTTGCAAGGGTACGAACCTGTTTAAGCTCAGCAGTGGCAGCCCATTCCTCAGTCTGTTTACGCTTTTCAAAAGCAGCCCTATCCCTTTCAAGCTGCTCTGCACCCTCACGCGCAGCCTTCACCAACTCATCAGCCTCGGCACGCAACCGCGCATTTTCCTCCTATCTGCGGCCCAGCACCTTGTAGTTATCCAAAATGGCATTCGCCATTATGGAGCCCCCCACAAGCATGGAGGAGAGTTGGTTAATCTGGACTTCGGTTGGCAAGGCACGGGCCCGATTGACTTCAAATGGGGTGCCCAGACCACCCAAAATCTCCCTACACGCGGAGGGGTCAGCAGAGATATCATCCCCTTGCATTATAGACCAAGGAGGGCGGTGATAGGTCATGGCCCGGTCTTCATTGTAAGTGCGATAATAAAACTCCAATTCAGTCTCTTCAGGCTGAATCGGAGTCTCGGTAAAATCCTCACCCCCCGAAGAAGAACCCGTAACCTTCTCAGCAACAGGAGATTTTTTCTTTTCACCGTCAGTAAACTTCAAGTGAATCTCGCCGGTATCCTCCGGGGTGATAACATTGTCATGGGAATCTACCGTGTCAAAAATACGCGCCGTAGACTTCTTCCCAGTATCTTCCTCCCGCGTAGAGGGCTCAGACACCACCTTAACCCCTGTATCCGCAGCCGTGTCACGCGGAGGGGAATCAGGAGCATCAAAAATTGAGAACCCTTCATCTTGCGGTCCTACAATCAAAACGAAAAGACTTTCAACTACAAGTACAAAGGCAGAGAAAAATACTAGTCAAAGTTATGAATTACTTACCAGAAGCAACCACAGGTTTAACAGACGTCAAAACAGCTTTCCGCCTAGTCTGAATCTTCGGCTTCTTTTTCTCACCAGCATCAACAACTTTCCCTGCTTTTCTCTTCTTCTCATCAGCAGGCTTGGAACCCGCAGTGGTTCCACCTGTGGCCGCACCAGCACCTGGAACACCCAAGCCCTCAAGGGTGTCAGATACTACCACGTAATCGGTATGTCTACGGAAATGAGAACGAGAGATACCTGCTGCATGCGGAACCAAAGGCGGAACAACAGGAGCCTCAGTTTTCTTCTTGCCGCGACCCCGCACGGGTTTATCAACTTGCTTCTTCTCTACATGCTTTTTGGGAACACCCTTTGACTCAAACTTACCAAGGGCCCCAAGAGTACCTGCATGTACAATATCAGCAACATGAAACTTATAAGGCAAGAAAAGAAGGCTATGAATTATACCTTTGCCCTCCGGCAGGGGTGCCTTCAGTGCCTCGCGTGTAGGAACGCGTAAGTTATGGAGAATGGTCAAATTAAAACCTGCACCTTCAGCAGTCTTGACAATATCAACCTTGCCAGTAAAGGTTGGATCAAATATCTTCCACAGCTCAACAACAACTTCTGATATTACACGTTCAAATTAATAACAAACAAGAGAATAGTGAAACCGCACAAGAGTAAGAACGCTTACCACCAGTTTTCTCCCGCACAATGGGCTTCGCATGCCTATCAGGCCTAGTCAATAACATCCGCAGCACCCACAATTCTTTGTTCTCCAACGGCCTATGCTCAATAGTCCTCAACCTTGGGAACCACTCCGCATTCTCCGCATTAGGAATGGCAAGATCCTCCGCATGAATAGGATCATTAACATTCCGCAAAGTCATGTTGACAACAACAGCGGCAGCTTTAATATAGAAGAACTTGCTCTTCCACTTTGTAATACCCTTGGGATGAGTCATCAACTTGGTACTTCCGTACCGTTCTCTGAAAGAGAAGAACCCGGTGTTCACCATCAACTGATAAAACCCTCGGAAATTATCAACGGTAACCGGCAAACCAAGAGCACGAAAAGTTGATTCAAAGTGTCTAATACGAATAAACCCAAAAGGACTCATCTGAGAGATATGGACCTATAATACTCCAACAACTCAGCAACAAAAACGGTCAATGGTAAACGAAGGTTACCATCGATGAAAGAATCGGCCCACATGGTCACATGACCGGCTGGAGCACAAGCACCGGTGTCACCGTCTTCGGGATAAACAGCCCCAAACTCGTGGGGTATTTGTGTACTGGTCATCAGTTGGTCGAACGACGCTTTCGACCACCTCAAGGGTGGCAAGCCACCACCAGGGGCACTACCACCATCATCTTCGTCTTCACCGCCCACCGGAGAATAATGAGCAGGGTTTTCACCCTCCACATTGTGTGGGTTAGATGGTTCAACCATCAAAAATATAAAGAAGAGAAAGATTGAGTTGCACAAAATCTCAGAAAATCGCCGAAAATACAGACAGGTTGATCGGAGAAGACAAAGATAACACTCTTCCCCACCGGAGAAATTTTTGAAATTTGAACAAAGTGAGGAGAACCCAAACGGTTTCCCCTTATATACTCATCGCATTTAATGCGATGCAGTAAACCGACTTACCACGTTCAAAAAGGGCCACTGATGTATCGCCACGTGTTAAGCGACTTTTCAGCTGACGGTTATCACGCGCGTGTAGCCTCCCACGCGCCTGACAGAAAAGACCTTTACACTACTTACTACAGTGCAGTTATGACCTCGGTCAGTGCAAACGTCCTTTCAGAACATCACATGTCAGAATCCTACCAACTTTCAACAACCCACACGTGCAATCAGCCACGTCGACGACACAAAAGCGACAAACATTATCCAAACTCAAGCGGCATGCGGTTTCTCTGGTTTACCGCACCATAACCCATACCGCATGTCGTTTTTTACATACCCCCCAAAAAAGGCAAAAATATATATCTTTAAATTATATGAAGGGGTATAAGCAATAACCGCACATACCCGCGAGCACACGTGGAATATGCGGAGATGACACACACCAACCCGCACAGGTGTGTCAGATACTCAGAACCAGCATGGTTCTTTGGACTGCGAAAACCGCTTCTCAGGATGCGGTAAACCGCACTCCATGTAAGCTTCTTCAAGCTTCAAAACCCTCATTTCCGGTTCACAACCACGGAGGGAAAGCAAACAGCTTCTCCTCAAGGAAAAGGACAAGTGTGCTGAGCAACCGCACATCAGCAACCCTGTCTCCTGAACCTTCAAGAGCTACGTCCAAGCTACAAGACTTCTAGAAGCGAGTTCTTTGCTGCAAACCGCAACTATGCGAACGGTAGCTACGGAAGAGCCACAACTAAACCACCATACGGAGGAGCAAAGCTACTTCAAGAAAAACTGCTTTTCAACTAAGCATTAAGGAAAGTGGCTACAAAACGAATGCGGAAGAGTTTCAACCAACTTCCCAAGTATCTAAGGTGATCTCCTCCGGCAACACTACTTAAAGAAAAGCTACTTTCCACCAAAGCGTGAAGGAAAGTAGCTCCAGAACAGTGGTAACAAGTCTGCCTATGACTAGTTACCCACCTATGGACCGCATAGAATAAACAATGGTGGGCACAACCTTGCCTATAACCATGTTTATCTGCCCATAGTTCAGATTCACATTGTTCGACCAAACACGGCCAACAATGGCGCAACTACCCCACGTTCCTCAAACAAACATGGCCAACAAGGTGCGGCAACGAGGTAACCGCAAAGGACGTGCGGTTACTAGAGAGCTAAGCCTCAGAAGACGTGCGGTTACTTGAGAGATAAACCGCAGAGGACGTGCGGTTACTAGAAAGCTTAACTGGAGAACACGAACACCCCACAAAACAGGGATCATCATTGCATGTCCAGTTGCTGAACATAAAGTTTGAGCAAAGTACTTACAACTTTGCACTAACTGACGCAGAGGTTACAACTAGAGTGACGAAGAGGGACATCTTCCGTCACGATCTCAAAGGTTGGTTCGAACCTTACTAACACCTTCAGCCACCGTCTCAAAGGTTGATTCGAAACACCAACAGGTGGCTGATGACATCAGAAAAAGGTAGACCAAGAGTCAAGTCCTTGGCTGAGAATTCCGCATCAGACGGAACTTGCTCACCGGACATCCTTCTCAAAGGAAGAAACAATCCACTCGAAAGGCCTACCAACCAAACGAACGGTTAACTTGAAGGAGGAGCCATCCAGATGGCCCATATTCTACCTTCTAGACACCATAGTCAAGTATTCCTCCCATATGCAACTTGCATAAGGAAGAAACACTAGACTGGGGGGACTTGAAGGGGTATGGTCCCAGATCTCGCGTCAGCATGACCGCGAATGACCATTACCCTTATCAAGAAACCTCCACCAGCAATAAACTCACCTGTGTCCGCGTGGGCACACGCAAACACAGCGGTCCAATCTGTCCAGTGATGAGAATACTTACCTTAAGGACGGAAACCAATGTTACGCATAGCGATGTGACCCCACACCGCATCCTATGAACATTTTCGTCACGACAAGGGATCTGGACAACAGTAAGTCACTAAGCGGCGATGCGGCATAACACCGCATCCCGCATAAATCATGGATGGAATAACCAACGCGGGAACAACATCAATGACCGCAAGCAGCGATGCGGCCTGGCACCGCATCCTGCCTACAAGGCAAGTGGGTTTGACACCACAGTGCAAGTGGCACTGGGAACAGTCGCCTACCGGCCCACGTATACACAACAGTCTGACACCACAGCAGGACGCGGCATCACCACCGTAACCGACAGGTCTGACACACCTGCAAATAGCTGTGCGATGTCAGGCTAGTTACTCAATTACCCTCCTTCACTCCTCGGCTATAAATACTCACCCCAAACCAGGTTTGAGGTATCACTTCTCAACTCTCTCAATACTACTACTATCACACTTTGCTTCCCAAGCAAACTACTGATTCTCACGCCGGAGAGTGGTAACAAGGAGCACCCCCCACCCCATCCTCCTTGTTGCGAGTCACGGCTTGTTTCCTTGTGGAGGAAACTCACCACCAGACGATCCAGCCGGCGATCCTCGGAAAGAAGGGATTAACCCTCTTGACGAGACCAGTGAGTTAACCCCACCAGGTTAACCATTGTTTCATCATCTATATATAATCTATATATGATAAAAAAAGTGGAATGAACAGTAATTTAATATTAAATTAGAATTAGATTTGAATTATTTAAAATTATTAGATTGGAATGAATAGTAACATGATTAAGAGATGAGTAAATGGTATTAGGTATAGGTACCGGTCTCAAATTTACCAAAGCGGTGTATTTTTGGTACCGGTTCTGCACAAGTATTCACCGGTTTTTACCCTCATATACCGGTGCCGTACCAGTACCGACCGGTACCGAACCGTGCCATACTAGGTATATTCGGTACCGTTACCCACTTTTGGGGATTTCGGTAATAGTATTTTCGGTACCGGTTGGTAACGAGCTAATCAAATCCTGTAGCAACGCAGCAATGCAAGTAATTGCACCGTTTAGATTACTTTTCATACACACAGTAAGTAAACTGTATTTCATTTGAATGAGGTTTTATATACACAACAACTTATTTTGCTTTCTTTTTTATCTTTTTTTGTAATGAATGAATTGTAGCATGTAAAATTAACTTGGATATTTAGAATATTGATGAGCAAATCGTATCAAATCCTGTAAACGAACTGGTATCGTATCGGTACTAAATTTACTATACCAAATCATTTTCGGTACCAATTTGGTACCCACCTTTTGGCGTTTTCAGAATCGTTACTTTCGGTTCGACACTGGTCTAGCACCATACTTGTATTTATTGATTTTTACCTTCAAATACCATACCGTATTGTACCGAGCATTTTCGGTGCCGGTACCTAATTTCGATGATTTTTCGGATTGGTACTTTCGCTGCCGCTGCCGTTACCGGTACCGAGCTCATCCATATTTTAACGTCTTAGCACCGTAATAACTGAACTGAAAATTATGTTTTGATATTCGGTATCTGTTTGCCGTTGCTGACACGCCTTTTGTAGTCATTGGGTCTCGCCGCAACGCGCGGGTGGAAAATAACTAGTTAATATTAATAATTGAATGAAATGAACATGAAGAGTATATTAATAATTGAATGAAATCAAGGGTAAGTATTTAAGTTTTTTTTTTCTTTTTTTTTAACACATTGTACCTAATGGTAACCAACCATAATGAACTCAAGTGGTAAATAATCGTACCGTACAAGACATTGATTTTTTTCGGCTGCAAGTATAAGGCTATGCGGTATGGTGATGGTCCTCCCTTGGAGGATGATCCGGCACGTAGGATGGGTGTGAGGTTGGGCAGAGAGGATGAAGGTATAGAAATTGGGGGATGGACCTAAAATGTATTTGTATATATTGTATGTATAGGTGTGTGAGAGAGGAAGAGTGATGGTTTGTCTTCTTGTGGATCGTCACCATCGTCCCATACTCGGCGCCGAGGACGAAGCCGGGGTAGGCGGGGCAGGATGGTGTTCCCACCGGCGCCGTTCCGGAACCATCCGGGGACGGTCCCCATACCCAGCCTAAGCAGAACTATGTTGAATACATATTGAACCGTAATTACCTATTACAAACATGACTACCACTTTAAACACAACAACAAAATCGTCGCGCAACGCGCGACAGCCAAAACCCCTAGTTAAAGTTAATTCCTTGGGCTTCCAACCTATGATGCTTTAGTCAGAGCACTCATCATCTCCTTTTTCTTTTAACGACAATGCTTGCTCTTATTCTATTAAACAAATAATTCTAATTTAATCTTCTTTGTCCAGGTTTGCATCTCGGACCTTGCCTTTTAGAATTTAATCTTCTTTGCTTAAGTTTGCATCTGGGACCTCTAAAAGACATAAACCTCTATCAAGTGGACTAACTCCATATTGACAAAACTCATAATCCAAAGCGAACGAAATTTGAACAACATTTATATTTAGGTTTTGAATATTTGAATTCAATCCTTCTCGGAATCGGGTTTCTGAATTGAATTCAAGTTTGTGATTTTTGGATCGTTTCAGCCCAGATATATTCAAATTCAAATTATATAATTTCCTATTTTTTGTGAGAAATACATATATTTTCTATAGTATAGGGTAAGGATCTAGTACAAAATGTCTTTAACCTAGGAAGTGTAGGAAACTAGGTCAAACGAACTCCGATTGAGTTTTTTCCAGTGGCGTTGGAACTAGCTCATCAAACCCTATATAATTATCTATTTTTTGAGAAAATACATAGATTTTCTATTAATTCTAGCCCATTATCTTACCTTATAAATAAAAACAATCGTCAACATGACATATTTTAAGCACTCTTGTTCACATGCCATGTTTTAAGCAACTTCTTTTAAGTTTTACGAAATAATGATAACCTAATATTTGGACACTTGTATTGTTTAGGGAAAAAATATTTATTTGTAAAATTAAAAAATTTAGGAATTTTTTGCCAAAACATTAACTATGAACGATGATTAACAAAATTGACTTTTTAGAGTTTCAAGTGTAGGTGCTAGGAGTGTGCAAAAAATCTGAAGTAACCGAATCCAATTTATCTGAAAAAATTGGAATATTTGAATCACGAATTTATCGGATTCATATTCGAATAGTGAAAATGAAATTTTCGTACATCCGATATCGAAAATGTTAAATAATAATATTTTTAATTATTCAAATAATAAATATATATACCAATAAAATTTTTTCTGCCTCTTTTCCTTCCTATATCTCAATCAGCACGCTGAAACCACTCAGCATTGCAATGAATTTCTTATTCATATCCATATATTTACATTAAAAACAACTACTTTTTCTCTTTTCATCTCAATTAAATAATATTTTTTATACATTTATCAGTATCTTTTTTCTCAACTCACAACCATTTCTAAAAATATTAAAAAAAAATTATAAGTTTTTCTCTTTCCAGATTTTTTCACATATATTTACAAATGAACTTAAAAAATTTATAAGTTTTTCTCTCTCCATATTTTTTTCCCATATATTTACAGATGAACAGTAATTTTCCTATATATTTTCTCTCTTTCACTCAAAACACTAATGATCATTCCTTATAATATAACTAAACCCACTCACATATTTTTTAGGGTCATTATCATGAATGCTCTATGATCTGTAACGAGTGAAAACATCATTCAATTTGTTCAATATCTACAACGTTTAATCTGCTCTACAAGATCTTCGATTTTAATTAGGTGTATCTGTTTTGTTTTTCAATCTCGACATCGTTCATTCCTCCGCTCAAAATTTTTGGTGATATCAAAAGAAATACCTCTTTTGTGTATGGTTCTTTCCAGGTTTGAACTTTAACATCTTAAATTCGTTCACTTTTACATTAATCAATACCCAATTAATATGTTATGCTCACATGAATCTTGTGCATGTTCTTGCTTACCAACATTGTTCTTTAATATCCTTTGCTTATATCAATCCATCTTGATGATATTTTACAATAATGAGTAGTTTATTTCATAGGTAATTTTTGTTTTCTATTTATTTTTTTTTATTTTATTAGTTATGTAGCCTTCTTGTTCGATGATAAAATCTGATGTTCTTTTAATTTATTTTAAAAGTGGAACAGAGTTTATTTTTTCATATTTTTCAGATATCTGTCTTGTTATCCGAATCCGTATTTGAAAATCCGAATATCCGAATTTCAGATAGCGAAATATACTATCTGAAGTTATCAGATATCCGGTTTTGAACACCCCTAGTAGCAGCATATATAATCTTCTATCTACTATAATAAAAGAAACCAACTTTGGGACACGTGTCACTCAATGAGGGCTCCTTTGATTAAATAGGTACTGGGTTATGAAACCAGGTCATACGGGATGAATCCATGACACACATCTCATTCAAAACATTGCTACTTGACCCGTATTGTTATGACATTTGATTCTTAGATCCACACATCATAACCCTCTCTTTTCACAAACCCTAGAAAAATCACAGTCGTTGTCTACACGTTTTCACCCAAATCTCCCAATGGTGGTTGTCGTACAATCCATCAATCTTGCACGTTAGAAACCCTAGCCAATTCTCTTCCACAATCGGTGCTTTCTGATCGTAGACACTAGACAGTCATGTAAGTTGTACTCAACTTTAATTATTATAATGTTGTATGTGATTGAGTAGTGATTAGAGGGAGGAATTTTAAACCGGCAATTATGATGGTTATGAGGTTCTAATTCCAAAGGTAAAGTGGCTTTACCTATGTATCATTTTAATTTATTTGGGAACTTCATATTATTCTTAGATAAAACTTGGAATTTACATATGAGCTGTTTTGTGTTGATGACGATGATGATTAACTATGAGTTATAGATTATGAATATCATCCAGTACCACCAGGAGAGAAAAAATGCTCTCTAGTAGCTGAACAGTCCTCTTTCGCCGGTGCGATCTTTCTCCGGGCTGGTATAACATCCTGTGATTGCTTGTAAGGTTCCTATCTTTCGAGCATAACGAGCCTTGTTAGCCGGATCGGACTTGATTGTTCTTGGCTCTCTTTCAGTTGCGGTGTCTCTCCTACTTTTTTCGGCTCTTGATTGCCTAGCAGACTTGTGTGTGGTGATGGCGGAGTTCCGCGGAGAAATCACGAAATTTTACGTCTCCAACCTTCCCTCAGGATGCACACCTTGGGAGCTGTCGTCTTTCTTGGGAGTTTTTGGAGAGATAGCCGGTTCGTATATCGCGAAAAAGATGGACAAACAAGGGAATAGATTTGGTTTTGTTAGCTTTAAGAACATTCGGGAGAAGGAGGAGCTTGAAAGGAATTTGGCTAATGTTAAGATGGGTGGTAACAAACTTACTGTAAACATTGCAAGATATGCAGCGGAGAATGCCGATTATCTTGCCACTAAGAATTCTAAAAAGCCAAGCTCTGGTGTTTCTGACATCGGAGATCGTGGACAAATTCAAACGAAACAGGGTGGTCAGCTACCAGGGCAGGCATGGAGGAGCAGTGTTTCTTACAAGGACTCGGTGTTATTGGGATTAGGAGACTCGGGAATTCATAGGCAAGAGGTGGGTCGTGGTAAGGTTCTTAATATTGCAAACGACGTCTTGGCATTCGGAGATCTTATCGGAAAGGCGGTAGTAGGAAGAGCGATGAATATGGACGTTATGGTTTCTCTTAGGAGACTTCTGCTCAATTCAGGGATTGTGTTTCAGTCCATTCACTATATCGGAGGTCTATCGGTTCTTCTGAACTTCGAAAATAATAAAGTGGCAGGAGACTTCGCTTGTAATCATGTTGTGTGGAAGGACTGGTTTGGCCAGTTGGACGTATGGCAGGGCTAGTCGTTGCCGTATGATAGGATTGCGTGGCTCAAGGTTACCGGAGTCCCAATTAACTTAGCAACGGAGGAGGTTTTTAGACGAATCGGAAATTCTTTCGGGAAGGTGGTGCATGTCGCCGGTCTTAGAACGGAGGATGAAGATCTGTCGGTTAATCGAATAGGGGTGCTGGTAGGGGATGGCATTCGGGTTGCTGATGAAGTGAATTTGGTTTGGAAAGACAAGTGCTTCAAAGCCTGGGTTTACGAAGATACGGACGATTGGATACCGGAATTTATCAGGGTGGAGGAGGAGGACGATGGTGTGTCGGAAAGATTGTTGTCAGACGACGTTTCGGATTCGGAGCTAGGTAACGAAAAGTCTCTAAAGGAAAATCAAGAGTTTATTAGCATGGAGCATATTCCCATGCAGGAAAAAGACGCAGGCGGCGGGGATGTTCCCAATGAGGTGGACAATTACTCTCCTGGGAACTTGGAACTAAATAGTGCCATTAATGATAATGTGGGGCCTAGTTTTAAATCGGTGGAGGAGGTGGACCATAATTGTGTGTTCAGGTTCAATGTTGGGCTCCCTAATTTAGTTAGGCCCAATATAACTAGAAGGTCTTCCCCTCATAGTAAATCTAAAGCCCAGTGCGGGTCTGGCAAATTTATTGAAGGTGAGAGGCCCAAGAAGAGGACAAGATTCCAAATGGAAGGTATGGATAACGAAGGTGGGCAGGAGAATTCTGGAAATTCAGCGGAGAATAAAGAGGACGAGGGATTCAAAAATTATTTCTTTGATTTGAACTTTTTGGCACCCCAAGAGAATTCTAATGTCATTAGATCGTCTGATCCCCCTGTGTTGGACGTGTTGACTGAAGACAACCAGGAAGATATTGGAGATGATGAAGGAGACGACGGGGTCGGAGGTCCGGTTATCGAGAAGGAAATTGCTGAAACGGTGTCTATTGGTTCAAAGATTGGAGTGGACGTTTCTGGACACTCGGAGCTTATCAGGAAATCTATCTTGGTTTCAGGTATTAATGGAGGTAAAAAATGAATTTTATGTCGCTGAATATTAGGGGTGTTGGGGGTTCTAATAAGTCCAGTTGGGTGAAAGGGTTGGTTCGCGAGCATGGTATTAGTTTTTTAGCTATTCAGGAATCGAAGGTTGTCGGTGTGTCTCGGGCAGAGATGGCTAAATTTTGGAATTGTAATTTTTTCGGTATGGATTTTGCTGATTCTGTTGGTCAGTCCGGGGGATTGATATGTATCTGGGACGATAAGCTATTCCGGCAAACTGGTGGATCGAAATCTAGACACTTCCTTCACATTCAAGGGTCTCTTCTTGGTTGCAACCCTACTGTTAATATCCTAAATATTTATGCCCCGCAAGGGGTGGCGGGTAAGAAGGTTCTGTGGGATGAGATAAAATTGGTGATCGAAGCTAATGAAGGTTACTGGGTTATCTTGGACGATTTTAACGCGGTCCGGTTCAGGGAGGAAAGAAGAAATTGCGCGTTTAAACAAACGTGTGCCAATAATTTTAACAACTTCATCTTTGAGTCCGAATTATTAGAGTATGCTATGAAAGGAAGGATGTTCACGTTTTGTAAAGTGAACAAGTTAAGTAAACTTGATAGATTCTTAGTAAATTCGGAGTTTTTTAATGCTTGACCAGCGGCGTGTTGTCGGGTTCTTCCGAGACTTTGGTCAGATCATCATCCTATTATTTTGGAGTGTCAAGTTAAAAATTTCGGGCCGCGTCCGTTTCGTGTTTTCAATTCGTGGTTCGAGAAACAGGGCTTTGTGGAGACTGTTTCTAACGCGATTAATGACTTCACTCTGGTGGATGGGCCTCCAGACGTGGTTCTTACCAGAAAGTTGGGTTTTATTCGAGATCGCTTGAGAAATTGGAGAGATGTTATGGTGCGAAAGGAAGAGGAGGAAGTGGCGGTGGCTAAGGAAGAGAATGAGATCTTCGAAGTTGCTCTCGAATCTCGTGATCTTTCTGAGGAAGAGGAGTGGATACTTGCTGAAAATAAAAACATCATTCGGAATGCGGAAGAGGCGAAAGTTATGGATCTTAGGCAAAGGTCTCGTATTAAATGGGCGAAGGATGGAGATGAAAACTCCAAATTCTTTCACGCCATGATTAATAGTCGGAAGGCTAGTAATACTATTCATGGTCTTGATGTGAACGGAGCTTGGATTTCTAAACCTTCTCTGGTTAAGAAAGAGATTTATAGTTTTATCCGTGGTAGGTTCGTGGAGGATTGTGCTAGTCGCCCCCGTTTGGTCAGTTCCGGTTTCTGTCAGATTCCCTCATCTGTGGCTGTTGATCTTGAGAAGCGGTTTTCGAAGGAGGAAATTAAGGCTGCGGTTTTTGGTTGCGGTGTTGACCGGGCTCCCGGCCCCGACGGTTTTAATTTTAGACTTTTTAAACAGTTCTGGGAGTTCTTCGAGGAGGATTTTTCTAAGATTCTGGACTATTTTTTCGATACTGGCAAGTTAAGTTTGGGATGCGGGTCGGCTTTTATTGCTCTTATTCCTAAGATTAGGGACCCGGTTAACCTATCCGATTATCGCCCGATTAGCCTGGTAGGGGTTATCAACAAAGTGGTGTCGAAAGTCCTCGCGAACAGACTCAAGCCGGTTCTCAGCAGTGTGATTTCCGATTCCCAGTCAGCTTTCCTTAGGGGAAGATTTATCTTAGATGGGCCGCTTATCATTAATGAGTTGTTGGCGTGGTCTAGAAAATCCAAGAAACAGGTTTTTTGTTTTAAGATCGACTTTGAGAAAGCTTATGACAACGTCAACTGGGGATTCGTCACAGACATTCTTAATCAGATGGGTTTTGGTTCTAAATGGTACGGTTGGATTTCTGGCATACTGGCTTCGGCCAGAGCCTCGGTTTTGGTGAACGGTTCTCCAACCTTTGAGTTCGGGTGCAACAATGGCATGAGACAAGGGGATCCGCTATCCCCTTTTCTTTTCGTTGTGGTTATGGAGGCGTTGTCTTGTTTGTTTAACAGGGCTAGTGAGTTAGGCGTATTTCAAGGTATTAAGCTTCCTGTAGATGACCTTTGTGTCTCTCACTTATTCTATGCGGACGACGCCATGATTTTGGGTGAGTGGAATAGGGATAATATAGCGACGGTCATCAGAATTCTACGGTGTTTTCATGCGTGCTCTGGCCTTAAAATTAATCTTAGTAAGTCTAGCATTTTCGGCTTTGGTGTCAATAGTAATGAGGTAGTGATGCGTTGTCGAGTGTTATATTTATTAGGTGTATATTTTAAGCCCCTTTAACACTTTTTAGTCAAGTTTTAAATTTATAAAACACGATATTTACTAACACTAGACACACATATGGGCAAGTGCACCCATCGTGAGCGTAGTATAGTGTTGGTAAGATACCGAGGTCGTCCAAGGACACAAGAGCTTTTAGTACCGGTTTATCCTCAACGTCTAATCAAATCAAAAAGTTTAGAAAAATGTTTTAACTAAGAAAAATAAAAACTAACTAAAATGCTGAAAATAAAAATAAAAAGGAAAAAACAGATAGACAAGATGAATCACTTGGTTCCGACTCGTATCTAGTGTAACCTTTGATTATTTCCGCACTTTTGCACTAATTAAGAGATTATCTTAGTTATTGTAGTAGGCCCCTCTTTTGAAGGTGACGTTACCCTCACCCCAGTAGTTTGAGTCAGCAAGGATACAATCCTAAAAGGGTGGATTATTGGAAGATAATTAATTAAGTTATTAATGCAAATTATGGTAGGCCCCCTCTTTTGGAGGTGACGTTACCCTCGACTAAGTAGTCTGAGTCAGCAGGGATACAGTCCTAAATAGCCGGGTTATAGTATTAATAGTAGTTAACTTATGAGGGGATCAAATAGTTTGGACCCCCGCCATCCAATACCGTTAAGTATTGAAGGAGGTCCTACTAAATTTGACCCAGGTCCATTGCAGGACCTCTAAACGCTGAACAATGGCAAGACCTTTACCAAACCGTTCCCTTAACCCCCGACCAGGTAGCCAACATACCTCCATATAGACCGTGGAGATATGAATGGTGAAAATCTTTTATTTTATATAGACAGTAAAATAATGCCAAGACACCACGGACAAACGATAAGGAAAGATCACCTTCAACATAAGAAACTAGTTATTAAAGTCATTAATATAAAACCAAGTAAAAAGTGCGAAAAGATTAAAAATAAAAAGTATTACACTAGACACTTTGTCTTCACCAAGTGATGTAAGAGACTTAGGCAAACATGGCCTTGATTGTCAAGAACTCTTACGATCAATCTTGGATCCCGAGACGACTCACACACTCTATGATGGACAATGGATGATGGTGGTGGATGATGGTGTTATGGTGGTGGTGGGTGAAGTGTGAGAGAGGTGGTGTGCCAATGGATGGTTTGAGCTTGAGCCAAACACTCCTATTTATAGGCTGAACAGAAGCTCGGGCACGGCCCCGTGTCCAGTGGGCACGGCCCCGTGTCCACATCCTTCTCTTTCTTCATTTAATGCAGCTTTGTCTTATTAGTTGACCACGCCCCCGTGTCCGCTGAGCACGACCCCGTGTGCAGAAGAATCTTTGTACTATGAAGATTTGCTAGATTGTGCGAATCTTATAGTTGACCACGGCCCCGTGTCCGCTGAGCACGGCCCCGTGGTGGGCAATAGAAGCTTCTACCACTTTGTCTTTTCTGCTGACACTTGGGCACGCCCCCGTGCTGGCTGAGCACGGGGCGTGTTCAGTCTTCTGTTATCTTGTTTTGCTTGGGAAGATGCTGTTGTGGGGACGGGCATGTCACGTCTTGTTCCTTTTCTTGTATTTATGTTAGATTTTGGTGTCTTTTTGCTTCTTTTGTTAATTTGAGCTCATTTAATCCTGAAAATACAAAATGAAGACAAAAGCACACTTTTTCCAACATTAGTACTAAAAAAGGGTTAGTTTTATGCCACAATTGATGAAATTTATATGTTGCATTTTGCACACATCAGTAGCGGAAGTGGCGAATTGGATAGGTTGTAAGGCCGAGTCAGTTCCATTCAAATACCTTGGATTAACGGTGGGAGCCAATATGAATCGCATCAACAATTGGCGACCGGTCTATGATATTTTCGAAAAAAGGCTCGCGCTTTGGAAGGCTTCGTTACTTTCTATAGGTGGGAGAGTTACGTTAATTCGGTCAGTGCTTGAAAGTTTACCTTCATATTTTATGTCTTTGTACAAAGCGCCTGTGAAGGTTATTAAAGATTTGGAAAGCTTAATTAAAAGATTCTTATGGGGCGGTTCGAGTGAAGTTAGGAAGACTCATTGGGTGGCGTGGGATAAGGTGTCGATTCCAAAAAAAAGCAGGAGGTTTGGGGCTTTGCAAACTTGGGGATGTCAACGTGGCTTTGCTGAGCAAATGGGGATGGAGGTTCAAATGTGAGCCAGACAACTTATGGGTCAAAATCATTAAAGCTATCCACTCGGGTCAGATGGGGTGGTCCTTTCTTCCGTGTAACAAATCGGTCAAAGGCGCTTGGGCTAATATTTGCAACATTTTGAATAAATCTTTTATCGACAATATACCGATCCGAAGCTTCTTTAGAGGTAAGGTAGCATCCGGTTCTGACATTCTTTTCTGGTTGGATCCTTGGGTCGACGAGCTGCCCTTAAAAGAAACTTTTCCCAATCTTTTTCGGTTGGAGGTAGTGAAAAATTGTTCGGTTAAAGATCGGCTGGAAGACGGAGGTTCTTGGCTTTGGAGGCACGATCCGGATACGGCTACCGAGTTAGCCGAAATGGCTGGTCTTGCGGGTATGGTTTCTTCTGTTTCTCTTGGGATTGGTAAAGATAAATGGAAATGGTTGGGGAACGATGCGGGGTCTTTTTCGGTGTCTTCGGTCAAAAGCCTTTTGGTTCGCAATAGGCTTGACCCGTCCTTCTTCGTGCTTGATTGGTGTAAGTGGGTTCCAATCAAATGTAACATTTTCGTTTGGAGATTGGAGCTGAACCGGGTTCCAACCTCTGATGCCCTTGTTTCTAGAGGTATTCTGGCTGAAGTTGGGGAATGTCCTCTTTGCGGTTTTGAAGACGAATCAGTGGATCATCTATTTATCTCCTGTCAGTTTGCTTCAACTCTTTGGCAAAAGGTTAGTAGATGGTGCCGTATCCCGTATATCTTCGCTTTCTCGGTCAAAGATCTTCTGGAAATTCACAAATTTGTTAGGTTGGGGTCGCTGGAAAAGAAGATTTTGCAAGGTATTATGTTTACGTCGTGTTGGTGTCTTTGGTTGGCTAGAAATAAAAAGATTTTTTCGGGCTCCCGGGTTAACGTGGAAGATGTTTTTAGTGAAGTTAGGTCTTTGGGTTTCTTTTGGCTGAAGTATAGATCGTCCTTTCGCTCTTTAGTGTGGAGCGATTGGTGTAATTTTGTTATATTGTAATTATGTAGCGTTGGTGTTTGGTTGGTCCGTCCCGGTCTTCAGGTTCGGCTGGTTCTTAATGAAAGTCTCCTTTAAAAAAAAAATGAATATCATCCACGATTTTCAAATTTATGCATTTGATGGTTGGTTATTAATGCAAGTTAACACAAATGTGGTTTGGTTTCTTAAATATTTTTTTGGGGGGTGTGTGGCTGATTCGTGGCACTACATTTTTAACTAGAAGTGAAAGTTAGCCATTATTATAAAGAAGATGAAATCGGCTATTGATCCAAGTTGACTAAAATAGAACATACCCACCCTGAATCTTTAATGAGAGAGTATGTAAATTTAAGTTGAACACAGATTGATCATAAAGGGTGGTTCCTGCTTTAAAAGACCAAAGGGAGTATTCACAACGGAAAACCGAAAACAAATTCTAGAAAACTAAGTTGAATTAGATTGGGACATATAAATTAGTGGTAAGTGTCATTCCTTGCTATTATTTTGCCCAAAAAGGACATCTTGCACTCTTGGACATCCCACAAAGTAACATGTTCTTTTCGTGGATTAACAAGGTGAATACTTTTTAGTGGTAACTGGATTAATTTGAACTTGATGCACTATCTTCGTGATTAGAGAGTATGAAATGCTATGCAATGATGCAAGTAAATATAGCTTACGCACTCACGTAATACAACTATAGTGAATGTTGTTATCTTATTGGCCTCAACTACACTATCTTTTGGTTTAGAAGAATGTGATTACGCTGGTATTCTACCAGTAAATTGTTATTTTTTTCTTCACCTATGGTACTTGAAATCTTGGTATTGCATTCACAAGAATGTGGTATTTATTTTCCATTGTTTTTCTTTACTTTGATTTAATAATAATAATAATAATAAATAGAGAGTATGGACATTAACAATATACTTTCCTTAGTGAAATTAAAACCATATTCTTTAACTATTCAAGTATCATAGAATGAATGTACTAAAGGTAACTGATGCTCTTTGATGGATTCACTTCTGTTAAAAATAATTTAAGATATGATATGTTTTTATTTTTGTTTTTTATGGTTGCTTGTAAGACCCTCATACCAATTTTAAACGATTTCATTCCAATTTTGTAAAACTTTTAGTTTTGACATTTTTTTTTTCAGATTGGCACAATACAATGGGGATATTATGATTTTGGTCCATTCCTGGCACTGCTGGTACTGCGAATGTGTATTACAAAAAAATTATGGCAACTTCAATGAAGGTGAGGCCGAATTGATTACATTTCCATTGTGGATTTATTCAACATATAATAAGTTTTAAGGCCACTCGGTGTGGGGGTCGTCCAAGCCCGGCGACGCATTTTAGGCCCATCTCTCATTTCCTTAGGTCTATCATCTTTGCTCCATCCTCACACCCATCCTACGTGGCACTAACGTGGAGGCCCATCCTCCATCAACCACACCGAGTAGCCTAAGGATATGTAATAAAATTTAGGCATATATGATGATTCGAAACAGATCTGTATTACCACTTTTTTCCATGGAGATGTGTTCCTTATGTTTCTTCAATAATTGGATTAGAGGATTAGAATATAGTTGGTTTTCCAATCTATACAATCTACAGAGAGGTGGTGACAATTATTACCCAATTACTTTGGTGGTGAAGAATTGGATTAGAATATGTTTGGTTTTCCAATCTATACAATAGGTGACAATTATTACTTACCCAATTACTTTGGTGTTTGATACAGGTCATGCTTACCTCTAACCCAATTACTTTGGTGTTTGATACAGGTCATGCTTACCTCTAATAGGTTAAATGAACAAGACAAAAACTACCCTTAAAAGTAAATGGGTGAAAGTTCAGGAATTTTTATATTAAATATCATCATATTACTACTTTGATAAATAATTGTTGTAATCATATATGACAAATGTTTGTTTAGTAAAAAATAAAAATACGAACACTTTGTGTTTTAAACAAACCCACCCATTTCAGACTCTACCTTTAACACTTAAATAGTTGATTTTGTTACCAAAACCATTTAGACGTGCCCAATGTGACACCGTTATACAAAACAAATAATTGCAATCTATACGCTTTTGTTGCTTATAATGTTGGTTATAATACATGTTAAAACATTTTCTATCCCATTTTCAAGCATGACCAACTATATGTTTCATTGTCGAGAGTAAAAACAAAGTTAGTGTAAAGCTACTTGTATTAGATAACGACAGAAATGTTTCAAATAAGACAACCAATGTGGTGTTTAAGGAATTTTTTAGTGAAATTTGAATTAGTTGTATTTTTTTACTTATCCTATGTATTTTTAAGTTTGTATTATTAATATTGAATTTATTTTCATTTAATTTTCTCTAAATCAAACAAATTCAAAGTATTTTCATATGTTAATCCGCGTGTACACGCGGGCTTTAACTTAGTGAATGTATATAAAAAATTAGTATTAAAATATAAAGTTCAAACCTTTATTGATTTTTAATGTGTTATTTAATAAAACAATGTAAGATTTTTCATGTTTAAACGGCTTTTCACTTTTATAGTAATAATTGATTTTTGTATTACAGTATGTTTATTTTTTATAACAATAAAAGTGAAAAACAAAAGGTAACCAAAAAAATTAACGAAGGTAAATTTTGTAAATGATCTATTATCAATAAAATATAATTTCATTATTAATTCTTAAGGTTTTTTTTTTTTTTTTTTGAAATTGGCTTTATTTTTCTTAATAATGAAAATGGAAAATAAACAATAAAATTAATGAAAGTAAATCTCGCAATTATAACTGTAACTAATATGTTTGTCAATTTTAATTGTAAGAGGTCTTCCTTATTTGCCTACAGCTTAAAAACAGTGCTTAAAACTTGTCATGTGGATTATTGTTTTTATTTGTTAGGTAGGGTGATTATAAAAATACAAAACTTGTCATGTAGATGATTATTTGCTAGGTAGGGTGATTGTAAAAAACTATACGGGTGTTGTTAAATGCACCCCCTTTTTACTAAACGCACCTCCTCCCTAAACTTTAACATTAATACTATTCAACCCCTTTTTGTTTTTATAATATTTTTTTCGGTCTTTTTGTTATCTAATTTTTGTTATTACTATTAGTTGTATTCTAAAACGTTTTTTTAACTTAAAACGAAAAGTGGTTTCTTATTAAAAACAAATGTTTTAAATAGAAGTAAGTCAATTTAATTTAATTTATTTGGTTTGATGTGTCCATTTTAGTTTCAATTCTAAGACACTAACTGAACTCTTAGTTTAAAAAAATTATTATATTATCTACTTATTTATTTATTCATTAACACACATGGTTTAATAAATAGATATAAGCTAGTGATGTAAATGTTTTCTTTTAAAAAAAAAGGAAAAATATTTTCTATTTTTAATATATAGAACTGTTAATCATTTTATAAAAATATTTTAAATATAATAATAGTATTATTAAAATAAAAGAGATAAGACAACTAATCTATGAAATAAAAGAATAAAAGTGAGGTTTTGGGGTTAAATACATAAAATTAACGGGTTGTTGATGCATAATGTCTATCGCCTACGTCATCAGTCTATGTCATGTCAGTTGTATGTAAAAAGTCAAAATGTTAAGTTTTATATGTATTTTGGTCCAGTTCGCACGAACTGGAAGTTGTTCAGTTCGTGCGAAGTGGGTTGTTTACCTCGTGCGATCTGGAAGGCCTATATATAGGTCAGTAGTGTTTTTCATTTGTAACTTTCTGGAGAATTTTGTCACGAAGTGCTGTCGGATTCTCTATGTATCAAAACGTTTTATATGAATGAAGAACATGTTTAAAGTGACTTTCTACTCTTATATTCATGTTCTAACACTGATTACAAGGTTTCTAGTCTGATTCCGCCTTTCTAGAAACTAGATTTGACTCTGATTGACTCGTTTGGACGATTCATCGATCCTACAGTTTTTTTTTTCAAAAAATATGTTTATCTTTTTTTTTTCATAAAAAACGTTAATTTTCAATTCGTAAAGCCCGTTTATGAATGAAAATATAATAAAATACTAGTCAGATAATGTCTTTAAAATCAAGATTCGTTTTATTTAGAGAAAAAGGTTATAATTTTAATATTTAAAAATAATTGTTATGAAAAAAGAAAGATTAATAAAAAAAACCTTATTATTTTTTTAGTACAAAAAAATGTTTTTTAACCTTTTGGAAAAAAAAACATTTTAAATATAATGGTTTGTTACATAGGGGTGAAACATGACAAGTTTTTAAAATGATATTGTTAGAAAGGATGTATGAAAAGTAAAAATGGGGGTGCATTTAGCCAACCCCTATACAAAACTTGTCAAGTGGATGATTATTTTTATTTGTTAGGTAGGGTAATTATAACTTTTTTCGAACTTATTGTTCAAACGAAGTTTATTAATTGCATCATCATTACCCTCTTTTTTTAAATTGATTACCATGTAAAAAACTCAATACATTCTAGGTTTTGTGAAGTTTTGTATTTTTATACCTGGGATTTTTGAAATTTTGTATTTTAATAAGGAAAATTGGTTTTTAATAAACCAACATTTGTCCCGATCTTACCTACGTAATTGGTATACAATAATCCTACTTATAAACATGTTGGTACTCAATGAACTTCCGTTAATTTTTTTAACTGAAGTTAGTTTTTATGTTTTATTTATTACACAAAAAAGTCCCTGTAGTTGTAATTTACTAGTTTTAACTATTTTATAAAACAAAAAAAAACCTCAAGGGACTGTAATTTACTAGTTTTAAAATAGTTAAAACTAGTAAATTACAACTACATGGACTGTTTGTGTAATAAATAAAACTTAAAAACTAACTTCAGTTAAAAAAAATTAACGGAAGTTCATTGAGTACCAACATGTTGATAGGTAGGATTATTGTATACCAATTACATAGGTAAGATTATTATTTACCAACGGGACAAAGGTTGGTTTATTAAAAAACAATTTTCCTTTTAATAATTGGGTGGTTTTGTTCAAAGCTTCATATCCGATTTGGGTTTTGTGAAAGATGGTTTAGATTTGCAGGTGACGAAGCTGTGGGGTCGCCGATGATACTGATTTGAGGATTGCTAGAGAAAGAGATACTAGAGAGTGGTGGGTGGGATTAAAAAGAGGTTAAAAACAAAGATGTAAAAAGACAAATTTGACCCTGAATTAATGGTAAAATATTGATGGATTAGTCAGTTGGACGAAAATGGAAGAATTTGAAACCACAAGGACTCAAATGCAAAAAAAAAATGTTTTGGACGAAACTCGTAAAAGTAACCAAACCACAAGGGTGAAAATGCCATCATACTCTTACTAAAACTATGTTTGTAGATTTAAGAGATTTGAGAACAAATACATATTATGTAAATATAAAGTTAATAATTACAATAAAATAAGTCAAGCTAACAGAGCTTAGCTTGTTTACAAACCAAGACAAGCCGGCTCAGCTCGTTTATAGTCGAGCCAATTTCAACGGGTAAAAAAACTAACAAATTTTAAAGTTATTGCTTACCCAACTTAGCCAAAAAGAACATGAAACGCATGGTTCATTTTTCATAAGCAGGGAGACAAACTTCTCTGTTTATAGTGGTTTGCTCTATAATTACCAATGTGGAACAAAGTAAAAAAAACTAAAAAAGTCAAAAAATAAATACTTGAGGACAAATTAAAAACTATTGTATAGAACACTTGTACCCTAGTCGTATGTTATTTGGAGTTAACCTATTTAAATAATGGAATGGAAATAATTATAATATGTTTACCATATCTAAGTGAGGTTGTTCATGAGCCGAGCTGAACCGAGCGGACCTTTGCTCGTGCTTGGCTCGTTTACAAACAAACCGAGCGGAGCGGCTCATTTAAAACCGAGCCTCAAATCAATTCCGAGCGAGCGTCGAGCAAAGTTCGAGCGATTTTGTAACACCCTAGTTTGAAAACAAGATTTCTATATTTATTTAGCAGCGGAAATTGGTCCCCAAAAAAATATCATTTAACAATTTATACTTAATATCATTTGCCAATTGTATTTCTTTAAGACTATTAACTAGGTGTTACAATCCTTCCATGAAGAGTGTTCATAATCTACTTATGAACCAACTAATCCTTGCCCAACTCGTACAATCCAAACTTCAGACTCGATCTTCAGTGTCATAAATTTTAGCTTCAATACCCGTATACCTGAGAACACATACAACACATCATTAACAAATCTAAGTGAATGGTATATCACATGTATCCCACTATAATCAAGGAAATATACACCTAACATTTATCTCTTATTGCGAGTTACATTCAAAATCATACAATTATTCCTTACCACATTTGATAAAACTTTTATGTCCAAAATCCGTCCTTAGTCTCCTCACGAAACCTGCAGCGTGATACTCAATATGTAAACATACTGTCCATAATCAAGTTGGTCCGTACATTCCAAGCACATATTTGCAAACGATCTAATATCATATTTATTTGGTTGAATTACCACCCATACATCCAACTAACTTGGTCAAAACAAAACATAATACATGGATTAGAAAACCAAGTACACTTCTTACCAACACCTCATAGGTTTGACACATGCAAAAACCCATAATCAATCTAGAACATAGACAGGTACTACAAGAGTCTTAAAACCCACTTTAAGAATTACTACAGTAGGATTCTTCGATCACTTCCATACTTACCAATGAACAACAACCACAATAGCATACAAAGTATTTAACAAGATAAACAATGTGATTTAACATTCCCAATATAGAAGAATTAACCACTCACCTTGGCCCGTACGAAAGCCGTCATCATTTCCACTTGTTCGTCATGTTGTCTTCCAAACTTTGTCACACCTAGCTTGGCAACAAGTTCATTCCTTCAATCATTAGAATACATACACCTTGTGGTTGTACAAGCCATTCAAATACATTGATAATAATCCACTTACTTTCTTTTGTATTCATATACAATAATACTTCTTTACTATATTATTGACTATATAATTAATCTGTTTGACTTATTTAAGTGAATACTTGCACAATCCATTCTTATGCATATAAACATTTTAAACACACCTTAACAATTGTATTCATTCATCCAAAACAACATTTAGTGTTTAGGCACTGGGTATCTAGACAATCATTCGTGTTAAGTTCATGAAACACATATTTTTCACTGCTGCACTTTTTGTGCAGCAGCTGTTCTCGCCCCATTTTCACCCATGTACAATCTGAATTAGTTCAACATGTTAAAGTGTAAAACGTCGTAGCCTCTGATAGCTTTCTAACCATATATCTTACGCCTTAAACCGAGCTATGGTTGATTTTATATGAATTTTTCAAAAACAGGTCAGCAACATAAATTCTTTCAATCAGCATTGCTGAAAGTTACGGGTTGTTGCTAAAAACCATGTATTTTGACCCGTTTAACATTCAAACCAAGTCTTTATATTCAAACATGAAATAGAATAAACTCAAAGGGCTTTCTAATCATATAAGTCTCATATTTACATGAAATTTCTATGATTTTACACGAATTTTCTAAAACCGACCAACAACCATTTCAACTTCAACAAATTCTAACTTTCACCTTCTTAGAGGCATTTCTACAAACATTTGGTGTGCATCCTAGTAAAAGATCCATGTCAAACATACATAGCCTACTTAATTCTACCATTAGCATTCATGAACCATGATTCTTTAAGACTAGTAACTAATTAATCTTTGTTAATCATTATTCCAACACATTAGCATAGAAACAAACATAAGGAAATCCATAAGAAAAAGCTTGCAAAATTTATGGTTACATCAACCAATTACATGTCTAGAACACATAATAACATCCACATTCAGATTTTTAGGGTTGGATAATCATACCTTGCTTGAATATACTTATGCATTCTAGTTTGTAGCTCAAATCCAACATGCATTATCAAATCTTTTGGATTTCATCTTTGTCTTGTATTAGATGTGGGTGTATAAGAACCCTAGCCAAAAGTGGAGATTTCAATCTGATTTGAGGCTTCCAATTTCGTTCACCTCCCTTAGTTAAACCAGAATTTGGGTTAAGTTTGTCAATTTGACAATTTAAGTCCCTCTAGTTTGGGTTTTAGCTCTATTTTTGTTACCCCCCTCATTTACCTTCATATTTAGCTCACATTAACATATCACATGCCAAATAAACCCCTTAATACAAAATACTTGCTGGAAAATTATTAAGTTTGGCTAATTTACATTTTTAGCCCTTACAGTTTGGTAATTTCCACTTTTGACTCGAATTTCGCTTTTCTTGTTATTTAACTAGTGTAGTTCTTTTTGTTAACTTATAAAATGAGTTTGCCTTCATATCTAGTTAGGTTTATAACCAAATGATTTAAATTATATAAATAACCCTTGTAGCTTGGTTTTTGACACCTCAAACCTAAACTACAACCTTTTTCTTTTAAAACCCCATCTAGTTTTCCAATTCAACCGAAAGGGTAATTCTACTAAATTAATGATGTTACTTCCAAGCTTATTTTAGAAGTTTTTTTTAGCTTCATTCCATCCAGTTACATACTTAATATTTTGAATTAATGTAATTTCCAGATTTTAGGATCCTTCTAGTTTGGTCTTTGACATCTCGGACCCAACTACAACTTCCATTTTCCCGTATCAAGTAAATCTCAAAATGGGATGTTACAGATTTGGACAATCGTGTCACCCGATTTAAATTTACTGAGAGAGATAGTAACAATGTTGGGTCTCAAGTTTTTATGTCTTTAAAAAACAGACACATTTCATTGCATAATATTTTTCTTATGAATAACAATGTTGTGGCCGATGAGGTGATGATCATATTGCCCGAACAATAATGTTGAGAGCATGGGACGATCGACTTAGGGTAATGATATGAAACATTGAGTCAATGAGCAGACTGTCATTTATCGGTTTAGGGTTTAACTTTTAGATTTGATATTAATTTTTTTATTGGCGTGATTGGGCTAGTAAGTATACATATAGTTGTAAATTTGTATACAGTGGACCAAAATCTAATAGAGTGGTATATATAAAACTATAAATTTAATTTATATTTAAGTATATATGTATGTGTAATGTGTGTGTATATATATGGGTGTGTGTGTATATGTATCATTTATATTTGTGTATATACATGTATATGTATATGCATATGCATATGTATATGTGTATGTGTATGCATATGTATATGTATATGTGTATGTATATATATATACTAATTCAAAATAATAATTCGAGCAGAATCGAGCCGAGCGGACCTTTGCTCATGCTTGGCTTGTTTACAAACCGAACCGAGCAGAGCGGCTCGTTTACAACCGAGTGTCAAATCGGGCGAGCATTTTTCGAGTAATTTTCGAACGAGTGTCGAGCGAGCGACGAGCGATTTGAACGACCGTAGATCTAAGGAACGAAAAGCCTATTTAGCATATTTTTTTTCTTTTTAACTTAGAGCAATGGAGGAGTAGCATTACGTATTCAAATATGTCAACTAGTTGTACCAATGCCCAAATTAAAAATGTGACAACCGGTAATTAACGGCTTCTAAATACGTGATTAGCAAATGTTTAGACGATAATAAATAGTGTTTAAGGCACGAATTAACTTAATTGGACTCTTGGTATGCCTAGGAACGCTTATCAGACGTTACAGTGCGCGTATGAGGATTTTCGAGAAATCTGCTGGATATTAAGCGATAACGAACTGATACTGTACAAAATACTGACAACGCCGACAAATTCGAAGTTGATACGTATAATTTACACTTACGAATTTCACTTTGCGAAATTATCATGCTTCCAAACATCATAACACGCATACGTGAGCGAGAAACGCGACTGCAGAAACGTACCGACAACGAAACGGAAGCATAATACCTTCGAAAATAAAAATTTACGATATAATTAGCGTCGTAATTAAATTTTAATTACCGTAGTCGAAACTGAATCGAAAAACGGATTAAAACGACCAACGACGCGTTTTACGCAACTTTAACGCAACCTATGATCCAACGCGACAAACGATGATTACCGATCCTACTTTACACATTTTAATACGAAAATTCTATTCTTTGACATTACATGGAGCTCGGATGCGAAGACGGGCTTTAGAAACGTTATTGGGCCACAGAGGTTTTGGACATGCACTAATGGGTCTAGGGCCCAACCCATTACATTTAACCCTAGGTATAAATGACAACCAAACCTTATCCTAACTTTTTAAAAATCACAGAACAATACACGCACACAACCTGCCTGCTCTCATCTCCCTCACTTCTTCACAACCCTAGTCCACCTTCATTTCCTTCAGCAGCTCACTCCCAAATTCTCTACAACTCATCTTCATCAACACAAATCACACCCACACACCAGTTGCCTTCAATCGATGGGACGGCCGGCCACCACCACCACCATCTAGTGGCAGCGCAGTGACAATACAGAGAGGCGGAGAGAGAGAGATAGAAAGAAAGTGGAGCCGGCGAAGTGTGACAAACCGTGTTTTGCAGTTCTTGTATGCCTTGCTCTACTGTGTCGTTTATGTGTTCGATCTTCACAACCCTAGTCCACCTTCATTTCCTTCAGCAGCTCACTTCCAAATTCTCTGCAACTCATCTTCATCAACACAAATCACACCCACACACCAGTTGCCTTCAATCGATGGGACGGCCGGCCACCACCACCACCATCTAGTGGCAGCGCAGTGACAATACAGAGAGGCGGAGAGAGAGAGACAGAAAGAAAGTGGAGCCGGCGAAGTGTGACAAACCGTGTTTTGCAGTTCTTGTATGCCTTGCTCTACTGTGCCGTTTATGTGTTCGATATGTGAATCGTTAAGCTCCATAATAATGTAGTGGTTCATTAAAAAGGTTTAAGTCTTTATAGCTTTGTAATTAACGTGGTTTACTGGCTCTATTGATTTGGTCGCACAAAGCCCTTGAGCCGCACACCTCTACCTCGGCTACATCCTCACACTCTTGGGTTTCTTTGGGCTCACAGTCTGATTCTCCCCAGCCCAAATCAAACCAACCCATCTCTTCTCTTCCTTGTATACGAGAATGCATGAGGGGGGACACACAACTTCCTTAAAAACGAATACAAACCCTAATCATGTCTAACTCTTGACGGCAGCCCCTCTCACGAGATCGAAGCCTTCTTCTTCTTGGACTTAGCACGCTACTCCCTCTCTTGTAACTCGGTTAGTATATCTACCATATATTGTTAGACTTCTAATTGGCTGTTTGTGATTTCTCATAATCCTTCTAAGGTTCCTTCTTGTGTTAAAAAGGGTTGTGTGTTAACAAGCATGATGAATGTCCATGTGCGATTGAATCACTCAACCAGATTATTGCAATTATAATCGAGGTTAACATTAATAATATATGATTATTCGATGAATTGTCACCTTGTTTTGGAAAACTCTCGTATTGATTGACCTGAATCGAATATTGTTTGATAATGATTGTTTCGGCTGATTAGGATGGTTAGGATGTGCAATTTTAACAGATGTTAAATCGTAACTAGGGTTAGTGTGACTTAACGATGCTGGTATGGATTGTGATTGGCGAATCGTTACTCATAGGATGATGTTTGGCAGCCTTGTGTTACAATATGCTCACAAATGTGTGTTAGTATGATTGACCAATCTTGAGTTACAAATGTGTTAAAGGATCCGTTGAGAATGATTGATGATGATTATTGCTATGTTGATTAAGGGTAATTGCACGGTACCCCTGACCGCGGAAGGGATCTCCCTTCCCAGTTCACCACCCGACAAGGATCCCTGGCGGCAAATACCCATAGCCATCAAAGAGGGGTAAGAAACATGTTTCAAACCCGAGACCTCGAGTGTCCTCGGTCCGGCTTAAAGCGGGTGTCGGTGGCCACCAAAGTGGCACTAATGGGAATTGAACTTGAGTCTCCATTGGAGAACACAAGTCACTCCACCACTAGGCCACTTGTGGTGGTTTGCTATGTTGATTAGGGTCACATGATTTCTGGAAAGTTGTTTGGGTTGTGTAACTGATGAGCCGATATTGTGGGTATGTGTAACTGCCAAATTAATGAATCTACATTTAGTTTAATCACACAAATCTGTAGTCGCACAACAGAGCTGGGATCGCACAAGTATGTGTGATCGCACAAGAACATTTGATCGCACAAGAGTACTGAATCGCACAACACATTATTGGGTTAGTCATGTTGGGCCATAGACTATTGGGTTGGGTAACATAACTGATCGCACAACCAAGTCTTGATCGCACAAGACCTTGAATCGCACAAATGCAGTCCAGTCGCACAAGTCTAGTGAGTCGCACAAGCACTTGGGCTTTTGTACATTCTAGGCCAGACACATTGGGTAATCGCACAAGACATTTGGGCCGGGTGTGGTGTGAGTCGCACAACCCAAATGAGTCACACAAGATGCATTGAGTCTCACAAGTCTTTGAATGGAAAAGTAATTGGGCTGCACGTGTCGCTGGGCCACAAACAGAAACTGGGCCGCACATTTTAATCATAACGTACACTTGTGTACTTGACGTTTGGACTGTTATGTGATATGTGAATATGAACTTGCATGTTAGTTTGTATGTTATTGAATGTGGACTTATGATATGAACCTATGTACATGCTAAACATCCGATATGAGTTACTGGATGAGGTGCAAGGTGTGCAATGTGATGATTATGTGATAGTATGACATATGTTACTATTGGATTTCGTGAACGACTGTTATAACTCATTTGATGAGGTGTGTAAGCTACATGTGTAATGTGAATGTGGAATAAGTGACTTACCTGCATATAAACTGATTGTCTTTTGGTAACCACGGTAGGGTTTGATTGACCAACTGGGAACGGGTAATGTAACGTAACATACCGAGAAATCTAAGGTGAGTTCACTCCTCTTAAGCATGCATCCCGGTGGGTGGGACAATCATTGGGTATTCCTGAGAGGAATAAGTCATTTGGGTAAAACTGGGATGTTGGATAATACACTCACTCCTATCACCATTAAGTCCCATATGGTTTGTTACCTGAGAGGTAACAGGGTATTAGTTGGTAGCAATATCTAGGTTTGGCACCCTCACCCTGTACCTGAGAGGACGGGTGTGAACTAATGACCCAGTCATGCCCAATGCTTTGATAGGGGGATTAGGGAAAGGGCAAAAATCATCTGGAGCCATCTTGTACGGTATCGAGTTATTATCAACATTACTTTCGGAATTGTTATTAAACTAGATTAAACACTTGGTAACCAAACGTTGTCATAAAACCGTGAACTCACCAGCGTTGTCTGATACACTTGTGTGCATGCTCGCAGGTTATAGATATGTGTGGATGTGGAACTTGTTGTCTCGGATGCTAGAGTGGCCATGTCCACTGAACACGGGGCCGTGTCCAGCCTCTGTTTCCGTTTTCATTTTTGCTTTCTGGTCTCGAGACTTTGTTGTGGTCTGCTGAGTGATTCTTATGGATCAATACTCAGGATGTTACAACTAAACCTATGAGAGGATGATTATAGGGAAAACTATTGCACTAATTGTGGTGACCCGCACTCGGTTCAATATTGTGACTTATATCAACCATCCACTTCATACACCTACTATGAGGAGCCCAGGTATGAGCCATCAACTTCATACACATCCTATGAAGACCAAAGGTATGAACCTTCTCCCTCATACTCATATTTTGATGAACCAAGGTATGAGCCTTTATACTCATACTTTGGGGAACCACAATATGAGCCACCACCTTCATATGCTTATTATGAGGAACCATGGCATGAACAACCCACCTCATATGAGTATTATGAAGAACAAAATTACGACCCTTATCCATCATATACTTACAATGAAGGACAATGGTGTGAACCATCTACTTCCTATGAGTATTATGAGGAACAAAGGATCGAACAACCGGATTCGAGCTTTGAGGATCCCGATCCTTACTCTATCACCGACATAGCCGATAGGATAATAGAAAAATTAAAACTATCGAATGTTACATATTAGAATCTCGCGCAAGGGAAGAGGAGTCCCGCGCAAGAGAAGAATTAAATAAAAAAGAGATAGTTGAAAATGTAAAAATGGAAGAACAAATAAGTGAAAAACCGACACATGAGTTAAACAACGAAAAGGGTGAGTTCGATAACGTTAAAATTCAAGAAGAGTCTAATTTTGAAGAAATTAATCTCTTGTCACCTTCTTTCGAAAATCATTGTTTAGCTCCCACTCATGCTAAGTTTTTAAAAGAGTTAAACACTAACACTAAAATTGACGAAACGGTAAGCATTAAGTTAACAAATGATCAAACTTCACTAATAAAAGAAGACCCATTTAAAATTAACATTACACCGGTTCCATGTTTTTTTCAAAACTCCTTTTGTAGTAATATCACAATCGATAAAGATCTTTATGTAAATATAATGCCAAACTACATTTTCGAAAAATTAAGTATTAGTGATTTTTCTCCACTTCAAATACTCATTTTTCTATCCAATCGGAAAGTAATAAAATCAATCGGTATAGTTGAGGATGTCTTGGTTCAAACAAATCAAATGGTAATCCCAACCGACTTTGTCATCCTCGATGACGCTCCTCTCGTGTTGGGACGACCTTTTGTAAAAACCCACAATCTTTTGAAGCTTCCGCACTAGACTAATTTCATTTTAGACAATGTTTATAATGTAAACAAATTTATTAATCATGTTTTGAATGACATAACTAGTTAAGTAATTGTCTAGACTTAAACTTGAATTTTGTACATCTTTTGAAGTAAGGTACCGTCTAAAGTCAATTCATGTGTATTTACATTAAATTCCTATAAAATTTGGACGGGTGTTACAAAAGGTCGGTGGCTTTTGCCACAGGACAAAAGAGTCATCGCAACAGAGTAGTCGTGTGTGTGGACATGGGTTATTTTATTTGTTTTCTTTTCTTTAAGAGCTTTTCTTTCTTTACTGTTAAATACGATTATCTCTTATGCATTGCTGTTTCGGTGAGTATCGCTTAACTTTTCTTCTCTTTTTGTATTCTTTTCATTTTCTTCTCTTTTTGTCTTCTTTATTATTATTATTATATATATATAAGGTTATTGTAAAAAAGACCAAAAGTGTGAGAAAGGTAAGAAATAATCTCAGCCATTAGATCTAAATTAATTGAAAAGGGTAAACAAGTAATTTTATCATTAATTCAATTAATTAAAAACTTCCCATAACCCCCACCTTAATTATAGGAAGTATATAACACCATTCAGCAAGTATATAACACCATTCAGCATTCAGCAAGTATATAACAGCATTCAGTAAGTATATAACACCATTCAGCAAGTATATAACACCATTCAGTAAGTATATAAACCATTCAGCAAGTATATAACACCATTCAGCAAGTATATAACACCATTCATTGACTAAACATCTGATCGAAACATATTTTTTTCTCTATATAAATATAGCAATATGGTACTCATATTAAAGATAAAAAACGCTCATTATTATGGTGTAATTTTTTTTTTCAAAAAAAGTTACGTATAAAAAGTTATTGGAGTTTAAAAAAGACGAGGGGAAGTTACATGTGCATTACCTAATTTCTAGTGGGTTTAAAAGACTATATTGCCCCTATATATTTCAAATCAGTCCAAATTAATGAAAATATTTTACAATTTGGTCCCTATTGATCTCAACCATTAGAACAAAAGATCTAATGGCTGAGATTCTTTCTTACCCTTCTCACACTTTAGGCCTTTTTACAGGATCCTCTACATATATATAGGGTAGGTTTCATGCGAGAACCACCCTTATTGCGAGAACCGCGAGAACCAATGTGAACATGGGGTAATTTTGTAAATACATACAACTTGTAAATTAGTCACTCCTCTCCCTGCATCCTATACTACTCTACTGGACTTCAAACAAAAAATAAATCACAATCTATCAAGTAATCACGTCCGACAATCCCACAAGCATCATCAATCTGCGATTCATCATAGCGATTCATAAAAAATCAAGTTCGTCACTCCACAATATCAGCAATTTGTCATCAAAATTCAGTGTATGTTCGATATTAGTGCAATAAGAACATAATCATCGATCGCACATTCGTTTTCGTTTTGAAATTAGGGCAAAACGATCACAATCATCAAGGTTTGTTGTACAAATAAGGATAATTTGAAGAACATATGTCGTCTAACGGAATCACGATTCGTTGTTGCACCGTTATGTGAATTTGTAAGTTCATACATTTTATTTTGTAGTCGTATATGACAATACAACTCTTAATCATCGATTCAGATATGTTATTATGACACTTAAGCAATCGTTTCATATCTGTTTCATATCTGCATTATTGAAAATTGTGTTATATATATGATTTTTTAGTGAACAGGGGCGAATGTTGTGATAGAACTATATGTAATAAGGTAGTTATGTGTTTATTCATGTAGTTTTTCTTGATGAATAATGTTATGTGAATAATGCTAGATTTGATGGGCAACACGAAATTTGATTTGGTAAGTGTTAGGGTTTTTTTTACTGAATTATAACTGTTGATAAGTTATGTCATGTTAATGCACATGTGCATAGCTATAGTTATGCACATGTGCATATTTTGACAGAATATGCTTACACGGAATAGGATAATAAGGTAATGTTGTGATCTATATAGATATGCACATGTGCATATTTTCTGACAGAACAGGCTTACACAGAACATGTTGATTAGGTATAATTGTTTGATATATAGTTATGCACATGTGCATAGCTTGGCAGAACATGATTACACATAACAGGATAATAAACTAAATATGAGATCTATATAGTTATGCAGATGTGCATAAATTGTTATAATAGGTTAATATGCACGTGTGCATAGTTTGCAATTATAGTTTAACAAGGTAGATAATGTTGATGCATATGACTTTGAATAGGAGTCTCACCTATGCATCAATGATCTGTAATCGGTATTTAGTTTTATTTAGGTGTTTCTTTGGTATGGTATACAGTTATGCGAACATATAATTGTGTGATATATAGTTATGCACATGTGCATAGATTGACAGAATATGTTAATATGCACATGTGCATAGTTTGTCAACATAGGTTATTAAGATATTTAATGTTTACGCACATGTATATAATGATGATATGTTGCTCATAAATTAATGTTGATACACATGCTCATTGTAGATCATCGATGGAAAAAAAATACATGGATTAACAGATGAAAGAGTTAAGCAGATGTTAGACGAAGAGGCGTTGAAGCAATAGGAATGCTGGGGTGTGCTCAACAACTGGAAAAAGGAATAGACAATATGATATTATGGATGTTATATGTGGGTGATTCAAGGACATGAAAGATGTAGTGTTTGTTTTTCTTTTTTTTTGGGGGGGCAGTAGTAAGTGGCTAACTGATGTGGTGTGGGTATATTTGGTTGACAGTAGTTGTATAGGATAAATTATGTATGGATCCACATGTGCATTATTCAAAATTAGTAATCATATGTCGATGTATTATGTATATCAAAGGATGTATTATGTATATCAAAGGATGTATTATGTATATTAAAGCGATGTATATACGTATCAAAGAGTGCTGGTATGTTGTTAAAAATATGTATGGATGCACATGAGCATTATTAGAACACGTATCTTGCGCGTGTGCATCTTTTTTTTCCGTATCAAATAACCATGTCAAGTTAAACAGAAAAACATGTATGCACATGTGCATCTTTCTTTCAATACATTAAGTTTGGTAATGCACATGAAAACAACTAAAAAAACATAATCAAAATGTAAATTTGATAATCCACATCATGAGAACTAAAACAAACAGAATCAAAGTGAATACTTATTGGAATTTGTTTATCGTCATAAATAGTTAATTCAAGAATCATAAATTTGGGTTGGTCGATTTACGACATCTGGTTGAACATCTAAGAACGATTGTAGCTCGTTATCAACTATAACGTCAACAAAATAAAAGTGTTTGAGGTTGGCAAATTGGGGTTTCATTGTATGTAGTATAATGTATAAATCAAGTTCACCGATAAATAGACGTACGTCTCTCGTATGTCTCTGGAACAGTTTTTGAAATCTTCTCTCGTCTGGATCACCCTTATCATCCTATATTTTTCAAATGTATACATAATGTAATTGTCAATATAATGCACGTGCGCATAATGTAATTGTCAACATAATGCACACGAACATTATCAATTTATATATAACGACATTTTTTTAACACAACAAGATGCCATATATTCAAACCGTAACTTTAGACATGAACTAGAGAAGTACACTTACAGTAAACATATAAACTCCTATTTTTCTATTACATTCACACCACTGGTGTACCACTCTTCAATCACTAAATTCTCCATTTTGCTATGACTTTCATCCACAACAGAGTACACTCATTGACTTATTCCAGTCTTCTAGCATTTAAACACTGCACGACTTTGAATACCTTCTCATTTTTGCTCGACCATATGATCCATAATGTAACCATCACTATGCAGTTGACTGCCTTTTTCTTCTTCTTAGAAATATCCAGCTTCTAGGAAAAAAGAGAGAATATCTGCCACTGTTGAGTAAGAATGTAAATCTTTTACTCCCAGCCATGCTCTGACCATCCACCATTGCTTTTTCGACATCAAACACGGAATGAGGATGTGTTCAACAGTTTCTTGCTCGTATCCGCAAACCGGGCACAATGTGTTGCTGATATAAATTCCCCTTTTTCACAGCTCTGTCTTTGTCGGTAACCTGCCTTCGACGCCTTTCCATGCTAACATGTTGGCTTTAGGTGTAGCCCAACCGTTCCAGGTCATTACAAAGCCACTCGATGGGTCCCCGCTTGTGACACACAAATCCTATCTAACGGGTTTAACATTGAAAGTCGACTTATTTTTCCGAGCGCCAACCCAACCGATATTGACCCGTCTTCATTCGGGTTTCTTTCAGTGGTGCCAAAAGCTGCATATACTCCACCCATGCCTCCCCGGTTGTCGACTTGTTCTTCCATTGCCAATATCACACAGTGACCTCCCCTATTTTTTTTGTAGTTGTCCGCCACCCAAGACCCTTTGTTTGCTGCCATTCTGTACATAATTGGATATTTAACCATAAGGCACTTGTTCAGAATCCATACATCAACGATATAGTCTAATTTTCAACATAATGCACATGTGCATATAATTTAATACAATATCATTTACAATCAACATAATGCACATGTGCATATAATTTAATATGACATCATTTACAGTAAATATAATGCACATGTGCATATAATTTAATATAATATCATTTACAAAGTATATACATAATTTGCAGTCAACATAATACCTTTAGTCACAAATCGAATGAATTGCAACTCTTGATGTTCTGTATTTGTAGGTGTTGTACCAGTCGAAATAGTGTCAAAAGATAATGAACGATCAGATACATTGATTATAAGACAACATTGTCTGATGTAGACATAGATTCCAGAGTCTGAATTTCAAAGCCATGAATGGTGTTGACTTACAACAGTTTTTGTAACACCCCAAAATTTCGTATGTTATAAAATAATATTATATTCTTGATGCTAAATAACAGAAAACGGTAACTATTAATCGGTACCGTAAGAAAATGATGATAAGACTAAAATATATGTAAGTAACTAAGTTAACCAAAGAAAAGGTAACCTAGTTAATATGAAAAGAAAGGATATGACATGTTTTTAAAAAGAAAGGGACTAAATGTGTAAATTTGAAATGAAACTTGAAAAAAAAAAAAGAGCCAGTGTTTTGTTCCTGGCTATGTACAATCGATCAAGAAGGGGAGCCAAGGGGGAAACCCTACTTCTTAAAAATCCTGCAAATTAAAGGAAGAAAAGGCTAAATTTTCAGTGCATGAGTTAGGAATTATGATCCCTTAAGTGTTCTTGACATCAAGTAAGCTTAATTTCATGATTTGGTGATGTTTGATTAATTGGGTTATGTGAAATTTGTAATTTTTATGGAATCAAACATGAATGCAAGATGGTATGAACATGTAGGAGTTGAAATTATACTTGAATTTTCTCTATGATGATGAATTAGGGTAAAACCCACTTGTATGTTAAAAGATGGTTAAAAATTTGTGAAGTTCTACATGCTAATTAGATTGATGTTGATGATTGAAGCAATATGTTGATAAAATTGTTATGAGTAATTGATTTAGAACTATGTGTTCATAGTTAGAATGGTAAATTGTGAAATTAGGGATATTTATGTTAATCAATGAGTAAACTATGGAAATTGTGCTTAAGATGCTTGTACATTATGCTAAACTAGCAATACGCACACAACGTGTTCGATGAAATGCTTAGGTTGGTTTAGTTATGGTTTTACATGAATATTTGATAAGTCGATGTAACATTTTTATGATAATGACGTATGTGATTAGTAGACACCATAACGTACAATAAAGAATTATGAAAGTAATGAAAGCTAACTGTATGAAGTTGTGATGTATAGGAGCAAAGAAAGAAGAAGGAACGAGTCAATCGAAGGCATTAGGAACGCAAGATCATCGTAAGTTCATATGAACTTCACTCTCTCTATATGTAAATTTATGAATGTAAATCTTGATATTTGAATCTTAGTGTTGAATTATTACTATTGATCATGGAAGAATTGTATTAAGTCGAGAATTGGAAATGGATAAGGAAATGCGAAGTTAATGGATGTGTTTTTAACCCGCCTCAAGTGGGTCAAAATGTTGGAAAGTATGATGTTGTAATGTCTACGTAAGAACTAGTATAAAACGGGACAAAATGGTGAAAATGTGTAGAAAGTGTATTGTATGTATTGATCATGTACGGGTGAGTCGAAAAGCTTACATGTTGAATGTTTCTAAAAGTAAGGGTAAAAGAGCATAAAGGAATTTATGCTAGAATGGGAAGAATGATTTTAATAAGAATATTGGTTAAATGGGAAATGAATGTTAAGTTTCGCTAATGAGTCAAATAAGAATAAGTATATAGAAGACTTGATAAAAAATGTTTTGAGAATTTATGCTAATGAATGTTTGTGTTATGTATAATAGGTAAGTCCCACTCTTGTTGATGCGAGCTCGGACCGAACACACTACACTGCCCTTTTATGCGCTTCCGATCAAAGTCGTCTTTTGTAAATTGGTCAAAACACTTGTATGGTTATAACTTTTATGTCTTTTGAAACATGTCGTAGAATTAGTATTGAATGATGATTGTTAAAAACAGGGAATTGCATATAGTACGAATGGGTCATGCCCAATTTTCGTTAAAAATAATATGTCATTATTTGTACTTTCGAATGTGAAAAAAAATGGGCGTCTCAAGTTGGTATCAAAGCCGAGGTTTGAGGGATTCAAGCATTAGAGTTAAAATGTTTGAACTCAAACCGAAAGCTCGTATGAAGGTGTGTTCTTTCCGAAGCGCTATGCAAGTAAGTAAATTGTGAATTTTGATTATGCTTATAGTTAGAAATGGGAAATGGATTTATAAACTAATTGCCTATAAACCTGGTTTTAAGGCGAACGACGATGCTAAACGGGTCCGCATTTAAATTACCGACACGTAGGAAAAAAAAAAGATAATTATGTAAAACGGACTAGTAAAACTGTAGTTATAAGGTTTTAAAGTTAGAATTTTGAAAGAAAGTTTGAGCTGGGCAAGTGCAGCCATAATGAACCAAGCAGACTGTCGAAAATGGGGCGTCACGTCACGCGACACCCACCCGGAATCATCGTCGCGTCGCGCGACCGTGCTCACGGCCCGCGACAAACAAAGGGGCAAGCTCTCGCGGCCCGCGAGAGCGTAAGATGCTGGCAAAAAAAAATTATTTGTTGTTTTGATTATGGGACTTGTTTTAATTATTTTCTAAGGCCTCGTAACCAATGTTTAAAGAAATTTTGATATCAAGAATAATGAGGAAAGGTACATATGAATGGTGTTCGATCAAAGATTATGATCTACACGATACGACATGATCGTCAATGACGATAATGTATAAAGTATGCATTGTAAATTGAATATAGTATGTTAACATGAGTTCAAATATGATGAAGAGAAGTATAAAAAGAAATCTAATGAATGAGATGAATGTTTTATGTACATGGCGGACAATGTATACGTGAATGATAATGATACGGTATGTAATTGTGGATGGCAGATGCAGTGAATGTAAATGATGATGATAATGATATTACCAATAAATAATAATGATGGTAAAGATGATGCCCTATGATAAATTGTAGGCGGTGTGGTCACAAAATGACCATTAACACTGAGAATGATGAATGGTATACGGTGTGGTCACGAAGTGACCGTTAACACCGAGGATGATGAATGGTATACGGTGTTGTCACGAAGTGACCGTTAACACCGAGGATAATGAATGGTATGCGGTGTGGGCACGAAATAGCCGTTAACACCGAGGATGATGAATGGTATGCGGTGTGGGCACGAAGTAGCCGCTAACACCTAGGATGATGAATGGAATGCGGTGTGGTCACTAAGTGACTATTAACCCCCGTAATTATGAAATAAAAGCATGATGACCATAATTAAAAGCACAAAGGTCAATAAGATGTAAGCGTGATGGCATAAAGTAACATATAACGAAGTGAAAAGTATATATAAAATTATCAAATGTGTAATAAGTAAGAGAATGAAAGTCCTTGAAATATGTTAGGCATATTAACATATTTCCTAAACTATGATGTAGAATATTTCTTAAGGCAAATTCAACAGTTTCGTTAAGTTTCTGAAAATGCAAGCTATGATAATTAGGATCCTCTAAATGTCAACCGGGTCATGTCGAAATGTTTCGAAGTAAGAACGTATATGATTGGAAGGTTGTGAATGAAGTTCTAGTTGGGTTTATCAACCCTATAATGAGAGATATGCGGTGTGGTCATAAAGGACCGTTAACACCTAGTATGAAAGAAAGGAAAGTATAAAATTTAAAATGTTAGAATGAAATGAACATGACCAAAGAATAAATTTTAATAACGATCTCGAATAATAAGGTAGATGGCTGACGAAAACGAAGAAATTGTTAATAAAATGTGTCCCGAGTAGCGGATGGTGCGAGAAAGTAAGTAAAAAGGATGAGAGATTCTATTTCCCCTATGAACGAAAGGCATGCATGATGTGGCCTACCATGATCGATGTTGATGATGATGTACAAGTGGAATGAAAGTTATTGAAATATGGTTATGAATACATCAATGTAACTTGAGATGACATGGAAAGTATATGAAGTAATGAATGTAGAAAATGCTTAATGTAGATGACGGACGAAGGAAACACAAACAATAACAAATGACACGGTAGAAAGGAATAAAAGCAATGATTACGGAAGGAGATGGTATGGTCCTAGAATGTAATGAAAGGTAGGAATGATAATTACGATTAAGCTTAGAAAATATTGAACATGAAAGGATGATAGAATAGAATGAATTTGTTATGAAGTTAAGATAACTAGGTGTTGACTTTTATAAGTCAAACTAGTGGAGTATAATAATCGAGAAAGTAAGAATATGCATGATCCATGAGAACAGGTCGGATGAAATATGATGATTTATGGTGATGGAAGTTAAATGGCATGATACTCGTTAAAGCGGAATTGTCATGTGAGAAATTCTAATGAAATAATTTAAAAAATGAAGTGACTAGGTAATGGGTCAAATAATGAGGAAAAAGCCAAAATTGTATTAGTAGTATGTTTTTATCCGAACTAACAAAGTAAATGTTAGTAGAATTAAAATTTTAAAGGAAGATATTTATGTGATAAGCATGGATAGAGCCTCAAGAAAGGGTTGAAGACGGATGGAAGTTAGAGTCGTTAGGTGGGAAAGAAAGTATGAAAGCAAATGTGGAGATGCTTTTTCTCCATCTAACTAAAAGATAAGTATAAGCATAACAAGTAAGTGGCACAGATAGCCTGGTGGGTCAAGTATAATGTAGGACTAAAAGAACACATACCTATATATATATATAAGTGATGCGTATGTGAACGTATGTGAGATATGTTGCCGCTAGTCGTGGGAATATGAGTAGGGATATGTTGATAGTTAATCGTCATAGACCTAAACGGGATATACGAGTAAGAGTAAAACATATGACAAATGTGGTAACATATGATGGTGTAAATAATTATATATGTACATAGAAAGATGTTGAGGTAATAAGATTATGATGAAAGAAGTATGCTCCGAACACGTTGCGTATTAAGCATGTGATGATCGACTTATAAGGACTAAAATGAATAATGGGTTAAGACCTAGATGGATGATTTAAGCACCGACGAGGATAGAGATTTTTGTAAGACATGGTAAAATGATAACAAGTATGTCTAAAATCAATAAGGAAGTACATATGTGCGAATTAGTCCATACTGTAGGAATGGATTAACAAGCAACTAATAGTAATAGAGTTACTAAATGTTGAGGTAAGCCTATGTATATATACACACACGCACATACATTAGTAGTCAAGGTTTTTACGTCACAAGAGGGGGGTGACTAGGAAGTATGTCTAAAATCAATAAGGAAGTACATATGTGCGAATTAGTCCATACTGTAGGAATGGATTAGCAAGCAACTAATAGTAATAGAGTTACTAAATGTTGAGGCAAGTCTATGTATATATACACACACGCACATACATTAGTAGTCAAGGTTTTTACGTCACAAGAGGGGGGTGACTAGGAAGAATGATGATATTAATAATAGAGGAATCAAGTAGTAGGCTCATGGTGAGCATTATTGTTTCTAACAGCATAGTGAAGGAACAAGTACTGTTAGTGACTTGGAAGGCAGAAGTAAATGACTCATAATGCTAGTAAATAAATGTTAATCTTTATATCAATACAGGAAATAATGGTGGCCCTAAATTCTTGTTTATTGTAAAGTAAGGTTATTAGATGTCTTGAAATGTCATGATGGAAAGATGGTAAGAGTCGAACCGCATATCAGAAAATGCGTAGTAGAAAGGGAAGAAAAGTGAAGAACTGTTAAGAAAGTAGGGTGCACACTTAGCATGTCAAATTTAGAATAATTAGAAAGAACTGTATGGAAGATGTGAAAGGTTAACGTCGAAGGAAGTTAGAATGAAAATATAAGAATGCGTAACTGTCAGAGGTGGAACGTTACATGAAGAAGGGTTGAGTGGCATATGTAATAAGCTTATAATACCGTATGTAGCGGAAACCTAGGTAAGTATATAGATGAGAATTAACCCTTTGAGGTACAATGTTAGGTAATTGTCTTAGTAAATACAATTGCTAGAAGGAATGGCATCTATGACAGCTATGGAATGTGATGACAAGTATAGCTGAGTGTGACACCTTAGTAATATGAGTTACCCAAATGTAAGTGTTGATTACACGATCATACTGATAGCGTGATTAAAGACTTATGTTGACCCTTGTAACCTAGGGATAGACGGTAAACAAGTTAGAGCAAGACAATATATACGCGATTTGTATAAACGTATATGTTAAGTTGTGGTTAACCATGCAGTTATGATAGATCATCAGTGAAAGAAATATTGGTCTCGAGTAAAGGTTATATGTAGGTACTGCAAGAAATTGTATGATAGAACTATCAAGCATGGGACATGAAAGAAATTTTGCTTGATTTTAGCCCTGGAAGGATGGGGGGGTATGTAGAAGCTAAATAGTTAGAAACTATTGAAGGATGTTTGATTTGTGATTTTATATGAATGAATATGAATGAACAGTATGAATATTATGATAATTATTTTCCCCTATGTAGATGTTAGAGGTATGCGGGGATGAATACTCTGATAGATAAGTTTTAAGAAATCAGCTTGAACAATTGAACAATAATCATTAAATAATGTAATAGGATCACCTTGTTTCATACAAGGGTGAATTACCAAGTGTATTAGACAAGTTTAGAGTGGTAACGACCGATTCATCACGAGGGATGATCGAATGAAAGCATGTTATCAAAGTTCGAGGTATGTAATTATGAAGGGTTATAGATAAACTTGTCAGAATGTATGTGTTCAGGTTTCGGAGACGAAACCTTCTTTAAGGGGGTAGACTTGTAACACCCCAAAATTTCGTATGTTATAAAATAATATTATATTCGTGATGCTAAATAACATAAAACGGTAACTATTAATCGGTACCGTAAGAAAATGATGATAAGACTAAAATATATGTAAGTAACTAAGTTAACCAAAGAAAAGGTAACCTAGTTAATATGAAAAGAAAGGATATGACATGTTTTTTTAAAAAGAAAGGGACTAAATGTGTAAATTTGAAATGAAACTTGATAAAAAAAAAAGAGCCAGTGTTTTGTTCCTGGCTATGTACGATCGATCAAGAAGGGGTGCCAAGGGGGAAACCCTACTTCTTAAAAATCCCGCAAATTAAAGGAAGAAAAGGCTAAATTTTCAGTGCATGAGTTAGGAATTATGATCCCTTAAGTGTTCTTGACATCAAGTAAGCCTAATTTCATGATTTGGTGATGTTTGATTAATTGGGTTATGTGAAATTTGTAATTTTTATGGAATCAAACATGAATGCAAGATGGTATGAACATGTAGGAGTTGAAATTATGCTTGAATTTTCTCTATGATGATGAATTAGGGTAAAACCCACTTGTATGTTAAAAGATGGTTAAAAATTTGTGAAGTTCTACATGCTAATTAGATTGATGTTGATGATTGAAGCAATATGTTGATGAAATTGTTATGAGTAATTGATTTAGAACTATGTGTTCATAGTTAGAATGGTAAATTGTGAAATTAGGGATATTTATGTTAATCAATGAGTAAACTATGGAAATTGTGCTTAAGATGCTTGTACATTATGCTAAACTAGCAATACGCACACAACGTGTTCGATGAAATGCTTAAGTTGGTTTAGTTATGGTTTTACATGAATATTTGATAAGTCGATGTAACATGTTTATGATAATGACGTATGTGATTAGTAGACACCATAACGTACGATAAAGAATTATGAAAGTAATGAAAGCTAAGTGTATGAAGTTGTGATGTATAGGAGCAAAGAAAGAAGAAGGAACGAGTCAATCGAAGGCATTAGTAAAGCAAGATCACCGTAAGTTCATATGAACTTCACTCTCTTTATATGTAAATTTATGAATGTAAATCTTGATATTTGAATCTTAGTGTTGAATTATTACTATTGATCATGGAAGAATTGTATTAAGTTGAGAATTGGAAATGGATAAGGAAATGCGAAGTTAATGGATGTGTTTTTAACCCGCTTCAAGTGGGTCGAAATGTTGGAAAGTATGATGTTGTAATGTCTACGTAAGAACTAGTATAAAACAGGACAAAATGGTGAAAATGTGTAGAAAGTGTATGGTATGTATTGATCATGTACGGGTGAGACGAAAAGCTTACATGTTGAATGTTTCTAAAAGTAAGGGTAAAAGAGCATAAAGGAATTTATGCTAGAATGGGAAGAATGATTTTAATAAGAATATTGGTTAAATGAGAAATGAATGTTAAGTTTCGCTAATGGGTCGAATAAGAATAAGTATATAGAAGATTTGATAAAAAAAATGTTTTGAGAATTTATGCTAATGAATGTTTGTGTTATGTATGATAGGTAAGTCCCACTCTTGTTGATGCGAGCTCAGACCGAACACACTACACTGCCCTTTTATGCGCTTCCGGTAAAAGTCGTCTTTTGTAAATGGGTCAAATCACTTGTATGGTTATAACTTTTATGTCTTTTGAAACATGTCGTAGAATTAGTATTGAATGATGATTGTTAAAAACAGGGAATTGCATATAGTACGAACGGGTCATGCCCAATTTTCGTTAAAAATAATATGTCATTATTTGTACTTTAGAATGTGAAAAAAAAAATGGGCGTCTCAGTTTTAGACATAAATCTGTGACTATCAACGGGATTGACAGCAGATGGACCACCAAAGTCGGCATCTATGAGGATGATATTTAGAAAATGAATGAAGAGGATCATCAGATATATGGGGATATACAAGTGATGAATCAGGAGACGCCATATGTCGCTGTAAACACCGTGTAAACTGCAATCGCTGTGAAATACGTGAACACCGACTATCTATATGCCGTGAAAACCACCATACACTGCTCTTCACCGCCGTGAAACCGCCGTGAATGCATCTCAGACGAGTGTGAAGACCATGAACTGGTGAACTTCTGAAACCCTAGAATGGAGATAACAGTGACATAAGGAGAAAAAAAAAGAACGCGTGTTTTGGTATAAACATAAGATAATTACAAAAATGTCATGTGTTCACACTGGTTCTCGCGGTTCTCGCAATAAAGGGTGGTTCCTAACGGATCCTTATCCTATATATATATTATATATTAAAAACACAAGTCAATGAATAGTAACAGTGAACAGTGACTACTCGTTTATTTTAAAAGTAAAACATTTAATCCAAATATTTGTTTGTATGCGAGAATGAGAATATAAGATAGGAAACTCCACATATTATTATTCACATTCCCCACTACTATTAGATCATGTGTTACACTGCGTGATGGTAGGAGGGAGGAGGGGGGAGGGGTAGGGTGGCTACCTAGACATTACGACCACCAAGACACCGCGCCGGTGTTCCGTGGTGTGATCCTGAGGCTTGTTTCTGTTGGTGTAGTCAAGCTCGTAAGTGAAGCAATGTGGTAAGTGTGATCACATCCCCTTGGTCTACGTAACGTAACATTCCATTCAATACCACTATCACGTACCATAACACATCGCTTTACTAATACTAATGACCCACCAATAATTAGTGACCTAATCATTGGAAGATATTCAAATCTATTTTTTTTTTTTTTTGAAAATTAAACTTCATTAAAAACAACCTCCGACCCAAATGGGCAAAAGGCCAAACACAACACAGCACCCCCGACCCAAACGGGCAAAGGGCAAAGAAATTACAACATATACATCGGGTATTTACACCATTCCGACCATCTAATATACTTACAAGAAGATCTATTTTTAACCCAAGCAAAGCTTCTAGATTTTAGCTCCCCAATGATGTTGTGCGGACTACATCTTTTCTGATTAAACACCACTTCATTCCTTTCTTTCCATATGCACCAAGACATTATCAAAGCCAACCCATAAATGATCTTCTCCTCCTTCTCACTACGCTTAATGAATTTGTGGATATCTAAAATATCTTTAAATTCAAAAATATAGAGAGGCGGGATGTTGCACCAAACGCTGAAAGCCGACCACACCCTCAATGCAACCGAACAAGCAGTGAACAAATGCTCGACCGATTCCTCGGCGTCTTCGCAGAATGGGCACATAGATGAAGATATGTCCACTTTCCTTATTTTTAAATTTATCCTAGTTGGAAGCCTATCCAGATTGCCTCTCCAGTTCATAATATTGCATTTAATAGGAACCCATTTGCACCAAACAAAATTTGGAGGGTGATGGGTACCTCTATCCTTAATCAAAGCCGATTTGACAGTCTTCACCGAGAAACCATTATGACTATCACCATTCCAAATCCAAGCATCCTTACCAAAGGAAAGGCTCACCCAACTTAGCACCTCACAACATTCCTTCCATTCATTGAGCTCCTCTTCAGACTTAAGCTGCTTAGACCAATGCCATTTGAACACACCGTTTCCTCTTTCTATTTCCATTCTCTCTGCAACCCTGCACGATTTAAACAACTCCAAACAAAATAGATGGGGCCAACTCTCCATGAAGGGGAGGTCACCCACCCATGTATCGATCCAAAACTGAATATCACCCCCATTCCCAACTTTACCAATAATAATATGATTTAAACCTTTCCCATAATTTTCATTTTGGATATCAGTTTCACAATGTTTTTCCAACACCCCGCTAATTTCTCATTAATAGGAAGGAAGCTCCTTTGGTTATACTTATAGTGACACGCTTCCACCAATTTACACCACAAATTATGATTTTCCGCCCTATATCTCCACCCCCATTTGACAAGAAGGGCTTCGTTGACCTCTTTTAATCTGCTAATACCCAACCCACCTTTTGACTTGGGCCAAGTAACCCATTCCCATGCCACCCAGTTCATTTTAGATATGTTACCTGATCTAGTCCATAAGAATTTTCTCATTTTGGCCTCGAGGGCCTTTAAAACACCCACCGGAGCTTTATATAACGACAAATAATAAATAGGCAAACTTTCCAAAACAGAATTTATCAAAGTAAGCCTTCCCCCTATCGATAAAGTTTTAGCTTTCCATATCGACAATCTTTTATCGACAGTCTCAATAATAGGACTCCAATTGTTTATTCTGTTCATATTCGACCCCACCTTAATTCCCAAGTAAGTAAGAGGAATAGAATCCACTTTACATCCAATAACATTAGCCATATCCGACACAGACCCACTATCGACACCCAACACATATAAGTTAGATTTTTGAAGATTAATTTTTAAGCTCGAACATAAATAAAAAAATTCTCAGACATCTAGCCACGTTATTAACATTATCCCTATCCCACTCTCCCAACAACATAGCATCATCAGCATAAAAAGGTGACAAATTACCAGACCGTTATTGGGAGTTTGAATACCTTTGAAAAGACCTTCCATCCTCGCTTTACACATAATGTTAGACAAGGCCTCCATAACCAGGAGGAACAGAAACGGGGAAAGTGGATCGCCCTGTCTGACCCCTTTAGAGCAATTGAATTCAAAGGTGGGGGATCCATTAACAAGAACCGAGGATCTAGCCGAAGCTAGAATCCCTTTAATCCATTTACACCATAATTCCGGAAAACCCATTTGCCCCATGATGTCCAACAGAAAGCTCCAACAAACATTGTCGTACGCTTTTTCAAAATCGATTTTAAGTAAAAAAAAAACTTTTTTATTGTATTTTTTAATCCAAGCCAAAAGCTCATTAAGAATAAGCGGACTGTCGAGAATATATCTCCCTTTAAGAAAAGCCGTCTGATTTTCCGAGATGATAGTCCCAATAACCAATTTAAGCCGATTAGCCAAAATCTTAGAAATAGTTTTGCTAATCATCCCAATCAAATTAATAGGTCTATATTCTTTGAGCCCTACATGTTCTTTGTTCTTAGGAATGAGAGTTATGAAGGAAGAACTGCAACCCGCTGCTATCGAACCTTTGCTGTAAAAAGAAACCAACAAATCATAGACATCAATTTCGAAAACGTTCCAGTACCTTTTGATGAAATTAAAGTTGAAACCGTCCGGCCCTAGAGCTTTGTCTGACCCACATTCAAACACCGCGCGTTTAATATCTTCTTTACTAAAAGGTTCCGTCAGAAAAGCCGCGCCCGCTTCCGAAAGACACTTAGCATTCTGACATATGAGTTTAGGTCTGTCATTGATCTTTTCCTTGAACACCCTTTTGAAGAAGCCCATAATCTCTTTTTTTACCATAGAAGGTTTAGTGATCCATACTTCATTAATCATAAGGCCCGGTATATTGTTACTTGCCCTTCTACATTTGATGTATCCGTGAAAGAACCTAGTATTCTCGTCTCCTTCCAAATCCCATCTAGCTCTAGCTCTTTGTTTGATCTCTTTCAGTTTGTAGCCTTCGAGCTCCTTTAGATTGCTGATTCCAGGATCCGGTGAGTTCGACGGAGCTTCGGTCCCGAAACGAGGTGTTCGGTGCGTTTATTACGACTAAGAAAGGAGTAGAAGATAGATAGACACCGATCAGTCACTTATAATCTGGTCTCTATTGATTATTCAACGTTTACAGCACCGCGAGACCAGTTGGACAGCATTTCCCCTCTGGGAACCAAAAGCTTGTCCAAACGGAACCCCAAGGTCCCTATTTATAGACATCTCACACATGTGATATCCGATCGGATTGCCACCCGATCGGACAGCCATCCGATCGGATTAGCTTTGACAATTTACAAAACTTGTCCAACTATTCTCTATTCTATACAATATTCAACACATGCTCTATCTAACTATTCGCACAGTGGTAGACGTACGAAAAATGCACCAACAGATTCCCCCTCGGATGTCACTATCGAATCGTCTTTAAAACTTTGAGAACCTTGAGCCGTGTTTGAATATTCTGCAATCTTCAACTCTTCTGCAACTTTAATCAGGTATCTTGAAATCTGACTATCCAACTTCCCCCTCGATTGATGATTCGGGTTTGCTTTTGCCAAGGTAAAACACGAATTCCCCCTGGAATGAAACTTCAGGTCTTTAGCACAGTTTACGACTCTCCACTAATTTGCTAAACTGCAACCTTCACGAACAATCACCAACTTGAAACAAATCAATGCAGCATCCTCTGTTTCAACTTTAACCGCATCCGAGCTCAGTTTTTTATATCACAAGTAAGCACCACGATCTCGCATTCCACCTGCTCGATCTAAGAATGTACAAAAACTCAACCGGCAATTGATAAAAACTTCAAATACCCCCACTGGTTAACTTCAAATCCGTGATTCCCCCTGAAGATCTGATATCCCGTTTACCGTGATCCACGTTAACGCACCATAAGAATGACAGATCCATGTAAACGGTATTCTCCACAATCAGCAAATCTTTATCGGAAAATAATTCATCTGGTAATGTAATCCGATCTCTGAAGCATTCGTCCACAATCAGATTCATCTCCTCGGATAATCTAGATCTCAGAAGCTATCATCCACGATCACTCTCAGATCTCTGATGCTTTCGTCTACGATCAGATATCAACACCTCGGATCCTCTTGACAGTCATGTGGCTAGAGGTGTTCAAGATCGGATTATCTGGTTTTTGGATATCCGAAAATTTCGGATAGTGATTATTAATATATCCGAATGCGTATCCAAAATTTTGGATGTCTAAAAACCGGATATCCGAAATTTCGGATACGGATTCGGTTATCCAAACAGATATCCGAATTTATAAAAAAATAAAAAAAATCCGATTCGTGTATAGATTAAAACTAAACCTTTATTCGATTTTCCAAATTTACAACATTGAAAACTAAAAACATTTATAAATCCACATCCGAATCCGATAATTTACTATGTTTTACTATATTTCAAACTAAATATAATGTTCATATACTCTCTATTTTATATAAAAAAATAGTTTTCGGATATCGGATAAACTGATTATTCAAAAATTTTGAAATTCATATCCGAGTCTGAATCCGTAAATTCGGCTTATCCAGTTTCGGATCCAAATCTTTTGAACACCCCTAGTCATGTGACGGGGTGCCACATAAAGGAGGGGATCATACTTGTATTTTTCTTCAAAAATTAATGATGTCACAATATAAGGGTAAATTACATATCCATCATAAAGACTGTATGGTGTAGAATGGCCCCACCCTCCACATCACCTTGATAAAACCCCCGACACCACCCCGGGGGCGACAAAGGGGCCCTCATGAAAGGAATAGTGGGCGTGAAAGGGAGTGAAACCCCAATTTTTCAGCCTTGATGGCCAATGAGAACCCTCCATTTGAGAGGGGCGCCGTCAAAGGGCAAACCCTTTGTCAACAAAAATATTTATTGAACATCCACTTCAGGACCACAAGTGCTACATGCAAGCAAATAGTTGGACTAAATTCGTAACTTCTGAAACTTTAAAAACTAAAACCATAATGTGAACATGTCAAACTTGACATAACATAAACATGACATGAAAAAAAGAAGAATAATGAAAAAAATTCTTGACAGAAACCATGCTAAAACTATCCAAGGATACAGACCAAGAATAATTCACCATTATCTCTTGGATGGCCTAGCATCATCAGCACCATCATCGTCATCATCATCATCTTTTCCAGACCTCTTTCTCTTTGATGGGGCTTCGGCTGTCCCACCATCATCGTCATCGTCTTCATCTTCATCTTTAAGATCATATTCATCGACACCATTATCTTCGGGCTCAAAATCACTATAGCATCTTCTTCGTCTTCTGGGTTAGCCACTGGTCGAACCAAGTATTCAGTTCCCATATGCTGCCTCCTGTAAGCCACATAAAAGTTGTCACCATGAGTTGATGTTGCTGCTGATATGTTTCAGAACAAACTTTAAAAATCGGATCTACAAACAAGTACATGTTAACTAATAAACTGAGATTCAAATCAAAATACCTAATTTTCCATAGAAATGTTATATATTCAAAGTCAAATCATTCATCGCAAATCATGACCTGTGGTCTAACTCACAAGCTGTTTTGAGTTTTGACTATTATTGTTGGATCTGACTTTTTGCCAAAGAAAACTGGGAGAATAGCATATTAGCGGGTGGGGTGCTCCACTTTTCATCATTTACCACAAACAACCAGCTTCCGCCATGTCATGAACTTCATTTCATCACTAACGATGAATTTTAGTAGAGGTGCCCATCACTAGTGATGGATTTTTTTTAAATAATAAATTAACAATAAGAATTTCATTTAAATAAATATTACATTAAAAAAAACCCTGAATTACAAAGTAAAAAAAAAAAAAAAAAACTAAACATTGCAAAGTAAAAAAAACTAAAAATTTTACGGCACCTCCCAACCCCACTTTTCACATATTTCGCATTTGCGTTGAAGTAGGATCGACCTAAAGGGTTCGTTAAAAGTGTCGTGCGGTTGTAACATGACGTTTAAATCACTATTTTTTTTGGTTTTCGGTTAAGTGTTTAATATACGCCTCGTCACATTTAAGTTTTGAAGCCGCAAGTTTTTCTTTTCTTGATATAAAAACACGATTTCCGTCATGCAAGCGAAGCCGTGTGTTCGCAGCAGCGCGTATGCATACCTACTAGTTTCATATATTATTGTGGTTTGTTTACCAAAACAATATAATATTGTTTCCCACAAACTAAAAAAAATATATTTTTTTTCCAAACATAAACAAAATATGAGTTCCTGATTCAAGATCGAATAATATTCGTATAAGTATACATATGATAACAATAAATAAAGTATCACCAGATTACAAATATATCTTAAGCAAATTCAAACATGATCATCATATGCTACTCCATTGATTCCAGTATCTCATCTAAGAATCACTTGAATAAGTCTGTGAAGCAAAGAACTCTTGTGCCAATACCAAAGATTCTCTTGGACTGTTTAATGGAACTGAATGTCCTTCGCCCTATAACACATGAATGTCATTAAAACATGCTTTGTGGACAATATTACTATATCATACATGTACATTTTTGAAGTATTAATGCTTGATAATGAAGATAATTATGTCTCACCTTAACCGTAGCATATGTCAATGAATAATAGTTTTGTGCATATTTGGTTTCATATCTACACAACAAAAATAACATAATAAATAAATAAAATCCAACTCTAGAATTGTAGGAAGAATAACGGGCTTGAGAAATTTTATATTAAACGAGTTTTAGTTTAAGATTTGTTAGTGAAAGAAGCCCTATCTCACCCTCCGACTTGATCATCAACGTAGAAAGGTTTCCATGGTACTTCAACTTGGAGACTGAGAGAATTTATCCATTGCTCAACGCCAACATACGGAAATGTGAAATCATGATCGCCACTATAAATAAATAAAAACACTTCATGTGCACGCACATTCTATTAGGTAGTATTAGTTTCACATAATGGAATGAATTTTGGATGAAATTGGAATGTAGATCTCATTTCTTATGTTGTTCATTTCAACAGCAATTTGAATCTAAATCCCTTGAAATTATACTAACCAAACATATTATGGGATTTCAATGTAGTTATATTATTTTACATATTTTATATTCGTTATTAATAATTATACCAACTAAGCACATTATGGGGTTTCAAGGAATATTTCTTTAGAATCCAATTCAAATAACATTTCCAATTCAAATTCAAATTCCATTACATTCCATGAAACGAACATTATAGTTTAGGAGCTGAGAGAAAAAAATGTAACATTACCTGAAGATCAAAGCTCTACACTTTTTACTCAAAAGCTTCTTATGATAGGAAAAACTACTAAAAATATCATAAGAATAACCAAATGTGTCATTTTTCCCTTGAGTGTAATGTAAGGTTTTGTTGATCATTTCAAATCTTTCAATTGTTCCCTAAAAATAGATTATGGATTTAGATACATTAAAGATTCTAGTTCAGGTATATCAACAAGAATTTAACTTGATTACTTACTTCACGAACTTTTAGAGCTTGTTGTACAACTTCGGTGTTCGCCCATTTGTTTATGGCCTTATGAGTATCACTCTAAATGGATCAAAATGAATGCTTTAGTTTAACAAGATTTACACGCTTATTCAAAACTTATTTTTTCTTTCATTAATAGTTAAATAAGAAGTTTGGATTAGCATTTTAAAAACCTTCAAAACTAATAATATTTATATAGCAATCCCATATATATGGGTGTCATGTTCATAATTCCAAACACAGGCCTTATGAACATAAAAATAAACTAAGAAAATGAGAGAGAGAGAGAGAGAGAGATTACATCACAATCTAAAGTAGGATCATTTGCATCACAAAATGGGTCCAGAATATTATCGGTATTAATATGGCTTGTGCACTGCAAATTGAAATTTCTAGCATTAATTATATCATGTTCACCAAGTTCCTATGTTGTGTTCATAAAATCTTACCTCTTCGTAACGTTGAAGACTTTTTGCGCATACTGAATTGGCTGAGCCAATGTCTACATAGTTACCATGACAACTGTCTATGGCGGACTACAAATTAATTTGCCATGGAGAGGAGTCAGTAATCTAAATTAAGCTTTTTAATATTACCAATTTAATAAGATCACCTTGTGAATATCATTTGATATGAGTGCCATACGATAGGCATATTCAAGCCTAGAATTGAAATCCATGAACTTATTAGTTAGAGGACTGCAAACAATGTAGCCCTGCATGTTTATGAACAAAAATAATAATTACAGTTTTCCATCTTCTAATGTAAAACTTAAATAATAAATGCATATAATTCCTTGGTCTATGTGGGTAAAGTCAGTGTAAATAATAAATACTATGTTTATTATGTATTTAGAAAGGTCTAATAGCGTATTGTGTCAATCTAAAAGTTGGTAACCTAGAAAATATACGTGTGTGTGTGTATATCATGACTCTGGTTCCTGATGTATCGATGGTACAAAGAAGATAATCAATCATAGAGTCTCTAATCATGATCATTCATATCAACTATCAAATGTCGACTGTTTGTTCATTTATCATTGTATTCACCAAGACTCTTGGCAGCAGTGGTATTAGAACCTTGGGCTTAGTTCGTGTTGGTTGTTAATCTAAGAAGACAAACAATTCTGACAAGTTTGTAGTCTGCCAAGAAACCGAAAAAAAAAAAACCGGGTGCTGTTTAAATTCAAAGACAGAAATAAAGTTTGAAGTCTTGTTGTTGTATGAAAAGAACGAGGTGTTCATCTTTTATTCTGGTGTAATGTTAGAGAATAAGTCAGAAGGGTTGTGGTAGTTCAAAAATCAGAGGCCAAAGGGTTGTTATTCCGTTAAAGATAAAAGAAAAAAAAATCAACGGACCGATACAGTTGAAGGTTTGATCGTGTTGATTGAAGAATTAAAAAAAATCAAAGGATTGGTTTTTTGACTTGGTTGTTCGTGGAAACTTAACAAAGAAAGAAATAACTTTGGCTTTATTTGCTACGTGAGAAGAAAGTAAAAAAAAAAAAGAATGTGAGATTCAAGTGGTGTTCAGGGGGTTATATCACAAGAACAAAGTAGAAATTAAAGAAGGCAGTTGACAAAATCGGGGACTTTGTTAAATCAAGAAGTTAGAATCACACCGAAGATTATACGTTCTAATTCAAATCTCAAATTTGTTTTAGTTTTTTCTATACCAACATACGAATTGGGTTTAAATCAAGTTTTTGATTTCGTGTTAGAAAGTTATAGTTTGAACTTTGGAATCATAGTTTTTGGTTCTAGAAGAAAACCGAAGATACAAATGTGAAGATCACTAGGAAAGAGATTATGTCGAGGGAGAAGTAAAAAAGAGATTGCAATACATATGGAAGTTGCTTTGTTTTCCCAATTTCAGTGTTCGATTCCAGAGTCCACAAACGTTATTGTGTGGGAAATCCGTATAAATCTTATACTTAGGCCAAACAAACTATAGGAAATGATAGAACCTAAGGATGATACGCAAGTTGATGAAAAGAAGGATAGAACAACGATTGCATATTTACTTCAAGCACTACCGGAAGATATGATACTACAAGTTGCAAGTTATAGAAGTGCGAAGGAAATTTGGGATGCACTAAAGACAAGACATATCGATGTTGATCGAGTGCAGAAGGCACGTCTTCAAACATACATAACAAAGTTTGAGTTGTTGAAATAAATAAGGAAGACACTATTGATTCATTCACCACAAGGCAAAATATCATTGTCACTAGGGTAAGTGGTCTTGGATCAACAATTGATCAACGATCTACGAAAACTGCTAAGTTCTGTACCTAGAAGGTTTGTTTAAATTGTTGTATCTTTTGAACAATTCGCTGATCTAGAAACGGTAACTCTAGATGAGACAATTGGAAGATTTAAAGCCTATGAAGAAAGGACCAATCTAATGTATGAACGCCTAGTGAACAACCAAGACAAACTCGAGAGACATTTTAGAAACCATGGACAAGGAAGGTTCAGTTCATCACAAGGCAAGTGGTGTGATTGAAAGTCCATACAAGAGGAAGGAGAAGAAGATCCTTCACATGATGACTTTAGACAATAAAGAAGGGAGGTAAATGCCTCACATAATACATACAAGGATAGAAGCAATCAGAAGAAGTTTGGGAAGAATTTAAGCAAGGTAAAATGCTATAACTGCCAAAAGTTTAGACATTATGCCTCAGATTGTCCCAAGCGAAAGTTAAGAAGAGAGGAATCAAATCATGTGCAAGAAGACGATGAACCAACCCTCCTAGTGGCAATTAAAGAAGACTTCAAGGATCATCAAGAGATTTTCTTAGATGAGGAGGAAAAAAGAATATAGAAAGTTTTCATTGTCAAGATACTTCAACCACAAAGAACAAGAATGGACAGGGTCCAGATGAAGAAATGTTAGAAACATAAAATGACACGATCAAAGAATTAGAGTCTTGGAAGTTAGATATGCTTCGTGCCTATGAAGTGAAGAAACAAGAACTCGAGACTGAGTTGAAAAACAGAGAAATAGAATTTGAAAAGCAGATGCATGAAAAGGATAAGTCATTTGCAAATAAGATATTTAGAGATATGGAAAAGTTAAAGTATAGAAGAACACATTTAGAAAAAGGAAAACAAGAAGTTTTGGCAAAGCAAAAGCACCAAGAGAATCAGAAGTGTGATGTATATGTTCAAGAAGAAAAAAGATGCAAGGGATGTCATCCAAGAATGTCTACTTAGCAGAAAGAAAGTATGTCAAAGATACTAATTCAAGTTGCAAGAAAACCAGACATGAAGTAGTTCGTGATTTACAATCCAAAGACGGACCGGTCAAAGCGAAAGAAGATGGTTTACAAATTAAAGATGGTGATATTCAAGGAAGGTATGAACACATGAAAGAGACTGCTCATATTCAAGACAAAGTCCGTGCTACAAGTCATGAAGATTTGGATCAAGAAGTCAAGCAAGGGAAGGAAGCCGAAGTTAAAAAAAACAAAGATCTTCTACAACATGCTTGTGATAAAGATGATAAAGCACATGGTGGCGATCAAGACACATAAGAGGATCAAAGTGCAAGTGAAGAATTCATTCTCTTAAAGAATGAAGACGTTTAAGCATGAAGATGTTCAAGACATGGATGAAGAAATTAACGAGGAATATTGATTTATAATTCCTTGATCCATGTGGGCAGATTCAGAGGTTGATTGTTTGTTAGTTTATCATTGTGTTCATCAAGACTCTAGGCAACAACTCTATAATATTTTATAAATTGTTTAATGGTTACAGTATAAAAAATTAATTATAGAAATTTGTCGTTCACTATGTATACAATATTGAAGTTTAGAAAATAATGTTTTAAAGTTTCCAAGGTTTAATGAGTTACTTGAATGTTGAATGGTTGATCTCCATGCTCATCACCTATAAATTATGTGATCATGTACCAAAGATCAGAACTTCATACACCATGCATCATATGAAAGAAAATAACTAAATATCAATTACCTTCATATTCATATAATTCTAGAGTGACTTTGGGAACAATAATGCCAGCATAAGAAGTTCCTGAAATGTATAATGGATTGCGCAAAAACTTGGGATGTTCGCTCAAAAACTGTTCATTAGATATTAAAAAACAAATAAGCTCAGTAAAAACCACACTTGACATAAGTGTTTTCTTATATATATATATATATATATATAGGGGAAGGATCTACTAAAAAGTGAATTTTGCCTAAGTAGCCTAAGAAAGATTGTGATGATGACATGTGTCACTCCTATTAAGTAGGAATGAAGGGCATTTTGGTCCTTATAAATAGGAGTGAAAAGACATGTGGCACCCCTTTTGTTTTTTAAAAATACAACAAAAAAAATCTAGTACAAAAAAATCTAGTACAAAAAAATATAGCACAAAAAATGTAGTACAAAAAAATATAGCACAAAAAAATCTAGTACAAAAAAATTCAACAAAAAATGTAGTACAAAAAAATCCAGCACAAAAAATTGAGAAAAAAAAAATTTAAGATTAAAAAATCCAGCACAAAAAATGTTATACAACATAGAAATACAACATATTTTAGTGGGTTTTTTTAGTCTTCATATTTTATATAGCAATATGGTACTCAAATTAAAGATAAAAAGAAGCTCGATTTTATGGTGAAATTTTTATGAAAAAATAATGTCGTATAAAAAAGTTAGGAACGTTTAAAAAATTGGGGTGGAATATGCATGTGCCTTGCATGTGGAGAGAGAAAATCCATAAATAGGATTTTCCCAAGATACCCTTGCATTCCTCCTTTCTCCTACACTTTCATCTTAACCATTGATTTGAAAAATGAATGGTTAAGATTCCTTCTCATCCTACTTAGGCAAAATCAACTTTTTATTTGATCTTACCCCATATATATAGGGTAAGGTTCATGCGAGAACCACCTTTATTGCGAGAACCACGAGAACCAATGTGAACACAACCTAAAATAGCTAAAAAAACCTAAAAAAAACCTAACCCCCCCCAAGCTAAAATGCTAAAAACTAAACCCGTAAAAACCTTAAAAAATCTAAAAAAAATCTAAAAAAATCTAAAATTTTTTTTATTTTTTTTAATATTTTTTATGTTAAAATCGCTACTTTTAGTAACAAAAAAAAATTTTTAAAAATTTTTTTGGCTACTAAAAGTAGCGATTTTAACATAAAAAATATTAAAAAAAAATTGTGTGTTTTTTAGCTATTTTTTGGCATTTTTGGTTGTGTTCACATTGGTTCTCGCGGTTCTCGCAATAAAGGTGGTTCCTAACGGACCTTTGTCCTATATATATATATATATATATATATATGTGGGTTACACGATCTAATGGGCAATGTATCCCTCCTTCTCTATATGTCCGTATACATTTGATAATACAGGGTATAACAAGTATATATTGATTTTACCAAACGCCCATCATACGTGTTATTAAGTAAAAACTAGTGAAATTCCCCACGCTACGCGGCAGGGAATTCGAACGTTACCGATTCGTTTCGTTTTGTAACAGGATGAGCACGGTACCCGTTCGGTTCGTTACTTACCGGTGTTTTACCCGTAAATATCGATACCGTACCGGTTGGTTATAAAAATTACAAAGAGTTAATGACACATATGTATCCTATGGTTTATAGATAGTTTCGACTTTGGATACTAACTTTATTTTAACAGGTTCAAGTTTTATGTTTTCAATTTTGTAACACCTTTGGGTACTAACACCAAGATTAGTTAATTTTATCAATATAATGACTTAAATACCCTTCTATTTTTTATTATTTTATCAATGGAACACCTTTGGGTACTAACACCTAATTTTATTTAAGTTTAAATCAATTTTACAAAATCTATTTATTTTTTTTATTTTCATCTTTTTATTATATCTCTTAATTAACATAAAATCTATTTTTTTATTTTCATCTTTTTATTAGATTTCTTATTTAACATAAAATCTACTAGTTACACCATATTTTTTTTTGTTCATTTACATTTTACTATTTTAGAACTTATAGAGTTTCTATATTTATTATATTAATCACTGAGATATAAAATACATATTAATATAAAACTAATTATATGCACAATTCCGTTCTTAAAAATTAAATATACAATTGAAAAGTTTACTCGATACATGCTAGTTGAATCCAAAATTGAAAACGAGTAAGGTTTACATTATTTAAAACTAACAGCTTTATACATGTCTATTTTTAACTTACATGAAAGATATTTATTATTATCCATCATTTTTCATTAAAGTTATTAAAATCTGCATTGATATTGTTAATTGCATCATAGTTATTAAAATCTGCATTGATATTATTAATTGTTAAATAAGAAATTTAATAAAAAGATGAAAATAAAAAAATAAATAGATTTTATGTTAATTAATAGATATAATAAAATGATGAAAATAAAAAAATAGATTTTATGTTAATTAAGAGATATAATAAAAAGATGAAAATAAAAAAATAAATAGATTTTGTAAAATTGGTTTAAACTTAAATAAAATTAGGTGTTAGTAGCCAAAGGTGTTACATTGATAAAATTAAAAAAATGGAAGGGTATTTTAGTCATTATATTGATAAAATTAACTAATTTTGGTGTTAGTACCCAAAGGTGTTACAAAATTGAAAGTTTGAAACCATAAAACCTAAACCCGTTAAAAAAAGTTAGTACCCAAAGATGAAACTAGCTATAAACCATAGGGTCTATCTGTGTAATTAACTTAATTACAAATTTAGAAGCAAAGAAAACAACATAAAGGTGAAAAAAGAAGAAGGAATAAATCACGGAAAATATTATTAAGAATAATCGACAAAGAAAAAAAATAAATGAAACAATTTACTCAAACTTTTATTTAGCAGCAGGTAATAAAAAATTTTCTTTCCCATGAAGTGCTTCGAACCCGAGACACTCACTATATTTGAATGTTCATACAACCCACCAACTGAATTGCGAAAGTTTTTCTTAATAGTTTCGCGCAATAATAACTATAATATATACGTAAAGAGGAAAAAGAAAAAAAATATGAAAAGAAACAACAAAGCAAAGAAAAACGATAGCAAAAATGTAAATTTAAATTGAGGGCAAAATCGTAATTTGCCTGGGAAGAGAAAAACAAAAATAATTGCAAAAGTGTAAATTTAAACGGAGCAAAATTGTAATTTTTCACTGGGGTAAAAGCATAATTTTATTTTGAACTGATGACAAAATCGTAATTTTAAAGCGTGACAAAATCGTAAATTGATTTGGCCCCAATTTCACAACCAAGGACATACTTGTAATTGTAATTTCAATCTTTAAAATATTATATATGCATTGTTTACCAAACTTTGAAAATGTTATAGAGTTAATAAGCCGCTATATTTGATCAAACGACTATCATATATATGTTTACGTAGGTTTTCAAGAACATCACTGTCTAATCCATTAAGAACCATTGGCTGCCCTCAATTCTATATCTAGATCATGACTATCATATGTTTACCAAGGATATGGAACACCTTCTTCAAAACATCATTGTCTAATCTGTTTTTAGACTTTTCTGCCCTCAGTTACGTATCTAACATGAATAATTGAATGTTACTTTAACCTTTTTAATAAATTCATTAGCTTGGGTGGCTAGAATAGTATCGCTGCTAATCCACCCTTGTTCGGTTTCTGCGTAGGAAAAGCCCGAACCAACGGAAAGAGAAATATAAAACTGAAACTCTCATGTGTATGTTCTTAGTTTTTGTTATGTTTAGAAAAAGAAAAAAGTAAAAAGAGATAAGAATAAAACGATGGACGGTCCAAATACGTCTCTTTTTCTAGTTAGTTCGGTTAGCCGATCTGTTGTTATTATTCTAAAACTCATTTTGCCCGGTATGTTATTAATATCGAATGATGTTTATCTTTTTAGTTATAAAAATGATTGTTCGTATTTTGAATTTGGGATTATAGAATGAATAAAAAATAGAGATATGAAGATGTGTACCTGGTTTCTAGGTTGAAAGGAAGATGACCAGAATATCCAGGAAGTGTTGTGATAATTGATTTGGAATGAGATTTAGTTATCATGCATGGTTGAAGGATGAGAATGAAAACAAAGTATAGAAGAATCATGTTTGCTTTTTGGCTTTAGCTATTGCGATAAGAAGAATCCTACTTATAATGAATGCACTTTAAATACTATATTTGAGTGAGGCATGTGGATGGTTGAACGATGAGAATGAAAACATGTTCAAGGTTATATGGATATTTTAGCCAGAAATTAAAGTTAATTGCTTGGGCTTCCAAATATGGTGGTCTGGCCCGACAGATAGATGAATTGCTTGGGCTTCCAACCTATGATACTTTACTCAAGAGTATTCATCATCTCCTTTGTTTTTCAAGAGTTAATTACACAGCTAGTTTCACCTTTGGGTACTAACTTTTTTTTAACATGTTAAGTTTCATGGTTTCAATTTTGTAACATATTTGGGTACTAACACCAAACTTAGTTAATTTTTATGTTAAATTTCAGTAAAATGACTAAAATACCCTTCCATTTTAAAAGAACCATTTATGTCATTACTCTATTTTTAACTTCAAGGACCATTTGCGTCTATTTAAAACAATTAAGAGGGGAAAAGATTTTGCATAGAACTGATCACCTCTGGAAATAGATCGAGGACCTATTCGAGCAACCAGCGAATTGTACAATTTCACAGTGAACAGTTAGATATACTCACAACTCATGTCTTGCCAATTGTTAAAATATAAAGTTCAAACCTTTATTGATTTGTAATGTGTTATTTAATAAAACAAGGTAAGATTTTTCATGTTTAAATTTTTTTTTTATTTATTTTTTTTATAAAAAACCTTTTCATTCCAATAAACACGGCAAATTACATAAGAATAGCAGGTAGACGGGCAACAAACTGCGCCGCCATCCCCTTCTGAATGGAAAACCCTAATCTACTAAAAACAAAGCCTCGCCCCTGAGGGGTCGAAAAGTTGTTGTGGACCACACGCTGAACTCTAGCCAAGAACCGAACCGCCTCCGGCGCCAAGGAGCCGAACGTGTCAAACGCTAGGGGGACAAAGGCATGTTTAAAAGGCTTTTCACTTTTATAGTAATAACTGATTTTTGAGTAAACTGCAATTTTACCCTTTGGCGTTATATGAGATTGGCACTCTGGCCCCCTCCCAGGGAAATTTCACACTCTAACCCTCCAACTTATGAAAAGGCCTGCAATATGACCCCCTGCTGTCAACTTCTGTTTAAAGTTAACATAATTTATTAATGGTCAAAGGGTATAATGGTCATTTCCACTCTAGTTTTATATCTTACTCAAGTTTTAACTTGACTAAAACAGCCCCTCAACTTTTTAACTTGACTAAAATAGTCCCTGAGAAAAAGACAAAACAGCTCTTAAAGTTTTAAACTTAACAGAAAAAACCCATAAACTTTTAAAATTGACATTTATACCTCATAGGTCCACTAAAACTTTATAAAGTGTTTGTTTTCACCCCTTAAACTCCAACTTTTCAAATTCACCCCACATAATATTCATTCTTTAGCTTAAAAAGACAAAAAAAAAAAAAAAAACTATTTTCTAGCGTGGTTATTTTCATGTACGTGTCGGTGTAAATTTATGTTTCGACTTGGACTTCAACTTTTTCGAAAACGAACATGGTCAACTGTAATGCGTTTTCATACTTATTTTTATATATGTTTTCAGTTGGTCTACGTTTTGACATTAATTTTAAATACGTGTAGACATAAATTCACGTTTCAACGTAAACGATATAGATTCAAGTTTCGACATAAGTTTTTTTCCGAAAACGAGTCTGGTCAAATATAATACGATTTTATGCTCTACGCTTTGACGTAAAATGTGTTCGGAAACGAGTCGGGTCAAATATAATACGTTTTCATTCGACGTTCTAAATTTGAGTTATTGTATGTTTTGACACCGCCAAGTCTAGATGCAAAGGTAAAGGTGGTATAGTGGCTAGGTGGAATGCTTACTAAATGAACCAGCTCGGGTTCGATTCTGTTTCTTTTATAACTCCAAAGCTTTAGAGCAGATACGTCGGGACACACATTTTCATATGATTAATACATCACATAACGTGTCGCAAGCTATAAATAACTAAGGCGTCGCCGCCGCAACGCGCTGTTGGATCTGAGTTTCTTTTTTATTGTATTTTCGTTTGAAATTAAGATGAAAATGAAAGAGTTGTGCAGCGGAATTAAGATGAAAACAAACTTTGCATACAATCAAACGAGAGTAATACTTTAATCAAACATCTTTACACAATGAATCGAAAGATTGAATTTGTTTCAACACCGATTACAATGATTGATGAATGAATGCAAACTCCCCCTCAGCCAGAGCTCGGTAGTTTGTTCGTGCAAAGAAGACAATGTTGTGAAAGAGCTAATAGAACAGTACAAAGTACTGAACTATTTATAGGCACTTGCAAACCACTGAGCATCTTAGCTGACGTCACCATGAAAGTGACATCTAACCTCCTAACAAACTCTAACCTCTGATCTATACAAACTCTGATGTACTAACTACTGCTATTACATTTCTTTACATAAAAGACACTTAAACAGCTGCTGCATCCTTCCACTGTTGTGAACCCAGCAGTGCCTGTCCGGATCAGCAGTACTTGACTCAAGGCAGTAGATTGAGTCAGCAGAGCTTTGGTCTTCCATCAGTCTTTGACATTTGTCAGTAGATGCAAAGCAGCAGTTGTAGGTCAGCACTTAGTAAGATCAGCAGATAGGAGGTCAGCAGATATAAACCACTTTCAAGGGGAGAGATTTGCATGAACTAACTGTAATCGTCTGCTTATTCTGGATCCACTGCTCTGATCCAGTTTTGGCTTTAATTATCTGTTCCTCTGATAGGGTTCAATCCCAACAATCTCCCCCTGGAACAGATAATGCCAAAACTCTTCATTATTTGTGGAATTCTTTATTGCCTCATCAACAGCTCCCTTATCTGACCTTTAAATTGTAATTCAAAGTCTAGGGCATCTGTATCTTCATCATCCCTGCTAAGTGGAAGATCAAGGAGATCCTGCAAATCTTCAAGACTCAAGCCAAGAGCTTGTTCCCTTGATATTTTCTCCACTTCTCCACCAGACCTGAGCAAAGTCAATACGCAGGTCTGTTTGTCAGTTTCCCACTTTTGTATTTTTGAGCCTGGTGGGTTTCTTGGGAGATGTTTATTTGCAGAAGTATTTGGAGAGGCTGGCCTATTCATGACTGGCTGAGCAGTACTTGCAGTTTGATCCAAACCAAGAGTTTCCATGATCATTTTCTTTATACCCTCTTTTCCAAGGTCTTCACCTTCCATTAACTCTTTGATGGTTTCAGCAATCAGTTGTTTCTGTGGCCTTCTTTTGTAGATGGCAGCACCAACTGGAGCTGTGGATCTCCTGATTTGCAGCTTTGATGGTCTTTTTGAAACCGCTGCTTCAGGATAGTCAGGCTTTTGAGGAACTGTGGGATCTATCTTTCTTAATTGTTCCAACTTTTTGTAAGTAGCCCTGACCACATCTTCTTTCCATCTAGCAACTTGTCTTTTGTTTCCATAATCAGCTGCTACCAGTTCCTCTTTCATTATCCTCAGCTCTTCCTGTTTGTCAGGTACATTCTTTCTAAACTTTGCCCAGTTAGGAGGAGTGTGAGTGACTTTCCTTTTTATCATGTCTTGAATTCTTGCTGCTTCGTTTTCAAGTTCAGGAATAGTCCACTCTTTGTACATGTATCTCTCTCCTTTGTACTTCTTGTGAGCCATGATGCTTTCAATGTAGTCTTTCTTCAGAGTTTCAGCTGCTCTTTCAGAAATTTGTTGACTAACATTTTTTTCAAATTGCTCTAGGGATCTGACTTGTGTGAGCAAATATTGACTTCTCTGTGCAATTTCTTTATCAGATTTCCCTTGTGTGTTTTTCTTTGAGATATCCTCTGCTTGCTTGGCCTTAATTTCCAAATATTCATCAACATTTTTAGGCCAGGGATATCCTTTTATTGATGGCAAACTCCTTTTGACAGGGTCATCCTCAAAGTAAAAAGATTTTATTTCTTCTCTAACAGCTGCTAATTCAAGAGGAAATTGAACACCTGCAGGAGGTAAGGGCTTGTACATTTTAACTGAAGAGAGAGGAACAGGTTTTGGAATTGTGACAAGTGCTAAAGATTTTGAAGATGTTTGTGGTGGTGAATTGTCATCATCTTTGAGAATTAGTCTTCTCCTTTTTGTAGGAGGGACTGATGATGTTTTGGATGGAACAGTGGTGGTAGATGTAGTGGCAGTGGATTGTGATTGACTAACAGCTGTTGAAACAACTGGTGTTTCAACCACTGTTGTCATTACAACAGATGTTATAACATCTGCTGTCTTCTGCTGTATGTCAGCAGGTGTTGTTTTTGGTGGTGATGATGGTAAAGCAGTGGATGTTGTGTGTGTTGAAGTGGTGTGTGTTGATGGAACAACTGTTTGGCAAGCAGTAGTTTTTGTAACTCCTGTTGCATCAGCTGTTTTGTATGGTGGTTTTTGAGCAGACTTTGAATGTCTAGTTGGAATGGATTTGGGTTGCCTTACTTTTCTAGTAGGCTTCTTCTTTTCCTCAACAGGATTTTCATGATCCTTTGACCCAGAAGTACCCTGATCTGGATGATCCATTCTGTCCACCCTGGCTTTCCTTTTGGCCTCTCTATCCCTTTTTACACTTGCAACTGCTTCTGCTAGTGCATTTGTTGTCACATCAATTTTCTTGCTGCCATCTGGCAAAGGGATCTTTTTGGTCATGTTTGAATTTTCTGGTTCAAGATAGAGACCATCCTCTATACCCTTCTTTTTCCACTCCTTAATTTTCTCCCCTTTTTTGGCATTATATTCTGGGATTTGATAAATGTAGCAGACTTTTGGAGGAGCATTGCCAATGGTGTGCAAGATCTGAGTTTTGAGAGCCTTTAAATCAGCCTGAGTGTTCTTGAACCTTGACTCCATTGTATTTCTCAGCTGTTGTACATGTTTTTCATGTTGCTGATCTGCTAATTGTGCTTATTGTTGGAGAAAAGATTGAAATAGATGCCAGAGCTCATTTGTAGCAGGTACCCTTTGTGGAGCAGGTGCTTGAGGTGGAACAGCAGTTGATTGTACCTTCTGAACTTGTAACACCTGTTGTAGCATATCTTTGAGTTCTGCAACAGAGTTATCAAGCTTTGCAATACGATCCGTCAATTTCTGGTACTTTAAACCATCACCCAAGTCAATGGGATCATCTGATTTCCCACTAGTAGTGGTTTTATCAGTGGTAGATGTAGGGAGTATACTCCAAACATTAACCACTGATGCCCCTTTTTCTTGGTACTGGGGTCTTCTTCCTTCAACACTTGACAACCTTTTGATGTTGCCAGTAGGATAAATAAATCCACTGGTGGTTGGCAGAGGTGCTATAAAAGGAATTTCCTCCAAGGAAGTCTTATTAATGTAACCACTGTCCAACTGTAGACCTGTAGGTTCAACAGTTGTAGTGGCTGCTTCACTTGGATTACCACCAAGAGTTACTTGTAACTCATGGGGTGTAACCTCCTCAGGTTGTGTTGGTGGGTTAGCAAAGATTGATACATCAGACCCGGTCAGTTGTTGAGGTATATTCTCATTATCAGGTGATTGGGAAGGACTGGTTAATGCCTGGTTCAAATCAATTGCATCCAACAGTGGTTTTATTGGTGAGGGAATTGTGGATGTGATGATTGGTGTAGAAATGGGATGTGTCCCGGGCATTGGACTGTGGATGATAGAAACGAGTGTTTCCAGAGCATCATGATGTGGAGACCCTATTTGTACAACCTGTTCTTTTTGTGAAGAAACATGAGGAGTTTCGGTTATGGGTTGAGATATTTGTACCAACTGCTGTGAGGAAGTAGCAGCAGTGGTTTCTTGTAACTTTTGTGTTGTCACTGGCAGGAGCTCTGGTATCTCATCCTCCAGAGATGCCTTTTTGATGGTTTTGGGGGGTTTTTGTGTTTTTTCTTTTTGTTGGCTTTTTGGTGATTTTAGGTGTGGGTTTCAAAACAGTTGTGCTGCTGCTTTGATCACCTTGAGCAGTGGGCTCAGCAGCAGATACCTGAGGAGCAGTTGTAACTGCTAAAATCTGCTCAGGCACCTCTGCTTGTGTTTTGCAAGGTGCTAACATTCTTGAAAAAGTTTCAGTTGTTAAACTGTTTATTTGAGTAGAATCACCTTGGTTTATTACAGCTAAATCATCCTTACTGAATGTCTTTGCAAAATAGTAACTTAAAAACCTTGGAAACAGTAAGAATGATTTTGTTTCAACATTATTAACCAAATCTTTAAAAATTTCTCGAGAATAGTTAAAATTTTCTCCTTGAAGAATTGCATATCCCAGATTTTGAATCTTTAAAGGGATTTCATTGAAAGAAGTGGTTTTGTTTGAAACACATAGTAGGAGGGTATGAAATAAAAATCTGGTTGCAGACGGAAAATAACCTTTTTCTAAGGTAATTTTCTTCATCATTGTTGCTTCATACCCTCTCTCAATGAAGTCAGTTTGTAACTCGTTTTTAGTGAAAGAAATTTTACCTTCCTGATTACCGAGTTGAAAGACCTCTGAAATGGATTGTGGCGTGATTTGGACAGTTTTTCCCTTTATAGAAGAGTTTATGGTGGTTGCAGTGTCTCCTTGTTTTTCAAGGGTTGCATTTTTCCAGAACTCCCTTTGGGTCGCCAAATAGATTGGTGCATCGGTAGTGAACAAAGTTTTGTACTTTGATTTTGCCATGAGATCAATGATGGAATCGAAAACTTTGGTGGTTCCTGGTTTTGTGAGAAGACCCAGGAGATTGTGAGATGGTTTATGTGGAATTTCAGTGGAGATTGCCTTTTGAGAGGCTGTTTTCGAAGATGATTTGGATGAGGGTTTTGAAGATGACTTCGATTTTGTCATTTTGAAGATGAATGATCGAAGAAATTTATGAGAGATGAGAAGAAAAACTGCTTTGAGAAGAGAATTTTTAAGAATTCAATTCGACAGTAAAACCCTGTTTTGGTGGTGAGTGGGGGATTTTATAGGGAAGAAAGTGAATGCTGAGGTGGCAGCCGTTACAAAAGGTCTGACCAATATGTACTGCCCACGTGACAACCCCTGGTGAAAGTGAAGGACAGTACTTGTGTGATAGGGACTGATGAAGGCAGTGGTATGAAAGCAGTGGATGATTTTCACTATCAGTGGATAGCATATCAGTGGATAAGACACTGCTTTTGAACAACAGAGTTTATCAAAGTAATGAGAGAGCAGGGGTTGACTTTCAGCAGTGGACAGACTTTTGAAGTAGAGCAGACTTTTGAACAATCAGTGGTTAATGGCAGACTTTTAAGGATTTTAATGAAAAAAATTTCATTTTTAGCTATTTTTAAGGATGGAGTTTTGATTTTCTGAAAACATTTTGTTGCTTTTATTCATAGAAAAACAAAGTGTTGCTTGTTATTCCATGTTCAGCATCCCAATTCTAGAGACCAAGCTTTCAAAAGTGGTTGTATCAAGTGCTTTTGTGAGCACATCAGCCAGCTGGTCTTTAGTTGGGACATGATGCAGAGAAATCAAACCTTTTTCATAGCAATCCCTTATAAAGTGATGTCTGATGTCGATGTGTTTGGTGGTTGAATGGGAAACTGGATTTTTGATGATATTTTCTGCTGCCTGACTGTCCAACATGAGTGGTGTCTTCAAGGCAGTGATACCAAAATCCAGTAACTGATTTTGAAGCCACAGGAGTTGGGCTGTACAGCTAGCAGCAGCAATGTATTCAGCTTCAGCAGTAGATGTTGAAACAGCTGCTTGGTTTTTGCTTTGCCATGAGACTAAGCAATCACCTAGAAACTGGCACCCTCCTGAAGTGGACTTCCTTGTGGTGTGACATCCAGCAAAGTCACTGTCTGAGAAACCTGAAAGCTTGATGTTCCCATTAGCTGGATACCAGATACCAAGTGTGGGAGCACCTTTTATGTATCTGAAGATCCTTTTTACAGCAATGAGATTTGATTTTCTGGGAGCTGATTGACTTCTTGCACAGACACATGTTGCAAACATGATGTCTGGTCTAGATGCAGTTAGGTACAATAAAGACCCAATCATGCTTCTATAAAGTGTTTGGTCAATCAGCTCATCCTTTTCATCAGACATGACCAGCTTATTTGTTACCATGGGTGTGCTGCATGGTTTACAATCATTCATATCAAATTTGGTTAAAAGTTCTTTAGCATATTTGCTTTGATGAATGAAAGTTCCATTTTGCAATTGCTGTACTTGGAGACCAAGAAAGCATTGCAGCTCACCCATAGCACTCATTTCAAACTCAGCTGTCATGAGTTCTCTAAACTCTTCACACATTGAGTTACATGTGCTTCCAAAAATAATGTCATCCACATAAATCTGGACAATCATTAAATCCTTCCCTCTCCATTTTAAAAACAGTGTTTTATCAATGGTACCTCTTTTGAAACCATTTGAGAGTAGAAAGTTGGAAAGAGTTTCATACCAGGCCCTTGGTGCTTGTTTCAAGCCATACAAGGCTTTGTTTAGCCTGTAGACATGATCTGGATAAAATGGATCCTCAAAACCTGGAGGTTGACAAACATACACCTCTTCTTGAATTGTACCATAGAGGAAAGCACTTTTGATATCCATTTGAAACACCTTCATATTGTGGTTGACAGCAAAGGCCAGGAACAGTCTAATGGCTTCCAATCTTGCAACAGGGGCAAATGTTTCATCATAATCAATCCCCTCTTCCTGTCTGTAACCTTGAACCACAAGCCTGGCTTTATTCTTGACAACAATACCCCTTTCATCAGTTTTGTTCTTGAAGACCCACTTTGTGCCAATGGGACTAACCGCTTCTGGCAGTGGTACAAGCTCCCATACTTGTTGTCTTTTAAACTGTTGGAGCTCCTCTTGCATGGATTCTACCCAGCTGTTGTCTTTCAGTGCCTCTTGGTACTTGACTGGCTGATGGAGTGATAGAAAACCAGCAAAAAGACAAATGTTTTGGGTTTGACTTCTTGTGAGCACCCCTTCATTTATGTTGCCAATGATTTGATCAGGTGGATGAGATCTCAAGAAGATTAAATCTCCTTGGTATGGTATGATGGCATTGGTTGGTGAAGGCTGCAAATGTGTATCATCTAAGCTAACCACTGCTGGGGACTTTGATGATCCAGCAGTGGCTTCAAAAGGTGGTGGAATAGGAGGTAATGAAGTGGACAACTGCTGACTTTTATCCACTGTTTGAGGACTTTTGTCAGTAGTGTTTGAGGATGTGGAAGCAGTGGTTGATGGGCTACTTTGGTCAACAACTGTTGAGGTAGCAGTGGTTGAGCTTTGAAAACTGTTTTGAACAGCTGGTGCTTTTCCCTTTGTGGCAGACCTTTTAGGAATGATGATTTCATACCCATAGTCTGGTGTTGTATCCTCTGATGGACCTGCACTGTTAGTCTTGACAGCAGTATTTTCAAAAGTGAATTTTTCAAGATCAAACATATCTGCAGGGTTTGCTGGGATTTTCATTGATGAAAGTTCATTGAACTTTACATTCAAAGTCTCCTCCACTGCCTTGGTCCGTGTATTGAACACTTTGTAGGCCTTGGCAGTGGTTGAGTATCCCAAATGATAACCACAATCAATTTTGGCTGCAAATTTTGAAATGGAATCTTTTAAGTTCAAAATAAAGCATGGGCAGCCAAACACTTTGAAATATGAGATCAGTGGTTTAATTTTATACAGAATTTCATAGGCAGTCTTTTTGTGCCTGGGGTTTATTAAAACTCTGTTCTGAACATAGCAAGCAGTGTTTACTGCCTCTGCCCAAAAAGTTAATGGCAAACCTGAATCTGCAAGCATGGTTCTGGCAGCCTCAATCAGAGTTCTGTTCTTCCTTTCCACTACCCCATTCTGCTCTGGTGTTCTAGGGATGCTGTACTGCCTTACAATCCCTTTCTTCACACAGAAGGCATCCAACTCCCTATTTTTGAATTCTGTGCCATTGTCACTCCTTAAGCTTTTCACTGGAAGGTCAAATTGCTTTTCAACCTGTATTACAAAGTCTTGCAAAATGCCTGCAGTTTCATCTTTTGAGTGCAAAAAGAAAGTCCATGTGAACCTAGAAAAGTCATCAACAATAACCATACAATATCTTTTCTTTTTGAGGCTCATGACTTGAACTGGGCCAAACAAATCCATGTGTAGCATTTGCAAACACTGGGTTGTTTTGGACTCTTCAATGGGCTTGTAAGAACTTTTATGCTGTTTTCCTTTTAAACAGGAAATGCAATGTTCAGGACATGAAAACAATTTTTGTGGTAGGCCTCTCACCAAACCATTTTTTGAAATTTCTGTGATTGTCTTAAGATTTGTGTGTCCCAGCCTTCTGTGCCAAAGTTCTGTCTCTTTGTTAGAGGCAGCTGAGAACAGACAGGCATCAGCTCTGGGACACTCTTTTGACATGTCAACAAGATAAACATTGCCACTTCTTTGAGCAACAAGTTTAGTTTGACCAGAGTTGATTATTACTTCAATCTTTTTGACCATTTCTGGTCCAACAATCCTACAACAGTCTTTTGTGAAGAATGACCCAAATCCCTTGTCACTCATTTGGGACACACTCAGAAGGTTGAATTTTAGATTGTCTATTAGATTGACATTTTCAAATTTTACATTTCCAGATTGCACTGTTCCAGACCCCAGAACTTTCCCTTTACTATTATTCCCAAAGGATATATCACCACCTCCATGGATTTTAAAGTCTTTGAGGAGGGCTTTACATCCTGTCATGTGCCTGGAGCCTCCACTATCTACATACCAAAGACTATCAAAGCATGCAGAAGCTCCCTGCACATGAAGTAAAAGGATTAGTTCATTAAGGTCTCCAAAGCCAACAAGGCTTTGGATGGGGTCTCAACAGTGTCTGGGATGGATGCAGAATGATGGACAGTGGTTAGGTCAGGAGTTTGAACTGTTTTAGGACAGTGTTTCTCTAACCACTGTTGTGGGTCCTGACCAATCATCTGCTGGTAACCAAAAGGATGCTTGTTCACTTTGGGTTTAGAGGGCCTTTTGTAGGCCTCATAAACGTGAGGAATCCTTTGGTAAGACTGTTTTTCTCTGCCTTTTCTGAACTGATTGGCAGGGGGTGCATCAGTAACCTGAACATCTCTTTTGACAGATGTTTGGTTCAGCTGTTTTGTAACAGCTGTTTGAACTGGCACAAACAGTGGTTGTTTCTTGGTGAATTTGACAGATGTTGATGATGATGATGGACTCAAGGATGTTTTAGCAATGTACTCATTCTTTTTTACATCAAAGTTTTTGAGATACACACATGCTTAAGTTTTGTGGTTTGTTTTACCACAGACAATGCAACCTTCAGCTGAAACAATGACACTTGTTCTGTTTAAATCATACGCTTTTAAGTGGAAACAATCTTTTGTTAGATGATTCCTTTTCTCACAGAATTCACAAAACAAGTTGTCAATTTTTTCTTTCTTCTTTCTCTTTTCAGACTCCTTTGCAGCAGAGGTTTTAACCACTGCTGGGATGTCCTTGAGAGGTATGACTTTAGCTTTTGGAGCCTTGACACCATCAGTTGATGTAAAGTCCATTGGCTTGAAATTTTCAAGAATGTCACACTCATCAGACCATTTTGGTTTAAACTGGTACTCTTCAAGTTCCTCAAAAGTAGAGGATCCCATTGGTCTGTCAAGTGTGATTTTGTTACCAAGTTTGTCAGTGATTTTCACATCTTGGCCATTCTTGTTTGTGGGGATGAACTCAGTGGTTACATCAGTGGTTTGAACAGATTTTCCAAAAGCAGTGTTTGCATCATCATGTTTTCTATAGCCAACCCCAAATTTCACATTGCTTTTTATCTGTTTTTCAAGCATAACCTCATATCCTCTGCAGGATTCCACCCATCTTTCACAAGTAATCTGGGTGGATTCCAACTCCTTTTTGCAAACTTGGTATTTATCTACCATAGTTTGAAGTTGGGTTTTGGTTATACTTTGCTCTTCTTTTAGACAGCTGATATCTTTTTCTTTTTCAGTCAATTTGTTTTTAAGTTCTTTTAAAGACCTTTCAAATTTGACCTCATCAGACAAGATTTTATCCCGAAGGTTTTCATTCACCTCTTTAATATTAGCAAAAGCAATTATGCAATTGTCAGAACACAGTTTTTCAAGAACTTGAGGAGATACCTTGGCAGCTGCCATCATTGCACAATCACATTGATGATCTTCCTCATCATCAGCTTTCACCTTCTTTTCACCAGCCTTTTCTTCCTTCTCTTCTTCTTTGTCCTCTTCGGACCATGGATCTGTCATTGGTTCAATCAGGGAACCTGAACTTTCTCCCAACAGTAGTTCACCAGCTACAGCAGTAACCACTGCTTCAGTCACCTCTTCCACTGTTTCAAAGCACTGCTGTTCCTCCTCAGTTTCAACCCCCTCCTGTATTGACTCTAATGCCATCAAACAAAACTCATCATGTGAAGAATCATTAGAAGCATAGAGTTCAAAATTTTCATCACTAAGATCATCAGGCATACTGCTCCAGTCAACAAACCCTTGAGTGAAAAAACTTTGTTGATCTGGTTGTGCTGCTGCTGGAGCAGTGGTTTGAGGTGCAACAGGTTGCACTTGTACCTGTGGAGCAGGGGTTTGAACATATTGGATTTGTGGAACAGTAGTTTGGACATAATGTACTGGCACAGGGGCAGCAGCATAGTGAGCAGTGTTCACTTGAGCTGCTGGGGCATATTGGGCATAGTGCACAGTGTTTTGGTTTTGAGGTCTAGGATTTGAGCTAGGATGAGTAATTATGGGACCAGTAGTTTGACTCCTACATTCCCTAGCGAAATGTCCCAACCTATTACACTTGTAGCACTTGATTTTTGATTTATCCAACCCAACCCTTAGATTCCCATGCAAACCTGGGAATTTTCGCCCTGTTCTTTTGTAGAACTTGCTAGTTCTAACACTTAGCAAAGCCAGTTGGTGCAGGATGTCCATCTCCTCTAAATCAGTGGGATCAAAATGTTTCAAATCATTTAGTTCAAAACTTAAATTGTCTGACATCTGGTTTTCGTTTGCAGTGAATGCATAACTAGCAGAGTGAGGATCAGGGTTGTTAAAATTTGCACCAGCAGTTATGTCAATGAAGTGATCATAACCCTGATCCTTACCACTGCTCCCAGATTCTTCTTGACCCAGAAGAGCAGTATTACCGAAAGTGTAGTCATCGGTAACTTTTCCTGACTCTTGTAACCTCCTTTTCTGGTTCAACTCCCTTTCGTAGGTCAGGAGTCGACCGTGGAGTTGGGTCAAGGTCAGATCCTTGAATTCAGGTGAGTTTCGGGTGACAAAAGCTATGGTGCCCCATTTTTCTGGCAGTGACCTGAGGAACCTGCTATTTTGAGTTGAGTTTGTAAAAGTGGTGTTAACAAGCCTCAGTTCACTGATGAGACAACTGAAACGCTCAAATTGTTGCGTTAGTGATTCGCCTTTAACGTAGCAAAATGTTTCATACTGTTGGTTCAGGATTTCCCTATTGTTTTCTATGACTTCTTCAGTTCCCCCAAACTGTTCCTTAAGTGCGTCCCATAACTCTTTGGCACTGTTACAGTGTAACAGTCCAGCATATATCTCATTGGGCAGCGCTGATGCTACGATGCTAAACGCTTTAGCATCTAGTTCGATCTTTTGAAAGTCGGTTTCGGTATAATTTTCAACTGGTTTTGGAACGAACTTTTTAGCATCTTCAGCACTTGGCACTGAAGGAACATGGGGACCATAAATGACAGACTTCCAACAACCTGTGCTTTGTTGAGCGAGGATGTGACCCATCCTCCTCTGCCAGATGTTGTACTCATTTCTTTTTAGCATAGGTGGTTTAAAAAGCGAGCCGATGTTGTTTTTATCATCCTGAGATTGTGACGTCATTCTTGTTGTTTTACAGACACTGAGAAATCAACTTTAATGGTGATTAATCCTTGCTCTGTTTTTCAACGGACGAACAAATGATCAGTATCAACTGTTATGAGCTGAACTTTTTACGTCAAAATGATTGTTAAATCAAATTTGACTGTCCAGGCTCTGATACCAATTGTTGGATCTGAGTTTCTTTTTTATTGTATTTTCGTTTGAAATTAAGATGAAAATGAAAGAGTTGTGCAGCGGAATTAAGATGAAAACAAACTTTGCATACAATCAAATGAGAGTAATACTTTAATCAAACATCTTTACACAATGAATCGAAAGATTGAATTTGTTTCAACACCGATTACAATGATTGATGAATGAATGCAAACTCCCCCTCAGCCAGAGCTCGGTAGTTTGTTCGTGCAAAGAAGACAATGTTGTGAAAGAGCTAATAGAACAGTACAAAGTACTGAACTATTTATAGGCACTTGCAAACCACTGAGCATCTTAGCTGACGTCACCATGAAAGTGACATCTAACCTCCTAACAAACTCTAACCTCTGATCTATACAAACTCTGATGTACTAACTACTGCTATTACATTTCTTTACATAAAAGACACTTAAACAGCTGCTGCATCCTTCCACTGCTGTGAACCCAGCAGTGTCTGTCCGGATCAGCAGTACTTGACTCAAGGCAGTAGATTGAGTCAGCAGAGCTTTGGTCTTCCATCAGTCTTTGACATTTGTCAGTAGATGCAAAGCAGCAGTTGTAGGTCAGCACTTAGTAAGATCAGCAGATAGGAGGTCAGCAGATATAAACCACTTTCAAGGGGAGAGATTTGCATGAACTAACTGTAATCGTTTGCTTATTCTGGATCCACTGCTCTGATCCAGTTTTGGCTTTAATTATCTGTTCCTCTGATAGGGTTCAATCCCAACACGCGCGACATAGGGCAACAATCTAGTAAAAGTGAAAAGCAAAAGGTAACCAAAAAATTAATGAAGGTAAAATTCGTAAATGATCTATTATCAATAAAATATAATTTCGTTATTAATTCTTAAGGGGTTTTTTTTTTTTTTTGAAATTAGCTTTATTTTCCTTAATAATAAAAATGAAAATGGAAAATAAACAATAAAATTAATGAAAGTAAATCTCGCAATTATAACTGTAACTAATATGTTTGTCAAATTTAATTGTAAGAGAAGTTAATGGTTTCGTAAAATATTAGGTCTTCCTTATTTGCCTACAGCTTAAAAACAGTGCTTAAAACTTGTCATGTGGATGATTATTTTTATTTGTTAGGTAGGGTGATTATAACTTTTTTCAAACTTATTGTTCAAACGAAGTTTATTAATTGCATCATCATTACCCTCTTTTTTAAATTGATTACCATGTAAAAAATACTCAATACATTCTAGGTTTTGTTAAGTTTTGTATTCTTATACCTGGGATTTTTGAAATTTTGTATTTTAATAACTGGGTGGTTTTGCTCAAAGCTTCATATCCGATTTGGGTTTTTGTGAAATTTTGTATATTTATACCTGGGTTTTGTTTAAAGATGGTTTAGATTTACAGGTGACGAAGCTGTGGTGTCGCCGATGGTTAGGACTGCAAACGAACCAAACGTTTGGCGAATAGTTCGTGAACCGTTCGGCGGGAAGTTCGTTTGTGTTCGTTCGTTTATTAAACAAACGAACAAGAACACGAACAAGAAATTTTGTTCGTTTAGTTAAATGAACAAAGGTCGTGTTCGTTCATTTATGTTCGTGAACGTTCGGTAACGTGTTTGTTTGTGTTCGATAGTTCATTAGTGTTTTTAGTTTTTATATTTATTTAAATACTTTAAAATTCCGACAAATTAATTATCTAATAAATGTCAGTGTATTATATATTATGTTCATGAACGATTGTTTGCGTTCGTTTGTTTTCATTTGTGTTCATTAACATTAGTTTTTGCTCATTTGTGTTCGTCAATGTTCATTTTTATTCGTTGCCTAAAATTAACAAACACAAACGAACACGAACATAGAATCTCGTTCGATAAGTGTTCGTGAACGGTTCGCAAACACGTATATTTCTTAACAAACGAACACGAACAAGGTCTTGTTCGTGTTCGTTCGGTTCGTTTGCAGCCCTACCGATGGTACTGATTTGAGGATTGCTAGAGAAAGAGATACTAGAGAGTGGTGGGTGGGGTTAAAAAGAGGTTAAAAACAAAGGTGAAAAAAGATAAATTTGCCCCTGAATTAATGGTAAAATATGGATGGATTAGTCCGTTATCGATAGATTAGTCAGTTGGACGAAAATGGAAGAATTTGAAACCACAAGGACTCACAAGCAAAAAAAAAAAAAAAAACGTTTTGGATGAAAGTCGTAAAAGTAACCAAACCATAGGGGCGAAAATGCCATTATACTCTTACTAAAACTATGTTTGTAGATGTAAGAGATTTGAGAACAAATACAAATTATGTAAATATAAAGTTAATAATTAAAATAAAATAAGTCAAGCTAACAGCTAGGCCAGCCTCGAGCTCAGCCTATTTACAAATCAAGACAAGCCGGCTCAGCTCGTTTATAGTTGAGCCAATTTCAACGGGTGAAAAGAACTAATAAATTTTAAACTTATTGTTTACCTAACTTAGGGGCTGTTTGGCAACTTCTGAATGGTTAAGTATTGAACCAGTAAGAGGTCTAAACCATTAAGTGCTGAATCAGTAAGTGGTCTGAACCATTAAGAGACACCATAATGTTTAATTGTTTAGAGGCAAATGTCTGACCAATTCAGATTAGAGGTCTTAACCATTCAGACTTAATATAATTTTTAACCATTCAGAGGCAAATGTATAAACCATTCAGACTTTAGCTCGCGAAACAAACAGTCTGAATTATTAAGTGATGAATCAGTAATATCTGAATCATTAAGAGCCTCATCATTAAGAGTCAAACAAACAGCCTCTTAGCCAAAAACATGAAACGCATGGTTCAATTTTCATCAGAAGGCAGGCATACTTCTCTATTTATAGTGGTTTGTTCTATAATTACCAATGTGGAAAAAAGTAAAAAAATAAAAAAATAAAAAAGTCAAAAAAATAAATACTTAGAGGATAAATTTGAAACTATTGCATAGAGAAATTGTACCCTAGTTGTACTTGTATGTTCTTCGTAGTTAACCTATTTAAATAATGGTTATAATATAATATGTTTACCAGATCTAAGGAACGAAAAGCCTATTTAGCATATATTTTTTTGTTCTTTTAACTTATAGCAATTGAGGAGTGGCATTACGTATTCAAATATGTCAATTAGTTGTACCAATGCCCAAATTAAAAATTGCTCGGTCTGATTATAATTTATATTAGTCAAAATTCTTTTTATAAAAATATTTATATCGTTATAAAAATATTTATATCGTTTTAAGCATGTTACTTTATTTGAAATTTCATATTATTTTGACTTTCTACTTTCTAATTTTTTGCTATAAAAAGCTATTGACTTGCAAAACAATAATCTATTATAAACAAAGAGTTAAATGTCATTTTAGTTCTTGTGGTTTGGATCATTTTGTCAGTTTAGTCCAAATGTTTCATTTTTCGCTTGGGGGTCCAAAAAGGTTTCACCGTTGCCATTTTAGTCCTCTGGGTTAACTTCATCCATTTTTTCTGTTAACGAGAAGGGCAAATCGGTCATTTTATATGGCTGAATTGCCCTTCTAGTTAACAAAATTACATATAAAATGACCGAATTGCCTTCTCGTTAACAGAATAAATGCATGAAGTTAACCCAGTGGACTAAAATGGCAAAGGTGAAATATTTTGGACCCACAGGAGAAAAATGAAACATTTGGACTAAACAGACAAAATAACCCAAACCACAGGGACTAAAATGACATTTAACTCATAAACAAATGTAATAATAATAATACATAAATAAATAATAAAAATAGCAGGGCACATGAAAAAGAAGGTTCGGAAGGTCAAAGGGATTTGGAGATGGACTGTAATTGTTATAAAAGTGAGAGTACTGTAATTGTTACAAAAGTGAGAGTACTGGTACTGTTTTGGCAATTTTTAAACTACTAGACTTTAAGTGTTATTTTCAACAAAACACAGGGACGAAAAATGTAATTAACTCTTTAGTGTAATATGCCAATTTATGGTTATATATGTTATATTAACTAGAGATGACAAAATGGGTGGGTCTGGCGGTTTGGGTAAATGATGATAATGGGTCATGGTCGATACATATCCTGAATCGACTAATTCACAAGTAAATATGTCGAAATTATTGACATCTCTAAGGTTCTAACTTCTATGTGGAATCATGCTATTCTTATATTGATGGTTGTAATTGTTCTCTTTTATCTTGTGACGATATGCAGTCGGACGTTTATGTCCATCATTCGTGGAGTGATTGCTGGAATATGTGGATTTACAGGCCTCATGGGGTTCGTCGTTTATGTACTGGTCATGGCAATTACATCGGTGTGCCTAACAGCCAGGGCGGGTTTTTCCATCCATTCATATTTTGACAGCTGGAACAGGGTTCTATTGGATGGATTTCTAGGCGGACTTTTGGTAAATGTCTCGTATTTGTGAATTATGCATTAGTTTTAATATACCTTTTGCTAGAGTTGTATCTTAACCACCCAACTTATCTTTTTTTTTTTGTAGTCGTTCGTGCTGTTCTGGACGTATCCTTTTGTGCTTGGTCTTTTCTTTATCGCACCTTTCTCATATGAATTTATTTTGAACCCTATTTATGATGAATTTAGAGGTGACAATTTCAATCCATTTTCCTCAAAATGGAGCGACTTTGTTTGTATACCGTCTCAAAAAGGTAAATCGTGAAACTGGTCGAAAATCACCCAAAGTGTTCACAAACGCTCAAAATATCCTGAGCTGCTTTATTAACAAATTAGATTATTACTTTAAGAATATAGTTTTTTTTTTAATAAATTAGTCATTTATAAAATACAAAAAGGGTTCCGACCCGGCCCATTTGTATGACCTGTTAAAAAGAACTACCTTTGACCTGTTACCTGACTCGCTCCCATTTTGCCATGAAATGCCGCCTCTAATATTGAAGATCATATAAATTGGATTGTTGTTCATAAAAGCCGATTTTTTAACCACATTAATCACTATATGTGATTCACTGATTTGACTTTCTGGTTTGCGTAATCTGTATTGACCTTGACAAGGACAAAGATTTGCTTATGATATCGTGCACATCTTCTAGACGAACACGATTTGGTCTCGGCTTTTGGGTGCCCTTGAGCTTGGTTTCCCTAGTTACAAAAAGAAGGTATCTAGAGCTCAGATGTAAGGATTTTAATATCTTGTAATCAGTGGCGGACCCAGAAATTTTTCTATTGGGGTGCGGAATATTTTTAAAATTTTTAGGCCGCCTAGATATATAAGTAAAAAAATCGGTTCGGGTCGGTTCGGGTCGGGTCGTGTCAAGTAAAACAAAAAACATCAAACTAAAATCTTTGAGTGTTCAACCATCAATATTCCTTAATTTTCAAGTTTTAAATTTCAACTTTTCAAACCTATACTAGAATCATATAATCAATAAAAGATTAAGAGACAACAAACTCATTCTATAAAAACTAGAACAACCCCAAATTACCTCAAAACACATAAAAGTTTAAAATTTTTAACCTATCCTATTATCTCATGAGTCTTGAACAAAATCACATAAACATTAAAATAACAAAAAACAAAACATGTACTTGTTCGTGGCCGGAATTAAGCTATTATTCGCCGGAATGTTGCAGTCGCCGTCGGGGTGGGGGTGTCGCAGGTCGCTGGAAGTGAGGTGAGACAGAGGAAGGGCGTGAGTCGCACAAAGCTGGCAGTCGGTTCTTTTTTTGTAAATTGGACTAATTTTGTTTAATTAAAGTTGTATTTGGGTTAGGCTTGAATTGATGAGGTGAGGCAGAGGGAGGGCGTGAGTCGGACAAAGATGGCAGTTGATTGGGTCTTTTTTTTGTAAATTGGACTAATTTTGTTTAATTAAAGTTGTATTTGGGTTGGGCTTGAATTGATATTAACTTATTGGGCTTGATGGAATGAATTCAGGTTTTATAAAGGGGTTAGTGAGCTAACTTGTTTACATAATTGGGTCGGGTTTCAATCCGTGTTCACAATTTTTTATATAAATTCCTAACAGTTTTTTTTCTAAAGGGTGCGGAAGAAAATTTCCAAGGGGTGCGGTCGGAATTTTCCAAGGGGTGCAGTCGGGATTTTTCGCGAAAAATACCACTAAAATCTTTTTTTCAAGGGGTGCGGCCGCCCACCCACCCCATAGGGTAGGTACGCCCCTGCTTGTAATTCTTGAAATTTTATTTCCTGAAACTTTATATATGTTTTAGGACATACATTTTGATTTTGAAGTCAGTATGATGATAAGGATTATAACTGTTTTTATATGTAACTTGTGCTGTGTGGACTGGAGATGATGGTGAAATTGGTGGTTGAGTAATTTTATCACATGTGAAAACAGGTTATTAAAAAAACTTTAATATTTAATTTGTTTTTATATGTGATGTAACTGATTGAACAACTAGGGTTAAGACCCGCCCGCGTTGCGGCGCGGGTACATCGTAAACATTAATGGATTAGTCCAAACGTTATATGATGTGTAACCTGTATAAGCATTGTGATTGGATCAAACGTAAAGTAAATGGAATTCATATCGAACAATCATAACGTATTATATACGACCCAACTTATACATAGAAAACATAACGTGTATGAAGGAAAATATGCACATGTAATCGAAAGGTATTAATTAGAGCTTTCGGAAAAGGGGAGAAAAAGAAACCATAATTTGACTCCACTTGGTTCGAAAAAAACTTTACGAAACATACATAAAATAAACACGAAAACACATTATATTTGACCTGAATCATTTCCCAAAAAAGTTTACGTCTAAACATAGAACAACTTGACCTGAGTCGTCTATAAAAAAAATATGCACGTAAAAATCGTTTCATTAAACGAAAACGTACATAAAAATATGCACGTAAAAATGGTTTCATTAAACGAAAACGTACTATATTTGACCTGACTCGTCTATAAAAAAAGTTTACGTCGATATGTAGAACAAATCATATTTATACATACCCATACATAAAATATGCACGTAAAAAATAATTTTTAAGTAAATGAAGTATAGGGGTAAACCGAAACAAAATATTAGTAAAAAATTTAATAGGTTAAAAACGTTCATAAAACCGTGTCAAGTAGCACCAATGCCACAACGACATCGACTCTCAACATCGTAAAAATAAAATAGATAAAATGGTAAAAAATACACTGAACGAAAAGGAGACTAAAATCGTTGAACCACGCACACCCGTTACAGTGTCTTAATGCGAAGAAATTAACCAGAAACGTAAAACGTACAAAATAATAACTTAGTCGATCTAGGACCCGCCCGTTGCGAGGAAGTTTTCAAAAGGGAAAAATGGACGCGTTGCGACGGGTCTGTCAAATATGAAAAAATAGAGCAAAAAACGTTGAACCTCAGATGCACGCTACGACATGTTAACTCGCAAAATTTAAAACGAAAAACTTGCGAAAGATAAAAAGTATGGGGGGCAAAGTTGTAAATAATAAAGTGTTGTGTTAAATTATAAAAGATGAAAAAGTTTGAGTTAAAAGTAAAAATTTCAAATGGGTTAAAATGTAAAAGAAAAAACTTTAAGGTTGAACGTGAAAAATCAAGTTTTTTTTTTGAAAAAATCCTTAAGTATGGGGTACAAGTCATGATGTACAAAAAACTTGTTAATTTATATATGGAATAAGTGGAAAGTTCAAATGAGAATAATTTTTTTTTTGTAAGAAGAACAAAGAAGAAGTTTCAACCAATAAGAATGCTTAATTTTACTTCATTTAATATTTGCATTTAATTTTAATATAAGGGTATATTGGTAAACTTTACATAGATTATTAATTTGTAATCTTCCCCTTTAAGAACTAACTAACTTAAATTTGTAACTCCTTTTCAAAATATATAGTTTTTCAAATTAAAAAACAACTTAATTTAAAGTGTAAAATAAATTAAAAGGTGTGTAAGATAAATTACGAGTTGTGTAGGATATATTATGCAGGATAAAATTTTATAATGTGTAAGGTATATGTAGGAAAATTTTGATATGTGTAGGTTTTGTATATTATGTGTAGGATAATTAATGATTAGTTGACTAATTAATTAAAGTGAGAGAAATTAATGAGATAAGTTATAAATGAATTAGTATTTTACCAATATGTCATTTCTTATTTTTCTTCTTTCAATAATTTTCTTCTCAAATGAACCTTCCCCTTTGGAATAATAAGCCACATAGGGAAACAAAGCAAAGTACAACAAATAATACACATTATACAACTTTCATATGCATAGATAAGCAATAATGCAAAAGGTACAAATGTTATTGCATAACTATGTTGTAAATTATATTATACTAGTATTAAGCATTCCCGCGTTATGGCGGGGGCGAGCACTAATGCCACACTACTGTCAGCGACCACCGACACTGAAGTTGCGGCGTTTATGCGAAGAAATTAAACCGAAACGTAAAACATAGAATAAAATAATTAAGTTGATCTGGAACTCGCACGTTACGATGAACCCGCGTCAATTTTTTCTCGTTTGACAGGTTCATTGTAATCTATATATAATATATATCATTACCACTGTACAAACCACAATGCATACATTACAACAACCATTGCCTTAATATGTTGTAAATTATATTTATACAAGATTTTGGCTAAATTAATTAGATTATTATAAATAATAATAATTTACAAATAAAACAACACAACTTTGAATGGATCAAACCGACTGAATATGGTAAGATAATGAAACCATTATTTGATTAGGGTACAACCACTTAAGCACAATTTACAACCATACATGCATACAAAACAGATTGAATTTGGTAATGTAATGAAACCATTATTATTTGATTAAGGTACAACCACTTAAGCACAACTTACAACCTATATTTGATTAAGGTACAAGCATTTAAGCACAACTTACAACCAAATATGCACACAAATATTTCAAATTAATAGTATATAAATTATACACCCAACCAATAGAAGACACCAAAACAACCAATTGAAGTTGTAACTTTGGCATATTTGGTTTTACCTCACTTGGTTTTTTTTAATCTTGCTTTTTTTTATATCTTTTTTAGACCCTTTACTCCAACACTTTTACATGTATTTAAACTTTAACCAAAGTAAATTGTATAACATAAATGAGCAAAAAAAAAAAAAAAAGTTTATGCATATGGTACAATTAACACCAACACTAACATGTTGCAAAATAATAATATACTAGCAATAACACCCGCGCTCGTTGCGGCGCGGGTACATCGTAAACATCGAATGGATTAGTTCAAACATCATGTGATGCGTTAACCATATGAAAACATGCATTTAGACGTATCATAGTAAACGTAACGGGTATAACGGAAAAGTTGTCACGTATAATCAAAAGAGATTAATTAGAACTTTTGAAAAAAGGGGAAAAAAACCACAATTTGACTCCACTCGGTTTGAAACAAAATTAACGAAACATTCATAAAATAAACACGGAAACATATTATATTTGACCTCACTCATTTCCCAAAAAAGTTTACGTTGAAACATACACCAACTCGAATTTATACCGAAACGTACATAGAACTGAGCACGTAAAGAATGGTTTTTTAAACAAAAACATATTATATTTGATCTAACTCGTTTCCAGGAAAAGTTTACGTCAAATAGAGCAAATCGAATTCATACCAAAACTTAAATAACAATATGCACGTAAAAATAGTTTATTTTAAGTAAAGAAGGTATAGGGGTAAAACAGAAACAAATAATTTTTAGTAAAAAATTTAATAGGTTAAAAAAGTTTGTAAAATCGTGCCAAGTAGCCCCAATGCCACACCACCAACAACAGAAGAGCTCGTAAAACAAAATAAATAAAAAAGAAAAAATAACGCTGACCGAAAAACAGACGTAAAATCGTTGAATCACGCACCCGTTGCGACGTGTTAATGCGAAGAAATTAGACCGAAACGTAAAACGTAGAAATAAGAAACTAAGTCAATTTAGGACCCGCGCATTGGAACGAACTTGTAAAAAGGCGACTGGCATGTCAAACGGGAAAACATACAAAAAAAAAACGTTGAACCACATACACACGTTGCGGCGTGTTGGCTAGTAAAATTTTGAACGAAACGTAAAACTTACGAAAGATGAAAATTATAGGGGACCGAAGTTGAAAATAAAAAAGTGTTTGGGTTAATTGTAAAACATGAAAAACTTTATGTTAAAAGTAAAAAATTAATAAGGTTAAAATGAAAAGATAAAAACTTTTATGAAAAATGAAAAACCAAAACTTTTTTGAAAGGCTCCCTATGCATATAGTACAACAACCTAAAGCAACAAAATGTTGCTTATTTATAATTTATAATTACCTCACTTAGTTTTTTTTTAATCTGGCTTTTTTAATCTTTTTTATACCCTTTAATCCAATACTTTTACATGTATTTAAAGTTTAACCAAGTAAATTATACAACATAAATGAGCAAAAACAAAGTTTATGCATATGGTACAATTAACACCAACACTAACATGTTGCAAAATAATAATATATAAATTATACTATATATAAATTAGAATTGTGAATACAATTTCTGAAAATAAAACCAAAACCACAATCCGTGTAAGCAACATTAGAATTTTGTTACAGTTTGAACTTAATTGGCAATTTTTCCATTGTAATTTTTTGGTAAATGAATAAGATCTGTATGCTGTATATACTAGATTAGAAGCTTGAAGAAAATATAAACAGTAATGTTATATTTTTACAGAATATATACAATAGAGTTAATTACATAGTTAGTCCCTGTGGTTTGTCCAAAGTAACATACTTAGGTACTAATAGTTTAAAATCACATTCTAGGGTATTAACTTTTCATTTTGTAACGTTTGAAGGTATTACCGTTATTTGTAGGTTTAAAATCACATTCTATTAGTACCTAAGTATGTTATTTTGTGCAAACCACAGGGACTAACTATGTTAATACCCTAGAAGTTAATACCTCCAAACGTTACAAAATGAAAAGTTAATACCTTAAAAGGTGATTTTAAACTATTAGTACCTAAGTATGTTATTTTGTGCAAACCACAGGGACTAACTATGTAATTAACTCAATTGATTAATTAATTAAGATTTAAACATTACTGATATAAATCACAGTTTAGAACAAACTTTAGTTTTAAAATAATATTATTTTACGTTAACTATTTTATTGAAAAAAAAAGCATATATGTTTACAATACGGTTTTACTCTTAATTTATATATCTTTAACTATAAAGGTCGGTGGCTTTTGCCACAGGACAAAAGTGTCATCGCAATAGAGAAGTCGTATGTTTTGAACACGTGTGTGGACGTGGGTTATTTTATTTGTTTTCTTTTCTTTAAGAGCTTTTCTTTCTCACCTGTTAAATACAATCATCTCTCACGCATTGCTGTGTTGCTGTTTCGGTGAGTATCGCTTAACTTTTCTTCTGTTTTTTTTCTTCTTTTCATTTTCTTCTCTTTTTGTCTTCTTTTCATTTATTTTAAAAGTAAAACATTTAGTCCAACTATTTGTTTGTATGTGAGAATGAGAATATAAGATAGGAAACTCTACATATTATTATTCACATTCCCCACTACTCCCATTAGATCATGTGTTACACTACGTGATGGTAGGAGGGAGGGGGGAGGGTGGCTACCTAGACATCACGACCAGCAAGACCAGGGCCGGCTCGTTAGGCTTACCAATCTAGGCACGGGCCTAGGGTCACCAAATATAAAGGGCCTCCAATTTTTAGTAAAGTTTTAGATATATTATATATGTTTCAGACTCAAATAAAAAAAACAAAACTAAACCATGTTTTTTAATAAAGTTAAACAGATAAAAATTGTTTAGGAAAAAAGGCCCATATTCAAGACCCAGTTTCGAAATTAAACCACATACATAACTGCAGGTTATAGCAAACATCTACCACTCGACCTCATCCGAATTCCGTGAATCATCGCCAAAAGTCCCTAAAATTAAGCCGCAGTCATCGTTCCTACCTCCTATCGCAACCTGCTCTTTCGATTTTCTAGTTTATCAGCTATCACTAACGGTAATCACTCATTGTGTCGGGTCTGTCGGGATTGGAGGAGAATTTATGGGCAAAATTAGGACTAATTACTAAACGTAGGTTAACTTTAGCAGCTAATTTTTCTATTATTCTCTATATGTTTTGCAAAAGGGCCTCCACTTCATAGTTCGCTTAGGGTCTACAAAACGTTGGACTGACACCGCGCCGGTGGTGCGTGGTGTGATCCCGAAGCCTGTTTCTGTTGGTGTGGTCAAGCTCGTAAGTGAATCAATGTAGTGAGTGTGATCACACCAACACACATCTTAAGTGATAGTGAGGGAGGACACACCCCATTCGTCTACATAACATTCCATTCAATACCACTTTCACGTACCATAACACATTGCTTTACTAATACTAATGACCCACCAATAATGAGTGACCTAATCATTGGAAGATATTCAAATCTAATAACCGCACAATGTGCTCACAGGGGTGCACAAGGTTTATAACATTGTTTATCGATGGGGTGACATAACTAGACAAAGGTGGCTACGAATTTGGACGACAATAGCAGAAGAAAAAAGGGTGGCCGCATAAAGCCCCCAACACCATCCCGGGGGCGACAAACGGGCTCTCATGAAAGGAATAGTGGGCGTGAAACGGAGTGAAAACCCAATTTTTCAGCCTTGATGGCCAATGTGAACCCTCCATTTGAGAGGGGCGCCACCAAAGGGCAAACCCTTTGTCAACAAAAATATTTATTGAACATCCACTTCAGGACCACAAGTGTGTGCTACATGCAAGCAAACAGTTGGACTAAATTTGTAACTTTTGAAACTTTAAAAACTATAACCATAATATGAACATGTCAAACTTGACATAACATAAACATGACATGAAAAAAGAAAGAATAATGAAAAAAAATTCTTGACAGAAACCATCATCTCTTGGATGGCCTAGCATCATCTGCACCATCATCGCCGTCATCATCATCATCTTTTCCAGACCTCTTTCTCTTTGATGGGGCTTCGGCTGTCCCACCATCATCGTCATCGTCGCCATCTTCATCTTCATCGACACCATTCTCTTCGGGCTCAAAATTACTAGCATCTTCTTCGTCTTCTGGGTTAGCCCCTGGTCGAACCAAGTATTCAGTTCCCATATGCTGCCTCCTTTAAGCCACATAAAAGTTGTCACCATGAGTTGATATTGCTACTGATATGTTTCAGAACAAACTTTAAAAATCGGATCTACAACCACAGATACATGTTCACTAATAAACTGAGATTCAAATCAAAATACCTAATTTTCCATAGAAAATTATATATTTGAAGAAACACTAACCTTTACGGTAGTACCCGACTAAGACTTCAACTCTTGGCGATCCGAACTATCAGCTGCAAAACAGAACACCGTTAGGACTCGTTACAGGAATGGGGTTATTCCTATAACCACCCTCCGGCGTGAGAATAAGTCTCGGTTTTGGGAGAAAGAAAGTATGAATGTAAAGAGAGAAAAACGAGAGCAAGATGATCATACCTTAGGTGTTTACCTCTATTTATAGTTTACCATTAGGGTTTTTCCTAAATTAGGATGGGCTCCGATAAGTTAGGGATTTGCATGATCTTCCCAAAAGAATGGAGATTTAGTTACGTGATTTATCCATGTAGAATAGAACATTCTAGAATAAATGTTTATAATTAATTGTTTATGATAAAATAATAGGTGATGACTGGGTCGGTCTGACCGCTCTAGGTGATACCTCGTCATGTCCCCCCAGTCCGAAGTTATGAAATGAATTTCATGAAATCGGACTAAAAAAGGAAAAGTCAAAATTTCCCCCTTTAAGTATAAGTTTCTCAAGTGGGGTACCGTTATGCTTTTTGAAAAATGGCGGCGATGGGAAAAGATGTGACAGTTAGATCATCATTAAAGTGACAGCTGTACCTTCCCTATTCTGACGCGTGTTCCCATCCGTTTGTCTTTTCGAATTTGAAAAGTTGCCATTTTCCGTATAAATAGAGTTCCCGTTGAGGGTTTTGAAATTTCATTTCTCTCTTTGTTTACAACTGCGTTCTTCAATTCCTGAAATCGGAAATGGCTTCCAAAGCTGACGAACCATCTTCTTCTGCCCAAACCAGTGCCGATGCCCTTTATTGCAAGTGGGGGCTTGCATCATACAATAATCTCATCCATGATTATGGTATTAGGGCAGAATGGAATCCGGTACTGCCGTCGAAGACAGATACGGCGTTTCCGTTGATGAAAGGTAAAATCACTCTGTTTAGTGACTTCTTCAAGTTTTGTAACTTTCGATTGCCAATCACCAACTTCTGCAAGTTGGTGTTAGATCATTATCCTATCCACATTTCTCAATTGCACCCATTGGGGTTGATCAAACTCCGTCAATTCGAGTTTGCCTGTACCGCCTTAGGGCATCTTCCCGAACTCGTTGTTTTTAGGGCTTTTTTGTTCTTGAATGGAAATCCCCTTTCTTTACTTTCGATAGAAGGGATCCTGAAGTGTCTTGCCTAAGAGACATCCCAACCAGTTCTAAGGACAAAGATTGGAAGAAAAAGTTCTTCTATATTGATTCCGGTGTTATCCCCGGAGAAATGTACTGGAAGGAGATGGGACCGAAAGAGAAAGTCAAAGATGAAGGTGCCCCAAAGGATGCTTATGTGGCAAACGCCCTGTATACAAAGTTGTGTGGGCGCCCCTTCGAGTGCACGGTAATCCCAGAAGGGGCCCTGGTAATGGCAGGGATGAGCCTGCTATGGCATGACATTAAGTTGTATCCTTCGTTCTGGAGGAATGATGAAGGTACACATATTTTTTGCCAACCATATATTTTGTTAACTATGTATGAAATAACATGTATGCATATCGCAGGGGAATGGAGGTTGTTTGACTTTGTCGACCCCCGCGACATACTGCGCTGAGAGCCGCGGACCGCGTGCTTGGTGAGCAGGAGCCGGATGTTTTGAAAGTTCACCTGGAGCAGTTTTAGTTGCCCGTTGTGCCGGCGGACCCAGCTGTGTATATCTCCCATCCTCCCCCCAGTGGGGGGAGTAGTGTTGCTGTTCCAGAGAAGAAACCAACCCGGATAAAGGTTACCGGGAGGAAATATATGGCGGCCGGTGCGACAACCTCCTCCGCCGGCGGGACGGCATCCGCCAGGGGTGATATTCCTGCTGCTACTGAATTGACAAGTCCAACCTATGTGGCGAAGAAATGGAAAACGTTTATTGCACCTACCCTGACCGCGTTCGAGGCTGTGCAAGCCGCCTATGCCCTGCCGCTTGGTATGTAATTTTGCCTTCGGATGTTATTGTGGATTATGAGATTCATGTTACTGAAGGTCTTGTTTAATACTGGTACTACCGGCGTGGTTCAAGCTGAAAATGTGACACCCATCCCATTGTCATCTGTGGGGGTGATGCCTTCCACTGCTGGCGAAAACAACCTTTCAGAGCTTATACTTCAGGCGAGTATTACCGCCGCTGTTAGTTGTACTATGCCGCCGCCCATGCCTACCGCTGCTGTGACTGTAACAACTAGTCCAGTGTCCACGCCGCTGCCTTCAAGTGTCACTCCTACCTCCTTGTTTGATTCTCCATTGAGCATATTTTCTACTACCGAGAAGGAGATGCCTGCTATGTCCCTTGCTCATGAGGCGACTAGTGCTGGAGGTGCTGCTGCTAGCGATGCTGGGGGGTCCAGCAGTGGGATTGCTGATGATGGGGCCCGCTTGGGTGATGACCTTTATTTGCCTACTATCAACTGGGATCCCAATGTTCGAGATAAACACTACCAGCCCCAGTGGAAAATTGCTGAGTCTTCTAGACTGATCTTCCCCCCAGTGGTTCAGCACTGGGTTGAGCGGGCTTACCCCCCCCCCCCCCCCGCTGAAACGGCATATGTTGAAGGCTTGGACAATGAGATTCTGATGAATTCCACTATGGTGGATTCCGTTAGGCAGCCACGGAGGCTTGCAGAGATCCGGCGTAGGTGGATGCGTGACAACAATGAGCTCCACCAAGCGCGGGCTACTATCCAAGAGCTGAAGGATGAAAAGTACCGCTTAGAGAGTCAGCTCCAAGCCGCTGGGTTGAGGGAGAGCAGGTTTTTGTCAGAGAAAAACAAGGCTGAGGATGACTTGAAAAGAGTGACCACCCACCTTGCTGAGGAGCAGATTATATGGGCTAGCGACATAGCGGAGAAGGACCGGGTCCTTGCTCACGCTAAGAGTGTGCAGGAGGAATTGGAGCGAAAAGCTATTACTGAAGCCCAAAATGTGAGATCTGAAATGTCTGCTCAGGTGGAAAAGTTCCGAATTGACGCTGACTTTGTGTCTCAGGTGCATGAGCGATACCAGGCCTTAACTGTTGAGGTAGAAGCATCTAATGCTAAAGCCCGGGCTAAGCAAGCGGAGCTGGAGGAGCGAGAAGAACATCTTAGGAAACTCCAGCAACATTGCGATTCCCTTGTCTCTGAAAGGAATACACTTGCCCAATCTTCTACCACACGCCTGAAAGAGGTGGAAAGTGCCCTTGAGCAATCAAACGCTGAGGTGGCCAGCCTAACTAGCCAACTAGCTGCCTTGCAGGGCGATAGGAATTGGCTGATAACCAACGGCCTAGTCAAGGCGTTTGAGTATCTTCGCCAGTCAGGACCTTTTACAGCGCTAATAGACCGTCTTTCCGCCGCCGCGTATCAGTCTGGTCACCATGATGGTGTCTACAAGGGCTACTTTGAGTGCTAGCAATCGGAGAAGATTACTTCTGACTTCCATACGACGAGGGGCAAGTTCCAGGGTGATATGGCGGGTGCACTTGAGGCAGCGTGCAACAAACCGCTGCCCGCATATGCAGATTTGATTGACAAGGTGAACGAGGATGGCATAGAATCCTTACGCCTGATGCTGGACCCCACGGAGGAGTCTGAAGAGGAATAAGTGCTTTCATTTTGTTTATCATGTATTTTATTTCCTCTAGACATTTTGTATAAACACTGTTTTACTCGGTTTTTGCACAAATATCTGATTAGTTTATCAACCATTTAATGCTAATGTCATGATTGATAACGCCGTCGTTCCTCTGAAATGTGGCGATTTGACGTGTGATGATTGTTTTTCATTAATATTGCTGTCGTCACCACTACCAAAACTGTTTATCCCTCTATAAATTGAACTTCTTTTTCCAAATTTGGTAATTCGAAAAGATGAGTAAGAGAAGTTATAAACAAAGGCTTTCCGATATTTTCCGGCACTTAGATGCCGCCGATGGTTTAGTCCATCTCCAAGTTTTGGTGACGGAAGATATGATCAGAGGAGAGGAGGTGCCTCCTGATGATGTCTTACCCCGGGTTAGCCGGTCCTGTAAGAGCATCATATATCAGGAGCCTTCCCATATTGAGGCAAATACCGCTGCTTTGTCTGCTGATACTTTGATGAAAACCGTTCCATCTGATAGTATACAATGCTGTGGATTAGTGTATGAAAGACGTTGCGGTGGCCGTTCCGGCAAGAAACCGGTTGAGGAACAGGAGGTAATGGCTGCTCCGGTGAATGAGAAAGATGTCAATGTTTTGATCGTTGATCCTCATCGGTCGGAGTGTCATGGTTAAGTGCTGCGTACCCTTGCAGAGGTGATGGCAACTCTTTCCAAGAAGTAGGTATTAGAACATGTTCGTTTTTGGTTCCCATATGTTGGTTTTTAACAACGGGGACAAGTACTTGGTTTTTGTAAGATAGTTGCAAGTATTTATTACCAAAATACCTATCTTTTTGTAGCGGTTAACGTATCTATTACCAAGATACCCGCTCTTAGCGCTGTATATTTTAACCCTTTGAATTATATATATGAAAAAAATTTCGTGTCAAGGATACTTTTTTACCGTTATGTGCAGTTAAGATGCGATGGTAATTGTTTGTACCGTATAGTGCAGTGTACATGCGATGGTAAATTTTATTGTACAAGTAACGAGGAAACATAAAAAGAGATGACTTTTATTAACCCAAAACTTAAAAAAGGAAAGAGACATCGCTATAGATGAATTACACTTGTTTGCGAAAAGACAGGAAAACATTCATACCCGCCGTTAGGTGCGAAGTATTACGTATAACACTTTTTTAATTGAGCCGCGTTCCAGCTACGTGGAACCGCAGTACCATCTAGCCTTGCTAAGCGGTAAGCTCCCTTGCCTAAGTCTTCTTGAATGACGTAAGGACCTTCCCAATTGGGTCCCAACTTGCCTGTGGGTTCCGCTCTACTGGCCTCATTATCGCGCATGACATACTCACCCTCCTTGAAGGCGTGATGAGCTACGCACTGATTATAGTATTTTTCCAAAGTCTTCTTATATTTTGCCTCGCTGATGGCGGCTGCTTCACGCCTTTCTTCGAGCATATCCAGGCCTTCCCTTAGGAGCCTGTCATTATCATCATTAGTAGTAAGACGCCTTAGCGAGGGCAAACCGACTTCCACGGGTATCATTGCTTTCGTGCCATAGGTTAGGCTGAAGGAAGTTTCATTGTTACTTGTCTTAGGCATTGTTCGATGTGCCCAGAGGACATTTGGCAGTTCTTCCACCCAGGAGCTTCCTTCGTAACCCAACCTTCTTTTTATTCCATCCAACAAACTTCGATTTGCCCGCTCTACCTGACCATTTCCTTGCGGGTGTGCTACAGATGTGAAGATTTGTTGAATCTTGAGTTCTGCACACCAATCTTGCAATACCCTATCCGTGAACTGCATTCTGTTGTCGCTTACCAAATACAGCGGTAGTCCAAACCGACACACAATGTGCTCCCAAAGGAACTTTTTTGCGTTTTCAGCGGTTATTTTAGCCAGAGGTTTGGCTTCGACCCATTTGGTGAAGTAGTCAATCGCCACAATAAGGTATTTTTAGCTTTCCAGGGGCCAGCAGGAATCATCCCACAATGTCCATTGCCCACTTTTGGAAAAGCCAGGCCGCTGTAACCGGGATTAAGTTGTTCTTGGGTCGGAGTGTTTGAGGAGCAAATTTTTGACAGCTACGGCACCTTCTGAGTTCTTCTACCACGTCTTCGTGCATCCCCGGCCAGTAATACCCGGCATTATGGATTTTGGCCACGACTGCCCGGGGTCCAGCGTGAATGCCGCATATGCCCGCGTGTATTTCCTAGATTAGATATTTCGCTTCTGCTGGAGATGCACATCGCATCAGCGGACCCAGGTATGATTTTCTGTAGAGGATGCCATTGTTGACTTCGTATTGCAGTGCCTCGTTTTGGATTTTGTGGGCTTCAGCCCTGGCGGGGGGTAATTCACCCTTTGTGAGAAACTTTAGTATTGGGGTGTACCAGCAGGGTTCCTCAGCTGTGAGGGCGGAAACCTCCCGAGGTTCGATGGAGGGCATTTGCAATGTTTCTACCTTTACTTCTCTTTCCATGCCTGAGGTGGCGAGTTTACTCAAGGCATCTGCTATTTGGTTCTTTCCTCTGTGGACATGATGGAGCGTGACATTGTCAAATGAAGCTATAAGCTCCTTTGTATTAGCCAAATACTTTGCCATTGACTCGTCCTTAGCCTCATAAGTTTCGTTTACTTGATTATTTACCAGCAAGGAGTCGACATACGCGTCAACTCTTGTGGCTCCCAAAGACTGGGCCATCCTCAGGCCTGTAGTAGCGCCTCATATTCTGCTTCGTTATTAGAACATTCAAAATCGAAACGTAGGGCGTACATCAACCGTATTTCGTCTGGGCTTATCAGCATGAGACCTGCTCCAGAGCCTTTCCCGCTGGACGATCCATCTGTGTAGAGCTTCCAAGTTTGTCTGGCTGTACTGGACTCCGGGATGTCCTGTATAGTTTCTCCCACAGGAATTTCAGCCAAGAAATCGGCGATCACCTGCCCCTTGATTGCTATTCGTTTTCGGTACTCGATGTCCAATGCTCCCAACTCAATTGCCCATTTAGCCAACCTTCCGGTGATCTCAAGCTTGTGCAAAATTTGTTGTAACGGGTAGTTTGTTAAAACCTGTACGCGGTGCCCTTGAAAGTATCTTCGTAGCCGCCGGGTAGCATGAACTAGGGCAAGCACCAACTTTTCAAGAGTTGGATACCTCGTTTCGGGTCCTGCGAGAACTCGGCTGATGTAGTAAATGGGTGTTTGTTTCCCATCTCTCTCTACCATGAGTACCACGCTTACCGCGTTGCGTGCCGCTGCCAAGTACATTTTGAGTAGTTCTTCCGGATATGGCGCGGTTAACATGGGTAGTTTCTCGATGAAACGCTTCATGTCTTGTAGGGCTTCTTCCGCTTCGTTGGTCCATTTGAAGTTCTTCTTCTTAAGGCAGTCCTTCAGTGTTTTTTTATAAATGGCAAAGACCTTTCGGCGTGCCTTGACAAGAATCTATTTATGGCCACCAGACGCCTGTTTAATGCTTGCGCTTCTTTCTGAGTCCTGGGGGAGGGCATCCGCGTTATGGCGGCTACCTTTTCCGGGTTGGCTTTAAAACCGTCCCGGGTGACTACTACCCCCAAGAACTTGCCTTCCTCGACCCCAAATGAACACTTCTTTGGGTTGAGCTTGATGTTATACTCCCTGAGCGTTTGGAAGGTTTCTTCGATGTCTACAAGCATTTGTTTTTCTTCCCTGCTCTTGATTACTAAATCGTCGACATATACTTCTAAGTTCCTGTCGATTTGTTTTTTAAAAGCTTTGTCCATGAGCCGCTGATAAGTATCTCCGGCGTTTCGCAGGCCAAAAGGCATCTTGGTATAACAAAAGATACCCACATCAGTATGAAACGCCGTTTTCTCTTCATCGTCTTTGGACATTTTGATTTGGTAATAACCCTTATAGGTGTCTAAGAAACATTTGTACCTATAAGGGACCAGGGAGTCAACTTTGAAATCCATCTCCAGTAGCGGGTAAGCATCTTTGGGGCATGCTTTATTCAGATCTTTGAAATCTATGCACATCCGCCACATGCCATCTGGCTTCTTGACCATCACGGGGTTTGATACCCATGTGTGGTACTTTGTTTCTTTGAGTATTCCAGCTTCAACCAGCTTTCGTACTTCTTTGACTACTGCTGCTTTTCGATCTGGAGGCATGCTTCGCTTTCCCTGTGCGACGGGTTTAATGCCCGGGAGTGTCGCTAGCTTGTGCTCTGCCCTTTCCCGGGGTATTATGGTCATGTCAGAATGCTCGAAATCGAAAATGTCGCCGTTTCTTCTCAGCAGTTGTTTTAGGTTATTTTTGACTTCTGGGGAGAGACTATCCCCTATTGTTACTGTCTGATCTGGATGGCGTGTGCTTAATACCCATCTTTCTGGACCGATGGCGCTGGTAGGCCCCTGTCGGCATCTTTTGGTGTCCAATACCTCTCCCACCTTATCTCGAAATACTGTAGCAATACCCCGCGGGGTGGGAAACTTCATGAACCCTCGCGCTGTAGATACGATAGCGTCCAATTTTCCCAGGGTGAACCTTCCGATGATTACATTGTGGTAAGACTCAGTGCGTACCACAAGGAATGTAAGGAGTATGGTTCTTTCCCGGGGGGCTTGTCCAAAGGTGACTGGGAAGGTAATTTGGATGATGGGATCAACCTTTTCCCCCGTGAAGCCTTTAATAGGGGTGTGTACTGATTCAGCAGTCTTCTATCTTCTGGTTGCATTCTGTTGAAGAAATGCTCATAGATGATATCCTCTGAACTCCCGGTATCTACCAGGATCCTTCTCATGTGATAGTCACCTACCGCAGCAGATATGATTAAGGCGTCAGTAGTGAGGTGCAAATCTTCCAAGCGAGGCTCAATTGTCATGGTGGCCAGCATCCAGGGCTCGAGGGTGGAAAAACTCCGCTTTGCTCCTTTTCTCTTATCCACGTGTACCATGTTTAGCTCCCGTGGCCTTTTACCCGCCTCCTTGTCGTTTTCTTCTTTGACGGGCAGCGGGCCCTGTTTGATGTCTCGCACTAGGTGTGCCAATTTACCCGCTTTCACGAAGTATTCAATCTGTTTCTTTAGCTGAAAACAGTCATTAGTATCGTGGCCGCTCCCTTTGTGGTATTCACAATACTTGCTCGTATCTTTGTTGGGGTTGTCCTTTAGCGGCTTCGGAGGGTTGAACTTGAGGTTCTCAGAGGCTAGGATTTCCGCTGGAGTTTTGCTCAAGTTAGGGTAATTGGATCGCGGCTTGGAGGGTTCATTCCTTGAGTAGGTATTTCTAGGCCTATCATACCGCGAGTCCATTCTGTCGCCTCTTTGGTATCGGTCTCCTCTGCCTTTATTTTTAGAACCCCCGCTGCTCCCTCTCCTCTTGGCTTTTCTGAGCCTCCTTTTTTCTATTGGCCGCGTGACTAGCGGCTACCGCCTTTTCTTGTATCACATAAACCTTAGCTATTCTCAAGATTTCGTCGATGGTAGGAGGCACACCATCTCTTCCCTGAAGTGTTCTTAATAGTTCGTCATCATTTACTCCTTGTAGGAAAGCTCCACACGCTAGATCATTTGTGACACCCGGGATTGCCAGGCTTTCTTTATTGAATCTAATGATGAAATTTTCCACCGTTTCATTGTCTTGCCAGCGGATGTGGAGGAGCTCGTTTCGGTCTTTGGTGTGCCTGCGCTGTTGGCTGAATTGCAAGATGAACTTGTACTCTAGATCTTTGAAACTGTCAATCTCCCCAATGGGCAGGCTGTTCCACCAGACCCGAGCCGCGCCACCAGAGGGGCATAGGCCAACAGGCTACTTCCCCTGCACTTTTGAATAGATTTAGATGGTCTTCAGGGTCGCCTAGACCATCGTATTTGCCTACAGTTTGAGGCATCTTGGGCTTTTCCTTGATAGGAGCTTCCGCTATTCTTCTGGTGAACTTGGATTTGAAAGTTGCATCCACTGGTTTGTAAGATCTGGTGAGTTCGTGTTCTTCTACATTAATGGGTTGCACTGGAGGGATGACCCCGCTTTGGCTGGTACCCTGGGTGACAAGGAGTTGAGCCGAGGTGATGTTCAGCGTGGGGCTGGGGCCTCCGCCTGGAGAAAATCGAGGCCTGGATGCGTTTCCTCTATCATAAGCAGGTTCCGCCGTCGGCGGGGTTTGACCATAAACCGGTTGTGACGTTGGAAAAGTCCACCAAGGCGGCATGTAAGCCGCGTATGGCGATTGCTGAGCCTAGCCTTGTGTTGCTCCCTTGGGAGTGTACATTGAATTGTTGTATGGGGGTAGGTACCCGTATGGGGGTGCGTAATAGTACCCGGGGAAATAAGCCTGATTTCCCGGCGTGACCGGAGCGTTCATGATTCCCACTGGCATGACCACTGCTTGATGAGGCGGTGTAGACAGTGCCGCTGTTAGCGCTGCGGAGTACAAGGGCGGCATGGCGTAGGTGACCGAAGGTTGATAATACTGAGGCATGCTCACCTGTGGTATAGCAATGCTTGGGCTTGCCGATGTAATAACCGACATAGAGTTATGACGTATCATCTGTGCACTAGTGGTTGTTGCTGGGGCGAAAACGTTAACGCCTGTTGCAATTGGTTCGACTGACTGGAACTGCAGAGAAGTGTAGGAAAACAGATCTGCCGCTGTGGTCCCGGAAGAAACGACGGTAGTGCCTGTAAAGCCTGGTGGTGGTCCTTCTGCTTCAAACTCCAAGTCGAGCGACCTGGTTACGGCTGGTGAGGCCGGCATGGTGGTAATAGGGCCTGTTTCTAGCAATGGATTATTATCTACCATCGCTTGGCTTGGTGTAACTGCTACGTTCTGATCGCTTTCCATGAGGTTCAGTCTAATTGTTACCGAAAAGGTCCCACGGATGGCGTCAATGAAGAAACACTAACCTTTACGGTAGTATCCGACTAAGACTTCAACTCTTGGCGATCCGAACTATCAGCTGCAAAACAGAACACCGTTAGGACTCGTTACAGGAATGGGGTTATTCCTGTAACCACCCTCCGGCGTGAGAATAAGTCTCGGTTTTGGGAGAAAGAAAGTATGAATGTAAAGAGAGAAAGATGAGAGCAAGATGATCATACCTTAGGTGTTTACCTCTATTTATAGTTTACCATTAGGGTTTTTCCTACCTTAGGATGGGCTCCGATAAGTTAGGGATTTGCATGATCTTCCCAAAAGAATGGAGATTTAGTTACGTGATTTATCCATGTAGAATAGAACATTCTAGAATAAATGTTTATAATTAATTGTTTATGATAAAATAATAGGTGATGACTGGGTCGGTCTGACCGATCCGGGTCATACCTCGTCAATATTCAAATTCAAATCAATCGTCGCAAATCATGACCTGTGGTCTAACTCACAAGCTGTTTTGAGTTTTGACTATTATTGTTGGATCTGACTTTTTGCCAAAGAAAACTAGGAGAATAGCACATCAGGGGTTAGGGGGTGGGGGTGCTACACTTTTCATCACTCACCACACCCAACTAGCTTCCGCCACGTCATCGAACTTCATCCATCACTAATGATAGATTTTAGTAGGGGTGCCAATCACTAGTAATGAATTTTTTAAAATAATAAATTAACAATAACAATTTCATTTAAATAAATATTACATTAAAAAAACCCTAAATTAAAAAGTAGAAAACAAAAACTAAACATTGTAAAGTAAAAAAAACTAAAAATTCTACGGCATCTCCCAACCCCACTTTTCACATATTTTGTGTTTGCGTTGAAGTAGAATCGACCTAAAGGGTTCGTTAAGAGTGTCGTGCGATTGTAACATGACGATTAAATCACTATTTTTCTTCGTTTTCGGTTAAGTATTTAATATACTCCTCGCCACGTTTAAGTTTTGAAGCCGCAAGTTTTTCTTTTCTTTCTTTGGCTTCAGCCATTTCCACCAACCTAGCCGCTATGAATTCGGTGATGAGTCCACCACCGCTTCATTTACTCTGCTTGACGATTCACCACTTTTCTTATGATGCGGCCTTGTGGGTGTATCATCTTTTTCGGGTTCGTCATCAGGTTGGTCGTTCAGATTCATTTCGGGCATGTTGCTTGATATACCATCGGTAGAAGTAGTGTAGTTCCCGGACTTGGAAGTTTTTGATCTTTTTGAACCTCCTCTTTTCTTTGGAGCCGCCGGCCCATTCATGTCGACCAACGTAACCGGTACCCACTTCGAGTGATGTCTCGCAACCTCCCATGACGCCAAGTGTGGAAAAGATTTATGGCGGTATGTCGTGCAATACTCTTTTAGGGTGTTTTTTATGATAGTCGCATCGCTCGCTCCACTTTGTGGATTTCGGGTCTACAAAACATACAAAAAAAACACTATTTTATAACAAGATAAAAAACACGATTTCTTCATGCAAGCGAAGCCGTGCGGTGTTCGCAGCAGCGCGTATGCATACCAACTAGTTTCATATATTATCGTAGTTTGTTTACCAAAACAATATATAATATTGTTTCCCACAAATTAAAACAAAATATAATTTTTTTCCAAACATAAACAAAATATGAGTTCCTGGTTCAAGATCGAAAAATATTCGTATACGTATACATATGATAACAATAAATAAAGTATCAACAGATTACAAATATATCTTAAGCAAATTCAAACATGTAGTATAATATGCTACTCCATTGATTCCAGTATCTCATCTAAGAATCACTCGAATAAGTCTGTGAAGCAAACCACTCTTGTGCCAATACCAAAGATTCTCTTGGACTGTTTAATGGAACTGAATGACCTGCGCCCTATAACACGAATGTCATTAAAACATGCTTTGTGGACAATATTACTATATCATACATGTACATTTTTGAAGTATTGCTAGATAATGACGAGGATAATTATGTCTCACCTTAACCGTAGCATATGTCAATGCATAATAGTTTTGTGCATATTTGGTTTCATATCTACACAACAAAAATAACATAATAGGTAAATAAAATCCAACTCTAGAGAGAAAGTTTTAGTTTAAGATTTGTTAGTGAAAGAAGCCCTATCTCACCCTCCGACTTGATCATCAACGTAGAAAGGTTTCCATGGTACTTCAACTTGGAGATTGAGAGAAGTTATCCATTGCTCAACGCCAACATACGGAAATGTGAAATCATGATCGCCACTATAAATAAATAAAAACACTTCATGTGCACGTACATTCTATTAGGTAGTATTCGTTTCACATAATGGAATGAATTGTGGATGAAATTGGAATGTAGATTTCATTACTTATGTTGTTCGTTTCAACAACGATTTGAATCTAAATCCCTTGAAATTACACTAACCAAACATATTATGGGATTTCAATGTTGTTATATTATTTCACATATTTTATATTCGTTATTAATAATTATACCAACTAAACACATTATGGGGTTTCAAGGAATTATTTAGAATCCAATTCAAAATTCAATTCCATTACATTCCATGAAACGCACATTAATAAGAGAGAGAAAAAATGTAACATTACCTGAAGATCAAAGCCCTACACTTTTTGCTCAAAAGCTTCTTATGATAGGAAAAACTACTAAAAATATCATAAGAATAACCAAATGTGTCATTTTTTCCTTGAGTGTAATGCAAGGTTTTGTTGATCAATTCAAATCTTTCAATTGTTCCCTAAAAATAGATTATGGATTGAGATACATTCAAGATTCTAGTTCAGGTATATCAACAAGAATTTATCTTGATTACTTACTTCACGAACTTTTAGAGCTTGTTGTACAACTTCGGTTTTCGCCCATTTATTTATGGCCTTCTTAGTATCACTCTAAATGGATCAAAATGAATGCTTTAGTTTAACAAGATTTACACGCTTATTCAAAACTTATTTTTTAATTTATTAATATTAATAGTTAAATAAGAAGTTTGAATTAGCATTTTAAAAACCTTCAAAACTAATAATATTTATATAGCAATCCCATATATATGGGTGTCATGTTCCTAAATCCAAACACAGGCCTTATGATCATAAAAATAAACTTTATGAGCAAAAGCATATGTCATCTACAAAAATCCACATTTGAAATACATAAATACTACATTCACACTTGATGCTATACCCTTTTTAACTATCATCAGAGGTGAATTAGTTACCCTCTTTATGATACCTTATGAAAATATTCCATGTTTATGTTCTCCATATGAGTGATACTTGGAACAACCCGCATCAATTATCACCATTATGTATTGTGTTTTGGATGCATTGGTTGTGAATGAGAGAAATATAGAATTGTGTGTGCTTGAATTCATGGATGGGTAGATAACCAAAAACAAATCCACGAGCTCCTAGTGGGCAAAGCTATGAATATGGGTTCATGCAAGAGGCCAGATGTTACACACTTACCTTCCTACAGGTTATATTTGTAGACTTACTAAGGATTAGTTGGTTATAACATTGTTAAGGTTTGTCTCACACACAGAAAGAATAAATGAAAATGAAGAAAATGAGAGAGAGAGAGAGAGAAAGAGAGAGCTTACATTACAATCTAAAGTTGGATCATTTTCATCACAAAATGGGTCCAGAATGTTATTGGTATTAATATGGCTTGTGCACTGCAAGTTGAAATTTCTAGCATTAATTATATCATGTTCACCAAGTTCCTATGTTTGTGTTCATAAAATCTTACCTCTTCGTAACGTTGAAGACTTTTTGCGCATACCGAATTAGCTGAATCAATGTCTACATAGTTACCATGACAACTTTCTATGGCAGACTGCAAAATGGAGAGGAAGGAGTCAGTAGTAATCTAAATTAAGCTTTTTAATATTACCAATTTAATAAGATCACCTTGTGAATAGCTTTTTAATATTACCAATTTAATAAGATCACCTTGTGAATATCATTTGATATGAGTGCCATACGATAGGCATATTCAAGCCTAGAATTGAAATCCATGAACTTATTAGTTAGAGGACTGCAAACAATGTAGCCCTGCATGTTTAAGAACAAAAATAATAATTACAGTTTTCCATCTTCTAATATAAAATCAACGGACCGATACAGTTGAAGGTTTGATCGTGTTGATTGAAGAATTAAAAAAAATCAAAGGATTGGTTTTTTGACTTGGTTGTTCGTGGAAACTTAACAAAGAAAGAAAAAACTTTGGCTTTATTTGCTACTTGAGAAGAAAGTAAAAAAAAAAAAAGAATGTGAGATTTAAGTGGTGTTCAGGGGGTTATATCACAAGAACAAAGTAGAAATTGAAGAAAGCAGTTGACAAAATCGGGGACTTTGTTAAATCAAGAAGTTAGAATCACACTGAGAGGATTCTCAATACCAGATTATACGTTCTAATTCAAATCTGGAATTTGTTTTAATTTTTTCGATACCAACATACAAATTGGGTTTAAATCAAGTTTTTGACTTCGCGTTAGAAAGTTAGTTTGAACTTTAGAATCATAGTTTTTGGTTCTAGAAGAAAAACAAAGATACAAAAGTGAAGATCACTAGGAAAGAGATTATGTCGAGGGGAAAGTATAAAAGAGGCTGCAATACATATGGAAGTTGCTTTTTTTCCCAATTTCAGTGCCCGATTCCAGAGTCCACAAACTCTATTGTGTGGGAAATCCGTATAAATATTATACTTAGGGCAAACAAACTATAGGAAACGATAGAACCTATGGATGATACGCAACTTGATGAAAAGAAGGATAGAACAGCGATTGCACATTTACTTCAAGCACTACCGGAAGATATGATACTACAAGTTGCAAGTTATACACGTGCAAAAGAAATTTGGGATGTACTAAAGACAAGACATATCGATGTAGATCGAGTGCAGAAGGCACATCTTCAAACACACATAACAAAGTTTGAGTTGTTGAAATAAAGGAGGAAGATACTATTGATTCATTCACCACAAGGCAAAATATCATTGTCACTAGGGCAAGTGGTCTTGGATCAACAATTGATCAACCATCTTTAATACGGAAACTGCTAAGTTCCATACCTAGAAGGTTTGTTTAAATTGTTGTAACTTTTGAACAATTCGCTGATCTAGAACAGTAATTCTAGATGAGACAATTGAAAGATTTAAAGCCTTTGAAGAAAGGACCAATCTACTGTATGAAAGCCTAGTGAACAACCAAGACAAACTCTTGTACGCATGACACGACAAGAACTATGGCCGTGGGAGACATTTTAGAAACCATGGACAAGGAAGGTTTAGTTCATCACAAGGCAAGTGGCATGATGGAAAGTCCATACAACAGGAAGGAGAAGAAGATCATTCACATGATGACTTTAGACAATAAAGAAGAGAGGTAAATGCCTCACATAATACATACAAGGATAGTACATACAAGGATAGAAGCAATCAGAAGAAGTTTGAGAAGAATTTAAGCAAGGTAAAATGCTATTACTGCCAAAAGTTTAAACATTATGCCTCAGATTGTCCCAAGCGAAAGTTAAGAGGAGATGAATCAAATCCTGTGCAAAAAGACGATGAAGCAACCCTCCTAGTGGCAATTAAAGAAGACTGCAAGGATCATTAAGAGATTTTCTTAGATGAGGAGGAAAAAAGAATATAGAAAGTTTTCATTGTCAAGATACTTCAATCACAAAGAACCAGAATGGACTAGGTCCAGATGAAGAAATGTTAGAAACAGAAAATGACACGATCAAAGAATTAGAGTCTTGGAAGTTAGATATGCTTCATGCCTTTGAAGTGAAGAAACGAGAACTCGAGACTGAGTTGAAAAACAGAGAAACAGAATTTGAAAAGCAGATGCATGAAACGGATAAGTCATTTGCAAATAAGATAATTAGAGATATGGAAAAGTTAAAGTCTGGAAGAACACATTTAGAAAAAGGAAAATAAGAAGTTTTGGCAAAGCAAAAGCACCAAGAGAATAAGAAATGTGATGTATACGTTCAAGAAGAAAAAAAGATGCAAGGGATGTCATCCAAGAATGTCTACTTAGCAGATAGAAAGTATCTCAAAGATACTAATTCAAGTTGCAAGAAAACCAGACATGAAGTAGTTCGTGATTTACAATCCAAAGACGGACCGGTCAAAGCGAAAGAAGATGGTTTACAAATTAAAGATGGTGATATTCAAGGAAGGTATGAACACATGAAAGAGACTGCTCATATTCAAGACAAAGTCCGTGCTACAAGTCATGAAGATTTGGATCAAGAAGTCAAGCAAGGGAAGGAAGCGGAAGTTAAAAAAAAACAAAGATCTTCTACAACATGCTTGTGATAAAGATGATGAAGCACATGGTGGCGATCAAGACACAGAAGAGGATCAAAGTGCAAGTGAAGAATTCATTCTCTTAGAGAATGAAGACGTTTAAGCATGAAGATGTTCAAGACATGGATGAAGAAATTAATGAGGAATATTGATTTATAATTCCTTGATCCATGTGGGCAGATTCAGAGGTTGATTGTTTGTTAGTTTATCATTATGTTCATCAAGACTCTGGGCAACAACTCGATAATATTTTATAAATTGTTTAATGGTTACAGTATAAAAAATTAATTATAGAAATTTGTCGTTCACTATGTATACAATATTGAAGTTTAGAAAATAATGTTTTAAAGTTTCCAAGGTTTAATGAGTTACTTGAATGTTGAATGGTTGATCTCCATGCTCATCACCTATAAATTATGTGATCATGTACCAAAGATGAGAACTTCATACACCATGCATCAAATGAAAGAAAATAACTAAATATCATCAGTTGCCACAATTACCTTCATATTCATATAAATCTATAGTGACTTTGGGAACAATAATTCCAGCATAAGAAATTCCTGAAATGTATAATGGATTGCGCAAAAACTTGGGATGTTCGCTCAAAAACTGTTCATTAGATATTAAAAAACAAATAAGCTCAGTAAAAGCCACACTTGATATAAGTGTTATATATATATATATGTATGTATGTATGTATCTATGTGGGTTACACGATCGAATGGGCGATTGAATATTTGAATGTATCCCTCCTTCTCTATACGTCCGTGTACATTTGATAATACAGGGTATAACAAGTATATATATTAATTTTACCAAACGCCTATCATACGTGTTATTAAGTAAAAACTAGTGAAATTCCCCACGTTATGCGACGGGGAATTCGAACGTTATCGATTCGTTTCGTTTTGTAACGGGATGAGCACGGTACCCGTTCGGTTCGTTACTTACCGGTGTTTTGCCCGTAAATACCGGTACCGTACCGGTTGGTTATAAAAATTACAAAGAGTTAGTTACACATATGGACCCTGTGGTTTATAGCTAGTTTCGTCTTTGGGTACTAACTTTTTTTTAACATGTTCAGGTTTTATGGTTTCAATTTTGTAACACATTTGGGTACTAACACCAAGATTAGTTAATTTGATCAATATAATGACTAAAATACCCTTCCATTTTTTTTGTTATTGTATCAATGTAACACCTCTGGGTACTAACACCTAATTTTATTTAAGTTTAAATCAATTTTACAAAATCTATTTATTTTTTTTATTTTCATCTTTTTATTATATATCTTAATTAACATAAAATCTATTTTTTTCATCTTTTTATTAAATTTCTTATTTAACATAAAATCTATTTTTTTCATCTTTTTATTAAATTTCTTATTTAACATAAAATCTACTAGTTACACCAGTATTTTTTTTGTTCATTTACATTTTACTATTTTAGAACTTATACAGTTTCTATATTTATTATATTGATCACTGAGATATAAAATACATATTAATATAAAACTAATTATATACACAATTCCGTTCTAAAAAATTAAACACACAATTGAAAAGTTTACTCGATACATGTTAGTTGAATCCAAAATTGAAAACGAGTAAGGTTTAGATTATTTAAAACTAATAGCTTTATACATGTCTATTTTTTAATTTACATGAAAGATATTTATTATTATCTATCATTTTTCATTAAAGTTATTGAAATCTGCATTGATATTGTTAATTGCATCATAGTTATTAAAATCTGCATTGATATTGTTAATTGTTAAATAAGAAATTTAATAAAAAATAAAAATAAGAAAATAAATAAATTTTATGTTAATTAAGAGATATAATAAAAAGATGAAAATAAAAAAATAAATAAATTTTGTAAAATTGGTTTAAACTTAAATAAAATTAGGTGTTAGTACCCAAAGGTGTTACATTGATAAAATTAAAAAAATGGAAGGGTATTTTAGTCACTATATTGATAAAATTAATTAATTTTGGTGTTAGTACCCAAAGGTGTTACAAAATTGAAACCATAAAACCTAAACCCGTTAAAAAAAGTTAGTACCCAAAGATGAAACTAGCTATAAACCATAGGGTCTATCTGTGTAATTAACTCAATTACAAATTCAAAAGCAGAGAAAACAACATAAAAGTGAAAAAAGAAGAAGGAATAAATCACGGAAAATATTATTAAGAATAATCGACAAAGAAAAAAAATAAAAGAAACAATTTACTCAAACTTTTATTTAGCAGCATGTAATAAAAAAAATTTCTTTCCCATGAAGGGCTTCGAACCCGAGACACTCACTATATTTGAATATTCATACAACCAACTGAATTGCGAAAGTTTTTCTTAATAGTTTTGCGCAATAATAACTATGATATATACATAAAGAGGAAAAAGAAAAGAAACAACAAAGCAAAGAAAAACGATGGCAAAAATGAAAATTTAAATTGAGGGCAAAATCGTAATTTGCCTAGGAGGAGAAAAACAAAAATAATTGCAAAAGTGTAAATTTAAACGGGGCAAAATTGTAATTTTTAGTTGTGGGGAAAAACATAATTTTAACTTTTGAGCTGGGGTAAAAACGTCATTTTGAACTGATGGCAAAATCGTAATTTTAAAGCGAGGATAAAATCGTAAATTGGTTGGGCCAATGAGGGAGTCTCAGGCAGCTTCCTGGCACTATTCCCCCATCTTGTGTCTGTAGTTATACATTGGGGGCAAAATCGTAATTTACCTAGAAAAGCAAAGAAAATCGGTGAAAAAAAATGTAAATTTAAATTGAGGGCAAATCGTAATTTACTTGAGAGGAAGAAAACAAAACTAATGTCAAAACTGTAAATTTAAACAGCGCAAAATCGTTATTTAGAACCGAGTGCAAAATTGTAATTTTTCACTGGGGGCAAAAGCATAATTTTATTTTGAACTGGAGGTAAAAAAAATTTTTTAAACTAATGGCGAAATCGTAATTTTAAAGCGTTACAAAATCGTAAATTGGTTTGGTCCCAATTTAACAACCAAGGACATCTTGTAATTGTAATTTCAATCTTTAAAATATTATATATGCGTTGTTTACCAAACTTTGAAAATGTTATAGAGTTAAGACTAAAGGGTATGGTTTGGCCCATCCCCACGGGGATGAGCCTCCACGTAGGCGCCACGTAGGCGGCTCGTGGGGGATGGGCCTCCATGAAATTTGAGGGGGATGGAGGCTCGTGTGGGATGGGGCCCCACCTCATTATTTTATAATTTTCTAAGTTTTAATTTATTAACTTAATTAAAACTTTATAAAAATTAAAAAATACAACATAAAACAACATAAATAATTTCATTTCATAACATAAAAAAAATTACATTTCCTAAAAAAAAAAAAAATTACCGAAAAATAAAAATAAAAATAAAAAATTACATTTCCTAAAAAAAACTACTCGTCTTCGTCTTCGTCCTCGTCACCGTCCACTACGTTAAAGTTGTTCCAAATATGTTCTACCAAATCCTGTTGAAGGTTTGCATGCGTGAAGTCGTTGGTTAGCGAGAACGAGTTTAAATCCTGTTGTGGCGGATCTACCGGGACAGTATTCCCGATAGATGCATTCTCATCATACTCACAAATTGCCCGACCTTCGTCTTCAATAATCATGTTATGGAGCAAAATGCAAGCGTACATACACAGGCGCAACCTCTTCGGTGTGAACGCACGTGCCGGTTGTTCAAGGATGGCCCATTTTTTTCGTAAGACACCAACAGCACGTTCGATGTCTTTTCTTGCAGCTTCTTGACGCTTGGCAAATTTTTTTCTTTTTTCGTCATCGGGATGTCGAATAGTCTTCACAATTGTAGACCAAGACGGATATATCCCGTCAGCAAGATAATACCCACGTCTATACTCAACCCCAGAAACTGTAAAACGGGTGTCCGGACCGGTTCCATTAACGACATCGGTAAAGATCGCCGATTGGTATAACACATTGAGGTCGTTGAGTGAACCAGGGAGACCAAAGAAAGAATGCCAGATCCACAAATCTTGTGATGCCACGGCTTCAAGTATCACGGTTGGATAGCCGTGATCACCGCGAGTATATTGGCCGCGCCACGCAGTCGGGCATCTATGCCACGCCCAATGCATACAATCAATACTACCGAGCATTCCCGGAAACCCGTGCCGTGCTTCATGAGCTTGGTACAACTGCTGAACATCATACACGTTTGGTTTACGCAAATATTTTTTGCTATACAGTTTCACCACATTACGGCAAAACCGATACAAACATTCCCGCGTAGTTCTTGCCGACATTTGTAAGTATTCGTCCAAAGCGTCGGCCACTGTCCCGTACGCCAGTTGGCGAATGGCCGCAGTACACTTTTGTAACGTGGTGAACCCTTCATAACCGCGAGCATCGGGTCGTTGCGTGAAAAACGGGTCTAGCCCCGCCAAATCATCAGCAATCCGTGTGAATAGCCGACGACTCATTCGGAATCTGCGTCTGAATATCTCGGCATTGTAAAGGGGTGCATCCGAAAAATAATCGTTCACCAATTTCTCGTGCGCTCCTGTCGTAAAAAATATATAAATACGAGGAAATAAGGATAATAAAATTTATTAATGATAAACCTTTGTGGTCTCTGTTAACTCGTATTCGTGTGGTAATAACGCTTTCAGACGAGACGTCTTCCTCTTCGTCTTCCTCTTCCTCCTCGATAAGAATCTCCGCCGCCCGTAGCACAACGTTCGCGATAAACATCTCCTCTTCCTCATCCGAAGACGAGGACCACCAAGAATTAGATGGCATTGTGGATGAAAAGGTAATTTTTTTTTATAAAAGTGGAGAGAAAATGGTATAAAAATGAGAGGGTTGTGGGTTGAAAGTGGGGAAAAATGGTGAAAATGGGAGTGTTTTTATAGAAAAATAGATTTTTTTTTTTTTTTTTGAAAAATAGCCGTTGATAACGTTCCATTTTTGAAAAGTGTGCATGTTTGCTTCGTCTCATCCGGCGCATGGGGGACGTTTGGGCCGAGCCGGGGCTAAGGGGGGCGGTGTGGGGGACCGGCGCCGGTCCTAGCCGGCCCCCATACCCTTTAGTCTAATAAGCCGCTATATTTGATCAAACGACTATCATATGTTTACCTAGGTTTTCAAGAACATCACTGTATAAGAGGAGGCGGGGCGGTCCGTGATGGACCTCCCACCACGCGTGGATATCCAATCAACTCATGCCATGTCATCACCCACTATTCTGTCACTAGTGATAGAATTCTATCACTCCCAATATCCAATCAACTCATGTCATGTCATGTCATTACCCACTATTCTATCACTAGTGATAGAAATGTAGTGGGGGTGGTCACTAGTGATAAAGGAAAGCTATTTAAAAATAGCTTACAAAAGTTGAGGGACCTGAATTGCACTTTTCATCAAACCTTGTATTAATTCAATTGCTAAAGGACAAAAGAATCTGAATGGCACTTTTTCATCAAACAATCTTTCACGCGTTATAGTTTCAACTCGTTATTTTTTTAACGAGTGATAAAAGGAGTGGCGGCGGTGTGCGTTATTTTTCCACGCGTGGTGGGAGGTCCATCACGGACCGCCCCGCCTCCCCTAATCCATTAAGAACCATTGGCTGCCCTCAATTCTATATCTAATTCATGACTATCATATGTTTACCAAGGATTTGGAACACCTTCTTCAAAACATCATTGTCTAACCATTGACTAACATTTTAGACTTTTTCGCCCTCAGTTACGTATCAAAAATGAATAATTGAATGTTACTTGAACCTTTTTAATAAAGTCGTTAGCTTGTGTGGCTAGAATAGTATCGCTGCTAATCCACCCTTGTTCGGTTTCTGCGTAGGAAAAGCCCGAACCAACGGGCATATCCACGTATATCATATTAGCCATCTATAAATTTCAACGGAAAGAGTTAAATACATAAACTTGAGAATTGGCCGGTTTGATGTAATTAATAAAACAAGTTGAACCTGTGTCCATGAGCTTGGATTCAATGTTAATGTGAGATTGTCCACATTTATGTTAAGTGGACCTACACCAAAGCAATGTAATATTAGAATATAGACATAATATGGATTTTGTGAAATATAATTTGTTGTTTATATGCTTAAAAGTTACTTGAAAGTTGAAATACATACATACAATTAGTTGTATTATTGATTAATGAGTAGATGATTGGTGAGGATAAGACATACATACCTGTTTCACCTAGCAAGGGAAGTAAACCTGAACATCCTGGACCACCACTAATATGTAATATTAGAGGGTCTTCTTCTGGGTTTCTCGTTGATTCAACAAAATAGTAAAACAACTGTATGTCCCCTATTCCCACATAACTTCCATAAAACACATATACATAAATCTTTAGTTGGAAGTTGGTACAACATTAATTAACACTTGGTTTTTTGTGAATTAAAAGGGGAAGTTAATAATCAAAAATTCATATCCATCTTCAGAACATCTTTCTTTAATTCCAACCATATGGTAGGTAAAGGACAACAAGCTGCGTCTGCGTAAGCAAACACATATACATCTAGCCCATAGTGTAAAAAATCCAAATTTGACGAATCGGAAAGAGAAATACAAAACTGAAACTCTCATGTTTATGTTCTTAGTTTTTGTTATTTAGAAAAAGAAAAAAAAAAGAGATAAGAATAAAACGATGGACCGTCTCTTTTTCTAGTTAGTTCGGTTAGCCGATCTGTTGTTATTATTCTAAAACTCATTTTGTCCGGTATGTTATTAATATCTAATGATGTTTATTATCTTTTTAGTTAGGAAAAATTACAAGTTTTGTCCTTTATCTTTAGGGTACTTTACAGGCGGTGTCCTTTTTTTCAAATGTTGACAGGCGGTGTCCTTTAGTAGGTATTTTGTTACAAGTTTTGTCCTTTCCACCCAACCTGGTTAAAAAACTCAGTTAATTTGTGGCACATGATAAGCACATGAGGGTAATTATGTCTTTTTACATATTTAAAGGACAAAAGTTGTAATTTATTCTTTAAAAAATATTCCAAAAAAAATTATATACATATATATGTGTATAACAATGAACACAGATATTTATCCCCCCTCCCCCTCTCTCTCCCTCCACCAGTTCACCTACCACCACCACCACCATATGTTGCCACCACCACCACCACCACCACCACCGTCTTCATCAACACCACCATATGCCGCCGCCACCACCGTGGCTAAAACCCTAAAATTCAAATCTTTCCAAAATCTTGAAACCGTTCAATTTCACCCTCAAAACCCAACAAATACATGCCTTTAGTGAGAGAAACTCAACAACCACAAACAATGGCGGCGGCGCCACCATCCACCGTCTTCAAGCAAATTATCAGGAATCTCAGGAATATCCATAGCCAAACCACTAACTTCTTGAGCAATATGCAAAACAGAGTTCAAAGAATGCAACCTATCAGTCAACTCCGTCAATTGAGCCCTCAAAACATTGTTCTGACACTCAGCACCGACAAATATCTGTGTTGCCCCATCAATCTTCTTCATTATCGCATTGTTATCACTCTGCAACTTGTTAATTTCACCAAGCAACTCATCCAATCGCTGCTGCTTCTTCGCACGAGACCTACGCGGATTCTCGGTTTGATATCATCCGTTTTCTTTTCCTTTCACCAAGGTTTGCATACCTTAGGTCTCCATCAGACACCAAATTTGCAGATTGCTGTTGTTTTCGTGATGTTATCGGGTATCAAAACGGAATATTCCGATTTTTGAAAAGTTTGGTGAATTAGGGCGACGTTAGGTCTCCATCATACACCAGAAATTAAACCGAAATCGCGATTCAAACCTTAAAAAAACCCTAGATCTGATGACAAAAGGTACAATCGGATTATGGAAAGCTAACAATTCAGCAAGAAAGTGATTCAAACGATCTGTAAAGATTCAGAAACACAAACGTAAATACAATTGAATTAGGACGATTGAAAAGCAATCGATTGTTGCAAGTAGGCGGTGGTTGGATGGTGATGACGGTGCTGGCGGCGACATATGGTAGTGCTGGTGAAGACGGTTGTGATGGTGGTGGTGGCGGCAATACATGGTGGTGGTGAAGACAGTGGTGGTGATAGGTGAAGGGAGGGGGAGGGAGAGGGGAGAGATAAATATCTGTATTGTTTATTATACATATATATAATTTTTTGAAATATTTTTTAAAGAATAAATTACAAGTTTTGTCCTTTAAATAAGTAAAAAGAGTAAAATACCCTTGGGTAATCAGATTTAACAAAAAAATCTAACTAGGTTAGGCTCAAAGGACAAAACTTGCAACAAAATTCCCTATAAAGGACACCGCCTGTCAACATTTGAAAAAAAGGACACTGCCTGCAAAGTACCCTAAAGATAAAGGACAAAACTTGTAATTTTTCCTTTTAGTTATAATTTGAATTTGGGATATATAAGATTATAGAATGAAAAAAAAAAAAAATACAGATAGATATGATGATGTGTACCTGGTTTCTAGGTTGAAAGGAAGATGACCAGGATATCCAGGAAGTGTTGTGATAATTGATTTGGAATGAGATTTAGTTATCATGCATGGTTGAACCATGAGAATGAAAACAAAGTATAGAAGAATCATCTTTGCTTTTTTTGCTTGCTTGGTGTGTGTGTGGCTTTAACTATTGTGATAAGAATTCTACGTATAATTAATTAGGGGAAAGTTCTTGTACAAATAATCTTAACATACTAAACATACAAATTGAAGGAAAACTCAAAAAGACAACGTGACATTTTTGTAATTATCAATAACTATCAAAGTTACTCTACAAATATACCTAAAAAAACCTAACCCCCCCCCCCCCCCCCCCCAACCCCCACCCAAGCTAAAATGCTAAAAACTAAACCCACAAAAAACCTAAAAAAAAAAAAAAAAAAACACACAAAATAATTATTTTTTAATATTTTTTATTAAAAAATCGCTACTTTTAGTAGCAAAAAAAAAATTTGTTTTTTTTTTTTTAACAAAATGTAGCGATTTTTTATAAAAAAATATTAATTTTTTTTTTTTGTGTTTTTTAGGTATTTTTGGTTGAGTTCACATTTGTATAGTGACTTTGATAGTTGGTGGTAATTACAAAAATGTCACCTTGTCTTTTTGAGTTTTCCTTCAATTTGTATGTTTAGTATGTTAAGATTATTTGTAATTGATCTTTTGCCTAATTAATTAATGCACTTTAAATACTTTATTATTTGAGGCATGTGCGTCAACTTTTAGCCACACAGACAGACAGTAAGGATGACAAACATGTTGAAGATCTTTTAAACGGCATACTCACAAAGTAAAGATCTTTGTATAGCAGATTTAAATTACCGTTAATCAAGTTGGGCTGAAGATTGCTTGGGCTTCCAAATATGGTGGTCTGGCCCGACAGAAAGATGAATTGCTTGGGCTTCCAACCTATGATGGTTTATTCAAAGTATTCATCATCCCTTTCGTTTTTTAACGACAATGTTTGCTCTTACATAAATAATACTAATTTGATTTTTTTGTTCAGGTTTGCATCTGGGACCTTGCCTTTTAGAATTTAATCATCTTTGCACAGGTTTGCATCTGGGACCTCACCCTCTGAAAGTCATAAGCCTCTGCCAAGTGGGCTAACTCCATATTGACAAAACTCATAATCCAAAGCGAACGAAATTTGAATAACAACATTTATATTTAGGTTTGGAATATTTGAATTCAATCCTTCTCGGAATCGGGTTTCTGAATTGAATTCAAGTTTGTGATTATTGGATCGTTTCAGCCCAAATATATTCAAATTCAAATTATATAATTTCCTGTTTTTGTGAGAAAATACATATATTTTCTATAGGGTAAGGATCTAGTACAAAATGTCTTTAACTTAGGAAGTGTAGGAAACTTGGTCAAACGATCTCCGATTGAGCTCTTTCCAGTGGCGTTGGAACTAGCTCATCGAACCCTATATAATTTTCGATTTTTGTGAGAAAATACATATATCTTCTACGTATTCTAACCCAGTATCTTAGACCGTGGGGTATGGTGGGGCGGGGGTTTGGGGCGTGGCCCGACACGTGACTTGGGTGGGCTTCGCTGGGCTGACCCACATTGAAGACGGTATGGTGGAGCGGGGGTTTGGGGCGTGGCCAGCCCAAAGGCTATTTTTTTAAAACAAAAAATATAATTTTTTTAATAATGTTTTTTAAATAAAGAAAATTACATAAACAAATTCCTATTCCTTGTAATATTTTTTAATTATCTCTTCTCTCGTCTCCAATATTAGTTCCAACGCTGGACCTGATAGGTGATCGATGGGCTGGGCTAGAAATTTCATATCATTGAGTCTTTGTTTCATGGCATCCCTAGCTTCTTTGGTCTTCCGAATTTCGGCCATTTGTTGTTGGAATACGTTGAATGTATCTAACTTGCTGGAGATGTCATCCAACTGATCGTTGTATATTCCCCTACGCGAGCCCGAACTCCCAACTGAAGGCGATGCCGTACCCGGTCTTGATTTTAAAGCGCGCCTTTTTTGCGGCATCTCTTCCGAATTCAGGCCGGTTTGGAGAATCATCCAGAAAGTCATCCAACTCTTGATCTCTTGCATCCGATTGGGCTTGGGACGAGGGTGTCCTTAACCTTTTGGAAGACGTGTTAGTTTTGCTACCAATGGGGATATTCGCCCACTTGGGATGGAACTTATAAATCTCCCAACAATGCATGAAACGAAAGTCGCTCCCCACATTTGTTTTGAATGTAACCAATGCATTTGTCACACAGTCGGCTTCGGTTTCACCACTTTTTGGGTTTTGCTTTGTTTTATTTAAAAAAGCACTAAATTTTGTAAGTTGGCCGCTTATCTCGCTCCACTTCAAGGATAAGTTATCGTTTTCACGATAAGTCTCATTTCCAAGTTCTTCATGGAATGCTTTACTAATCGTTTCCCACAAATGGCTTCGATGTTGAGAATTTCCTATTTTAATAAAAACAAAATTTAATATATTACAAAGTTATATAAAAAATCACCATAAATATTAACATAATGGCTACAAAATATTTAAAAATACTTAAAGTTGGATGTTGAGATTGTTGAAGCCAAGCCCTCGCCAATGCAAGTTCTTCATTAACGACCCATTTTTGTTGTTTTCGTTTGGCGGTTTCAAGTGATTTCTCCGTCTCGGATTTTTTCTTATGAATTCTCTTTTTAATGGGTTTGGATGCGGAAGGACCTTCGTTGGGTGGTTGAGTTTCGGGGACGGTTTCGATTTGAGAAAGGTTGATGGAGGTTGGTGAAAGGTTGATGGGCGTTTGTGGAATCGGGCTAGGTATAGAATCGTCGGTGTGTGGAAAGTTAGTAAACAAACGATTCCCTAGATACGATGCATAACCCGCCATATCGGGCATAGAGGAGTGTAATACAAATGGACGAGGCATGGGACGATTGGGTGGTGGGCTAGTATTTTCTTGGAATGCCCACGGGTTGTTCGGGTCATAACCACGATTATGCGGATGCATTTTTCTTTTTGTAGAATGAGAATAGAGATGATTATAGAAGATGTGTAGTGTATTGTGGTTGAATGTGGTAAAAAAAGGAATAGAAGAGTGAGTTTTATAGTGAAAAAATAAATTTTTTTTAACATAGCCGTTGGCCAACAGGTGGCCCAACGGCTAGTTTGGTTTGGCCAACGAGAACTCGCCATGTCATACGTATAGACCCGCTCCACGTCCGGCTTCAAACTCCCACCCCTTGGGCCACGCCCCAACCCAAGCCCCATACCCCACAGTCTTACCTTATAAATAAAAATAAGATTCATGCTATTTACACATGGCTAAAGATTATTTTCAGACCGCAAAGCGCCGCGCTATGGCCAAAGCTGGGCGCTTAGGGCTTCTTTCAGAGACAAAAGGTGATTTGACTGATTTTTGAGAGACATAAAGTTGATACGACTGATGTTTGAGAGACATAAAGTTGATACGAGGTTTGGCGCCGCGCTATGGCCATAGCGACGCGCTTCGACCCCAAATGTTTGCTTTTAAAAGCTGGTCAGGCACAACAGTTAACGTATTCGATTTCTAAATCACTCAATATATTGTTTCCAAACATACGGGGGTTTTGTTGTTTTACTTGTGTTTCTTCAAAATAATGCGCGGTTTTGCTGTATTAGTTACGTGTCTTCAAAAAACGATGTCGTGGTTAAGCAATTATCTTTTCGGTCAATATTCTAACGAGTCAGTTGTTCTTGATTCTTACGAGGGGACCGCTATTTCTGACTCGTATGAGAAACCGGTCTCGTCCAACTTGAAGGATGAGGAGGTTGTATCTGGCATTCGTTATCGTGATAACACGGTGAAGCTGAATTTGACTACCCCTGTGGAGGACCCTTACGCACAACAAGGTTATTCGAATTACGGTTACGGAGACGAAGCGTATCCTCAGGTTGAATATCCGTACGGTTGTCAACAGAGCTTTGAACATCAAGTCTATTCGGAGGATGTGTCTGTTGACGAGGAAGGCTGTTACCCGGTTACATTTTCGTTTGATACAACACAGACCTTTTCGTCACGTAAAGAGTTGGTGCGTTGGGTACAAGACATGGCAAAAGACAATGGTTACCTCATTGTGATTAAGAGGCCGAATAAAAGAGGAGAGAATTACAAGATTTGGTTTTAATGTACTTTTGGTGGGGAGCATAAGAGTAGAGCTACATAGAGGAAAATGGGTAGCAAGAAAATAGGCTGCCCGTTCGAGATGATCGGGTTTTCGGAATCATCCGGAAGTGTTTGGAGGATCGAGGTGACGAAGGCGAAGCATAACCACACTCCTATTGAAAACTTAGAGGGTCACGCGTATGTGAGAAGGCTTTCTTCGGAGGATACAAAACTGGTTAAGGAGCTGGCAGAGCAAGATATTCCCAACCACAGTATCTGGCGAACGCTGACGAAAAACAATCCGGCTAGAAAGCTTATTCCGAAAGATATACACAACGCTGTTCAGAAGATCAACGCCGGAAAAAATGTCGGTAAGTCTCCGATGAAAAAACTTGAAAACATTCTTCTCGAAAAAGATTACACTTATTACATGCGCACGAATGAGATATCGAATGCAGTTGAAGATGTCTTCTTTGTTCACAAAAAATCATTCACTATGTGGTGTGCCTGTAACATCTGTGCTTGTAATCATTGTGAACAGTTCAGTTATCAATAAAACAATGTTATTTGATCCCAATGTTTGTTTGGTTGTGTTTTACATTTTTCATGTTTTGACTTTTGTTCAATTTCAAACTCTACGTCGCTTTCTGGAGAGTTATACGCAAACTGATGCGTAAACGTAACCAGTTTAATGCGACATATACTCCGGAACTTCAACATATACTTAACATACCTTAAATAACCCTTCCATAACTTACAAATAAGTTTTGAAGGCTTTGGTATGGCAAAAACAAGTTAATTCACCTATAGGGACTAAACTTGACAAACTGCGAAAGTATGCCAATTTGAACTGTAACAGACATTCCGGAACATGACCATAAGTTAAACATACCATAAATATCCTTTACATAGCTTAGAAATAGGCTTTGAGGGGTTCGGTATGCTAAAATAAACTTTTGGGTCATTCAGGGACTAAAAGTGTCAAAAAGTGCACAAGTTTGCATTTTCGCACATAACTTACGTTCTGAATACATCCGGAAATCCAAAAATTTATGTAAGCACTAAAATATTTTATTTTAGTGTTTGGCATGAGAAAAATCCATTCGTCGCGCAATTTGGATCGTTTTTCGCGCTTATGCGCATTCCGTCGTAATTAAGCGAACATCGCGTTCGTACGACCAAACGAACCAACATCCGACATATTTTTGAGCATGTTTCATGTCCACAATGTTTAGGCATCATTTTAGGGCCTTAAAGTTGGCTTTAAGGGCCTTAGAAGTGTCGGAAATGGCCTTAAACACGTGCAGGGACCAAAACTGTAATTTCTGAAAATTAGTTCTGATCAGACAAGGCCAGGCGGCCCGCCTGAGTTTTGTCTGATCCTGAAGTGGGCCGCATCAGCCCCCTGACAGCAGAAAACATGCAGAAACATTGGATCTGGTCCTTTCCTCTTGTGCACATGGTTTTGGGCAATACTAGGGGCTCAAATGGTTTTCAAAAACCACTATCTTGAGGTGTATGGCCATGATCAAAGCACGGTTTCCTAGAAACGATCCTAACGGCTAACCGAACACTATAAATACCCCATGCCTTCCATTGCAAAACCCACAAGAATTTTGATCTTAGAAGCTCTAAGTTGAAACCATTGTTTCATACCTGAGTTACTTGGATCGAAATTAGCATTCGGGGACCCTTCGTAAGTATTCTTTCGTTCTTTTATTGCTTTTCGAGTCTTTTCGAGTCTGAAAGTCAAACTTTGTTTGACTTTCTGCGTTGACCAGTTTATGGTCAATGCGAAGTTCGTTTGAACTTCGCAACGTGAGTGTAATCACGTTGGTTATAGTCCCTTGGGACTATGCCTACTGATTACCACGTTGTCTAGGGTCGTAGGGTAAGCGATCTGATAAATCGCTTATACCTTCGAACCCGACCCATTTGGTCGATCATTAGGATCCGACCAAATACATTAGGTGACCATAGTATATAGGGAATAACCTTCCGAGGTTATACCCTATGGTCGCTTCGTTTGAATAGTTGTATGATAGGTAGTTTATATGCCTTAGGTAAATTACCAGAATACCCTTTTCATGTATAATTGGTAATTAAGCATATATAACCTAAACTTTTGTCACATAACTGATTATGTAACATGTTTAGGCATATAACACTTGTCATAGGACTAGTTAGGTGGTCCGAACGCGTTTCACGCGAACAACGCGTTAAAGTAGCATAAGCTACCTAAACGGGTCGTAATGGGTCACAAGCACTTATGTTAGGTTTCATTTAGTATGTAGGCTTTGTTAAACCATATTACACGAGTTTCCATACTCATTTGGTTTACGAACCCTCATTCTATCCGATCCTCCGATTTAGGTCTGGTTTATTAACATAGTTACCTATATTAGGTGCCGTTTGATATCCGTGATCTCTAGCATTGTTTGGTTGTTACTCAAGGACTTCTGAGCAATTTCAAGTGAGTACATAGACCCCTCTTTTACTGTTTTCCAAACTGTTTTGGGGTGAAACACATGTGCCTACTTGTTACTTTCATGCTTTCCTGTTTTCACATCATATAGTTGCTATGTTTATTAGTACATTCATAGTACATGATTTCATTACATTTTATGCTATGTATGCCCATTGTGTGCATTACTTAGTACATCGTTTTACATTACATTTCACTCTACGTATGTTCATTTGATTACATACTTAGTGCATCGTTTTCACATGCTTACATTTTGGGTATGACATTTGGTTTGTTTACAATGGAACAATACATTCATTAACATTAGCTACGCCGTTCGTTAGTAGGTAGTGGTACCATAGGAATTGACAACTCCCGTTCCTGAAATCCTGGGTTTGTTTGGATTGGAAGGAATGACCGAATTCGATATACATAACTTAGATAAACCTTTAATTTGTTTAAGGGTTTATCGCCACAGTCTCAAGGCTTGGATGTATGCATTATAACAATACCGCATAAATGTTTGTATCAGTATAGCATGCATTTGTTACACAAAACACAACTTTGATTTAAACTGTGTTTTACTTCAATACCTTGTTATTGTGCATTTTACATATGGTTTAGTTGATACATTTCACTTACCATACATGACATTTCTGGTTACACATTACATGATCTACATTAAACATAAACATTTTGACAGTGATATACACATTTAGTGGTTTACATTGAACATAGACATTTCGATATGGTTTACACATTATCACATGACAATTCATTTATACATGAACAATTTACATTGACGGTTGGTTTGAGTAAGTGAATGGAGTAACGAGGCGTGTGTAATATGATACAAGCATGGTGGATACGCCGCTTGTACTTTCTATATATAAGTGTTTGTATGATATTACATGTCGTAGCGTAACTTAAATCATTTCAATATTTGACATATTACATTTTACATAAACAACTTATTTTCACAAGACATTGAATTACAAAACAACTTATCTTATACAAACTCATTTTACTTGGTTATTCATTTAACCTTACATTATTCTCTTATTTATACATATCATGGCTTTTGAATGATTTACAAAACAAAACAACATACAAGGTTCATGACTGACTGTTATTAAACAATTTTTCCTAAACTTATAAGTCATGAATCCTCTTTTCACAAATCCTATGTATCTCACAGGCATTTTTATGCTGACGTACCTATTTTCACATGTGTTTTCAGGAGCTTTTGCGTAGGATGTTGATCATGACACTAGGGCGGACCTGTGCCTTAGAGACTAAAAATGGAGATAGACTAGCTTAATTATGTTATAAACTCTTTATTTCCTGTTTAAGACAATGTACTCTTATGTTGATAAATAAAATACAACTTTGTATGCCATGGTTATGAAACAATTAATTCTGTTACAACACTCCCCGACGTTTTCCGCCACGTTTTGTATGTTACACGTGGTCGGGGTGTGACAGAAGAGATGGTATCAGAGCCAATGGTTATAGGGAATTAGGTTATTAGTAATTCTTTGACCTAGACTATAACCTTTCTAGGAACCTAACACAAGTTATCTTGTGTTTAGATCTTAAAACATGCACATCACCTATCCTTAGGTGATTATCAAAACAAGAACCCAATTTTCCGAAACGATTTTTGAAAAACAATCTACTGTTTTTGGATAATTTATTACAAGGTTTTGAACCCTCTATTATAAGGTTTTGAACCCTCTGTTATATGGTTTTGAACCCTTCCAGTTTGGTTTTTGGCCTTGTGCCTTCAAATTTTCAAAATCTCGTCAAGGTTTTGGGTTTTAAATAATGTGAACACGTGCAAACTGGAAGAGTGAATGCCTGTATTCTGGGTTTTCTGTCTAGGCAAGCACTTCGTATATATCTCATCAGACGCGAGACCAGTTGTGCTTACCTGGGAATTCTTGGGATGAGTGTTCACTTATAGGCGAGCATGTCTTCGCGATACATTATTTTTGATCCATTTACTTTGATTAGTCACTGTGTGTCGTTTGTTTGCTTGGTAATGTGGGCAAATGACCACCATCTTTTCTTTTGTTAATTTTGTTTCATCTCATTCTCTTCATCCAATCATCTCACTCGTTCCCTTTCATGTTTTCCTCTTTTAGAATGCCTCCTCGACGCGAAAACCAGATAGCGACTGCCGAACTGGCAGAAATCATTGCGCAGCAGATGGCTGCTCAATTCCCAAATCTCTTTGCTCAATGGCAGCAAGCCAACAACAATAACAATGCTCCATGCAAACACAAGGATTTTAACTCGGCTAAACCACTCAAGTTTAGTGGTTCTGAAGGAGCGACTGGGCTTCTTCAACGGTTTGAGAGCATTGAGAATACTTTTCGCCACGTGCAGTGTCTGTATAATCGCAAGGTCGAGTTTTCTTCAAGTGTGTTTCAGAAGAGGGCTCTCACATGGTGGAACGGGGTTATGAGAGACCGTGGTGCAGAAGTTGCTCTAGCACAAACTTGGGCTGAACTTAGAGATCTTATGATGAGGGAGTTTTGTCCTCGTCATGAACAGCGAGCGTTGGAGAAAGAATTTGATGTTTTGAAGCAAGATAGTGGTGAGCACAGGGCGTATACTGATAGGTTTGAGGAGTTGAGTCTGCTTTGCCCGACTATGGTTACCCCACTTGACAAGGCTATTGAAAGGTACATCGACGGCCTACCTGACTCAGTGCAAGACATCCTTACTGGTAGTAACCCTGCCACACTCCGTCAGGCGATCGAGTTATCAGCAACATTGACTGAGTCGCAGATTCGGAAGAATAAGTTACACAGGAAGGGTGACAAGGGTAAGAAGCAGGCGACTAACAAAGAAGATAGCAAGAAAGGTCAAAACAAGAATGGAAAGAATTCTGGTTCTTCGAGAGGGTCAAGGAAGCGTAAGGCTTCCCAAAACTATGCTGTCACTGCCCAAGCTAACCAGGCAGCTCCCAACCAACCCGCACAGCCTCCAGCAAAGAAACCCTATTCAGGGAATGCACCTTTGTGCAATAGATGCAACAGTCACCATCAGCCGCAACATCAGTGTCGTTTCTGTAATAACTGTGGGAAGTCGGGTCATCTTGCCAATGTTTGTCGGTTTGCTCAGAATCAGGCAGTCCAGAACCCGGCTCAACAAGTTGCTCAGCCTCCTGCTCAGCAACAGGGTCAAGCTGCACGACCACCCTACCCACCAGGTGCTTGTTACAATTGTGGGGATCTGACCCATTACAGAAACCGGTGCCCAAGGCTGGCTAACCAGAATCAGAATCCAAACCAGAATCAGGCTCAGGCTCGAGGGCGAGCTTTTAACATGAATGCCCAAGAGGCGCAGGCGGACGATAACGTGGTGAACGGTACGTTCTTTATTAATAATCAGCCTGCATCTGTTCTTTTCGATTCTGGTGCCGACAAGAGTTTTGTGTCATTGTCTTTTGAGCCAATGCTTCGCGTGTCTAGAACGAAACTAGGAAAACCCTTGACTGTAGAAGTTGCTAATGGTGAACCCATTGTTCTTAATTTTGTTCTTTGCAACTGCCAGTTGAACCTTAACGACCATCTTTTTCCTATCAACCTCACGCCTATGCAACTTGGAAGCTTCGACGTTATAGTGGGTATGGATTGGTTATCCAAGCATCGCGCAAAGGTAATTTGTTTTGAGAAGATTGTTCGTGTGCCGCTTTCGACAGGCGAGATCCTACAGGTTCGTGGTGAGAAACCTGCTGGTGGTCTCAAACTCATGTCTTGTTTTAAAGCTCGGAAATATCTGCGGAAGAACTATGTGGCTTTCTTAGCACATGTTACAGAAGATAAAGGCAAGGGTAAGTCTATTTCAGATATTCCTGTCGTTCGGGATTATTCTGAAGTATTCCCTGAAGACTTACCTGGTCTACCTCCAGCACGCCAAGTTGAGTTCCGCATTGATCTCGTACCTGGTGCAAATCCCATTGCCAGAGCTCCATATCGTCTTGCACCATCTGAGATGCAAGAGTTGTCTAAGCAGCTTCAGGAGCTCTCTGACAAAGGCTTTATCCGTCCCAGCTTTTCACCTTGGGGTGCTCCCGTTCTTTTTGTCAAGAAGAAGGATGGATCCTTTAGGATGTGTATCGATTATCGTGAGCTTAACAAGCTTACCATCAAGAATCGATATCCCCTACCTCGCATAGATGATCTCTTTGATCAGTTACAGGGCGCTTCTTATTTTTCGAAGATTGATCTACGTTCCGGATATCATCAACTTCGGGTGCATGAGGAAAACATTCCCAAGACAGCGTTCCGTACTCGTTATGGGCATTATGAATTCACAGTCATGCCATTCGGTTTGACTAATGCTCCTGCTGTTTTCATGGACTTAATGAATAGGGTCTGCAAGCCTTATTTGGATCAGTTCGTCATTGTTTTTATTGATGACATCTTGATATACTCTAAGACGCGAGCTGACCACGAGCAACATCTTCGTCTTACTCTGGAACTCCTAAAGAAAGAGCAACTTTTCGCCAAATTCTCCAAGTGCGAATTTTGGCTTAAAGAAGTTCAATTTTTGGGACATATTATCAACGAACGAGGTATTCATGTAGATCCCTCCAAGATCAGTGCGATTAAGGATTGGGATACACCTTCTACTCCTACTGAAGTTCGTTCTTTTCTTGGTCTAGCTGGTTATTACCGCCGCTTCATTGAGAACTTCTCAAAGATCGCAGTTCCTCTAACTGCTCTAACTCAGAAGAACAAACCCTTTCAGTGGGGATTCAAACAAGAGGAAGCTTTTCAACACTTGAAGCAGAAACTTTGTGACGCGCCTGTTCTGACTTTGCCTGAGGGCAATGATGATTTCGTCGTTTATTGCGACGCATCTAAAGTGGGTCTTGGCTGTGTTCTGATGCAAAGGAACAAAGTCATAGCATATGCATCAAGGCAGTTGAAAATACATGAGAAGAACTACACCACTCATGATCTTGAGTTAGGTGCAGTTGTTTTCGCTCTAAAGATCTGGAGACATTATTTGTATGGTACAAAATGTGTGGTTTTCACGGACCACAAAATTCTTCAGCATATCTTCAACCAGAAAGAACTCAACATGAGGCAACGACGATGGGTTGAGCTCCTAAACGACTATGACTGCGAAATTCGCTACCATCCTGGTAAGGCGAATGTCGTAGCCGATGCTTTGAGTCGCAAGGAACGTACTAAGCTTCATTGTGTTCGTGTTCAATCTGTTATTCAAGCTCGATCCGATATCCAAGCCCGCATTTCTCAGGCTCAACAATCTTGTGTTTCACAAGGTTTAATGGATAAGGAATTTCCCTATCACATAACACCTGCTCTTGAACTGAAGGACAATGGATCATATTACTTCATGGACCGTTTGTGGGTCCCAAGCCAGGATGATCTTCGTACCTTGCTTATGGATGAAGCCCATAAGTTTCGTTATTCTATTCATCCGGGCTCAGATAAAATGTATAAGGATCTTCGTATTCAGTATTGGTGGCCTGGTATGAAGAAAGACATTGCCTTATACGTATCAAAATGCCTTACTTGTCTTAAGGTTAAGGCTGAACATCAACGTCCTTCGGGTTTATTGGTGCAATCAGAGATCCCAGTTTGGAAATGGGAAAACATTACTATGGATCTCATTACTAAACTTCCGCGCACAAAGAAAGGTCATGATGCCATCTGGGTAGTCGTTGATCGTCTTACTAAGTCAGCACATTTCTTGCCAATCCGTGAGGATTTTCCTGCTGACAGACTTGCAAAAATCTATGTGGATGAAATTGTAGCTCGACATGGTGTTCCTTTGAACATCATTTCTGACAGAGATGCTCATTTCACTTCTCATTTTTGGAGAACCATGCTATCTGCTATGGGGACCCAACTTAATCTGAGCACAGCTTATCATCCACAAACGGATGGTCAATCTGAGTGTAACACCTCGAAAATTTCGGGTTCAATAATAAAACGACACGTGTCATGTCAGACAAAACGCGTTGTAAACTCGGATTTTAATAAAGATGATTCGGTAGGATTTAAAGTGGCGTCATGTTAAACTGTTACCTCTGAACGACCTAAATTTTTAAATCCCAAGACCCGATTAAATGCAATACACATCTTTTATGCCCTCTATGCACAGAATTATTGTCAAGAAAGGAAAAGTCAAATGCATGATGTGATCCCATGATGAAATGAATGATAAACCGTCATTTACGGGTCTTGTATATGCAATCAAGAGAAATAATGGATGGTGGTAGGGTATGTTACAGTATTAGACACTTATTGGAGGTCTCCTACTGATAAAATAAGTCCCAAAGTCGATCATTGATGTCCCAAAAGTCGTGCAAGTTGTTACCTTTTCGTATCTTCAACAAACGACAACAATTTTGTCACAGGAAGGGGCTAGCGCACCGCTACATACGTAGCGTAACGGTGCGCTACCATTGATGAGTCAGAAAGCCCAAAGTAGCGGGCTAGCGCACCGCTACATGTGTAGCGTAACGGTGCGCTAGCTGTGCCCAGAAGCAGAAAAAACAGGCAGCAGCCTGTATGTCGCGATTGTGACTTGTTTCTTCGGTTTTTCTTGCATGTGCATGAACCTTAGACTCCCCTAGGCACTAGAAGACATGTGTTGAACAATTGTGGAAGGGTATAGACTCTTGTGTCAATTGATTGTGGTGTGTAAACCCACTATATAAAGGACCTTCAAATGCAACTTTCATTCACACATCATATTCAAGCATTCTGAGTATTTGGGGAGCTTGCAAACTGATCAAGAGCCTTTCTAATCATCCTTAATCACCTTGTAAGTGCTCTAATCTTTCCTTAGTCAATTACTTAGCATAATTAGCTTAAAAGTCAAACTGAGTTTGACTTAGCGATAAGTAGACGATGGTTTAGCCATACGTCGAAATTAAGGTAGCGCTAAGTAGGTATTTATATGAGTATTAAACCCTTGAAAGGGTTCCTGCTGATTCAAATCATAACGTATTCGTTTGTCGAGTCAAACAAGAACCGAAAAAGTCAACAGAACTTCATTTTACAAATAAACGCGTAATTATCAATCCGGATAACGTGTAATCTGTTTTGACACATAAATAACTTGATAATAAGTTTAAGAACTTGTCTAGGCTTGTTTGGTTCGTCAACTTTCGGTTTAAACCTCGGTTCGGAACCGAAGAACGCAAAGCTTTGACTTTTGCGTTGACTTCAGTTCTGACCCGTTTTAGTATGATTTGATAGTGCCTTAAAGTTCCATTAAGACTTGGTTACATGTTAGAACAAACCTCTGAGTTTGAAATGTTGATTACACGGTTCGTTTACGCGTTCCGTTAAATGCTTAGAAGTTGACCAAAATGCCCTTTCGAACTTAAAACGAGATTTTTGACAATGTGAGTGGCCAAGGACCTTGGCTACTGAATAATAAGCATGTCCGTAAAATCCTACATCAATCCGAGGTCTAGATTGTGATTTATGCGCATTATCGTGTTTAACGAGCTTTTAAGTAATTAAACGGCATAATTAGCGCATAGCCCACCTAAACCCGATTTTTGGTATCAAGCTTTATACCTACCGATGTTAAATAATATTTTAGGATTTATAAATATTTTTAATGACTTTTAGGCTGAGTTTATAAAGGGTTAGTGCATTGATTCAGTAATTACCGAATTAAACTTTTTAACGCATAAAATGAGTTTTACATATCCAAATGAAGCAAGGCTTTTTGCTACTGATTCAAAATAATAAATAGAATATTTTGAACTATAAAAACTGATTAAAACTCAGATGTTGTATCTAAACCCGAAAATCGCTTAAAACCGTTAATTACACGTTTTAAGCGAAAAGTACGAGTTAAAACCTTTATAAACATACAAGACTCATTGCCTACTGATGTAACTTAGTAAAATGTGTATTTTTACAGATTACATCAGTCCCGAATTCAGACCTACGTTAAAACTCTTTTATAACCTTCAAATTGACCAAAATACCCCTACGGGGCTAAGTTGGCAATTAATCTCGTTTTGGGCATAATGGAAGATATCTTAATGATATCACAACATATATAAAGCATATCAACATTAGTAACCTGTCCCGGACTCTCTAGATTAACCGTTACGCGTTAATCGCGTTCGGTTCGGTTATGTAACTAGTTTACGTATAAATAACCGAAACGGGTCAAACCTTAACGGTTTTATCTCAAAATCCAGAATGTGAATAATAAACCCATATTAAACAAGTCTCTGAACTTGTCGGGTCTAAATCACATTCTATCCGGTCTTCGCTTAATCGTGCGTACGAACCGTATCTTTGAAACTAGCCGGTCTAAGCCTAAGCTTAATTAAGAACCGCTAGGATTCTAATAGGTTATATTTAACCTTCGTTCCAGATTAGGAGAAACAGTAAAAGCTACCTGCTATTTGATTATTGTGACTATACTTTGCATCAAGGTAAATACTTTTAACTTATTTTCCCTATACGGGCTTGGGTTACGGTACATAGCGTACCGCTTGATCGAGCATCAAATCTTCCACGCTTAGTGGTTAATTGAATAATTTGATCGGCTCGTTTTAAACAGATGTGTTTACTTTACAGCCTTTGGGGGGTTAATGACCATGTCCCGGATATCCTCGGCATTATCTTACGAGATTGCCACGACTTGAGCACGGGGTGTAGGCGTACTCCCGTGTATAACTCACTTACAGTGGTGTGTCTATTGATCTTTAACCCGGATACGTCCGGGCTACTGAACGCATAAGTAACACGTAATTCGTTAACAAGATTATTATATATCAAAATAATTCTCCCAAGTTAAACAAAATGTTTATGCCATGTGCATCCAAACCAATTTTCAATCATTTTATAAAATGAGTCAGTTGAATGTATTTACCAGTGTAAACTGACGTATTTTCCCAAAAAGATTAAATGCAGGTACTAGGCGAAATAGGCTGGAAGTCTCCTAAGCATCACTAGAAGTCTCGCAAACTTAAGATGCCGATGTCTGTTGAACCATAAACAATATTTTTATTATTCGATCCTACTGTGGATAAACACCGGATAATTGTGACTTTGTTTACAATAATAAATTCGGTTGTATCTTATTTAAATTTGCTTCCGCTGTGCATTATTATATTGTGTTGTTTGACTATTACGTTGCCAACCACGTCACGATACTCCCCCACCGGGCCCACCGGTGACACGTGGAAATTGGGGTGTGACAGGTTGGTATCAGAGCCAAAGCTGAGTGAATTAAACACTAGCCTTTTGTGTTTAATCTCAGTTACACAATTGCACATATCTGAACCTTCGAGTCTAGACTTATAACATAGGACAAATTCCACCTTTTCGGGTTTTTGTTTTGTCCTTTAAAATTTTATATTTTGTTATTTGTTATCTCATGCTTTATTGACAGGAATAACAAAATGCCGCCAAGATTTTTGAGAACAAGAGGACGTGGAAAGGGGCCAGTATCCGCCCCCAACGACCATGAAGCTGGACCATCCAATACACAAGCTCCTATCCCCGCCGAGAGTGACGGTACTCGGCGAAACCAGAGAGGTCTCTTTCAACCGGCAAGACGGTCGACTTCGAACAGCTCGACGACTCCCGCCCAGGACTCCTACGGGCCACACTCGGAAAATGAGCCTGGAGACTCGCACCGTTCGCACATACCATTACAGCGATCAATGTCGCACCGCTCTTTTGGAGACCCCACTCCATTCTTCCGAGGCCGGTTTAACCCGGCAGATTATATACAGGAACCAGTGGGTTTTAACCCATTGGGGCCGGAGGACCATTTTTCTGGAGGAAATGATATGGACGAGGAAGACGACCCCGAAGAGCCCGCATCAGGAACTCCCAACCACCCAATCGAGGTCTCGGATAGTTCCATTTATCACGGGCCACCCTATAGTGGTCCAGATAGCTTCCAGGCTATCTTTACTCAGCACGAATGGTACTATACGCCTTCACACCATTCGTCGCCGCATCAGCAGCAGCAGCCGCGCTATTCTTCGCCTCATGAGCAGCAGCATCATCAAGATTCCTCTGGGAATCACCAGTTTGTGGCAGTTACGCCACCACCTCCTCCACCACCAGTTCAACCGGCGCCTCCGCAACCGCAAAGACATAGGAGAACCGGAGCCCGGATGTCCACACGAAGAGAAGAGTTTCATTTCAGCTCTCCTCTACAATCAAGTGGCAGAAATTATCAGCCGCTTCCAGAAGATCCACAAATGGGTGGACCATCAAACCCCTTCGCGCAGCAACCGCCACCAATGGGTTTCGATAATCAGATACCAGCATACACGGGTCCTTCGATGTATAACCCGTTTGAGCTACCGACCCACACTAACCCCGGTTACGCTGAAGCCGACCCATACCTGGTAGCTGTTAATTACAACGCTCTTAACCCTGATGGACCGTATGGGGGTCCTTGGGGAGTAGGGTACCCAGTCCAGGGGTACCAGATGCCTACACAACCCCCGTTTTACCAACAACCCCCGCCGTCTCTACAAATGTCGCCACCACTGCATCAGGAGATCCTGCAAAGTATTAGAGAGGTGCGACATGAGGCACGGGAAGATCGACGGCGCAACCAGGGAATGTTCAAGACCTTGACGAACTTAATCAAGGGAAAGAGTAAGAAGGATCAGTAAATCCTTTATGTATGTATGTTTGTTGTTGTGTGTATTGACCCCTACGCGGGTCTATCTTTCCATAAACCCCTACGAGGGTAAGTTGTATGTTTAGTCCCTGCGTGGACTTATGTTTGTTTATGTCCCTACGTGGACAATTGTTAGTGTGTTAGTCCCTAAGAGGACTTATGTCTTCTGTAAGACCCCTGAGATGGCATGTTTGTATGTTGTAGCTCCTACGTGGGCAAATTTCATGTGTAAAAGACCCGTTTAGGGCGATATGTAATATTGTGATAAATTATTGGAGTGTTGTTTTTTTTTTATAAATTTCATGTTTGCCATTTGTGCATAAATAAATTATAAATGAAATAAATAAATTAAAATCATTCTTTTTAATCTGCCTAAGTAATTATTTAATTAAGAATCTTTAAGTGTGAAACCTAGCCGCGTGTCAAATAAAAGACCGGGCCAAAATGGTAAGACCGGTTTAAAGGATTCAAATCCATGTTAACATCTTAAAACATGTTAACACTCCTGGCAGAAGTGATTCGTAAAAATCACATGTCACTTTTAAATGAATAAGGATTCTTTAGAAGATTCCTAATCCAGTATAATGATCTCTGAATCCTGTATTTACATCATCAATTAAGGTGATCATATTTAACCATACGTGGTAATATAGCGCCTACGGGCCATGCTCATTTCTATATAAGCCAAAAGACAGTGGTAGCTAGGACTCCCTGTCTAATAAAGGTAATGAACTAGGTTCAAACCTTAAAAAGTCTTGATTCTCTGAAATCATAGTTTATTAAATTGTCCATGTGACCAAGCCTTATGTGCTAATAATATATATTGTTATTGTATTATGTTTAGGATAAATTTAATTGAAATCCTAAATCAATACGATTAATAAGTTAACCAAATAGGGTCTCTGTTACCATGGTTAACGAGTTACCCTAAGGGGTAATTCCATAATAAACTTTCAAATAAAATATTGTTATTGTTTTCTGTGACAGTTCAATACAAATGGCTAACTCTGATGAAGGCAATAGCCATCCTGCGGCGCCAAATGAAAACGCCCAGATTACATTGACGGGCGCCGAACTAAAAGCTATCATTGATGGCGCTGTCACTCAAGCCTTGGATAGGCAATATGAAGAATACAGTGGTACCAGGAGTAGGACCCACTCAGTATCACACTCAAAACCAAGGACACATTCTGAGGCTCATAACAAGCCTCCTCCCAAGAAGAACAGACCTAAGAAAGACGGTGATGACCGTCAGTCCACCAACAATCAAAGTGACCCATCCCAGCACTTGGTACTGCATCAAGGACCCCGTAGCAAGGGTTGCACTTACAAATACTTCGTGTCTTGCAAGCCCCGGGATTTTACAGGGGAAAAGGGGGCCGTTGATTGCATGAGTTGGCTGGATGAAATGGACACAGTGGTGGACATAAGCGGGTGCGCTGAACGGGATATAGTGAAGTTTGTGTCGCAGTCCTTCAAAGGTGAAGCATTGGTCTGGTGGAGATCTCTGATGGAGGCCTCCGGAAAGATCCCGTTGTATAGCATGACGTGGGATCAATTCATTGCCCTGATCAAAGATAATTACTGCCCTCAACACGAGGTGGAAAAGATTGAATATGACTTTCTGTCATTGGTAATGAAGAACCTTGACTGCCAAGCTTACCTGACATGCTTCAATACGCTGTCCAGGTTGGTTCCCTACCTTGTAACCCCTGAGCCAAAGAGGATTGCTCGTTTTATTGGTGGGTTGGAACCCGAGATCAAGGCCAGTGTTAAAGCTTCTCGGCCAATTACCTTCAGGTCTGTAACTGACCTGTCTTTATCCCTCACACTGGATGCGGTCCGACAGAGATCGCTGAGGAATAAAGATGCTGAGAAGAGGAAGCGAGAGGATGATGGTTCGCGTTGGTCGAACAAGAAACACCGTGGGAGCGGTGATCGCAAGAAGGGATCGGAGTCGAAGAAAGATGGGCATCGTTCTGAAGAGAAGCCCACATGCAAAACTTGCAAGAAAAAGCACTTTGGAAAGTGCAGATTTGGATCAAACTCGAATAACGAGTCAAGGTCTTTTGCTTGTGGTTTGTGCAAATCCAAGGAACACAAAACCTTGGATTGCAAAAAGATGAAAGATGCGACGTGCTATCGTTGCAATGAGAAGGGCCACATAAAGACTAACTGCCCCAAGAACAACAAGAAGCCTGAGGAAGCTAAGAAGACTAACGCCAGAGTCTTCAGGATGGATGCGCAGGAGGCTGTGCAAGATGATAACGTCATAACAGGTACATTCCTTGTAAATGATGTCTTTGCAAGAGTACTGTTTGATTCAGGCGCAGATAAGTCTTTTGTGGATCATAAATTTTGTAAATTGTTGAATTTACCTGTCAAAACCCTAAGCGTAAACTATGAGGTAGAGTTAGCAGATGGTACCATAGAAACCGTCTCTACTGTGTTAGATGGATGTTCTATATCCATTAAGAACCATTCTTTTCCTCTGTCTCTACTTCCGTTTAAATTAGCTGGTTTTGACATAGTTCTGGGTATGGACTGGTTATCTCATAACCAGGCCCAAATCGTCTGTAAGCAGAAACAGGTAGTAATAAAGACTCCGTCTGGTGAGTCACTTACCATTCGGGGAGATACCCAGTACGGACTGCCTGAGCAGGTGACTATGCTCAAGGCTTCCAAGTGTTTGAAGAGGGGATGTGTCATTTACATGGCACAGGTGATTATTGATGAGCCTAAACCGAAGTTAGAAGATATCCCTGTCATTTCTGAATACCCAGGAGTGTTTCCTGAAGATCTACCTGGCCTACCACCAGATAGACAAGTCGAATTCAGGATCGATATCATTCCCGGAGCGGCACCAGTTGCCAGGGCACCATACAGATTGGCACCCACCGAAATGAAGGAGTTGCGGACGCAGCTAGATGAACTGCTAGCTAAGGGTTTCATTCGACCTAGTTCATCTCCTTGGGGAGCGCCAATCTTGTTTGTCAAGAAGAAGGATGGATCGATGCGTCTATGCATCGACTATCGCGAGCTTAACAAAGTCACGATCAAAAATAGATATCCATTGCCCAGAATCGACGACCTGTTCGATCAGCTGCAAGGAGCAAGTTACTTCTCAAAGATAGATTTGAGGTCAGGCTACCATCAGTTGAAGGTCATGGATGAAGACGTACACAAGACTGCATTTAGGACTCGTTACGGTCACTACGAGTTTCTAGTGATGCCTTTTGGGCTCACCAATGCACCGGCTGCGTTCATGGATCTCATGAATCGCGTTTGCAAGCCGCACTTAGATAAATTCGTCATCGTTTTCATCGACGACATTCTCATTTATTCTAAGAACAAAGCTGACCACGAGAAACATCTTCGATGTATTCTCAAACTTCTGCATAAGGAAAAGCTCTATGCCAAATTCTCCAAGTGTGAATTTTGGCTTAGGGAAGTCCAATTTCTTGGACATGTGGTCAGTGAGTGTGGTATCCAGGTGGATCCCGCTAAGGTTGAAGCAGTAATGAACTGGCAAGAGCCAAAGACGCCAACAGAAATCCGTAGCTTCCTAGGGTTGGCAGGATATTACAGGCGCTTCATTGAAAATTTTTCAAGGATTGCTGCACCCCTAACTTCCCTGACCAAGAAGAAAGTAAAGTTCGTTTGGGGTCCTAAGCAGCAAGAGTCCTTCGATGTTTTGAAACAAAAGTTGAGCAACGCTCCTGTGCTTACCTTACCTGAAGGCGCTGAAGAATTTGTAGTTTATTGTGATGCATCACACACTGGCATGGGGTGTGTGCTTATGCAGAAAGGCAAGGTGATTGCCTATGCATCACGGCAGTTAAAGGTGCACGAAAAGAATTACACCACCCATGACTTGGAATTGGGTGCCGTTGTGTTCGCACTAAAACTGTGGAGGCATTATCTTTATGGAATCAAGTTTGTGATCTTTTCTGATCACAAGAGCCTCCAGCATTTGTTTAACCAGAAAGAATTAAACATGAGGCAACGCCGTTGGATGGAAACTTTGAATGATTATGATTGTGAAATCAAATACCATCCCGGCAAAGCGAATGTAGTCGCTGATGCCTTGAGCAGAAAGGAAAGGGTTAAACCCATACGCATTAACGCCAAGCGTATGGAGATAAAGAACAGTTTGATAGAAAGGGTGTTAGCTGCACAGAAGGAAGCTGTGTTAGAAGCTAACTATCCTAATGAAAAGTTAGGAGTAACTGAGGAGCAGTTAACTCTTAGCAAAGACGGAATTTTACGGTTAAACGGACGAATATGGGTTCCAATTTTTGGAGGACTTCGTGACGTCATCCTCCAAGAAGCCCATAGTTCCAAATACTCCGTTCATCCTGGAGCTGATAAGATGTACCAGGATTTAAAGGCAAATTATTGGTGGATAGGCTTGAAAAAGTCTGTAGCCGCCCATGTAGCAAAATGCTTGACATGTGCGCAAGTCAAAGCCGAGCATCAGAAACCGTCAGGTTTGCTACAACAGCCTGAACTTCCTACGTGGAAGTGGGAAATGGTAACTATGGATTTCATTACCAAGTTACCCAAGACAAGGAAAGGAAATGATACAATATGGGTCATAGTTGACAGACTGACTAAGTCAGCTCATTTCTTACCCATCAAGGAGACTTATAGCTCCGATATGTTAGCCCAGTTATATGTGGATAAGATTGTAGCCCTACACGGCATACCTGTAGCTATTATCTCTGACCGAGATACTAGGTACACGTCACATTTTTGGAAGAGCTTCCAGCAATCTTTGGGCACACGTTTGAACTTTAGTACGGCGTACCATCCTCAGACAGACGGTCAGAGTGAGCGTACCATTCAAACGTTGGAAGACATGCTACGTGCATGTGCGATCGAATTAAAAGGTAGCTGGGATAAGAACCTACCATTGATCGAGTTCTCCTACAACAATAGCTACCATACCAGCATTAAGGCTGCGCCTTTTGAGGCATTATACGGTAGAAAGTGTAGATCTCCAGTTTGTTGGGCGGAAGTTGGAGAAGTCCAGTTATCAGGACCAGAAATCGTGTTTGAAACGACGGACAAGATTGTCCAGATTCGTAACAACCTCCAAGCTGCCCGGAATAGGCAGAAGAGTTACGCGGATCCAAGTCGTAAGGATTTTCACTTCGAGGTAGGTGACAAAGTCCTACTTAAAGTGTCACCATGGAAAGGGGTGATGCGATTCGGTAAGAAAGGCAAACTAAGCCCGAGATACATAGGACCTTTCGAGGTTATTGAACGTGTCGGGTCTGTTGCCTACAAGTTGAACTTACCGGAAGAGCTCAGTGGAATTCACAATGTGTTCCACATCTGCAATCTAAAGAAGTGTTCCGCTGACGATTCACATGTCATGCCACATACAGATGTACAAATAGATAAGAGCTTAACATTTGTTGAAAAACCTTTGTCGATTGAAGATCGACAGGTAAGGAAGCTTCGGAGAAAGCATATACCTTTTGTGAAGGTCAAATGGGATGCCCGTAGAGGTCCCGATTTCACGTGGGAGTTAGAATCCACAATGAAAGAAAAGTACCCGTACTTGTTTCAGTAAATCTCGGGTCGAGATTTATTTTAAGGGGGTGAGGATGTAACACCTCGAAAATTTCGGGTTCAATAATAAAACGACACGTGTCATGTCAGACAAAACGCGTTGTAAACTCGGATTTTAATAAAGATGATTCGGTAGGATTTAAAGTGGCGTCATGTTAAACTGTTACCTCTGAACGACCTAAATTTTTAAATCCCAAGACCCGATTAAATGCAATACACATCTTTTATGCCCTCTATGCACAGAATTATTGTCAAGAAAGGAAAAGTCAAATGCATGATGTGATCCCATGATGAAATGAATGATAAACCGTCATTTACGGGTCTTGTATATGCAATCAAGAGAAATAATGGATGGTGGTAGGGTATGTTACAGTATTAGACACTTATTGGAGGTCTCCTACTGATAAAATAAGTCCCAAAGTCGATCATTGATGTCCCAAAAGTCGTGCAAGTTGTTACCTTTTCGTATCTTCAACAAACGACAACAATTTTGTCACAGGAAGGGGCTAGCGCACCGCTACATACGTAGCGTAACGGTGCGCTACCATTGATGAGTCAGAAAGCCCAAAGTAGCGGGCTAGCGCACCGCTACATGTGTAGCGTAACGGTGCGCTAGCTGTGCCCAGAAGCAGAAAAAACAGGCAGCAGCCTGTATGTCGCGATTGTGACTTGTTTCTTCGGTTTTTCTTGCATGTGCATGAACCTTAGACTCCCCTAGGCACTAGAAGACATGTGTTGAACAATTGTGGAAGGGTATAGACTCTTGTGTCAATTGATTGTGGTGTGTAAACCCACTATATAAAGGACCTTCAAATGCAACTTTCATTCACACATCATATTCAAGCATTCTGAGTATTTGGGGAGCTTGCAAACTGATCAAGAGCCTTTCTAATCATCCTTAATCACCTTGTAAGTGCTCTAATCTTTCCTTAGTCAATTACTTAGCATAATTAGCTTAAAAGTCAAACTGAGTTTGACTTAGCGATAAGTAGACGATGGTTTAGCCATACGTCGAAATTAAGGTAGCGCTAAGTAGGTATTTATATGAGTATTAAACCCTTGAAAGGGTTCCTGCTGATTCAAATCATAACGTATTCGTTTGTCGAGTCAAACAAGAACCGAAAAAGTCAACAGAACTTCATTTTACAAATAAACGCGTAATTATCAATCCGGATAACGTGTAATCTGTTTTGACACATAAATAACTTGATAATAAGTTTAAGAACTTGTCTAGGCTTGTTTGGTTCGTCAACTTTCGGTTTAAACCTCGGTTCGGAACCGAAGAACGCAAAGCTTTGACTTTTGCGTTGACTTCAGTTCTGACCCGTTTTAGTATGATTTGATAGTGCCTTAAAGTTCCATTAAGACTTGGTTACATGTTAGAACAAACCTCTGAGTTTGAAATGTTGATTACACGGTTCGTTTACGCGTTCCGTTAAATGCTTAGAAGTTGACCAAAATGCCCTTTCGAACTTAAAACGAGATTTTTGACAATGTGAGTGGCCAAGGACCTTGGCTACTGAATAATAAGCATGTCCGTAAAATCCTACATCAATCCGAGGTCTAGATTGTGATTTATGCGCATTATCGTGTTTAACGAGCTTTTAAGTAATTAAACGGCATAATTAGCGCATAGCCCACCTAAACCCGATTTTTGGTATCAAGCTTTATACCTACCGATGTTAAATAATATTTTAGGATTTATAAATATTTTTAATGACTTTTAGGCTGAGTTTATAAAGGGTTAGTGCATTGATTCAGTAATTACCGAATTAAACTTTTTAACGCATAAAATGAGTTTTACATATCCAAATGAAGCAAGGCTTTTTGCTACTGATTCAAAATAATAAATAGAATATTTTGAACTATAAAAACTGATTAAAACTCAGATGTTGTATCTAAACCCGAAAATCGCTTAAAACCGTTAATTACACGTTTTAAGCGAAAAGTACGAGTTAAAACCTTTATAAACATACAAGACTCATTGCCTACTGATGTAACTTAGTAAAATGTGTATTTTTACAGATTACATCAGTCCCGAATTCAGACCTACGTTAAAACTCTTTTATAACCTTCAAATTGACCAAAATACCCCTACGGGGCTAAGTTGGCAATTAATCTCGTTTTGGGCATAATGGAAGATATCTTAATGATATCACAACATATATAAAGCATATCAACATTAGTAACCTGTCCCGGACTCTCTAGATTAACCGTTACGCGTTAATCGCGTTCGGTTCGGTTATGTAACTAGTTTACGTATAAATAACCGAAACGGGTCAAACCTTAACGGTTTTATCTCAAAATCCAGAATGTGAATAATAAACCCATATTAAACAAGTCTCTGAACTTGTCGGGTCTAAATCACATTCTATCCGGTCTTCGCTTAATCGTGCGTACGAACCGTATCTTTGAAACTAGCCGGTCTAAGCCTAAGCTTAATTAAGAACCGCTAGGATTCTAATAGGTTATATTTAACCTTCGTTCCAGATTAGGAGAAACAGTAAAAGCTACCTGCTATTTGATTATTGTGACTATACTTTGCATCAAGGTAAATACTTTTAACTTATTTTCCCTATACGGGCTTGGGTTACGGTACATAGCGTACCGCTTGATCGAGCATCAAATCTTCCACGCTTAGTGGTTAATTGAATAATTTGATCGGCTCGTTTTAAACAGATGTGTTTACTTTACAGCCTTTGGGGGGTTAATGACCATGTCCCGGATATCCTCGGCATTATCTTACGAGATTGCCACGACTTGAGCACGGGGTGTAGGCGTACTCCCGTGTATAACTCACTTACAGTGGTGTGTCTATTGATCTTTAACCCGGATACGTCCGGGCTACTGAACGCATAAGTAACACGTAATTCGTTAACAAGATTATTATATATCAAAATAATTCTCCCAAGTTAAACAAAATGTTTATGCCATGTGCATCCAAACCAATTTTCAATCATTTTATAAAATGAGTCAGTTGAATGTATTTACCAGTGTAAACTGACGTATTTTCCCAAAAAGATTAAATGCAGGTACTAGGCGAAATAGGCTGGAAGTCTCCTAAGCATCACTAGAAGTCTCGCAAACTTAAGATGCCGATGTCTGTTGAACCATAAACAATATTTTTATTATTCGATCCTACTGTGGATAAACACCGGATAATTGTGACTTTGTTTACAATAATAAATTCGGTTGTATCTTATTTAAATTTGCTTCCGCTGTGCATTATTATATTGTGTTGTTTGACTATTACGTTGCCAACCACGTCACGATACTCCCCCACCGGGCCCACCGGTGACACGTGGAAATTGGGGTGTGACACTGAGAGAACAATCCAGACTCTGGAGGATATGCTTAGAGCTTGTGTGATCGATTTTGGTGGTAGTTGGGATTCACATCTTCAGTTGATTGAATTCTCCTACAACAACAGTTATCACACCAGCATCAAAATGGCTCCTTTCGAGGCTCTCTATGGTCGAAAATGTCATTCACCAGTCAGCTGGAATGAGATCGGCGAGGCTCAACTTACTGGACCTGCCCTCATTTTAGAGACAACTGACAAGGTCAAGAAAGTTCGTGATAACCTTCAGACAGCTAGAAGCCGTCAAAAGAGTTACACGGATCCAAAACGTAAACCCTTGGAATTTCAAGTCGGTGATCAAGTATTACTTATGGTCTCACCTTGGAAAGGTGTGATCAGATTTGGAAAGAAAGGAAAACTTGCACCTAGATACGTTGGACCATTCAAGATCGTCGAAACAATCGGAAAGGTAGCCTACAGACTTGAGTTACCTCCTGAACTTGGAAATGTTCATCCAACCTTTCACGTATCCAATCTCAAGAGGTGTTTAGCTTATGAGAATCTCCACATACCACTTGATGAAATTCGTGTTGATAAAACACTGAAATTTGTTGAGAAACCTGTGGAAATCTTGGAACGTGAAGTCAAGTGGCTTAAACGCAAGCGCATTCCTTTGGTCAAAGTTCGCTGGGAAGCTAAACGTGGACCCGAGTTTACTTGGGAACGCGAAGATCAAATGAAGGCGAAATATCCGCATCTTTTCCCACGAGTTTCCTCTAAATAAATTTCGGGATGAAATTTCCACAAGTAGGGGAGACTGTAACATCTGTGCTTGTAATCATTGTGAACAGTTCAGTTATCAATAAAACAATGTTATTTGATCCCAATGTTTGTTTGGTTGTGTTTTACATTTTTCATGTTTTGACTTTTGTTTAATTTCAAACTCTACATCGCTTTCTGGAGAGTTATACCCAAAATGATGCGTAAACGTAACCAGTTTAATGCGACATATACTCCGGAACTTCAACATATACTTAACATACCTTAAATAACCCTTCCATAACTTAGAAATAAGTTTTGAAGGCTTTGGTATGGCAAAAACAAGTTAATTCGCCTACAGGGACTAAACTTGACAAACTGCGAAAGTATGCCAATTTGAACTGTAACAGACATTCCGGAACATGACCATAAGTTAAACATACCATAAATATCCTTTACATAGCTTATAAATAGGCTTTGAGGGGTTCGGTATGCTAACACCAAAAGCGCATAAGTATCTTTGTCGGTTCCATATTCAACAAAATATTAATAATAACAGCAAGAGGAAATTCTCTGACAAGCAGTGGAAAGAATTCGTACGTACATTTTGGACATTATGCGAGTCTACGACCGAGGAAATATACAGGTATAACTTGGGAAACCTTGAAGCACAGCTGAAAGAAGATGGCCGTGAACGTGAGTGTTTCTTACATAATTATGTTCAAATTTTATATAATAACAAAAACTGACTATTTACGTTTTTTAATTTCAGAGGTTTTTGATTATTTGATGAAATCCTGGTTTGATCCGTACCGTGAAAAGTTTGTATCTTGTTGGACTAACAAAACTATTAACTTTCACCAAACTACGACCAACAGGGTTGAGGGCATGCATGCAACACTAAAAAGCCACTTTCCAAGTCATCGCAACACACTGGATAAACTTGTACTGTATGTTGATCTTGTTGTTGATAGACAATACGCCGAGATTAGAAGTAGCTTTGAAACAAGCCTCCGAAAAGTGATGAAGCGCCACAAGGATCATCCCAACATTGAAAACGTAGGAATAAAGGAAGGTTGAAGCCGCTAGAAAAAGCTCGTACATTCCGTCGGAAGAAACTTGGGTCGAGGCCTCAGACGATCTTCCCCGTCACAGCTCGTACGTATCATCCCAAGATTCTAGAAGACAAAAGAATACCAAACCGCTCAACCTACACCCTGATTTCCCGATGATCAAGCTCGGTCCTAAGACGGATATAGTGATCCGCAACTACGCATCACAGATTCCCAAAGTGATCCATCCATACATCGTGAGAATAAAGGACGTGAAACCAGATGGTCATTTTGGGTTTCGATCGGTGGCTGTTGGGTTAGGAATGAAACAAAATACGTATTTGATGATCCAGAAACAACTTATAATGGAGTTACGTATGAACGAATCGCTTTGGAGGCAGGTTTTCGATCCGGAAAACATAGGACATTATGATGCGCTGGTTAGACGGATCCATTTTAAGGGGGTGGGACGAGCAGCTATCGAAAATTACATGACGATGCCTGAGACAGACTCTAATTTACGGTTTTCGTATAATTTACGAAAATAAACATGTAATTATGATTACATATGTAACATCTGTGCTTGTAATCATTGTGAACAGTTCGGTTATCAATAAAACAAAGTTATTTGATCCCAATGTTTGTTTATTTATGTTTGACATTTTTCATGTTTTGACTTTTGTGTAATTTCAAACTCTATATCACTTTCTGGAGAGTTATAAGCAAACTGATGCGTAAACGTACTCAGTTTAACGCAAAAAATACTCCAGAACATCAACATATGCTTAACATACCTTAAATAACCCTTACATAACTTAGAAATAAGTTTTGAAGGCTTTGGTATGGCAAAAACAAGTTAATTCGCTTACAGAGACTAAACTTGACAAACTGCGAAAGTATGCCAATTTGAACTGTAACGAACATTCCGGAACATGACCATAAGTTAAACATACCATAAACATCCTTTACATAGCTTAGAAATAGGCTTTGAGGGGTTCGGTATGCTAAAATAAACTCTTGGGTCATTCAAGGACTAAAAGCGTCAAAAAGTGCACAAGTTTGCATTTTCGCGCATAACTTACGTTCTGAATACATCCGGACATCCAAAAATTTATGTAAGCACTAAAATATTTTATTTTAGTTTTTGGCATGAGAGAAATCCATTCGTCGCGCAATTTGGATCATTTTTCGCACTTATGCGCATTCCGTCGTAATTAAGCGAACATCGCGATCGTACGACCAAACGAACCGACATCCGGGATATTTTTGAGCATGTTTCATGTCCACAATGTTTAGGCATCATTTTAGGGCCTTGAAAATGGCTTCACGAGCCTTAAACATGTCGGAAATGGCCTTAATACACAACGGGGACTGAATTCGAAACTGGTTGTTGTTCAGAGGGACCTTAGAGTGACACCTAGCCCCCTTGGCGTCACGCGAGGCCCCTTCTGATCAGAAAAAGCCATTTTTAACAGCTGTTAACAGCTGTTTAGCACTCCCAATCCAATTCCAAGTGTTGTTTCCTGCTTATGGGGGGCCAATTTGATGTACATGAGCCTGCCAACAAGTGTAGGGATGTGATCATTCCCTCTTCTCCAAGGAATTGACACTTATAGTACATGATTTCATTGTGTTTATGCTATGTATGCCCATTGTGTGCATATTTAGTACATTGTTTTACATTACATTTCATGCTATGTATGTCCATTGTGTGCATACTTAGTACATTGTTTTACATTACATTTCACGCTATGTATGTTCATTTGATAACATACTTAGTGCATTGTTTTCACATGTTTACATTTTTGTATGACATTTGGTTTGCTCAAATGGGACAATATACATTCATTAACATTAGCTACGCCGTTCGTTAGTAGGTAGTGGTACCATAGGAATTGACAACTCCCGTTCCTGACATCCTAGGTATGTTTGGATGGAAGGAATGACCGAATTCGATACACATAACTTAGATAAACCTTTAATTTGTTTAAGGGTTTATTGCCACAGTCACAAGGCTTGGATGTATGCATTATAACAATACCGCATAGATGTTTGTATCAGTATAGCATGCATTTGTTCCACAAAACATAACTTTGACTTAAACTATGTTTAATTCAATACCCTGTTTTTGTGCATTTTACCTGTGGTTTAGTTGATATATTTCACATGCCATACATGATATTTTTGGATAACATTATATGATTTACATTAAACATAAACATTTTGACATTGATATACACATTTGGTGATTTACATTAGACATGGACATTTTGATATGGTTTACACAATAACACTTGACAATTAATTTATACATGAACAATTTACATTGGTGGTTGGATTGGGTAAAGGGTTTGAGTAACGAGGCGTGTGTAATATGATACAAACATGGTGGATACGCCGCTAGTACTTCCTATATATAAGTGTTTGTATAATATTACATATCGTAGCGTTATTTAAATCATTTCAGTATAGACATATTACATTTTACACAAATAACATATTTTTCACAAGACATTGTTTTGCAAAACAGTTTATTTTATATAAACTCATTTTACTTGGTTATTTCATTAACCATACACCTTTCTTTTATATAATCCGATTTCTTATCAAGTTTTCATATGATTTATAAAAGAAAACACTTAACAAGATTCATGACTAATTTTTATTAAACCTTTCTTTTAAAACCCAAGTCATGAATCCTATTTTCACAAAACCTATGTATCTCACATGCATTTTTATGCTGATGTACCTATTTTCACATGTGTTTCAGGAGCAGGTGCATAGGTTTGATCGGGATACACTAGGGTGGACTCGGGCCTTAGTGACAATAAAAGAAGCAAGATTAGTTTAGTTGATGTCGTGTACTTTGTTTCCTTCGTTTAAAAGACAATGTAACTCGCTTGTTTGATAAATAAAATATAACTTTGTATGCCATGGTTGTGAAACAATAATTCTGTTACCACACCCCCCGACGTTTCCGCCATGATTTGATGTTTTACGTGGTCGGGGTGTGACAGAAGAGTTGGTATCAGAGCCAATGGTTATAGGGAATTAGGTTATTAGTAATGCTTTTACCTAGACTATAACCTTTCTAGGATCCCAACACAAGTTATCTTGTGTTTAGATTTTAAAACATGCACTTCACCTATCCTTAGGTGATAACCACAAAGGGAACATCAAGTTCGAATCCGCTTTGAAAACTAATCATCTGTTCTAGGATGATTGATTACTAGGTTTTGAACCCTCTGATGTAAGGTTTTGAACCCTTCCAGTTTGATTTTTGGCCATTCTGCCTTCCAAATTTTCAAAATCTCGTCAAAGTTTTGGGTTTTTAGATAATGTGAACACGTGCAAACTGGAAGAGTGAATGCCTGTACCCTGGGTTTTCTGTCTAAGGCTAGAGTGTTTGTACAAATCCACATAATCGGACCAGTCACTCTTACCTGGGAACTCTTGGGGTGAGTGTTCACTTATAGGCGAGCATGTCTTCGCGATACATTATTTTTGACCCATTTGCTTTGATTAGTCAATGTGTCGTTTGTTTACCTTGTGGTAACAAACACATGACCACCATCTTTGCTTTTGTTGATTTTGTTTCATCTCATTCTCTTCATCCAAACATCTCACTCGTTTCCTTTCATGTTTCCTCTTTTAGAATGCCTCCTCGACGCGAAAATCAGATAGCGACTGCCGAACTGGCAGAAATCATTGCGCAGCAAATGGCTGCTCAATTCCCGAACCTCTTTGCTCAATGGAACCAAGCCAACAACAACAACAATGCTCCTTGCAATTTCAAGAGTTTTAACTCGGCCAAACCACTCAAGTTTAGTGGTACGGAAGGAGCAACTGGGCTCCTTCAGTGGTTCGAGAGCACGGAGAGCACATTTCGTCATGTTCAGTGTCCGGATAATCGCAAGGTCGAGTTTTCTTTGAGTGTGTTGCAGAAGAGGGCTCTCACATGGTGGAACGGGGTTATGAGAGACCGTGGTGCAGAAGTTGCTCTAGCACAAACTTGGGCCGAACTTAGGGCCCTTATGATGAGGGAGTTTTGTCCTCGTCACGAACAGCGAGCTTTGGAGAGAGATTTCGATGACTTGAAACAAGATAGTGGTGAGCATCGGGCGTATACTGATAGGTTTGAGGAGTTGAGTCTGCTATGCCCAACAATGGTTACCCCACTCGACAAGGCTATCGAAAGGTACATCGATGTTCTACCTGACTCAGTACAAGACATCATTACTGGTAGTAACCCTGCCACACTCCGTCAGGCGATCGAGTTAGCAGCGACATTGACTGAGTCGCAGGTTCGAAAGGGAAAGCTGCATAAAAAGGGTGACAAGGGTAAGAAGCAGGCGTCTGACAAGGAAGATAGCAAGAAAGGTCAAAACAAGAAGGGAAAGAATTCTGGTTCCTCGAAGGGTTCTAGGAAGCGAAAGGCTTCCCAAAATTTTGCTGTCACTGCCCAAGCTAACCAGGCAGCTCCCAACCAACCCGCACAGCCTCCAGCGAAGAAGCCCTATACAGGGAATGCACCTTTGTGCAATAGATGCAACAGTCACCATCAGCCGCATCATCCGTGCCGTTTCTGTACTAACTGTGGGAAGTCAGGTCATCTTGCCGATGTTTGTCGGTTTGCTCAGAATCGGGCAGTTCAGAACCCGGCTCAACGAGTTGCTCAGCCTCCTGCTCAGCAACAAGGTCAAGCTGCACGACCACACTACCCGCCAGGTTCTTGTTACAACTGTGGGGATCTGACCCACTACCGTAATCAGTGTCCAAGATTGGCGAATGCGAATCCAAATCAGAATCAGGCTCAGGCTCAAGGTCGAGTCTTCAATATGAATGCACAAGAGGCACAAGCAGACATTGAAGTGGTGAACGGTACGTTCTTTATTAATAATCAGCCTGCATCTGTTCTTTTTTATTCGGGTGCCGATAAGAGTTTTGTGTCATTATCTTTTGAGCCATTACTTCGCGTGTCTAGAACGAAACTAGGTAAACCGTTGACAGTAGAAGTTGCTAGTGGTGAACCCATTGTTTTTGATTCTGTTCTTCGCAACTGCCAGTTGAACCTTAATGACCATCTTTTTCCTATTGACCTCACGCCTATGCAACTTGGAAGCTTCGACGTTATTGTGGGTATGGATTGGTTAGCCAAGCATCGCGCAGAGGTAGTTTGTTTTGAGAAGATTGTTCGTGTGCCGCTTTCGACAGGCGAGATCCTACAGGTTCGTGGTGAGAAACCTGCTGGTGGTCTCAAACTCATGTCTTGTTTTAAAGCTCGGAAGTATCTGCGAAAGAATTATGTGGCCTTCTTTTCACATGTCACAGCCGATAAAGGCAAAGGTAAGTCTATTCAAGATATTCATGTTGTTCGGGATTATTCTGAAGTATTCCCTGAAGAGTTACCTGGTCTACCTCCTGCACGCCAAGTCGAGTTCCGTATTGATCTCATACCTGGTGCAAACCCCATTGCCAGAGCTCCATATCGTCTTGCACTGTCTGAGATGCAAGAGTTGTCTAAGCAGCTTCAGGAGATCTCTGACAAAGGTTTTATCCGTCCTAGCTTTTCACCTTGGGGTGTTCCCGTTCTTTTTGTCAAGAAGAAGGATGGATCTTTTAGGATGTGTATCGATTATCGTGAGCTTAACAAGCTTACCATCAAGAATCGATATCCCCTACCTCGCATCGATGATCTCTTTGATCAATTACATGGTGCTTCTTATTTTTCAAAGATTGATCTTCGTTCGGGATATCATCAACTTCGGGTGCATGAAGAAGATATTCCCAAGACAGCGTTCCGCACTCGTTATGGGCATTATGAGTTCACAGTCATGCCATTCGGTTTGACTAATGCTCCTGCTGTTTTAATGGACTTAATGAATAGGGTCTGCAAACCTTATTTGGATCAGTTCGTCATTGTTTTTATTGACGACATCTTGATTTACTCTAAGACGCGAACTGATCACGAGCAACATCTTCGTCTTACTCTGGAACTCCTAAAGAAAGAGCAACTTTTCGCCAAATTCTCCAAGTGTGAATTCTGGCTTAAAGAAGTTCAATTCTTAGGACATATTGTCAACGAACGAGGTATTCATGTAGATCCCTCCAAGATCAGTGCGATTAAGGATTGGGATACGCCTACTACTCCTACTGAGGTTCGTTCTTTTCTTGGTCTGGCGGGTTATTACCGCCGCTTCATTGAGAACTTCTCAAAGATTACAGTTCCTCTAACTGCTCTAACTCAGAAGAACAAGCCCTTTGATTGGGGATTCAAACAAGAGGAAGCTTTTCAAAACTTGAAGCAAAAGCTTTGCGACGCGCCTGTTCTGACTTTGCCTGAGGGCAATGATGATTTCGTCGTTTATTGCGATGCATCTAAATTGGGTCTTGGCTGTGTTCTGATGCAAAGGAACAAAGTTATAGCATATGCATCGAGGCACTTGAAGATACATGAGAAAAACTACACCACTCATGATCTTGAGTTAGGTGCAGTTGTCTTCGCTCTTAAGATTTGGAGACACTATTTGTACGGAACAAAATGTGTGGTTTTCACTGACCACAAAAGTCTTCAGCATATCTTCAACCAGAAAGAACTCAACATGAGGCAACGACGTTGGGTCGAGCTTCTAAACGACTATGACTGCGAAATTCGCTACCATCCTGGTAAGGCGAATGTCGTAGCCGATGCATTGAGTCGTAAGGAACGTACTAAGCTTCATTGTGTTCGTGTTCAATCTGTTATCCAAGCTCGATCCGATATCCAAGCCCGCATTTCTCAGGCTCAACAATCTTGTGTTTCACAAGGTTTAATGGATAAGGAATTTCCCTATCACATAACCCCTGATCTGGAACTGAAGGACAACGGATCGTATTACTTCATGTACCGTTTGTGGGTCCCAAGCCTAGATAACCTTCGCACCTTGCTTATGGATGAAGCCCATAAGTCTCGTTATTCTGTTCATCCTGGCTCAGATAAGATGTATAAGGATCTTCGTATTCAGTATTGGTGGCCTGGTATGAAGAAAGACATTGCCTTATATGTATCAAAATGCCTTACTTTTCTTAAGGTTAAGGCTGAACATCAGCGTCCTTCTGGTTTATTGGTGCAACCAGAGATACCAGTTTGGAAATGGGAAAACATTACTATGGATCTCATTACTAAACTTCCGCGCACAAAGAAAGGTCATGATGCCATCTGGGTAGTTGTTGACCGTCTTACTAAGTCAGCGCATTTCTTGCCAATTCGTGAGGATTTTTCTGCTGACAAGCTTGCTAAAATCTATGTGGATGAAATTGTAGCTCGACATGGTGTTCCTTTGAACATCATTTCTGACAGAGATGCTCGTTTCACTTCTCATTTTTGGAGAACCATGCAATCTGCTATGGGGACCCAACTTAATCTGAGCACAGCTTATCATCCGCAAACAGATGGTCAATCTGAAAGAACAATCCAGACTCTGGAGGATATGCTTAGAGCTTGTGTGATCGATTTTGGTGGTAGTTGGGATTCACATCTTCCGTTGATCGAATTCTCCTACAACAACAGTTATCACACCATCATCAAAATGGCTCCTTTCGAGGCTCTCTATGGTCGAAAATGTCGTTCACCAGTCTGCTGGAATGAGATCGGCGAGGCTCAGCTTACTGGACCTGCCCACATTTTAGAGACAACAGATAAGGTTAAGAAAGTTCGTGATAACCTTCAGACAGCTAGAAGCCGTCAAAAGAGTTACGCGGACCCAAAACGTAAGCCCTTGGAATTTCAAGTCGGTGATCGAGTATTACTTAAGGTCTCACCTTGGAAAGGTGTGATCAGATTTGGAAAGAAAGGAAAACTTGCACCTAGATACGTTGGACCATTCAAGATCGTCGAAAGAATCGGTAAGGTAGACTACAGACTTGAGTTACCTCCTGAACTTGGAAATGTTCATCCAACCTTACACGTATCCAATCTCAAGAAGTGTTTAGCTGATGAGAACCTCCACATACCACTTGACGAAATTCGTGTTGATAAAACACTGAAATTTGTTGAGAAGCCAGTGGAAATCATGGAACGTGAAGTCAAGTGGCTCAAACGCAAGCGCATTCCTTTGGTAAAAGTTCGCTGGGAAGCTAAACGTGGACCCGAGTTTACTTGGGAACGCGAAGATCAAATGAAGGCGAAATATCCGCATCTTTTCCCACGAGTTTCCTCTAAATAAATTTCGGGACGAAATTTCCACAAGTAGGGGAGACTGTAACATCTGTGCTTGTAATCATTGTGAACAGTCTGGTTATCAATAAAACAAATTTATTTGATCCCAATGTTTGTTTATTTATGTTTGACATTTTTCATGTTTTGACTTTTGTGTAATTTCAAACTCTATATCACTTTCTGGAGAGTTATAAGCAAACTGATGCGTAAACGTACTCAGTTTAACGCGACAAATACTCCGGAACATCAACATATGCTTAAAATACCTTAAATAACCTTACATAACTTAGAAATAAGTTTTGAAGGCTTTGGTATGGCAAAAACAAGTTAATTCGCTTACAGGGACTAAACTTGACAAACTGCGAAAGTATGCCAATTTGAACTGTAACGAACATTCCGGAACATGACCATAAGTTAAACATACCATAAAATCCTTTACATAGCTTAGAAATAGGCTTTGAGGGGTTCGGTATGCTAAAATAAACTCTTGGGTCATTCAGGGACTAAAAGCGTCAAAAAGTGCACAAGTTTGCATTTTCGCGCATAACTTACGTTCTGAATACATCCGGACATCCAAAAATTTATGTATGCACTAAAATATTTTATTTTAGTGTTTGGCATGAGATAAATCCATTCGTCGCGCAATTTGGATCGTTTTTCGCACTTATGCGCATTCCGTCGTAATTAAACAAACATCGCGATCGTACGACCAAACGAACTGACATCCAGGATATTTTTGAGCATGTTTCATGTCCACAATGTTTAGGCATCATTTTAGGGCCTTTAAAATGGCTTCACGAGCCTTAAACATGTCGTAAATGGACTTAATACACAACAGGGACTGAATTGGAAACATTGGAAACTGGTTGCTGTTCAGAGGGACCTTAGCGTGACACCTAGCCCCCTTGGCGTCATGCGAGGCCCCTTCTGATCAGCAAAAGCCATTTTTTAACAGCTGTTTAGCACTCCCAATCCAATTCCAAGTGTTGTTTCCTGCTTATGGGGGGGGGGGGGGCAATTTGATGTACATGAGCCTGCCAACAAGTGTAGGGATGTGATCATTCCCTCTTCTCCAAGAAACGATCCTAACGGTGAACCGAAATCTATAAATACCCAACCCCATTGATTTCAAAACCCACAAGAATCTGATTTGAGAAGCTCTAAGTTGAAACCATTGTTTCATACCTGAGCTACTTGAATCAAGATTAGCTTTCGGGGACCCTTTGTAAGTATTCCTTCGTTCTTTTATTGCTTTTCGAGTCCGAAAGTCAAACTTTGTTTGACTTTCTGCATTGACCAGTTTATGGTCAATGCGAAGTTCGTTTGAACTTCGCAACGTGAGCGTAATCACGATGGTTATAGTCTCTTGTGACTATGCCTACTGATTACCACGTTGTCTAGGGTCGTAAGGGTAAGCGATCTAATAAATCCCTTATACCTTCGAACCCGACCCATTTGGTCGATCATTAGGATCCGACCAAACACATTAGGTGACCATAGTATATAGGGAATAACCTTCCGAGGTTATACCTTATGGTCGCTTCGTTTAAGTAGTTGTATGATAGGTAGTTTATATGCCTTAGGTAAATTACCAAAATGCCCTTTTTATGCCAAAATTCATTTTAAGCATATGTAACATAACTTTTGGTATCTAAACTGATTTGGTAACAATATTAGATATGTTAAGGCATATTTTACTTGTCATAGGACTAGTTAGGTGTAGGGCTGTAAACGAACCAAACGTTTGGCGAACAGTTCGTGAATCGTTCGGCGGGAAGTTCGTTTGTGTCCGTTCGTTTATTAAACAAACGAACACAAACAAGAAATTTCGTTCGTTTAGTTAAATGAACAAACATGAACAGAGGTCGTGTTCGTTCGTTTATGTTCGTGAACGTTCGGTAACGTGTTTGTTTGTGTTCGATAGTCATTAGTGTTTTTAGTTTTTATATCTATTTAAATACTTCAAAATTCCGACAAATTAAATATCTAATAAGTGTCTGTGTATTATATATTCTATTTATGAACGATTGTTTGTGTTCGTTTGTTTTCATTTGTGTTCATGAACATTAGTTTGTGCTCATTTGTGTTCATCAGCGTTTGTTTTTGTTCGTTGCCTAAAATTAACAAACAAACACAAACGACCACGAACAATTTCATTTCCTTAACAAACGAACACGAACATAAAATCTCGTTTGATAAGTGTTCGTGAACGGTTCGCAAACACATATATTTCTTAACAAACGAACACGAACAAGGTCTTGTTCGTGTTCGTTCGGTTCGTTTACAGCCCTAGTTAGGCGTTCCGAACGCGTTTTACGCGAACGACGCGTTAAAGTAGCATAAGCTACCTAAGCGGGCCGTAATGGGTCGTAAGCACTTAGGCTAGGTTTCATTTAGTATGTAGGCTTTGTTAAACCATACTACATGAGTTCCCATACTCATTTGGTTTACGAGCCCTCATTCTATCCGATCCTCCGATATAGGTCCGGTTTATTAACATAGTTACCTATATTAGGTGTCGTTTGATTCCGTGATCTCTAGCATTTCTTGGTGGTTATCTTAGGACTTCTGAGCAATCTCAAGTGAGTACATAGACCCCTCTTTTACTGTTTTCCAAACATTTTGGGGTGAAACACATGTGCCTACTTGTTACTTTCATGCTTTTCCATGTTTTCATATCATATGCTTGTTATGTTCAATAGTACACTTATAGTACATGATTTCATTATGTTTATGCTATGTATGCCCATTGTGTGTGTGACAACCCTCACTAAACCAGGTATCCGTACGACTTAATTAATAATTAATTACTGCTTAATTACTGTGCTTGCTTGAACTTGTGGATAAACTGCTACTTGAATACTGATACATGTACTTACTTGCATCATACTTTACTTACCGTCACTACATTATTTACATGCTGAACCTTAGTGACAAACATGATGCACAAAAAGCACAGTAGCACTATAAACGGATAACCTATTGAACATGCTGATAAAGCCAGCATCAGGCAGACACTGCCTCTAAGGCCTGTATGAGCCAGAAATATTTTACTACACTAGTGGTGAGTGTAAGGATACAAGGGTTGTAGAACTGCGTCTCTAGGAATAAGTTACAATGACTGGATGTGCCTAAAACGTGCTCTAAGCACAAAAACTCAGCACTTTAATAAACAATTCAGCATTTGGCTAACTAGTAAAGTGCCAAAACATGAGGAAAATATTCCCGACACTTTGGAGGAATAAGTTGTGTCACTAAAAATAATAATAACGACACTTTAAAGCTTTGTTAAGCACTTTAACGGATCTCTATCCAACCGAACAACCGGACTTTACCCGGAACATGAAAATATTGTTAATAACATTACTTATCTTTTTCTGAGCCAGTTAGGGTCCCTGAATACCCTAACACCCGCAATAGAGCACAACACACTACTAACCGGGTTAATCCCTAAACTTAACTAGATTAACCTAACTAATATCCTAACTACTAGTTGGAATCGAACCAAGACCCCCCCCCCCCTCAACCAAACCGTCCCCAAGAGGGGACACCCTTGTACTTTTGTTGATTATAAAAATCTAGTGTGCTTAATATCTTGAAGACACTAAATCCCTTGGGTAATAATCTTGAGTTTTGTCTATAAGTTCAAGCCTAAACACATGATCATTTCACTCAACACTCACCAACACTCAAGCTCTCTCTCCCTCTCTCAAGACTCTCGGCCGAACACCCCCTCTACCATCCACCCATTTTCGATTTTTGATCATCTCATTCCAAGATCATTCAAGTGTTAAGGATCACCTACAAGGAAGCTTGGTGCATTCGGAAGGCGAAGGACCTCACCCTATTGCTTTTATCCACTCATTTTGCGCTTAGATTCTTCCCTAGCCTCGAGCTAGTAGTAAGTTGCTTGAATCATCTTCTCGAACTATTTTAAAGTGGTTAAAATGATATGTAATGGTTAAAAGTCGCAAACATACTAGATGAAGCATAAAAGTCTACTAAAAACACTAAAAGTGATGGTTAAAAGCTCATATGTTGTGTAAATCTTGTAGTAATTGATTTGTGTGATTATTTGGACCCGATCTATGTTGTGGTAGCTCGGATCGTCATTTAACCCGGATTGGTCATGACCTTGGATCATGACATAAGGTTGTTTTGGAAGTAACAAGGGTTAAAGAATGAAACTCTACCACACACGAATCATGAACTTGTGTAAAAGTGATTTTACTTGTGAAATAGTGTTTAAAACTAGTAGATCTACGGATCTACAAGCGGTATTTTCAAAGGACCACGTGTCAAGAGAAAACATACTTTTAAAGACGGATCTTACATAACCAAAAGCGCTTTTGTAAACACACAAGTGCGTAGACACTTGTGTAACACAAAGTTTTGACGAAAGAACTATTTTTGTAAATGTTGACAAGAAGTTGTGGAAATTTATTTTCTTTAAAAACGAGACTTTTACGAAACCGGGTTGATTTATACAAAAGATCCACTAAAGGTAATGGAAAGATACTACATATTTTGGAAAAACCACAAGTTCATGTATTTTTGCGATTTACATCTATTTTGACTAGTTTGATGGTTTGAATAATGCTTATTGTTGATTGAGAAAATTGTTGGTTTGATTTGTAAAAGAAAATGATACGCTTGAAAGCGTGGCCACCTCCAGTTACAGAGGAAACTCTGGCGAAATTTTTTCAGAAACCTAACACTTAGAAATATTTTCACTATAAGTGTTAGAAATACTTTTCGACATGTTTTCAAAATATAAGTTTCGCCACGACTATATTTACAAAACATCAGAGGTGGGATTTTCACAAAATAAAACTTGGTGAATATATGTTTAGTATATATTTTTCTTAACGACACTTGTCAGGTGTTTATGATTATTTTGTGAAAATACTAGTATTATTCTTAGGGTAAAAATAATACTATCGAATGTTAACGAATCCAAAATAATACGAGCGTCTCTACGATAAATATATAAGTTACACCGGTAATTATTATTACCACTCGATCATTAAAACGTAACTTACGCATTTTTTTAAGAAAATATGACTTAACGCGTGTTTTTGTCAAGGTATTATTTTGGGAAAACTTATGTAATAGAAAATATAATATTTTTGAGAAGAATATTTATATTTTGGAGTTAGAAATAAAATATATTTTAAGTGAGACTTAATAATATATTTCGAAATTATACGAATACACATGTATTAAATCCCCCATCCTTGGGAAGGAAAATGATTACCAAGTATACAGAATATAAACACGAAATAGTTGTCTAACTATTTCCCAAAAACTTAAACCTTAAAGCTAAGGCACGGCCGTCCGTCTAATAGAGTTAGTACGTGTAGGTCGTCACACAGCTACTTGATTTGGAGGTATACCTGGTAGAGACGCACCACTGTGAGTTCATGTCCCCCTTTTCTCTTAACTGTTTTCAGTTTTTAACTGCGGGGGTGAAATACATGTTACTTTGATTACAAGTACTTTATACATGGTATGGTTAGCGTAAGGAGGTTTACTACTTAGATCATGTGAGTGGGTAGGCGGAAACTGGAGGCCATTAATCCTCATTGTAGGACCGAGGGACGTAAGCGGTAGATCTATCTGGGTGTAGCGAGCCCAGCCCCAGGCCCAACCAGAACGGACCTCGGGGTGACTTTGTACCCAACGCTAAATCTGCTAGGTTTGAGTCTTCCTACTTGCACTTCACACATATCAATGGCCTTGCAAACCATTGGTGATCTCTTTTTCCTTATTTGCTACATACCAGGATTTTTATATATACAAAGGTTTATTTACTCACTTACACATGAACTCGCTCAACATTATTGTTGATTTTTCAACTTACATGTATTTCAGGGAATTAAAGATCTGGCGCGGTATGTTATGTTTTCCCACTGCATATGGGTTCCGAGGTCATCCCAGTTTAGGAAATGTGACTTTTTCCTGGACGAGTCACAAATCTTGAACTGCGTTTTATTCATGTTGATGTTCATGTCTTTCAAAACAATGTTTTATGTTATGATGTTGTAAGTCCCTAAGACAATGTTATGTTACTTCAGTTTTAAAACTTAAATCTATGGATGATCTTGCATGGTTTTATTATCATATAGCTTTGTTATGATTAAGCTATGGTATTAAGAAGTCACACCAAAATAACCACGCTTCCGCAAAGCCAGGGTGTGACAGTGTGCATATTTAGTACATTGTTTTACATTACATTTCATGCTATGTATGCCCATTGTGTGCATATTTAGTACATTGTTTTACATTACATTTCATGCTATGTATGTCCATTGTGTGCATACTTAGTACATTGTTTTACATTACATTTCACGCTATGTATGTTCATTTGATTACATACTTAGTGCATTGTTTTCACATGTTTACATTTTTGTATGACATTTGGTTTGTTCAAATGGGACAATATACATTCATTAACATTAGCTACGCCGTTCGTTAGTAGGTAGTGGTACCATAGGAATTGACAACTCCCGTTCCTGACATCCTAGGTATGTTTGGATGGAAGGAATGACCGAATTCGATACACATAACTTAGATAAACCTTTAATTTGTTTAATGGTTTATCGCCACAGTCACAAGGCTTGGATGTATGCATTATAACAATACTGCATAGATGTTTGTATCAGTATAGCATGCATTTGTTCCACAAAACATAACTTTGACTTAAACTATGTTTAATTCAATACCCTGTTTTTGTGCATTTTACCTATGGTTTAGTTGATATATTTCACATGCCATACATGATATTTTTGGATAACATTATATGATTTACATTAAACATAAACATTTTGACATTGATATACACATTTGGTGATTTACATTAGACATGGACATTTTGATATGGTTTACACAATAACACTTGACAATTGATTTATACATGAACAATTTACATTGGTGGTTGGATTGGGTAAATGGTTTGAGTAACGAGGCGTGTGTAATATGATACAAACATGGTGGATACGCCGCTAGTACTTCCTATATATAAGTGTTTGTATAATATTATATATCGTAGCGTTATTTAAATCATTTCAGTATAGACATATTAAATTTTACACAAATAACATATTTTTCACAAGACATTGTTTTGCAAAACAGTTTATTTTATATAAACTCATTTTACTTGGTTATTTCATTAACCATACACCTTTCTTTTATATAATCCGATTTCTTATCAAGTTTTCATATGATTTATAAAAGAAAACACTTAACAAGATTCATGACTAATTTTTATTAAACCTTTCTTTTAAAACCCAAGTCATGAATCCTATTTTCACAAAACCTATGTATCTCACAGGCATTTTTATGCTGACGTACCTATTTTCACATGTGTTTCAGGAGCAGGTGCATAGGTTTGATCGGGATACACTAGGGTGGACTCGGGCCTTAGTGACAATAAAAGAAGCAAGATTAGTTTAGTTGATGTCGTGTACTTTGTTTCCTTCGTTTAAAAGACAATGTAACTCGCTTGTTTGATAAATAAAATATAACTTTGTATGCCATGGTTGCGAAACAATAATTCTGTTACAACACTCCCCGACGTTTTCGCCACGGTTTGATGTTTTACGTGGTCGGGGTGTGACAACATATAAATTGATAATACAAGTTAATTAAAACTTTTCTAAATTTTAAAACGTTACATCATGATTAGTAACAATTTGCCTTTTTAAAATAACGACTAAACTATGTGCGGAAGCTTGTAACTGCATCGTGTTCGGTTCTACGTTGAGCTTGATCTTCATCCGGTACTCCTGATATTCACCTACGATCAAAACCAACTTAAAAATTAGTTTTGATATCTTAAATAATTGTATAATCAAGTTCTAGTATCGAACAAACAAAAACAGAATAGAATTTCGGAATTAAGTTTGTCGCGCCACGCGACAGACTCCTCTCGATCTTTCGCGTGCCGCGAGCGCCTTCGCATGTCGCGCCAGAATTACTGCTCCCTGTCGCGTGCCGCGGGGGAGGCTGGTTTCCAGCAGATCCAGCTCTGGGTCTGCATTTTCTGCCCAGCTTCAAGTTTTCTAAAATCTCAACTTCAAATGGTCATAACTTCCATTCTACTTATCCGATTTGCGTGATTGTTTTTCCTATGCGTTCGTAATTTGATTCCCCATCACATGGAGTTAAAATCCGACATCCGGATTTACAATTTTCTAGGTTTTAGGCCTTTGGCTTAATTTTAATTATTAAACTTTTAACAAAGCTTTTGACTCGTTTATACTATCATCAAACCAACTTGTTTATTACACCCTAATTCTCGTGGATATCATATTTTAAGGTTTCCTATCACACGAGGTTCAAATCACGGGTTATTATACATCATTAACCCGTTTATACTTATGCGCTTGTTTTGACCCGTTAGGGGTATTTAAGCGCTTTTACGCATAAGCCACACTCATTCATTTCTAACTTCATATTCCCATATTTTAAAATCTACTTATATTTTGCCACCACTATTTTCGTGGTGGATTTAACATATTGAACCCATTATCCTAAGTTTTACCATTCGGTTAGTCATTTTACGCTAATGACCCATTTTTTTTAACTACAAACTTATTTATGCATACCTGGCTCGGATCAACATATTGACCCGTTTTAATACCTTATCGCAAAAATCGCTAATTCATAGCATCTCTAATTCATAAGCCGATTTATCCTGTGTGCATAAAACTCCACAAATACTTATTAGTCGTTAATTGTCAAATGGTATCAACATTACCATTTGACCCGTTTGGTCTAAACGACCAAACATTTTGCGCTTATATTTGACTAGATCACCATTTTACCTTTTTTTATTCGTTTAGGCTTACTTAGAAAGTAGCTATTCAAAAACTCATTTTTAATTATGTCATCCCATGACCAAATTACCATTTCACCCATTTTACCATTAAACATGGTTTTTCGTCTTTTGATACGTTCCGACCCGTATCTTTTCGTGTCAAAATCATATTTTGAATATAACCTTGTCGTATTTATAATCTATAAATAAATACATATCTTACGATAAAGGTGTAAGCTTTACTTACCTTGCATCTCGAATACGTTTTTCCTTTATGCTTGACTCGATTTGACCCGCTTTCTCCCCAAGCTTCCACCTAGCTCGTTAAGCGTCAAACTATCATCATCATTCACAAGGTGGTTAGATTAGTCATTATAACCACGACTATTCCACCTTACGTATTTTCTATGTCAAAACTACTATTCGACTCCGTCCATGGTTAGTTTAACTTTTCAAAAGTTAACTACCCTTAATTATATGATATATGCATATAAGCTAAATCGACTTCATAATTAAAATTTGTATTACCCCACATCACACGTAATTAGTCAAACTAGGAAATTACGCGTTTGATTCATAATTTCAACATATGAACATTCACTTAGGCATTTTAACAAACGCATCGTGGGCATAATTTATAACATCAACAATCAAGTTTCATAACTAGTTGTTTAGCCAAGCTTTAACATTAATTAGGCAAGTTCATATCACTGAAAATAGGCTGTTTTTGGTGACCTGTTTACAAGTCTTCAAAAATTATGATTTTTTTATGTGACATACCTCTCGGAGGGTTAGGCCTTGTGTTAAAATTTCAAGATCTAACTCTTTACTAAAAATTCGTAAAAATTCATTTACTAAGCAGCAATCAGATTCGTCACTTCTGACTGCAGCTTACGAAAAAATTCATTTAAAATTCCTCGTTTATCCGATTGACGAAATTCCACTTGGAGATTTTTGGAATTACCTGAAGATACCTACAGTAAAAATTTGAGATTATAAATCAATTCTTAAATTGAGTTATGACATTCCTAATGGGCTGAAAATTCTGCCAGAAAACGCAGCCTGAACCTTCGATACCGAAAAATTCATAAAACATTCATTTTTTGTCGAAAAAATGCAATTCCAGTGGGGTTTTAAAGATATTTCCTGGAATTACATTTTAGACTCAAGAAACACATGTTTTTGTCATGTTTTGTCCACGTTACAGCCAATAAAAGTCGGCTGTAAATTCTGATCAGAAGCTGTTTGAATTCAGCTTTCAATCAAAACATGTTTATGACATTATAACACTATTTTTAGCAATCAAAGACCCTAAAAACATCACATACACGAATTTAGCATCATCAAATCTGAATTTACTTCATGGAATTCAAATTACACTAGAATAACTATCAAAATCCTAGTGTTTAACATGTTTCTACAAAACCCATTTAACACATAAATGGATAATCATGAAATTCATATTTTGAACACCAATTTAACAAGCTATTGACTAGGGCTTACTCGTAGACATGATTTCATCCCCAATTTCATTCAAACATTGGTCATGCAAGCTTAATCTTTCGATTTCATGTTTTCACCAAAATTCAAGACATAATCATCAGATAAGATTTGACATACCTTGTGATCCCTTCACTTAGGTGATTAATTACTAATATAAGCTTGGATTTCGATTTGGGACTGATTTAGCCTTTCAATTTCTTGGATTTGGACTTGTTAGGGTTTGAACAAGGAGTTCTCCTTGGCTCCTGTGGAAGAAATCGACCAGAACACACACAAAGTGTGTGTTTTGGTGTTTTAATTTTTGTTTTATTAAAATTAGTTTGCACTTGTCCCGCTTTGGCCCCTTAACTTTTTCCCAAGTTTTATTTAGGGTGTTTTAGTCAAGTTTCTCATTACTACAAGACTTGTGATTAACTAGGTTATTTATTCCTATTTATTTTCATCTCATTTATATCCGACATTAAACTTATAATATAAGGCTTTATATTTTCGGGTACGACTCAGTTTATTTTAAGTCCCGTCAACTCGGGCCCCTTATATTTTGTTTTCTAAAAGTATTTATTTTCCTTTTAATTTATATTAGGATTATTTGTTTAAGTCCTAATATTCACTGGGTTAAATTTTACCACTAACGGTATCTTACCCGTCTTTTAGTATTAACGTGGTTTGACTACCAAACCCATTTTTGGGGTGTTACATATCATTTCCGATCGTGTTCCGCGTTTTGCATCTGATTTGTGGCAGGCGATACACAAATCCTTTGGCTCACGTCTAGATATGAGCACAACTTATCACCCTCAGACGGATGGGCGGACTTAACGCACCATCCATACTCTAGAAGACATGCTTCGAGCATGTGTTATCCACTTTGGTAACGGCTGGGAAAGACATCTGCCTTTAGTGGAGTTTTCATACAACAAATTACTGTGGCTTTGTTCGAGGCGGAAATGCCGATCACCTCTATGCTGAGCAGAAGTTGGCGACAGCCAAATTACTGGCCCAGAACTCGTTCTTGACACAACGGAAAAGATTGCCCGGCTGGAACCATAGTTATTAAAGGCGCTAAGCGCACTCAAGGCGCATAGGCCTCGCCTTGGGCCTAGGCGCAAAACGCAAAAAAAAAAAACGAGGGCCTGAGAAAAATTAAGCGCATAATGAAAAAAAGTTAAAAATATATTATGTATTAGAAAAAGAATACTATTCTTCAAATAAAATAAACAAAATCTATTATATAAAACTATATGTCATCTATTTATAACCAAAAGTTCTAAAAATATTATTGTATTAGTGTAGAAAAGTAGTTTTCCTTAGATAAAAGTAGAAATCTGGCTAGAATCTTGTCGGAATTTAGAGAATTTGGCCGGAAACTATCCGGAATCTAGGAATCTCGTCAGAATGTGCGCCTGAACCATCACCTGGAGAATTAAAGCGCAAATTCCTCGACTTAAAGCGCAACTGCCTCGCCTCGCCTGAAAAATGGGCCTAGGCGCAAGATGCGATGGCTTTTAACAACTATGGCAGAACAAAGCTGATTATCAAAGTATAAAATAAAATTAACCATTGAGAGCTTATTAAGTTAAATTAGTATGTGTCTTTTAGAGACTTGTGCATCTCTCCCTTTTTAACAAGAACTGTTAGCAATATCAGGTCATTTTACAAATGCGATCGATCCTTAAATTATTTGAATGTTGGAAATAGTTAATCAACTATTTACACTACAAGAAATATGGGTGTTTACCCACACATAATTTACCTACATATGTAAATGTGTGGGTAACTACCTACACATGTTTGTATATGTGTGGGTAGTGGTTAATGATATCTTTTCACAATAACTAACACTTAATATATGTAGGTAGTATGTTTTAGCCACACTTGGCGATGGTAATTACCCACACATGTAACAAATTTTCCTTATGTGTAGGTATATTATCTACATATATGTAAAAACACCAAATATGTGTTGGTAATTGATTATGTTTACCAACACATAATATTTGTAAATAAATATGTAGATATATTATGTAAGTAAAATTCTATTATATAATTTGAAAATGACATGGAAAATAAACACCTACACATATTAAAAATGTACACTATATGTAGATATTGGATAGATACAAACAAGTTAGTTTCTAATCAAATTAGTTAATTAATTATCAAATATCGTTAATTAGGGTTTTTACGGTCAATTGGAGTCCTTAATTGTCATTCCTTGAAACTTGTTTTAAAACTTTGATTTTTTAAAGTCCGAGGGTAAAAACCGTCACTATTTGAAAGCACAAATTTCGAGTATTAAAACGTCATTTTAGATTTTATAAGTTAAAGGGTTAAAAGTGCGATTTTTTTTAAAACTATAAGTTTAGGGACCTTTTTGTAATTCTTTGAAACTTATTTTATAAAAGAAATAAAATATATTTATTTTTTTTAAAATAAAAAAAGGTCAAGGGTTCGTTTAGTTATTCTTTCAAACTTAAACTCAAGGGACCAAGGCCGTTAACTTTGAACATATAATTGTAACAACCTTGATTTTCAAACATGTACTTGTTTGATTCATATTATAACAATTGCCTTATTTTGAACAGAACTTTTCAAAGCACAGGGACCAAACCGTCAAAACTGAAACTTGAGGGGGGGCAAAGTGTAAATTTTCAAAATACTGAATAAAAAGGGGGTCTCCTATGCATGAGAACCGGCCCCTTCAAGATTCGAACTCGCGACCTTTTTCTTAACAAACGACATCGTAACCACTCGGCCGGGCATGCCACATCCGTTTATATCTTGATATCTATTTCCTGTATATACTAATTAGGATTTTTATATTTATATTAATTATATTCTGAAAATAAAAAGGGATTTAATCCCAAATTGAACCGCCCCAAGCGGGACTCGAACCCGGGCATGTCCGGACACAACCAAGCGCCCAAACCACTTGAACCACTTCACCACATGTGTTAAGTTTCAGAATGCATTATATATATAATGAGTTTAATTAAATCAGTTTTACACTTATAAATATAGTTTAAATTAATTATGTAACTATATAATTTTTATCCAGAATTATTTTAATTCAGTAATACTAAAGTTCAATAATTAAAAATGGTATTTTTAATTATTCAGATTTAATATAATTATTTTTGATAATTAATTATATAATTATCACAATATTTCTTTTAAACAAAATATTATTCATTTAATATTATGTCGGTAGCTTGCGAAGGCTTCCGGCCAATATCGTGTTTGGCCGGGTTATCGCCCCTTCATAGCGTCAACGACGCTTGTGACGAAGGCTTCCGGCCAATATCGTGTTTGGCCGGTGGGGTTGGGGTTATATATATAGGGGATGTTGACTGTTGGGGGTTGGGGTGACCACTTGGTTTGGCTAAATGGTTACAATTTAAAATTCAAACACCCCGCTATGACATGGCCAACAAAGCGAATAGGAGGCCGCCACATCGGATCGCTAGCCCGCCCCACGTCCGGCTTCAAACCCAAGCCCCAAGGGCCACACCCTAACCCAAGCCCACCCGGGGTGGTGGCTTGGGCGTTTCCCCCAACCCACGCCCCAACCCAAAAAGCTATAAAAAAAAACTGGCCGATGATGTGTAGACCAATTGGTTTACACGGAGGTGGGTAGGTTTTCCTTTCGGGGTTTCCTTCCCGGGGTCACAGGTTCGATCCCCATGTGGAGGCATTTATGTCCCATGTGATGCGCCCTGGAGTCTCATTCGCTCCCGTTTAGGGGGTGCCCGGACTCGAGCTTGTGCCTACTCCCGATCAAGAGGGATGGAGTAGGGGGGTTTGCCAGCTGATCTACACCTTTCAAAAAAAAAAAAAAAAAAATAAAGCTCTAAAAACATGCCCAATAGAAATGCATCACACGGATCGTGATCTAAACCGTGTATTCAAATCCCCATCCACGCTTTGAAACACAATCCTGACCCTCAATTTCATCAAACGCCTCCAGGTTCTCTTTTTGTCTAACAGAGAGAAACAGAGAGAGGACCATAGAAGAAGAAGAAAGAGAGAACGTGAACGGAAGGTACGGCCGACTCGATTGCTTCGGATTTTTAACAAATAATAAAGGATGATTTAGGTCTTCAGCTATTGGTAGATGATGTCGGGTTTTGGTCGATCGGCGAGCGAAGCGGCTAAGGTGGTACCGACAAGTGGGATTGTGACAATTGATGGAGTTTTGCAGCTGTAAGAGGTTGGGGTAGTAATCACCGGCAGCTGAGACGACTTCCGGCGGCAGAAACGACTCCGACAGCCGGACTGACAGTGGTCAAGAGAGAGAAAGAGTAGATTTGAAGATCAAGTGTCAACTGGTATGGGGTATTTTCCTTTCCTCACTTTTGATCTAAACCTACGATTAATGCTTTTGGTATTCCACCATTTATGGTGATGATAAGCTACAAGAGTGAAACATAAAAAAATAGGGAGAAGAGAGATGGATGAATATTGAACAGTTGTAGAAGAACTTTAGTTTGATTTGGTTACTAACTCAATTGGAAGATTATAAATGCTATTTGTTTGATTTGAGGCCTCTTAAATCCATCTGGATGCTTTTCATTCTGGGGATTCATGCGAGGGTTTAGCCGTTTAGGGTATTACTTCATTGAGTTACTGATGATGATAATGATTGAGATATGCTTCTTTATAATTTTAATTTTATCTTTAATCCAGAGATGAGGTAGAGATATGTATAAAATGTGAAGAAAATTAACAGTTCACGTTTCCAGGTTTTACATTACCGGCATGAGCCGGTCTTCCATCTCACCACCGGAAACATCAAGGCCCAGCCGGTGGCAATGGTGGTGGTGGGCATGTTGGTGGGATTGGTGGAGTAGTGACAATGGTGGAGTGTCGGTGCCGGTGAGTTTGAAAAGTTCTGTAAGATCAAGTTTTTATCGGACACCCTTTACTGGCAAGATCAAGTTCATCGCTGAGTTTGAAAAGTTCTGTAAGGCTACAAGTCAGCATCTTTCTATCCAACAGATGCGTGAATTAATACTTGAAGCTAATAATGTTCAGAGTTCTGGGCCCGATGACACTGTTGTTTGTCGATGGTAAGTTGTTGTAAAATAAATAAAATTTGTTTATTTTTCTTTCAGGCATTTACACAAACAGTTGGTGTGCATTTATGCTTTGCAGCCAAGATATGATGTTTTACGGGGCGTTAAGCGAGTGTCCGGTTTGCGGGGGGATGTTGGAGTGTGTTGGTCAGAATTATAGCTGTAAAGGGTCGTATAGCGAGTGGTCTACTTGTATGTATAGCACAAGGGATCCTCCTAGACTGGATGAACCGATCAAGTTTCCTGATTTTGTGCAAGAATCTGCTATTTCTGATGTAATTTTAGCTTTTTGTGGTTTTTTTTTTTTGGCTAAGATTTGACCACTTAAAGATGAGTCTCATTTTTTGCTATGATGTATTGCATGATAGTTGCTGATGAAGCTTCAAGACCCGAAAGGAAGACTGAAAAGGGAGTTGAAAGCCACGGGTAAACCGTTTTCGGGGATGCTCATATCGCTATCTGGTCGACTCACTCACACCCATGTATGAGTCTTTTTTAACCATTGTGTTCTTACTTTTTATTGTCGGGGCGGGTGAAGGTTATAGCAAGAACCGATTGATACCCGAAACCGAACAAGAAAAACCGATTATAACGGGTTATGCCCAATGCATGATTCTCATATCTATCTTTTAAATTTATATGTTAGTGTGTTTATTTTAATTTTTCTACATTATACAATGCATATTAAATTTTTCATAATAATAAACAAAAATATTAAGCAATAGATAATTTTTTCATAATAATAAGTTGTTTTGTCCTGCCGCGTGTTTCGCCGGCGCAACGCCCGGCGGGTAAAATCCTAGTTAGATTTGTAAGAAGGTTTTTTATTGATTTAATATTAATTTGTTTTTTTTTTTGTGGGTTTTAGACTTGTAGTTCTGGTGGATGATCCGAAGAAGCTCCCAAATTGGAACTGTGTTTGGGAGCATGGAATTCAGATTCTAAATGGGTCACGTGTGAGCAAGATGCGTGATTGGATCGTTGAGTTAAAATGTTTGTTTTTAATCCACTGGTTGTTGAATGATGGGGATATGGTTTTCCAGTTGGAGATTATGTATGCTTACTAGAAGAGGAAGCAGGTTGCCAAACATGGAGGGCTTTCGTGATGAGGCGCACTCGAATTTATGGGAGCACTCTGCTTGTGTGACGATTTATGGGTTTTATTTGGAACAACTCCACGACATCGACTCCTTGGCCAAAATGGTTGATCATACATTAATTAATGATAGTTTAAATGAGCATCTTATGTTTCAAGATTATTCTTTTTTTGTTAAGTTGACAAGCCTTTTGATTATTTATGATTTTATTGCCTTGTAGTTTACATTTGTTTCATGTATTAATCAAATTGACAATTTGTTTCATGTATTAATCAATGGTGACGTTTGTGACATTATGTATGATTTTACTGCCTTTTAGTTTACATTTGTTTCAATACATATTAAGATCAATACCAACACATCTTCAATATTTACATACACATAATATTACTTTTACCTACATATAAGATTACTTTTACCTACACATATATACATGCCACGTCATCCGCCATGTTGGATGCCATGTCACATGCCACGTCAGATGCCACATCACCTGCCACGTCAGATGCCACGTCACCTGCCACGTCACCTGTCTTTTAAACAAATTGTTGTACTTTTAACCACACATATATTTGTCTTTTAGCTACACATATATGTGTAGGTATAGCTTGCTATATACCTACACATAACTTATGTGTGGGTAATGGCCTATATCTACAGTCACGAGCCTACACATGATTACACTTAATTTATGTGTAGGTAAAGACAACTACCAACACATTATATGCTTTTTCCCACACATACTTTGTGTTGGTAAAGCACCAAATTTCTTGTAGTGTTAGCTGATTATTACATCTTCAAAAATCTAATGCATCTTATTATTTTGTGAAAAAATTACAAAAGGTGGAAAGTATGGCTCGCCATGATGAATCTGGAAAAAATCAAATGAAAATGAAGTGCCAACTTTCAACGCTGAGAATTTGCAAAGCAACATGAAAGTGGTGTACTACAGGTCAGTTTTAAGATTCCATTTGCAAATCTGATAGTTTTTATGCCTTAGAACTTGCTAGAAGTTTATTAACACCTCTTATTTACTGTCTCAAATTACATTACACAGTTTTATTGAAGATTTAGTATAGAGTTAATTACGTTGTCCGTCCTTGTGTTTTGTTGAAAATAACACTTAAAGTTCATTAGTTTAAAAATTGCCAAAACAGTACTAGTACTCTCACTTTGGTAACAATTACAGTCCACCTCCGTTGACCCCATCCAAAAACTTAACGGTAAATTGGATGGGGTTAACGGAGGTGGACTGTAATTGTTACAAAAGTGAGAGTACTGGTACCGTTTTGGCAATTTTTAAACTAATGGACTTTAAGTGTTATTTCAACGAAACACGAGGGCCAAAAAATGTAATTAACTCTTTAGTATAATATGTCATTTTATGGTTATATATGTTGTATTAACTAGAGATGGCAAAATGGGTGGGTCTGGCGGTTTGGGCAAATGATGATAATGGGTCATGGTCGATACATATTATGAATCGACTAATTCACAAGTAAATATGTCGAAATTATTGACATCTCTAAGGTTCTATGTGGAATCATGCTATTCTTATATTGATGGTTGTAATTATTATCTTGTCATATGCAGTCGAACGTTTATGTCCATCATCGGTGGAGTGATTGCTGGAATATGTGGATTTACCGGCCTCATGGGGTTCGTCGTTTATGTACTGGTCATGGCAATTACATCGGTATGTCTAACAGCCAGGGCGGGTTTTTCCATCCATTCATATTCTGACAGCTGGAACAGGGTTCTATTGGATGGATTTCTAGGCGGACTTTTGGTAAATGTCTCATATTTGTGAATTATGCATTATTAGTTTTTATATACCTTTTGCTTGATTTGTATATTAACCACCCAACTTATCTTTTTTTTGTAGTCGTTCGTGCTGTTCTGGACGTATCCTTTTGTGCTTGGTCTTTTCTTTATCGCACCTTTCTCATATGAATTTATTTTGAACCCTATTTATGATGAATTTAGAGGTGACAATTTCAACCCGTTTTCCTCAAAATGGGGCGACTTTGTTTGTATACCGTCTCAAATAGGTAAAGGGTGAAACGGGTCAAAAATCACCCAAAGTGTTCACAAATGCTCAAAGTATCCTGAGCTGCTTTATTAACAAATTAGATTATTACTTTAAGAATATAGTTTTTTTTAATAAATTAGTCATTTATAAACTACAAAAAGGGTTCCGACCCGGCCCATTTGGATGACCTGTTAAAAAGAACTACCTTTGACCTGTTACCTGACTCGCTCCCATTTTGCCATGAAATGCCGCCTCTAATATTGAAGATCATTTAAATTGGATTGTTGTTCATAAAAGCCGATTTTTTAACCACATTAATCACTATGTGGTTCACTGATTTGACTTTCTCATTTGTGTAATCTTTATTGACCTTGACAAGGACAAAGATTTGCTTATGATATCGTGCACATCTTCTAGACGAACACGATTTGGTCTCGGCTTTGGGTGCCCGTGGGCTTGGTTTCCCTAGTTACAAAAAGAAGGTATCTAGAGCTCAGATATAAGGATTTTAATATCTTGTACTTCTTGAAATTTTATTTCCTGAAACTTTATATATGTTTTAGGACATACATTTTGATTTTGAAATTTGAAGTCAGTATGATGATAAGGATTATGATAGTTTTTATATGTAACTTGTGCTGTGTGGAGTGGAGATGATGGTGAAATTGGTGGTTGGGTAATTTTATCACATGTGAAAAAAGGTTGTTAAAAATAACTTTAATATTAAATTTGTTTTTATATGTGATGTAACTGATTGAACAATTAGAACTGTGAATACAATTTCTGAAAATAAAACCAAAACCACAATCCGTGTAAGCAACATTAGAATTTTATTACAGTTTGAACTTAATTGGCAATTTTTCCGTTGTAATTTTTTGGTAAATGAATAAGATCTGTATGCTGTATATACTAGATTAGAAACTTGAAGAAAATACAAATAGTAATTTCATATTTTTACAGAATATATACAATACAATTAGAGTTAATTGCCTGGATTGTGTCTATGGTTTGCCATTTTTTCATCTTTAGTCTCCATCTTTTTAAAATAGCATGTATAGTCCCTGTGGTTTAACAAATTGTTACTCAGATAGTCCCTGTAATGGATGAGCGTTAAATAATTCAGTTAAGTGGGTGTAAAATTACATAAATACCCTTGGTCCATCTCTCTATCAAACACATCTCTCTCTACTCTCTCTCTCCTTTAAAAAGCCACAACCACCTCCACCACCGCCATCACCATTCAGCCACCACCACTATCACCACTGCCACAACCACTCTTCGTCACATCCATTGTAGGGAATATCCGAGTAACAGTTTCTTCACAGCTCTTCAAACGAGTTCCCGAAATCCCACAACCCGATTACAAACACATTGCTTGTCAAATTCTCCGAGATCCCACCATAAATTAAACCCCACCATCTTCATCGGCCACCAAGTAGAACCACCACCCGATAACCTGTAAAATTTCTGGCGACTGAGTACGATTACAAACACGACTCGTCAGAATCTGAATCAGAAAGCTATAACTCACGATTAACATGCTTTGTTACAATCCATTGGGAATAGTCCAATGGTGTTGGTGAGTTAGATAAGGTGTAGGATAGTAGGAGGTTATGGGTTCAATCCCCATTACGTGCAAGTTTAGCCATTCAAAAAAAACATGCTTTGTTACTGACTCGTCCTCGTTTCTTCCAGTAGTTTTTGAATCGGAACTGTTGAAGAAATATCACGGACAAGATTATCAGTGTTACACGACTGGTCGGGATCTGTTACACGACTCGTCGGAATCTGAATCAGAAATTGTTGAAGAAATATCATCGACACGATTATCAGAATGTTTAAATAGTTTTTGGTTTTCCTCCTTTTACCGTCATCAGTAGTCTCATAACCGGTAGCTCCCTTTTTCCTACTAGGAAGCTTCAGTTCAGGTCTTTGCTTAAGTGAAATATCGGAATCGTCTTTGTATTTATCAATACATGAACGTTACTGACCGTTGGATTCTATATTTTGTTGTGGAGAAGATTTAGTGGCTTCTTTATTAGTGGTGATGGCGGTGGTGGAGTGGAGGTGGTTGTGGCGGTGGCTTTTTAAAGGAGAGAGAGAGTAGAGAAAGATGTGTCTGATATAGAGAGATGGACCAAAGGTAGTTTTGTAATTTTATACCCACTTAACTAAATTATTTGACACCCATTCATTATTCATTACAGGGAGTAACAGTTTGTTAAACCGCATGAACTATACATGCTATTTTGAAAATGTGGGGACGAAATGTGAAAAGATAACAAAACACAGAGACTATTCAGGAAATTAACTCATACAATTAATTAATTAAAATTTAAACACTACTGATATAAATCACAGTTTAGAACAAACTTTAGTCTTCTAAAATAATACTATTATTTTACGTTAACTATTTTATCACGGGAGAACTTTGAAAAAAAACATATATATTTACATTACGGTTTTACTCTTAATTTATATATCTTTAAAGATAAAAGGTTGGTGGCTCTTTTGCCACAGGACAAAAGTGTCATCGCAACAGAGAAGTCGTGTGTTTTGAACACGTGTGTGGACAATATTTTTGGGTTATTTTATTTGTTTTCTTTTCTTAAGAGTTTTTCTTTCTCTACTGTTAAATACGATTACCTCTCATAGTCTTGCTGTTTCGGTGAGTATCGCTTAACTTTTCTTCTCTTTTTTTCTTCTTTTCATTTTCTTCTCTTTTTGTCTTCGTTTTTTTTTTTTTAAAGTAAAACATTTAGTCCAACTATTTGTTTGTATGTGGGAATGAGAATATAAGATAGGAAACTCTACATATTATTATTCACATTCCCCACTACTCCCACTAGATCATGTGTTACACTGCGTGATGGTAGGATGGAGGAGGGGGAGGGTGGCTACCTAGACATCACGATCACCAAGACACCGCGCCGGTGGTCCGTGGTGTGATCCCGAAGCCTGTTTCTGTTGGTGTAGTCAAGCTCGTAAGTGAAGCAATGTGGTGAGTGTGATCACACCAACACACATCTTAAGTGATGGTGAGGGGGGACACACCCCTTTCGTCTACGTAACATTCCATTCAATACCACTATCACTTACCATAACACATCGATTTACTAATACTAATGACCCACCAATAATTAGTGACCTAATCATTGGAAGATATTCAAATCTAATAACCGCACAATGTCCTCAAAGGGGTGCACAAGGTTTATAACATTGTTTATCGATGGGGTGACATAACTAGACAAAGGTGGCTAAGAATTTGGACGGCAATAGCAGAAGAAAAAAGGGTGGTCGCAGTTCTTGGTGGCTACAACAAGAGACGGTCATGTGTCGAGGTGTTCAAGATCGGATTATCTGGTTTTCGGATATCCTAAAATTTCGGATAGTGAATAATAATATATCCGAATCCGTATCCGAAATTTTAGATATCTAAAAACCGGATATCCGAAATTTCTGATACAGATTCGGTTACCCAAACAAATATCCGAATTTATAAAAAAATGAAAAAAAATCCGATTTGTGTATAGATTAAAACTAAACTTATATTCGATTTTCAAAATTTACAACATTGAAAACTAAAAACATTTATAAATCCACATCCGAATCCGATTTTTTACTATCTTTTACTATAGAGTTAATTGTCAAAATCGTCCATGGGGTTTGGGCACATTTGTCATTTTCGTCCAAAATGACACTTTTGTATCAAATTGCCCCAAACGTTTGTAAATTTTTGCCATTTTCATCCAAACCACTTACTTAGTTTATTTTTTCTGTTAAGTTGAGGATATTTGGATGAAACTGACAAATATAAAATCACAGGGACGATTTTGGCAATTTACTCAAACCCCTTTTTAATTTCTTTTATTTAATTACTTTTGTTACGTATATAATAAAAAAGAATATACATGGAGTTTTTAGAAAAAAAATTAATAGTTTTGTCACATAATTTTTATAAATTTTCATCCAAATCACTAACTCAGATTATTTTTTCTGTTAAGGTGAAGGATGTTTTAAATTTTATAAATTAAGACAGAAATTAATTTACACCTTCTTTATATAAATCAATTTTATAAAGAGAAAACGCCATTGGTGTGCAACACATAACAATCGATTACAACTTTTAGTATTTATCAGTTGTAGAGATAGAAAAAAGTTGTAAAACGTTACATATTTTTTAAATGTGTTGAGCACCTAGGAAATATGTTGGTAGAAATAAAATATTTATTTAATTAAGATTATAAGGGTAACTAACTAATACTTATTCTGAGTGGCTTGAGTAAAGAAACTTTTGGTTCATAGCATTATAATTACAATTTGGTGGGTAATTTTAAGTTTGGTAGCGATACGTTGTTTGATAGAGGGGGGGGGGGGGGGGCACTCGCTTCTGCTTTTCCTTAGGAGTGAATTTAAAAGAGTAGAAGATGAATTATAAACTTTGTTCATATGATAAGATTTTTTTATTTGACATTTTTCAATAAGGTCACCAGCATTCTAGTTTTATAAAATTTAGAGGTTTAAGTATATTTTATTTTTATAAAACTGGTCTATATAACAAATTATAAATTAATTTCTGCTTAGTTTATAAACATCATTCGCCTTAATAGAAAAATTAACTTAGTTAGTGGTTGGATGAAAATTTATAAAAATTATGTGACAAAGCTATTATTTTTTTCATATAAAAATTGCATGTATATTCTTTTTTATTATATATGTAACAAAATTAATTAAATAAAAGAAATTTAAAAGAGTTTGAGTAAATTGCCAAAATCGTCTCTGAGGTTTTATATTTGCCAGTTTCATCCAAATATCCTCAACTTAACAGAAAAAATAAACTAAGTTTGTGGTTTGGATGAAAATGACAAAAAAGTTACAAACGTTGGAGGCAATTTGGTACAAATGTGTCATTTTGGACGAAAATGGCAAACCTGCCCAAACCTCAGGTACGATTTTGGCAATTAACTCTTTACTATATTTCAAACTAAATATAATGAATGCTCATATACTATATATTTTTATTAAAAAATAGTTTTCGAATATCGGATAATCGGATTATCCAAAATTTTTGAAATTCATATCCGAGTCTGAATCCGTAAATTCGGATTATCCAGTTTCGGATCCAGATTTTTTTAAACACCTCCCTAATCATGTGACGAGGTGCCACATAAAGGAGGGGATCATACTTGTATTTTTATTCAAAAATTAATGATGTTTTAGCATAAGGGTAAATTACACTTTTTTACATCCGTTAGTGACGCCACCTTCCACATCACCTTGATAAAGCCCCCAACACCACTCCAGGGCCGACAAAGGGGCTCTCATGGAAGGAATAGTGGACGTGAAAGAATTTTTCATGGCCAATGAGGACCCTCCATTTGAGAGGGGCGCTGCCAAAAGGCAAACCCTTTGTCAACAAAAATATTTATTGAACATCCACTTCAAGACCACAAGTGCTACATGCAAGCAAACAGTTGGACTAAATTTGTAACTTCTGAAACTTTAAAACTAAAACCATAATATGAACATGTCAAACTTGACATTACATCAACATGACATGAAAAAAGAAATAATAATGAAAAAAAATTCTGGACAGAAACCATCATCTCTTGGATGGCCTAGCATCGATCATCTGCACCATCATCGTCGTCATCATCTTTTCCAGACCTCTTTCTCTTTGATGGGGCTTCGGCTGTCCCACCATCATCGTCGTCATCTTCAAGATCATCTTCATCGACACCATTCTCTTCGGGCTCAAAATCACTAGCATCTTCTTCGTCTTCTGGGTTAGCCACTGGTCGAACCAAGTATTCAGTTCCCATATGCTGCCTCCTGTAAGCCACATAAAGTTGTCACCATGAGTTGATGTTGCTGCTCATATGTTTCAGAACAAACTTTAAAAATCGGATCTACAACCACAAGTACATGTTCACTAATAAAATGAGATTCAAATCAAAATACCTAATTTTCCATAGAAATGTTATATATTCAAAGTCAAATCATTCATCGCAAATCATGACCTGTGGTCTAACTCACAAGCTGTTTTGAGTTTTGACTATTATTGTTGGATCTGACTTTTTGCCAAAGAAAACTGGGAGAATAGCATGTTAGCGGGTGGGGGCTGCTCCACTTATCATCACTTACCACAACCAACCAGCTTCCGCCATGTCATGAACTTCATTTCATCACTAGCGATGGATTTTAGTAGAGGTGCCCATCACTAGTGATGGATTTTTTTTAAATAATAAATTAACAATAAGAATTTCATTTAAATAAATATTACATTAAAAAAAACCCTAAATTACAAAGTAAAAAAAAAAAACTAAACATTGCAAAGTAAAAAAAACTAAAAATTTTACGGCATCTCCCAACCCCACTTTTCACATATTTCGCGTTTGCGTTGAAGTAGGATCGACCTAAAGGGTTCGTTAAAAGTGTCATGCGGTTGTAACATGACGATGAAATCACTATTTTTTTTGGTTTTCGGTTAAGTATTTAATATACGCCTTGTCACGTTTAAGTTTTGAAGCCACAAGTTTTTCTTTTCTTTCTTTGGCTTCGGCCATTTCCACCAACCTAGCCGCTATGAATTCGGAGATGGTGTCCACCACCGCTTCCTTTACTCTGCTTGACGCTTCACCGCTTTTCTTGCGATGCGGCCTTGTGGGTGTATCATCTTGTTCGAGTTCGTCATCGGGTTGGTCGTTCAGATTCATTTCAGGCATGTTGCTTGATATACCGTTGGTATAAGTAGTGTAGTTCCCGGACTTGGAAGTTTTTGATCTTTTTGAACCTCCTCTTTTCTTTGGAGTCGTCGGCCCATCCATGTCGACCAACGTAATCGGTACCCACTTCGAGTGATTTCTCGCAACCTCCCTTGACGCCAAGTGTGGAAAAGATTTATGGCAGTATATTGTGCAATACTCTTTTAGGGCGTTTTTGATGATAGTCGCCTCACTGGCTCCGCTTTGTGGATTTCGGGTCTACAAAACATTAAAAAAAAACACTTTTATAACAAGATAAAAAAACACGATTTCGTCATGCAAGCAAAGCCGTGTGTTCGCAGCAGCGCGTATGCATACCTACTAGTTTCATACATTATACATTACTAGTGGGAGACCCGCGCGTTGAGGCGGAGTCGATAATACCAGGCATGAATATATCACCAAGTCGAGAGGGTGAAGGTTAAAAGGCTTGTGGGATTATTACAAAAGTTTCGCATAACTCACCTGGGTTACCGAGTTGGCCAGAGACAACCATGGAATCATCTTCTGTAATGGTTGACGCAAGACATCCTGGTTTAGGCGGCGGTATTTTACAAAGAATGTGGTTAAGAAGATGAATTAGAAGTTGCACAATGGTTGAGTTGGGTAATCGTCGAGGTTGCAGTAACACCATATTGTTTTTGCAACTTACAACGCTCATGTCATTATCACATTTATCCACACCGGAGATCGGGTCAACTTTTTTCAAAATTTTGAAATTTATACCCGAAAACTTGTAATTGGTAATCAATATATGTAGCCCTTACATATGAATAGATCAATTCAGCGTGTTATATCAAATGGGTCAAATGAAAAGATTTAGGTAAATAGGAAACACGTCAAAGGGATTCTCAAAATTGACTTTCAATGTATACCTCCTAAGCCGTAAATATTCAAAGCTCTATTGTATTACTGGGATTAAGACATGTATAAACAGTTTTAAGAAAAAAAAATCCTTGCATGTGATCGAAGCTTGCAACCATCAGGTTAGTTGCACTATGTATACAGCCATAAGGCCAAGCTATTGTTAAATATTCCTAAAAATGAAGAAAAGATTTAGGATTAATATATTCCTAAAATGTATATTTATGCATACTTAAATATTGTAAAAAAAATTAACAGAACTATTGAATGTGTCATTAATTTAGTTTACTTACTAAGTCGATAGATACCAACCGTCAAGTCCAAATTTAGATGTAGTATAAACAACGCCCTCCATAGTATCTTGAAGTGTGATCTGGTCCTTTGAACTGATCTGTTGATCAACATAATTACTGCAAAATAATTATATCAACAAGCAAACATCAGTACAAATTAGTGACCAAGTGGCCCCTGAAAAGATAGATATTGACAAACTAACCCCTGCAGATCATCGTCGGGCAGCTCAAAATCATCCAGATCGAAAGTCTCTGGCAGGGTAATCCTATTTCCCTAGATGCCTATTGCACTGCGGTTGTCCAGGCATCTGTTGCTTGGTGTGGTTAGGATTTACTTTAAAAAGGTCAATTACCATTTTGACGATTGCAGTGAGGCTTTGCTTAAAGTCAAACAAGTTTTCTGGTCAACTGCTGTGGACTTGCCACCTGAAGAATCTACTGCTACACAATACACACAAAACCAAAAGGCATTGACCTAGATCTACAAATTCAATAGTCATTCATATACATAATAAATAAACACACACGCACATTAAGATATGATAATAAACCAAAATTAATAATAATTATACTAATAATAGTAATAAAAATAACAAAATATGTAAAGATTTTCCCAAACACAAACAAATAACTTATACAAATTATCAAATCTGGCATTATGTAGGGAAATTTTAATTACAAATGCTCTAGCTCGGCTCGACTCGAGTTATTTTGAGAACAACCTCAAAGGAGCTAAAAGCTCGGCTCGAGCTCGCTTTAATATCGCTTAAACAAGCCAAAGCTCAGCTTGAGCTCAGCTTGCCAATGTTATCATCATTATTATTATATTATATATATAAAAACTAAAATTTTGTTTGGGCTCGTTTAGGCTCGCTTTAGGCTCAAACTCGTGCTCGATAATTAAACGAACTCTATTTCAGACTGGAGCTCGGGCTCGAGCTCGTTAAGGCTCGGCTCGTTCAAGCTTTTAGCCGAGCCGACCTCGAATAGCTAAACAAAATCAAGCCAATTTGTAAGGTAGTTGTCATCAGCCATTGGTCACAAAAAAAAAAAAAAAAAAAAAAATCACCTACAGTGACTCTAAACTTGTTTTGGTTCAATTCAAAACACAAAAAACGGACACTATTAGTTTTTAGTTCATAGTTCACATTTTAAAACCTATCATCAATATCATAGTAAAACAGGAATAGCACACTACCATTCCAACACCAACGCTTATGTAACATTTTAACCGGGTTTGCAGGCAAATCTTTAGAGCAATGTTTGCATCTTTTGCTTTTGGTCCCCGTCATCATCTTTAAACTTCTGAAAATCAATATAAAAAAACCACAAAGTTAATAAATATAACAATTATGACCAGTCAAGTTTTTTGCGACTTTGCGCTAAATTAGTTACAAGTATGAGTAAACCGTAGTTTGCGTAATCAATATGTACGGGTCAAACGGGTCTATATGCACATAAATTTCCGTAGTTTGCGCTAAATTAGTTACAAGTATGAGTAAACCGTAGTTCGCCTCGGATTCGCACTGCATCAACCTGCGAACAGCCCTGTTTTCGACTATTCATGTGCGTTTGTGCAAACTGGTATGGTGTTACATGGTCTCGAGTATGGAGTTATCTACACAATACACACGAAACCAAAAGGCATTGACCTAGATCTACATGGTCTCGAGTATGAAGTTGCACTATGCTTAGTAAGTCACGTTGGAGAGTGTCGACATTTGTTTGGTCAGCTTCTGACGGGTAGGGGGGTCGGGAAACTTGGCCAAGCATCTGTTGACCATGTCAGTGGTTCTCCAGTTCGCTTTGTCAAAGCTCCAGTTCTCGACACTGAACTCTAACCCGTAATAGAAAACCCGATAGTTAACACTGGGTTTAGGAACATACCCAGGGTATATTAATATCTTGTCGGTTATAACATGGTGCAACTTCAGCTGAACAAAGAAAAAAATAATTAAAAAAAATTATTTGCATGTTATAATTCATGATTAATAAAGAAGATTACCTCTGCTGCACCAAAAGAATAACCATACGTTTCACTAATCCAGCCAGATTCATAGATATCTCCAGTTATATTTTTCCCGTAATGAGCAGTGTCTGCTCTGACTTCCTCTGTTTTATGCAACCATAAGATTGCGTTGCAAACTTTCTGAGATCGTCAATGTGCATCACTATCACGCCACCAACTTTGTCACATGCTTCAGGATGGCTAGTATGGAATTTTGCCAGCTCATTATCACATCCAATAAGGTAGCTGCGAGAATTTTCCAACAAAAAAAATTATAACTAACTAAAAATTATGACGGACAGATCATCCTATACGTATTCCATCATGATCTTCCTATCTTATTGTCAATATTGAAAAAATGTGCACAAACATAACGGTATGTGAGGATGGATTATAAATTTGTAATTCTTAAAAAACAGCTAAAAGGGAAACAGGTCAAGTAGGTTCAAAGTCCAAGTCCAAAGTCTAATTTTAATAATATTCAACTGGTAAATCTTTTTATAAATTAAATGTGAAAAAAAAATCATTTAGGTAATTATAATAAATGCAAATTTATCTTTAAAAAGTTCTGAAAATGAACAAAATAGTGTTTTCCTGTCAGGCCAGCCAACCCATGTCAACCCAAACCCGTTTTGACTTGTTACCCAACACGTCCAATCGCACCAATGTACCATTTTGGCAACTATAATATAAGGTGTCTTGCTCATAGGGAGTTGAAACCGGTCTGCCACGTGCTGCTTTGAACTCCCATGGTGTAATCGGTCCTTTTAAGATCATATCCGCATCAAGAATTACAATATATTCTGCATCAGTTTGTACGTGATTAAGCCAATGAAGCACTGCAGCAGGTTTATTTATAGTTGGATACCCGAAAATGCCATGCACACATAAACAACATATCACAGTCTACTTAATTCACACATGATTAAACAAGGAAAAAGTTCAACGAATGTTTACCAATCGCCTGTTAATGGATGACGGCTCATAGATGGGACGTAATGTGTGGGAGCCAAATCATGACCTTTATATTGTTTCAGATCTTCTTCTGTACAACTTAAAAGCCTCGTAATATTTCCCGGTTGAGCTCGATAAGTGACGCTCGGGTCTGGGCTTGTTTACTAAATGAGCTTGTTTTTAGGCTCACACTCGAGCTCGTTTAAGCTCGGCTCATTTCAAGCGCGTTTTCAAGCTGAGTACAAGTAGCTTGGCTCATTTACACCCCTACTTAAGCACCCAAATTTAAAGCTTTGAAGCTCCCAAATTTTAAAACAACCCAAAATTAAGCTTTGATGCTGCCAACACCAAAATTCAATAGCATAAACACGTTAATAACAATCTTACCTCACCTACCTCAACTGAAGGGACTTCTATATCATCAGCACAATTGCAACAGTTTACAAAATCATGGTTGACAGCACTATATATGAGTGAATCAACACAGCATGGAAGTCAAAGTGAAAGTTAAAATCAAGTCACGTGTCACAATTATAATAATAATAATTTAAATCTACAAGAAAAAATAACTACCAGAGGAGACTGGCGATCCCTTCGAACTTAAGTAAAATCGACTCGCTCGTCTTGAGATTGACTCTCGAGTCAACTAACGCTCTCACAACAGAAAAGATGTCGAAATCTGCAAGAATCCAACATGCAACTCAGATTAATTTAAATTATGCATATTCTGTTCAGTATTAATTTTGAGGTAAATTAGGGTTCACGATTTAAAGGAGATAAAGAGAAGGACACAAACCAGCAAACTTTTCATGTATAAAATCGGGCAATACAAGCATCCATAATCAATAAATTAGAACTAAATAAGCTATCAAAAATCTGTGGGGTGTAACAGAGTAGAAGAAGATAACTCAAATTCAAACCCAAAAACATACCTCTGGAAGTCTCGACCGGAACCCTAGGAGCAAATCTAACCTAAACAGAGGGCAATGCAGGTACCATTTGATGGATTTATACTCCCTTCATGGATTTCAAGCAGTGGCGGATCCAGGATTTTTTTCCTATGGGTTCACTTTTTCGGGTAGTTAAATTTTCAAAACCATACGTTAAATTTTCGGGCCGGGTCGGGTCACGGATCATATTAAAGATGGTTTTGAAAAATGAACTAAAATTGCTATCGAATTTCCATTTGCGTTAACCCAAAAATTTAAGTTTAAAGAAAAATGAACTAAAATTGCTAAAAACCAAAAGTTCATATCAAATAACTATCCTATAAAAACCACATATCACAAGTAACAAACTCATATCAAATTTAAGTAACCGAGTTAGAAACAAAAAATGAAAGATAGTTACCTCAAATATCGCCTATTGCTGCTCAAAATTGTCGAGTAAACAAGGGGAGGACTCGATTGAATCATGGAGAGCTATGAAAGGGATGAGACAACTGTGGTGATTTTCATTATGAGCCTGATTTTGCTCTTGTTGGATAGCATTAAGCATGCTATTTTGTTGAAAGACATCAACATCATTTTGAGCCTAGAACTAAAGATTATATGTCATCAATACTATTTGAATAACATTATACATGTTATTTTGCGAATGACATCACCATAACCTTTGAGCCTGATTTTGCTCATTTTGACAAAGATATCTAGATTCTATCTAATACATGTATGGCAATCTTTTAACTTCAGGAAAAAAAAAACAGATTGGTTCTTCAAATGGATAACAGATTGGTGCTTATCCTTACTAATTGAATAGCATTAAGTAACCTTTGAGCTCGAGTGGGCTGCAGGTTATAAAATAGTAAAAGATGTTCCAAAAAAAACACAATATGACCAAGATTCGAACCTGTGTTCGATAGTATATAAAACGGCTACCAAACCAGCGCACCACTTGAGATTTTTGTTATGGGTTCCCCGCGTAATATATTTACGGGTTCACTTTATTATTTCTATATACGTTTCTACTAATATTTTGAAACCGAATGGGTTCCTAGGAACCCATACTCATCTACATAGCTCCGCCCCTGATTTCAAGTGTATCTCTGACGGTTTGACATAGATGCGAAACGATTCAAGTTGCAGTATTCAATTTTTCATGCGGTGAGGGATGTGGAACAGTCGACGGGGGTGAGGGATATAAGAAATCATTGATACCTTATTAATAAGGGTTAAATGAGGGGCATATTTGGGAGCGATGATGAAAATTATGGTACTTATCTTCAGACTTTGAGACGGCGTCTTAAAAAATTGAGGGAAAATGACATTTCTATCCATGTGAAGTGAAATGCTTTATATAGGTTTATAGATTGTGGTTTGTTTACCAAAACAATATAATATTGTTTCCCACAAACTAAAACAAATTATATTTTTTTTTCAAACATAAACAAAATATGAGTTCTTGGTTCAAGATCGAAAAATAATCGTATACGTATACATATGAATATGATAACAATAAAAAAAGTATCACCAGATTACAAATATATCTTAAGCAAATTCAAACATGATCATCATATGCTACTCCATTGATTCCAGTATCTCCTCTAAGAATCACTCGAATAAGTCTGTGAAGCAAAGAACTCTTGTGCCAATACCAAAGATTCTCTTGGACTGTTTAATGGAACTGAATGTCCTTCGCCCTGTAACACATGAATGTCATTAAAACATGCCTTGTGGACAATATTACTATATCATACATGTACATTTTTGAAGTATTAATGCTAGATAATGACGATGATAATTATGTCTCACCTTAACCGTAGCATATGTCAATGAATAATAGTTTTGTGCATATTTGGTTTCATATCTACACAACAAAAATAACATAATAAATAGATTAAAACCAACTCTAGAATTGTAGGAAGAATAACGGGCTTGAGAAATTTTATATTAGACAAGTTTTAGTTTAAGATTTGTTAGTGAAAGAAGCCCTATCTCACCCTCCGACTTGATCATCAACGTAGAAAGGTTTCCATGGTACTTCAACTTGGAGATTGAGAGAAGTTATCCATTGCTCAACGCCAACATACGGAAATGTGAAATCATGATCGCCACTATAAATAAATAAAAACACTTCATGTGCACGTACATTCTATTAGGTAGTATTCGTTTCACATAATGGAATGAATTTTGGATGAAATTGGAATGTAGATCTCATTTCTTATGTTGTTCATTTCAACAGCAATTTGAATCTAAATCCCTTGAAATTATACTAACCAAACATATTATGGGATTTCAATGTAGTTATATTATTTTACATATTTTATATTCGTTATTAATAATTATACCAACTAAGCACATTATGGGGTTTCAAGGAATATTTCTTTAGAATCAAATTCAAATTACATTTCCAATTCAAATTCCATTACATTCTATGAAACGAACATTATAGTTTAGGAGTTGAGAGAAAAAAAAATGTAACATTACCTGAAGATCAAAGCTCTACACTTTTTACTCAAAAGCTTCTTATGATAGGAAAAACTACTAAAAATATCATAAGAATAACCAAATGTGTCATTTTTCCCTTGAGTGTAATGCAAGGTTTTGTTGATCATTTCAAATCTTTCAATTGTTCCCTAAAAATAGATTATGGATTGGGATACATTAAAGATTCTAGTTCAGGTATATCAACAAGAATTTAACTTGATTACTTACTTCACGAACTTTTAGAGCTTGTTGTACAACTTCGGTGTTCCCCCATTTGTTTATGGCCTTATGAGTATCACTCTAAATGGATCAAAATGAATGCTTTAGTTTAACAAGATTTACACGCTTATTCAAAACTTATTTTTTCATTCATTAATAGTTAAATAAGAAGTTTGGATTAGCATTTGAAAAGCCTTCAAAACTAATAATATTTATATAGCAATCCCATATATATGGGTGTCATGTTCATAATTCCAAACACAGGCCTTATGATCATAAAAATAAACTAAGAAAATGAGAGAGAGAGAGAGAGAGATTACATCACAATCTAAAGTAGGATCATTTGCATCACAAAATGGGTCCAGAATATTATCGGTATTAATATGGCTTGTGCACTGCAAGTTGAAATTTCTAGCATTAATTATATCATGTTCACCAAGTTCCTATGTTGTGTTCATAAAATCTTACCTCTTCGTAACGTTGAAGACTTTTTGCGCATACTGAATTGGCTGAGTCAATGTCTACATAGTTACCATGACAACTGTCTATGGCGGACTACAAATTAATTTGCCATGGAGAGGAGTCAGTAATCTAAATTAAGCTTTTTAACATTACCAATTTAATAAGAAAGAACACCTTGTGAATATCATTTGATATGAGTGCCATACGATAGGCATATTCAAGCCTAGAATTGAAATCCATGAACTTATTAGTTAAAGGACTGCAAACAATGTAGCCCTGCATGTTTATGAACAAAAATAATAATTACAGTTTTCCATCTTCTAATGTAAAACTTAAATAATAAATGCATATAATTCCTTGGTCTATGTGGGTAAAGTCAGTGTAAATAGTAAATACTATGTTTATTATGTATTTAGAAAGGTCTAAAGGTGTATTGTGTCAATCTAAAAGTTGGTAACCTAGAAAATACACGTGTGTGTGTGTATCCTGACTCTGGTTCATGATGTATCGATGGTACAAAGAAGATAATCAATCATAGAGTCTCTAATCATGATCATTCATATCAACTATCAAATGTCGACTGTTTGTTCATTTATCATTGTATTCATCAAGACTCTTGCAGCAGTGGTATTAGAACCTTGGGCTCATTTCGTGTTGGTTGTTAATCTAAGAAGACAAACAATTCTGACAAGTTTGTAGTCTGCCAAGAAACCGAAAAAAAAAACCACCGGGTGCTGTTTAAATTCAAAGACAGAAATAAAGTTTGAAGTCTCGTTGCTGTACGAAAAGAACGAGGTGTTCATCTTTTATTCTGGTGTAATGTTAGAGAATAAGTCAGAAGGGTTGTTGTAGTTCAAAAATCAGAGGCCAAAGGGTTGTTATTCCGTTAAAGAGAATAAGTCAGAAGGGTGTTGATTGAAGAATTAAAAAAATCAAAGGATTATATTGGTTTTTTGACTTGGTTGTTCGTGGAAACTTAACAAAGAAAGAAAAAACTTTGGCTTTATTTGCTAAGTGAGAAGAAAGTAAAAAAAAAGAATGTGAGATTCAAGTGGTGTTCAGGGGGTTATATCACAAGAACAAAGTAGAAATTAAAGAAGGCAGTTGACAAAATCGGAGACTTTGTTAAATCAAGAAGTTAGAATCACACCGAAGATTATACTTTCTAATTCAAATCTCGAATTTGTTTTAGTTTTTTCTATACCAACATACGAATTGGGTTTAAATCAAGTTTTTGATTTCATGTTAGAAAGTTAGTTTGAACTTTGGAATCATAGTTTTTGGTTCTAGAAGAAAACCGAAGATACAAATGTGAAGATCGCTAGGAAAGAGATTATGTCGAGGAGGAAGTAAAAAAGAGATTGCAATACATATGGAAGTTGCTTTGTTTTCCCAATTTCAGTGTTCGATTCCAGAGTCCACAAACGTTATTGTGTGGGAAATCCGTATAAACCTTTTACTTAGGGCAAACAAACTATAGGAAATGATAGAACCTAAGGATGATACGCAAGTTGATGAAAAGAAGGATAGAACAGCGATTGCACATTTACTTCAAGCACTACCGGAAGATATGATACTACAAGTTGCAAGTTATAGAAGTGCAAAGGAAATTTGGGATGCACTAAAGACAAGACATTTCAATGTAGATCGAGTGCTGAAGGCACGTCTTCAAACATACGTAACAAAGTTTGAGTTGTTGAAATAAATGAGGAAGACACTATTGATTCATTCACCACAAGGCAAAATATCATTATCACTAGGGTAAGTGGTCTTGGATCAACAATTGATCAACCATCTACGAAAACTGCTAAGTTCTGTACCTAGAAGGTTTGTTTAAATTGTTGTATCTTTTGAACAATTCGCTGATCTAGAAACGGTAACTCTAGATGAGACAATTGGAAGATTTAAAGCCTTTGAAGAAAGGACCAATCTAATGTATGAAGGCCTAGTGAACAACCAAGGCTGTGACAACTCGAGTTTCCGACTTTCATTTTCGCATTTAGTGCACGTTGACTTTGATTGTGTAGTTGTTTAACTTGTTCAACTTGTAACCGTACACGTTATTTTTTTTTATATTTTATGAACGCATTGTGGTTGCATGATTTTGTGTTTGGCTGTATAACATGAAACCTGTTGAAAACTTAAAACTGTTAGCACATAACAGGACTCGACGAAACAGACAGGACCCGACGAAACAGACTGTTTCGTCATAAGCATCCCGACGAAACAGAAGTCTGTTTCGCCAAGCCCAGTTTCGCCAAGCCCATTAAGGGCCCAGAACGGTAATTCGTCCATATTAACGTGAACCGACTCCCTGTTTCACACTTTTAACAAAAATAGAAACCCTAGAACTCTCCACTCTGTGAAGGCGATAACCATCCTCAACCATCATCTTTCTCTCTCGAATCCTCCCTTGTTCATCCCGGATATCTCGGTTAGTGCGTGCTCGTCTAATCGGTTTCTTTGTTCTTTGTTTTCTTTATACATGTTGTGTATATGCTTGATTTCTGGATTATAGGAGTATACGTGTATGATGAATACTTAGGGTTTCATGAACCTCTCAATGATTGTGCATGATAGCGGGTATGCATAGAGTATGGATTTTATGAGTGTTGTTTTGTGATGATTACATGATTTTATTGATGATGATGATGATATGATCCCTGTTTGATTGATGCTTCGGTTGAGATGCATAGATTAATGGTTAGTAACATAAGACTCATTATATTGAGCGAGGATTGAACGTTTTCTGTAAAACTGTTGTATCGGCGATTAGGGTTTCTGTATTATCCGTATCTGCTGTTACTGATGTCTGCGAAATTGACATCCGACGAAACAGAACCCTCGGCGAAACAGAAAGTGTTTCGCCAAGAGTAACCGACGAAATTGAATTCTGTTTCGTCAAATGAGACCCCGACGAAACAGAACGTGTTTCGTCGAATGTGTGTTTCGCCAATATCTGTGTTTCGCCAATATGTGTATTTCGCCGAACAGTTAATCTGCGCACTAACTTGAGTTAATTCTGTTAAGTGTTAACTGGGTTAGTTAACTGCTGTTATGTATAAAGTATTACTTGTATGATTGCAAATACGTGTATTGTGATTGATGCGATGTTCATGATGATTATGTTTACGCACAAACAACTTTAATACAAACTGATTATGTATACGTGCATACCTTAGGACGTGATTGATTAACCGTGAGCACATACTTAGCATACCGAGCGAAACAAGGACCATAGGTACTCTTGGAGCTTGCACGGGAGGCGCAGTCGTTGTGGGCACGAACGTGGATGTTTTGTTAAACATTATAACATTTTGTACTTAAACTTATGTTGGGTTTTACATTAATGCTTCCGCTATACACTTGTATATATTTGGTTTTGTAAACACCTATCGTATTGATGAATGACTTTTGATATAATTATGTTCAATATGATTGGTGGCTTGATCCTGGTCATGTCACGCCTCCAAGCGGTGGTACTCCGCGTGTGGATTTTGGGGGTGTGACAAAGGCAAACTCGGCAGACATTTTAGAAACCATGGACAAGGAAGGTTCAGTTCATCACAAGGCAAGTGGCGTGATGGAAAGTCCATACAAGAGGAAGGAGAAGAAGATCCTTCACATGATGACTTTAGACAATAAAGAAGGGAGGTAAATGCCTCACATAATACATACAAGGATAGAAGCAATCAGAAGAAGTTTGGGAAGAATTTAAGCAAGGTAAACTGCTATAACTGCCAAAAGTTTAGACATTATGCCTCAGATTGTCCTAAGCGAAAGTTAAGAAGAGAGGAATCAAATCATGTGCAAGAAGACGATGAACCAACCCTCCTAGTGGCAATTAAAGAAGACTTCAAGGATCATCAAGAGATTTTCTTAGACGAGGAGGAAAAAAGAATATAGAAAGTTTTCATTGTCAAGATACGTCAACCACAAAGAACAAGAATGGACAGGGTCCAGATGAAGAAATGTAAGAAACATAAAATGACACGATCAAAGAATTAGAGTCTTGGAAGTTAGATATGCTTCATGCCTTTGAAGTGAAGAAACAAGAACTCAAGACTGGGTTGAAAAACAGAGAAATAGAATTTGAAAAGCAGATGCATGAAAAGGATAAGTCATTTGCAAATAAGATAATTAGAGATATGGAAAAGTTAAAGTCTGGAAGAACACATTTAGAAAAAGGTAAACAAGAAGTTTTGGCAAAGCAAAAGCACCAAGAGAATAAGAAGTGTGATGTATATGTTCAAGAAGAAAAAAGATGCAAGGGATGTCATCCAAGAATGTCTACTTAGCAGAAAGAAAGTATGTCAAAGATACTAATTCAAGTTGCAAGAAAACCAGACATGAAGTAGTTCGTGATTTACAATCCAAAGACGGACCGGTCAAAGCGAAAGAAGATGGTTTACAAATTAAAGATGGTGATATTCAAGGAAGGTATGAACACATGAAAGAGACTGCTCATATTCAAGACAAAGTCCGTGCTACAAGTCATGAAGATTTGGATCAAGAAGTCAAGCAAGGGAAGGAAGCCGAAGTTAAAAAAAAAATAAAGATCTTCTACAACATGCTTGTGATAAAGATGATGAAGCACATGGTGGCGATCAAGACACAGAAAAGGATCAAAGTGCAAGTGAAGAATTCATTCTCTTAGAGAATGAAGACGTTTAAGCATGAAGATGTTCAAGACATGGATGAAGAAATTAACGAGGAATATTGATTTATAATTCCTTGATCCATGTAGGCAGATTCAGAGGTTGATTGTTTGTTAGTTTATCATTGTGTTCATCAAGACTCTGGGCAACAACTCTATAATATTTTATAAATTGTTTAATGGTTACAGTATAAAAAATTAATTATAGAAATTTGTCGTTCACTATGTATACAATATTGAAGTTTAGAAAATAATGTTTTAAAGTTTCCAAGGTTTAATGAGTTACTTGAATGTTGAATGGTTGATCTCCATGCTCATTACCTATAAATTATGTGATCATGTACCAAATATGAGAACTTCATACACCATGCATCAAATGAAAGAAAATAACTAAATATCAGTTACCAGAATTACCTTCATATTCATATAATTCTAGAGTGACTTTGGGAACAATAATGCCAGCATAAGAAGTTCCTGAAATGTATAATGGATTGCGCAAAAACTTGGGATGTTCGCTCAAAAACTGTTCATTAGATATTAAAAAACAAATAAGCTCACTAAAAACCACACTTGATATAAGTGTTTTCTTATGTATGTAAACATAATATATATATATATATATATATATATATATATATATGTGGGTTACACGATCTAATGGGCGATTGAATATTTGAATGTATCCCTCCTCTATACGTCCGTATACATTTGATAATACAGGGTATAACAAGTATATATTGATTTTACCAAACGCCTATCATACGTGTTATTAAGTAAAAACTAGTGAAATTCCCCACGCTACGCGGCGGGGAATTCGAACGTTATCGATTCGTTTCGTTTTGTAACGGGATGAGCACGGTACCCGTTCGGTTCGTTACTTACCAGTGTTTTACCCGTAAATACCGGTTCTGTACCGGTTGGTTATAAAAATTACAAAGAGTTAATCACGCATATGGACCCTATGGTTTATAGCTAGTTTCGTCTTTGGGTACTAACTATTTTTACCAGGTTCAAGTTTTTTGGTTTCAATTTTGTAACACATTTGGGTACTAACACCAAGATTAGTTAATTTTATCAATATAATGACTAAAATATCCTTGCATTTTTTGTTATTTTATCAACGTAACACCTTTAGTTACTAACACCTAATTTTGTTTAAGTTTAAATCAATTTTACAAAATCTATTTATTTTTTAATTTTTATCTTTTTATTATATCTCTTAATTAACAATAAATCTATTTTTTTATTTTTATCTTTTTATTAAATTTCTTATTTAATATAAAATCTACTAGTTACACCAGTATTTTTTTGTTCATTTACATTTTACTATTTTAGAACTTATACAGTTTCTATATTTATTATACTGGTCACTGAGATATAGAATACATATTAATATAAAACTAATTATTTGCACAATTCCGTTCTAAAAAATTAAATACACAATTGAAAAGTTTACTCGATACATGTTAGTTGAATCCAAAATTAAAAACGAGTAAGGTTTACATTATTTAAAACTAACAGCTTTATACATGTTTATTTTTTAATTTACATGAAAGATATTTATTATTATCTATCATTTTTTATTAAAGTTATTAAAATCTGCATTGATATTGTTAATTGCATCATAGTTATTAAAATCTGCATTGATATTGTTCATTGTTAATTAAGAAATTTAATAAAAAGATGAAAATAAAAAAATAAATAGATTTAATGTTAATTAAGAGATATAATAAAAAGATAAAATTAAAAAATAAATAAATTTTGTAAAATTGGTTTAAACTTAAATAAAATTAGGTGTTAGTACCCAAAGGTGTTACATTGATAAACTTAAAAAATGGAAGGGTATTTTAGTCATTATATTGATAAAATTAACTAATTTTGGTGTTAGTACCCAAAGGTGTTACAAAATTGAAACTATAAAACCTAAACCCGTTAAAAAAAATTAGTACCCAAAGATGAAACTAGCTATAAACCATAGGCTCTATCTGTGTAATTAACTCAATTACAAATTTAGAAGTAGAGAAAACAACATAAAAGTGAAAAAAGAAGAAGGAATAAATCACGGAAAATATTATTAAGAATAATCGACAAAGAAAAAAAATAAATGAAACAATTTACTCAAACTTTTATTTAGCAGCAGGTAATAAAAAAATTTCTTTCCCGTGAAGGGCTTCGAACCCAAGACACTCACTATATTTGAATGTTCATACAACCGGGTAAGGTTATTGTAAAAAAAGTTAAAAGTGTGAGAAGTGTGAGAAATATTGTGGAGATAACATGCATCCTCAATCTAAATTAATTCAAAAGGGTAAATAAGTAATTTTATCATAGATTCAATTAATTCAAAACCTTCCATAACCGCCACCTTATTTATAGGAACATGATTTTTTAAAAAGATCTCTATAAAAACACTACGAATAACACTGCAACCACCATTCAGCACGTATATAACACCATTCAATAATTATATAACACCATTCAATAAGTATATAACACTATTCAATAAGTATATAACACCATTTTAAAGATCTCTATAAAAACACTACGAATAACACTGCAAAATCACCATTCAGCACGTATATAACACCATTTAATAATTATATAACACCATTCAATAAGTATATAACACTATTAAAGAAAAGACACTACCTCCATTTTCAGAATGTGTTCTTAGTATAATGTTCATAGTATGGTTTTGTACATGGTGTTTTAAACCTGCATGTATGGTGTTTTACATCTGCATGCTAGTAGATGTTCCAAATTCCATATGTTAAAACACCATGGTGTTTTAAAACCTACATTCCAGTAGATAAAAAAACACCACGCTTTCCAGTATGTGTTTAAAACACCACGCTTTGAATCACAATACAATTAAAACACCACTGTATGAACATAGACAAAACATCATGGACTAAACATCTGATCGAAACATATTTTTTCTCTATATAAGTATAGTAATATGGTATTCATATTAAAGATAAAAAACGCTCGTTATTATGGTGTAATTTTTTTTAAATTACGTATAAAAAGTTATTGACGTTTAAAAAAGATGGGGGTAAGTTGCATGTGCATTAATGTTAGTTTCTTAATTTAAAAATGTTAAATTTACCTATATACCCTTAATCTAGAAAATTAATATGTTTAATAGTAAACATTATTTACAATTTTGTCGTTATGATCTCAACCATTAGATCAAAGATCTAATGGTGTAGATTCTTTCTTACATTTCTCACAAAAAAAACTTTTTTTTACAGGAACCTCTACCCATACAACCAACTGAATTGCGAAAGTTTTTCTTAATAGTTTCGCGCAATAATAACTATAATATATACATAAAGAGGAAAAGGACAAAAAAAGAAAAAAAGAAAAAAATAAGAAAAGAAACAACAAAGCAAAGAAAATCGATGACAAAAATGTAAATTTAAATTGATGGCAAAATCATAATTTACCTGGGAGTAAGAAAACAAAACTAATAGCAAAACTGTAAATTTAAACAGGGCAAAATCGTTATTTAGAACCTAGGGCAAAATTGTAATTTTTCACTGGGGGCAAAAGCATAATTTTATTTTGAACTCGAGGTAAAAACGTAATTTTAAACTGATGACAAAATCGTAATTTTAAAGCGTGACAAAATCGTAAATTGGTTTGGCCCCAATTTCACAACCAAGGACATACTTGTAATTGTAATTTCAATCTTTAAGATATTATATATGCATTGTTTACCAAACTTTGAAAATGTTATAGAGTTAATAAGCCGCTATATTTGATCAAACGACTATCATATGTTTACCTAGGTTTTCAAGAACATCACTGTCTAATCCATTAAGAACCATTGGCTGCCCTCAATTCTATATCTAGATCATGACTATCGTGTGTTTACCAAGGATTTGGAACCCCTTCTTCAAAACATCATTGTCTAATCTGTTTTTAGACTTTTCTACCCTCAGTTACGTATCTAACATGAATAATTGAATGTTACTTTAACCTTTTTAATAAATTCATTAGCTTGGGTGGCTAGAATAGTATCGCTGCTAATCCACCCTTCTTCAGTTTCTGCGTAGGAAAAGCCCGAACCAACGGGCATATCCACGTATATCATATTAGCCATCTATAAATTTCAACGGAAAGAGTTAAATACATAAACTTAAGAATTGGTTTGATGTAATTAATAAAACAAGTTGAACCTGTGTCCATGAGCTTGGATTCAATGTTAATGTGAGATTGTCCACATTTATGTTAAGTGGACCTACACCAAAGCAATGTAATATTAGCCTTCAGGAAAAATCTTTTTTTTTTTTTTTTTTTGAAGAGCAAATTATTCAGGAAAAATCTAATATATTGTTTAGAAATACATACCTGTTTCACCTAGCAAGGGAAGTAAACCTGAACATCCTGGACCACCACTAATATGCAATATTAGAGGGTCTTCTTCTGGGTTTCTCGTTGATTCAACAAAATAGTAAAACAACTGTATGTCCCCTATTCCCACATAACTTCCATAAAACACATATACATAAATCTTTAGTTGGATCGAACAACATTAATTAACACTTGGTTTTTTGTGAATTAAAAGGGGAAGTTAATAATCAAAAATTCATATCCATCTACAGAACATCTTTCTTTAATTCCAACCATATGGTAGGTAAAGGACAACAAGTTGCGTCTGCGTAAGCAAACACATATACATCTAGCCCATAGTGTAAAAAATCCAAATTTTACGAATCGGAAAGAGAAATACAAAACTGAAACTCTCATGTTTATGTTCTTAGTTTTTGTTATGTTTAGAAAAAGAAAAAAAAAAGAGATAAGAATAAAACGATGGACCGTCTCTTTTTCTAGTTAGTTCGGTTAGCCGATCTGTTGTTATTATTCTAAAACTCATTTTGCCCGGTATGTTATTAATATCGAATGATGTTTATCTTTTTTTTTTTATAAAAATGATTGTTCGTATTTTGAATTTGGGATTATAGAATGAATAAAAAATAGAGATATGAAGATGTGTACCTGGTTTCTAGGTTGAAAGGAAGATGACCAGAATATCCAGGAAGTGTTGTGATAATTGATTTGGAATGAGATTTAGTTATCATGCATGGTTGAAGGATGAGAATGAAAACAAAGTATAGAAGAATCATGTTTGCTTTTTGGCTTTAGCTATTGCGATAAGAAGAATCCTACTTATAATGAATGCACTTTAAATACTATATTTGAGTGAGGCATGTGGATGGTTGAACGATGAGAATGAAAACATGTTCAAGGTTATATGGATATTTTAGCCAGAAATTAAAGTTAATTGCTTGGGCTTCCAAATATGGTGGTCTGGCCCGACAGATAGATGAATTGCTTGGGCTTCCAACCTATGATGCTTTACTCAAGAGTATTCACCATCTCCTTTGTTTTGTTAAGAGTTAATTACACACGTAGACCCTATGATTTATAACTGGTTTCATTTTTGTGTACTAACTTTTTTTTAACATGTTCAGGTTTCATGGTTTCAATTTTGTAACACCTTTAGATATCAATACCAAACTTAGTTAATTTTTATGTTAAATTTCAGTAAAATGACTAATATACCCTTCCATTTTAAAAGGACCATCAGTGTCTATTTAAAACAATTAAGAGGGGAAAAGATTTTGCATAAAACTGATCAACTCTGGAAATAAAACAAGGTAAGATTTTTCATGTTGAAACGGCTTTTCACTTTTATAGTAATAACTGATTTTTATATTTCAGTATGTCTATTTTCGAAAACAATAAAAGTGAAAAGCAAAAGGTAACCAAAAAATTAATGAAGGTAAATTTCTTAAATGATCTATTATCAATAAAATATAATTTCGTTATTAATTCTTAAGTTTTTTTTTAAATTAGTTTTATTTTCCTTAATAATAAAAATGAAAATGGAAAATAAACAATAATTAATGAAAGTAAATCTCGCACTAATATGTTTGTCAATTTTAATTGTAAGAGAAGTTAATGGTTTCGTAAAATATTAGGTCTTCCTTATTTGCCTACAACCTAAAAACAGTGGTTAAAACTTGTCATGTGAATGATTATTTTTATTTGTTAGGTAGGGTGATTATAACTTTTTTCAAACTTATTGTTCAAGAGAAGTTTATTAATTGCATCATCATTACCCTCTTTTTTAAATTGATTACCATGTAAAAAATACTCAATACATTCTAGGTTTTGTTAAGTTTTGTATTTTTATACCTGGGATTTTTGAAATTTTGTATTTTAATAACTGGGTGGTTTTGCTCAAAGCGTTCATATCCGATTTGGGTTTTTGTGAAATTTTGTATATTTATACCTGGGTTTTGTTTAAAGATGGTTTAGATTTACAGGTGACGAAGCTGTGGTGTCGCCGATGGACCGATGGTACTGATTTGAGGATTGCTAGAGAAAGAGATACCAGAGAGTGGTGGGTGGGGTTAAAAAGAGGTTAAAAACAAAGGTGAAAAAAGATAAATTTGCCCCTGAATTAATGGTAAAATATGGATGGATTAGTCCGTTATCGATGGATTAGTCAGTTGGATGAAAATGGAAGAATTTGAAACCACAAGGACTCACATGCAAAAAAAAAAAGTTTTGGATGAAAGTCGTAAAAGTAACCAAACCATAGGGGCGAAAATGCCATTATACTCTTACTAAAACTATGTTTGTAGATGTAAGAGATTTGAGAACAAATACATATTATGTAAATAAAAAGTTAATAATTAAAATAAAATAAGTCAAGCTAACAGCTAGGCTAGCCTCAAGCTCAGCTTGTTTACAAATCAAGACAAGCTGGCTCAGCTCGTTTATAGTTGAGCCAATTTCAACGGGTGAAAAGAACTAATAAATTTTAAACTTATTGTTTACCTAACTTAGGGGCTGTTTGGCAACTTCTGAATGGTTAAGTGTTGAACCAGTAAGAGGTCTAAACCACTAATTGCTGAATCAGTAAGTGGTCTGAACCATTAAGAGACACCATAATGTTTAATCGTTTAGAGGCAAATGTCTGACCAATTCAGATTAGATGTCTTAACCATTCAGACTTAGTATAATGCTTAACCATTCAGAGGCAAATGTCTAAACCATTCAGACTTTAGCTCGCGAAACAAACAGTCTGAATTATTAAGTGCCGAATCAGTAAGATGTCTGAATCATTAAAAGCCTCATTATTAAGAGGTAAACAAACAGCCTCTTAGCCAAAAACATGAAACGCATGGTTCAATTTTCAGAAGAAGGCAGGCATACTTCTCTATTTATAGTGGTTTGTTCTATAATTACCAATGTGGAAAAAAGTAAAAAACTAAAAAAGTCAAAAAAATAAATACTTAGAGGATAAATTAGAAACTATTGCATAGAGAAATTGTACCCTAGTTGTATGTTCTTCGTAGTTAACCTATTTAAATAATGGAATGGAAATTATAATATAATATGTTTACCAGATCTAAGGAACGAAAAGCCTATTTAGCATATATTTTTTTGTTTCTTTTAACTTACAGCAATTGAGGAGTGGCATTACGTATTCAAATATGTCAATTAGTTGTACCAATGCCCAAATTAAAAATTGCTCGGTCTGATTATAATTTATATTAGTCAAAATTCTTTTTATAAAAATATTTATATCGTTTTAAGCATGTTACTTTATTTGAAATTTCATATTATTTTGACTTTCTACTTTCTAATTTTTTGCTATAAAAAGCTTTTGACTTGCAAAACAATAATATATTATAAATAAAGAGTTAAATGTCATTTTAGTTCTTGTGGTTTGGACCATTTTTGTCAGTTTAGTCCAAATGTTTCATTTATCGCTTGGGGTCCAAAAAGGTTTCACCGTTGTCATTTTAGTCCTCTGGGTTAACTTCATTCATTTTTTCTGTTAACGAGAAGGGCAAATCGGTCATTTTATATGGCCGAATTGTCCTTCTAGTTAACAGAATTACATATAAAATGACCGAATTGCCTTCTCGTTAACAGAATAAATGCATGAAGTTAACCCAGTGGACTAATATGGCAAAGGTGAAACATTTTTGGACCCACAGGAGAAAAATGAAACATTTGGACTAAACTGACAAAATAACCCAAACCACATGGACTAAAATGACATTTAAGTCATAGACAAATGTAATAATAATAATACATAAATAAATAATAAAAATAGCAAGGCACATGAAAAAGAAGGTTCAGAAGGTCAAAGGGATTTGGAGATGGCCCCATATGCAAGTAAATAGAGAGTGGCATGCTATTATTGCTTAGTTTATGGATCTGATTCACATGTATTTGATCCAATTTCGAAAATGAATTATAGTCCATCATATGTCTGCTAACCCAGGTTGTTTTATGGGATGCTGGGGGTGGGGTACCCCCCCCCCCCCCCCCCCCCCCCCATGCCTAACAGTCCATGAGGGTCAATCAAATACTGAGACCATCATACACAAGTTCATCTAAATATATTCATTTGCTATTCAATATTCATCACCATTTTAATTTAATTATTTATACTGCATTTGTTTTTTCATCAATATATGCTTCTCTATTAATCAACTTCACCTCAAGGGCATAGTTGTAATTTTACAGACTTTCTCTCTCTTTCTATATATAGAGATATAGATACAGACACACACACTTCAAAGTCTGTCCAAAAGAGTCCATACTCTTTTAACTTATGGCTGTCTAATAATCTGAACTTATGTAAAATGTCACACCAAAACCTTTATCATCTGCAAATGCATATGCACATGCACATGCATGTCTCCGACATCACATACCTCCTTGTAAAACTCTATTTATAATACCTAAAATACCCTTTGATGAAAATAGCATAACTAGATAACTTCAAAATTGTAAATTTTCTTGAGAAAGGTGAAAGTTACAGTTTTTATTAGGCCCGGCAATTTTGACCCATGCGCTTAAGTTTGGGTAATCATGGGCTTTATTGTAAAGCTTTTGGGCCATTTTGGGTTAAGTATCATTTTTACAATGGGTAATATGGGCTGAATTAAAAGTAAAAAAATAGAACTGCGGGTCAGGATGGGTAATAAAAAAAAAGAAGGCAGGTCAGAATGGGTATCTACCCTATACACTGTAACTCATCTAGCAAACCACCACTGCAATTCAGTAGTTCATCTTCTTCCTTCTCATGTGAGGCAATCAATACATAGTTGATTTGGTCCACCGTAGCTCCTCCGACACCGTACAAGTTCGAGTTGCTCCAGTCCATTCTTCAAGTGTGTTCAAGAAAATTCGTCGATTAGGGTTTCTGATTGGGCAAATCATAAGGTATTTTGACTATTTTATGAGTAATCTTCTGTTCTTCTCGTCGATTAGGTTTCCGATTAGAGCTGAGATGATGAAATTTTACACTCCTACTTTTAAATTCGTTCAATTCTCATCTGTAATTTGATGATATGATTATTGATTTCAATTATCGAGTGATGTGTATGTGAACTGTTGGATCTTGGTTCGATTGATGTCAGATTGAAGCTGGAATCATGGGATTTGTAAGTCTGTAGAGCTATTTTGCTTTAAGAATTATCTAATTAAAATATCATATGCCCCAATGGGATCTAGCAAATGGCAAGATAGTAATTAGAATTATCGAGTGATGTGTATGTGAACTGTTGGATCTTGGTTCGTTTTTTTATAATTTTTTTCATTTTTATAATTTTTTTCAGTTTTTATTATTATTGATTTATTCTTAATCCATCCCGACCCGAACTCATCCGGACCCAAACCCATTCTGACCTTCTTCTTTCTTTTACCCATCTTAACCCAAACTCATTCTAACCCAAACCCATCCTGACCCAACAACCAATCCAATCCAACCCATCCATTTTGCCACCTCTAGTTTTTATAATACAAATGGAGTGAACTGTTCTTGCATAACAAGGAAATAAGAAGGGTAGAATGGTCTTTTTAATTAACAATCTCTCTCAAATGTCTCTCTCTTTCGCAAACACTAGCAAACTCATGTCGATTTTCTGTCTAATACCCAAAAACGACGTTTTATGGATACGACGAATTCAGTTGCATCAACGCGTTTGTAAACATGAAAACATGTCCACAAAGGCAATTGTAGCAGTTTCTATGGGACAAAGGTAGTGCACTGTCTGTTAAGAGCGCGGATATTGTGACGAGGGTAGAATAGTCTTTTTACACGGACCAATCTATCTCTGTTACAAACACTCATATACTCACACATGTTATGATGAATCACTAAGCAAATAAGAAACAAATCTGAATCTTGTAATTGAACTCAACTAATTTACATATAAATCAGATCTTGATCATTGTTGACTACAATACAGCATTACAGCTCATTAAACTTATTATTTAAAGAAAAAAAAACAAACATATGAGCTCATTAAAATCCAGCTAAATTGCCGATTTCTCATGCGTATATACAAGAAAAAAAAAATACTAATCTAACAGCACGATTGAATTACGTACTAGAACTATCCTCTATCATTCCGCTACAGTAATTTTCGGCCAGCAGAACCCGAGCCTGTGATCTTTTCAAATAAACTGCAAAATACCAATAAAACGGGCCATTAGATTTCATTTAAATTAAAAAGATTCTCATTATAAAGAATATGTTTAAATAAAATATATATTAAATTTTCTTACTTTGAAGATTTAGAATGGGGCAGAATCGAATCACTTGCAGATGGATTGAGTTGCTCCTGTATGAATACTAAACCGTTTTCATTTGTCTGAGCCGTCTGAGGGGATGTAGCAGCTGGACTCTTATATGATGTTCCTATAAAATATAATGTAATGATTTAGAAAATACCAAAAATAAACTACAAACAGTAACACGCGTCGTTAAAATTGTTGGTTTTGTTTTTTGTTTTTTTTTTTTTTTTTTGAACGGCAAATTTGGATCACTGACGGACCACTGGAGTATCATCGTGCCACCAGAGGAACCACCCGATCATATCCATCTCCACTAGGCATAATGCCACACCAATTCAGGAGGAAACCCAATAAATATGGGAGAAACCCCCCTTGTGGGAATCGAACCCAGGACCTATTGGTCCCAAAGCCTTATCCCACCACCAAGATGCCACTAGGCTATAAAGCCATGGGCAAAATTGTTGGTTTTGTACATGCTCTTTTTTTCTACTTGTTTTAGTGTAAACTGAAACAAAATGTTCACATAAATGTAGAAAAAGATCTAATTTTATAATCTATAATAAGAAATTATTAAATCTTAAAATGCAAATCAAACTTTAACAAATTAACAACTTATTACCTTGCATAAATATCATCAGGATAAAGATCACAGTAAAGAGCATAGCGAATAAGCTGCCACTAATTGATGAAGACGACGATGAAGCCTTCAAAGCTTTCTTCTGTTTGAGTGCTTTCATGCGCGTGATTCTTGCCCGTTTGATCATCGCAAGTTCAGCAAGCTCTTTGATAAGCTTCTGATCAGCAGCATCCAGCGAAAAGCCTCTAGGAGGTCGAGGCGGTTTTGGTGGCTTTTTCGCACTTGAAGCCTTCTTCCGTTTCTCTTTCTTCACAGTAAAATCTTCGGTTTTCTCTCCCGCAACTTGTGAATCAACCACCACCTTCAAAACATTCTCCGAATAACCATTGTTGACCGTTGGTCGATCAACGATACTCAATTTGACAAAATTATCATCTATACTCATAAACTGATCACATAACTTTCTGAAATCTTTCTTCTCAAAGCTCCCATCTTCAGTACCACTCTCGAGATCAATGACAAACTCTTCGTCTTTACGATCCATTAGAACTTCAAATTCCAAGCAATTTTACCTAAAACTAATGATCCATATGACCATCCTAAGCTCTAATTTTTGAAGAAAACCTGAACACAACATAGATCAAGCCAGTTAGATCACTGATCCTCATCAATTTCAGTTAAAAATCACAACTTGAGCTTAACTGGCCACCTTAACTACACAATATCCACTAGAATATTCAAAAAGGTGAAGCTGTTCATCTAATTCAAACCTAAAAGTCAAAATTGAGCTCAAATTGCTAGCTGTTAATCACTAAGCAAAGCAACTAATGTCAAACAACCAGTGTACACAAAGTAAACAAAATTTATAAACAATTAACAACACAATGAGTAAAACTGAATCTAAATCTGATCATAGGATAAATTGTGAAATAAAGGATGAAGTGATTACCTTTAGTGGTGAAAAATGGAGCCCTAGATCCAAAAAGAAGTGTGGGATGAAAGGATCTCTCTCTTCAATTATACGGAGAAAATCAATGGGAGGGTGACGGTACATAAATTTGAAGTGTGGAGACATTTTATATATAGAGAGAGACGCAGGCAGGCACCACACGGAGGTATGTTCGAGGATTTTGGGGGCCAGCGGGGAAACTGCCGAATTTTTTATTTGTTTTATTTTAATTCTAACTTTTTTCAAAAAGATAAAAAGCTGGCTTATTGAAATTTGAAAATAGACTATTATTGGGTATGTTTCTTTTTCCCACATTCATATCACCTCAGCTCGTCATCTTCTTCCCTTTCCTCTTTTCCTATCAAGAAGAAATGGTCTTCCCATCCATCCCTTTCAAGAAATTCAAAAAAGAGAGAAGCAGTTTCGAAATGAACGGGGAGAATCCCCCGATTGCACCAATGGAGGGGGGGGGGGGGGGGGGGTTCTCAGTGGCGGAACTAGAATTTTTTTTTCAATGGGGTACTCTTTTTTCAGTGTTCAAATTTTCATAACAAAAGGTTAGAATTTTCGGGTCAGGGTGGGGCGGCCAAGTAGTTCTTGAAGCCATATACTAGGGTTGTTCACAAGCCGAACCGAACCGATCAGACATTTGCTCGTGCTCGGTTCGTTTACAAACCAATCCGAACCGAACCGAGCATTTTTTTCAACCGAGCCAAAGTCGAGCGAGCGTCTTTCAATCCGAGCATTTTTCGAACGAACATCGAGCGAGTATCGAGCGTCGCAGAACAAACAAGGAAACTGACGATGAGAGTGCTAGTTATTAGAATAAAGTGCAGTTTCCGTCCCTGATGATTCATCCAATGGAATACAAGTAAAAATTTAACAAATAACAAGGAATACAAAAATACTCAACTAGTTCTATCAGGATTAACTAAGCGGGAAGATAAATCGTCGACCGATTGAAACATACCCTTGTTCTATCGGAAGTTTGAAATTGAATGAACCGATTGAAGTAAAACCCTGGCGACATAGAGAAGGGCGGAGGGGCTTTTTTGTGCTTTCATATTTCTTTTTTTTAAACGCGTGTCTCATCACCTTTCCATTTTTGGCGTTTAATAAATACGCCGCGTTTTTATTGTTTTAAGATCAGGATCATAGTAAACATTTTGGCATTTTAAGTATGTTTTGGCGTTTTTATTGTTTTTTAGATCAGGATGCAGGCCTATAATGTAAAAAACATCAGTAATTTTCTTGATGTTTATTATATCAAGTAGGATTCAGACCTATAATGTGACAGACAATTATAGCGTTTTGAAAAGATAAATATATTCAATTTTCCATGTAGTGGCTTTTAATATAATAAATGTTTGTCAATAATGTTACCGTCTCTTCATTTTATTGTTTAGCAATTACTGTTTTTTTCAATTTCATCTGTCAATTAGTGTTGATTTTTCCAGTAATATTTTGTTTGGCGTTTCTGGCTTTTTATATAGCAACATCGTGCTCTGCTGCATCCGTTCTCTCAGTTTTCACACTACACAGGCGTTTTGGTGTTTGTAGATTTTGGCGTTTTATACTCAATTTTTTTATTAATAGAAAATTAGATAATAAACAACAGAGAATTAGAATATTAGATAACAAACAATAGAAAATGAAAAAAAAAATTAAAAATCATAATCTAATTTCTCATCCAAATCTTCACTGTCATCAGCCTCTTCTACTTTAACCTTATTGGCGTTTTGAACCTGTTTTTGAATACCTTATGTAGATCCTTATTTTCCTACATACTGCCCGTCTTTAGAAGATGCTTATTTTTGTGGCATCATTTATTGTGGTTTGATATATACTTGTTTGTTGACATGTTGAAGACTGTTAGGATCTGAGTTTCTTATGATTGTGCTTTGTTTGATTAAGATGAAGATGATGATAAACAATTGCAGCGGAAACTAAATGGAATAAACTTTCAACACAATCAAACGGAAGAAGTGCTTTCAACATACATGTTTAACATGAAATCGAATGATTATATTTATTATAAACTTCAATTACAATGCATGCATGTAATGCAATCTCCCCCTCAGCCTGAGCTCACACTGGTTTGTTCGTACAAAATGACTCAGGATGAAAGAGCTAATAGAACAGTACATGGTACTGTTCTATTTATAGTACGAAGCAAACCACTGAAGCATCTTTGCTGACGTCAGCATGAAAGTGACATCTAACCTCCTAACAGCCTATAACTACTGTTCTTTACAAGCACTGTTATCTTAACCACTGATTACATTACAATACACATAAGTAAACTAAACTACTGCTTCCCATTCCACTGTTATACTCCCAGCAGTGCTTTGTTTTCATCAACAGTACTTGAACCATGACAGTAGATTGAGCATCAGTGTCTGTCTTCAACAGAATTTATGTCTTCATCAGTTGTTGAGTAATCAGCAGTTGTTGTAGACGAACAGTAGATAGAGGTCATCAGTTGTTAGGGCCACTTCCAAGGGGAAAGAATGAATACAGCATCTGCTTATTCTGGATCCACTGCTCTGATCCAGTTTTGGCTTTAATAAACTGTTCCTCTATAGGGTTCAATCCCAACAATCTCCCCCTAGAACAGATGATGCCAAAACCCTTCATTATTCTGGATCTTTATTGCCTCATCAATAATTCCCTGGCTTGCCCTTTGAATTGTAATTCAAAGTCCAAGGAATCTGTGTCATCCCCATCCCTGCACAGTGTAAGATCAAGGAGATCTTGCAGATCTGCAACACCCAGGCCTAGTGCTTGTTCCCTTGTTGTGTTCTTCACTTCACCACTGGATTTGAGCAAAGTCAATACGTGGGTCTGTTTTTCAGATTTCCACTTTAGTATTTTTGAATCCAGTGGGTTTCTTGGGAGAGGTTTTATTGATGATGAGTTTGGAGATGGTGGCCTGGTGATGACTGGTTGAGCAGTGTTTGAAGCTTGAGCCAATTCTGGATTTTCTACTAACATCTGCTTAAGGACCATTTTTATAATGAAATCCCCTTGTGCTATATCTTCTGTTGTTTCTGCATCCATCTACTTTTGTTTCCTTCTTTGATAAAGGATGGCAGTAGGTGGAGCAGTGGATTTCCTGACTTCTAACTTTTGTGGCTTGGCTGGAACCACTGTTTCAGGATAATCAGGCTTTTGAGGCACACTTGGATTTTTCTTTCGCAACTCTTCCAACTTTTTGTAATTGGCCAACACTTTATCCTCTAACCATCTTGTGACCTGATTCCTTGACCCAAAATCAGCTGTTATCAGCTCTTTTTCATTCTCTTCAGCTTTAAAGTTCTTTCTGGTTCATTTTTCTTGTATTTTAACCAAACAGGAGGAGTGTGTTTTATTTTGTCTTTGTTCATCTTTTCAATTCTCTCTAACTCCTCTTTGAGCTCATCAAGGGTCCATTCTTTATATTGAGCCTTTTCTTCTCTGTATTTCTTGAATGCCATAATGTGTTCAATGTAATCTTTTCTTAGGCTTTCATTAGCTCTTTCTGAAAGTTTCTGACAAAGATCTTTTGAAAACTGCTCCAAAGTTCTGACTTGTGTGAGCAGGTATTGAAAGTATCTTTGGATCTCTTTGTCAGATTTACCTTTTGTATTTCTTTTAGAGATATCCTCTGCTTGTTGTGCCTTTAACTTCAAATATTCTTCAATGTTGTTAGGCCTAGGATATCCTTGAAGAGATGGCAGGTTCCTTTTTGCAGGGTCATCTTTAGAGTAGAAGGATTTTATCTCCTCTCTAACTACTGGAAGATCTAATGGATACTGGACAGCTGCAGGAACAATGTCAGTGTTTGGATTTTGAGCCTGTACTGAAGAGTGTGGATCAGGGTTTGGAATGATAGCAAGGGTCAGTTGTTGTGAAGACGTTGGAGGTGGTGGAGAATCATCTTCCAATATTATCCTTCTCCTTTTGGGTTTAGGAGAGGTTGGTGGTGTTTTGGTGGGTTGAGAAGTGGTGATTTGAGTGGTGGTGATTGAAGTGGAAGGTGGCTGACTAACAGTTGTTGAAACAACTGGTGTTTCAACCACTGTTGTCATTACAACTGATGATGTGTCATCAACTGTCTTCTGCTTTTTGGCAGGTGGCTGTTGTGGTGGTGATAAGATTTTTGGTGGGGCAGTGGTTGAAGTGGTAGTATTGGTGGCAGTTGTTTGGGTAACAGCTGTTGAAATCACTGAAGTACCAACAGCTGTTGATACAATAGGTGTTTTAACATCTGTTGGTTTGGGGGTTTGATGAGTGGAGTTTTTGGGAGTTTGGGGAGCATGTTTTGTGTCTGGAAGGTGTGGATTTGGGTTGCCTCACTTTTCTAATGGGCTGTCTTCTTTTGGGCTTAGGATCTTCTTGTTCATCCTTAGGCTCTGAAGTACCCTGTTCTTCCATCTCCATAAAAACTTTCTCCTCCTTCTTAAACCTTGATTTACCCTTTGCCTCCATATCCTTTTTCAGCCTTGCTTTTTCATCAGCAAAAGCATTTAAGGTTACATCAACCTTTTTGGAACCATCTGGTTTAGGAATTTCTGCAAGCATACTAGAATTATCTGGTGCAATGTATAGACCATCTTCATATCCCTTTATTCTTTAACTGCTTCATTTTCTCCCCTTTTTTGCATCATTATGTCGCAACCCCCGCCCACTTATCTGTCCCGAGAACGGGCGGCCGCGAACCTCATTTGTGGTGGTATCAGTTTGTTTATTAATTTCACAGCGGAAATTTCATCAGGACCGTAGTTAGGAAATGTTTATCAGAGTAAAACCACCATATTTTATATTAATAACCACATGGGTAAAACCCAAGTTTCTTATTACAACATAGGGATAAACCCTATTTTATTGAATTTAAAACATCGTCTTTTATGTAACTTTTATAGCCACATTTTTCCAAGCCGTCAGTGCTCTCAAGCTAGCTTTCTTCTAATTTGGCTATCACATTTTGTTACCTGAAACGCGTTTTAAAAACATTTGTCAGTGGGAAATACTGGTGAGTGAATCCCAGTTTAATCAAGAAACATTTTACCAATTAACACAATATTGAGAGCGATCACATTGTTTATTTCTACACAATTACTCATTCAGTACTGTCAATCCTGACTGGTGGGTCATATTACACATTGGCTAACTCGTTGTCCAATTGTAACGTGTTCCACATTTTGTATACAAAACCCCAACATACCGGCAGTAATTGAAGAACTACAAAGACTCAATCACTGCTTAATCATATTGTAAAGCATTAAGGTTTTGTAAAACAGTTCACAAAAGGTTTACAAAAAGAGGATAAACTCACATTGCTGTCTTAGACTTCTTTTAGAGTTTCCTGGTGATTTATCTATAATTTACACAAATATACATATGTTAGTATAATAACCCTTTATTTATATTAACGGTACCATCCCCGAGACGACATTCCAACAACTACGTCGGGCAGAACCACGACAGTCGTTACGGAACCTTGGATCAATCGGGCAGCGTATCTAATACGTAACTAGGGTTATAATACTTACAACCGAGTAGAACTTCATTAATTAGGGGGTATTATGCCCGGAAATTATACTATCTATCAGAAATTTCGAGATTTAGAAAAGAAATGAGCGACGAATACTGAAATCCCGATACCTTCTTATATAGGGCTGATTTCTGAGTCTCTCGCGGCCCGCGTAAATGTAAGCATAAGCTTACACGGCCCGTGTAATAGGGGGGTCTAGACGTAGGTGATCCGGGTCACGAACTAGGTTCAACACGCGTTTGACACGTGTCAACACCGGGGCTCGCCTGATCCTAGAGCTGTCGCGGCCCGCGTAAGCTCAAGAGATGGCTTACGCGCCCCGCGTAAAACTCATTTTTCTTGTTTTTTAATTATTTTTAATGATATTTCATATTTTGGGCTCGGTTTTCACATATGGGGTGTATTTTAAGACATATAGGAGTATTTAAAATATATGAGGGCGTCAGAAAAAGTTCAGGAGGGTTGTTATATCCTCCCCACATTGTTTTAGAGCTCGTCCACGAGGTCTACTGGAATAAGTGTGGATATTTCCTTTGCATTTCTGATTCAAGCTCCCATGTGTATTCTGGTCCTCTTTTGGAGTCCCACTTCACTTTGACCAGAACTAATCTCTTATGTTTGAGGTTCTTAACTTTCCTGTCTTCAATTTGTAGCGGTCTTTCTACAAATTTTAACTGTTCATTTACCTCTATATCCTTAAGAGGTACTATCAGTGATTCATCATCTAAGCATTTCTTGAGATTAGATACATTAAATACATCATGTATTCCTGCCATTTCCTCTGGCAGTTGTAGCTGATAGGCTACAGGTCTTATTCTTCTAATAATCTCAAAAGGTCCAACATACCTGGGGCTTAGCTTTCCCCTCTTGATGAATCTTACCACTCCTTTCCAAGGAGACACTTTTAATAATACTTTATCTCCTACTTGAAATTCCAACGGCTTTCGTCTGTTATCAGCATAACTCTTTTGTCGATCACGTGCTGCTTTTAGTCGTTCCTTGACTTGAATGATTTTGTCTGTTGTTTCTTGTACTATCTCAGGTCCAGATAGTTGCTTTTCTCCAATTTCTGCCCAACAGACTAGCGTTCGGCACTTTCGTCCATAAAGTGCTTCGAATGGTGCAGCATTAATACTTGTATTATTATTATAAGAAAATTCTATCAAGGGTAAGTGATCGTCCCAATTACCTCCGAAATCAATTACACAAGCTCTAAGCATGTCTTCCATGGTCTGAATTGTCCTTTCGCTTTGTCCGTCCGTTTGAGGATGATAAGCTGTGCTTAGATTTAACTTGGTTCCCATTGCTTTTTGGAAACTTATCCAAAAATGAGAGGTAAAACGACTATCTCTATCAGAAACAATTGATAGAGGAATTCCATGTAAAGAAACTACTTCATTTACATATAATTTAGCTAATTGTTCCATACTGAAAGTTTCCTTCATTGGTAGGAAATGAGCTGACTTGGTTAGCCTGTCTACAATCACCCAGATTGTATCATTACCTTTTCTTGTTTTAGGTAATTTAGTAACAAAATCCATTGTTATTAATTCCCATTTCTAAACAGGCATTTCTAACTGTTGAAATAAACCTGAAGGTTTTTGATGATCAGCTTTGACTTGTGAACATGTTAAACACTTGGCAACATATGCTGCTATATCCTGTTTCATTCCTATCCACCAGAAATTCTTTCTTAAATCCTGATACATCTTATCATTTCCAGGATGCATCGTATACTTAGACCTATGGGCTTCTTCTAATATACGGAGACGTAGGTTTCCTAATTTAGGTATCCACATTCTTTTCTTATGGAATCTCCAAATTCCATCTGTTCCTTGTTCTAATTCCTTAATCATTCCTTTTAACTTCTCAGTATCATCCTTGATTACTAATTCTTGAGCCATTCTAATCTGTTCATTTAAATCTACTTGCAGATTTATTATAAGTGAACGTACTCTTTTTGGCTTTTCATGATACTTTCGGCTTAAAGCATCAGCAACTATATTTGCCTTTCCTGCATGATACTGGATTTCACAATCATAATCACTAAGTAATTTCATCCAGCGTCTTTGTCTCATATTCAATTCCTTTTGCCCCAAGATATACCTTAAACTCTTAGGGTCTGTGAAAATGGTAAACTTACTACCATATAGGTAATGTCTCCAAATCTTAAGGGCAAAAATTATAACTCCTACCTCTAAATCATGGGTTGAATAATTCTCTTCATAATTCTTAAGCTATCTAGAAGCGTAAGCTATAAAATTTTGACGTTGCATCAATACACATCCATAACCTAATTTAGAAGCGTCACAATAGATTACAAAATCTTCAGTTCCTTCTGGTACCGCTAGTATGGGTGCATGGGGTAATATTTGCTTAAGGATTCTAAATGCTTCTTCTTGTTTTGGTCCCCATTCAAACTTAATGGATTTACAGGGTAACTTAGTTAAGGGAATGGCTATTTTAGAAAAATGCCAATCCTAAGAAACTTCTAACCTCGGTTGGTGATTCAGGGGTTTTCCAATTGGTTATCGCCTCGATCTTGGTGGGATCTACATGAATTCCTTCATGATCAACTAGATGTCCAAGAAATTGTACCTTTTCTAACCAAAACTCACACTTCGAAAACTTAGCATAAAGCTTCTCCTTTCTCAATAAACTTAGAAGTGCGTGCAAATGCTTTGCATGTTCCTCTTTACTCTTAGAGTAAATGAGAATGTCATCTATAAAGACAATTATGAATTTATCCAAATATGGTTTACATATTCGGTTCATCGTGTCCATAAATGCTGCTGGGGCATTGGTTAAACCAAATGGCATGACAGTAAATTCATAATGGCCATACCTTGTTCTGAAAGCGGTCTTAGGAATGTCCTCTTCCTGTACCTTTAATTGATGATATCCTGACCTTAAATCGATTTTAGAGAAAAATCGTGCTCCTTGCAACTGATCAAACGGATCATCAATTCTTGGTTATGGATACCGATTCTTAATCATGACTTTGTTCAATTCACATTGTCAATGCACATACGCATTGATCCGTCCTTCTTTTTAATGAATAAGATCGGCGCTCCACGGGGTGATGAACTTGGCTGTATGAATTCTTTCTCTAACAATTCATCTAATTGTTTCTTTAGTTCTTGCATTTCTGCGGGTGCCAAACGGTAAGGTGCTTTGGCAATTGGTGCTGTCCCTGGTATTAGGTGGATTCTGAATTCAACTTCCCTGTCTGGAGGTTGCCCTGGTAACTCTTCTGGGAATACATCTGAAAACTGGGATACTATTGGAATATCCTTTATTCCTTTTCCTTTAGTGTTAGTGATTATAGAAATCAAATACACTAATGATCCTTTCCTTACATAACTTGCAGTTTTCATCACAGAGATGAATTTTGTGGATTTAGAGAACTTATTTCCTTTAATTGTGATATTTTCACCCCTTGGTGAATTTACTTGAATTTACTTTTAATCACATAAAATACTGGCTTTATTGGCTATTAACCAATCCATTCCTAACACAACATCAAATCCTGCCAGATTCATTGGGTAAAGGTTTGCAATAAATTTCTGATTTGAAATTTCTATTCTTGCTCCCTGCAAGATCTCAGAAATCTTAATAGTTTCCCCATTTGCTGTCTCTACCAGACATTCTTGTGGAAGTTTAGTTAATGGTTGATTGAGTAATTTGCAAAATGAAGTATTAATAAAACTTTGGTTCGCACCAGAGTCAAATAATACTTTAGCAAAAACATCATTTACTAAAAACGTACCGGTGATCACATCCGGGATCATCTTTGCTTCTTCTGCAGTTAGACTAAAGGCTCTAGCATTTTTAGTATTCTTGGTGTTCGTAGCTGGAGCTAGCTTTGGACAGTTAGGCTTGATGTGACCTTGTTCTCCGCAATTGTAGCATATCATGTTGCTAATCTTTTTTCCTGCAGTCTTCCTCCTTGTGTCCCGATATTTTGCAGAAATTACAGTATATGGAGCATCTTCCAGAATGCTTCCTTTTGCAATTCTTACAGTAGGGTGCAGAAGTAGAACCTACATTTCTCCCACGATTAGAATTTCCAGAACGGAATTTTTGTGTAAGCTTCTGGGTTAGGTTCCTCCTTTGATCCTCTTCTCCCGTACGGACCAATTCATATGTCAAGGTATTAGCTAGTTCTACAGCTTCTTCTATAGTTTGGGGTCTAGCTGCCTTGACTACATGCCTTATCTCTCCAATTAATCCCCAGATGTAACGGGAGATTAATACTGGTTCAGGTGAAGCAAGGGTTGGCACTATTCTAGCATATTCAAAGAATAACTTAGTGTACCCCTTATTATCCACACCAGTCATTCTTAGGTTTAAGAACTTGTTTGCTATCTGTTCTTTCTCATTAGGAGGGCATAATTTCCTTTCTACCATGTTTTTAAACTCATCCCATTCCATATTGTAAGTTCTATCACTTCCTTTAGTCTGGAGGATAGTATTCCACCATTCTAGTGCTGAATTCTTAAATAAATTGGAAGCAAACATTATCTTATCCTCTTCCGCACATTTACTTATTCTTAAGACTGCCTCAGTCTTTTCTATCCAGCGTAGAACTGCAACGGCCCCTTAATTGCCCGAGAATTCCATTGGTTTACAAGACCAGAATTCTTTGTAAGAACAACCGTAAGACACGGTTCTTCTTCTTTTGGGAATGGGCACTTGAAGTACAGGTCCATTGTTTACGTTGTTTGCAGGTTCAGAGGGTCGCTTGCTATCATGTCTACTTTTATTTTCTGCTTCCCTAACCATTTGAAGAATATATGGCATTGCATCTATTATTCCTTGTGCCACTATGTGTTGGATGGCACTGTTATCCACTTGGTTTCCATTATTGTTGTTTGGATTTTCGTTACCCGGGTTATTGTTACTCTGGTTATCGTTATTCAGATTTTCCTGATTCACTTCGTCGGCCATCTGAATTTAAACATTTACCACATATTAATATCACAAGATAATTAATAATTTGAGTAACAATCACATAACACACATATTAACCAAAAGCATCAAGCATTGTGACTTTACTCTTTTCTATTATAATATGCTTCTAATACAAACCAATACTAGAAATTAAAAATTACAATACAATATTATTATGCATCGTTAACCACAAGGTGGTCTATACTACAACATATATTATTACACATTATTATTATTATATTATTATTATTACTACCAATTTCACCATCTCTTTACTGGTCGGGATTCATCCAGTAATCCATATTGCGCTCGTCGTACTTCCAGACGAGTCGCTCTCATACCTCCCTCATTCTCTCACTACTCTCTAAGATCTCTTCTCCGAAAGTTCGGAGCTCATGCACATTTTCTACACTCATTGGGGGTGCAGGTGCTGGTACTGGGTCTAGGTACTGGGGCATGGGATTCTCCTGAGGGTACGGATTCTCTAAGATCTCCCTAATGTATTCATCGTTGTCATAGTAGGGATCTAGAGGGTCCAGACCTGGATATGCTGCTAAGTTCGGCATGGTTTCGTCGTTTAAGTGATAGCGTGGCACATAATCCCTATGATCATCAAACCATGGATCATAATTTGGATATAAGGGATTAGGGGCTGGTATCCTAGGTATCTCCTCAGGGTTGAAATCATGCATTTCTACCTCCATTGGCTGAGTGGGGAACAAAGGTAAGGGTTGTGGGGCTACTAGTTGTTCCAAATTTGGATCGACAGCAGTTGTTGCTAGGATATGAAAATTGGCTAAGCTCCTATTAAGCATATCCTGTGTATGGGCATCTGACTCTCGCTTAGCGGCTGCTAAGACTCTTTGCTGTTGCAACTTTCGCATTCTTATCCTACGCTCAAATGCTCCCTTACTGAACTATCCTCTCTTTTTCTGAGAGAATGGCTCTTCAGACTGAGCCTTAAAGACAAACATCCCTTCTTCCTGATCAGAAGAATACCCAGAGAGGGTAGGTTGGGAAGAAGTTCCTTCAATCCTAGGTGAATCAGACAATTGACGATACACGTCCGAGGGTCCTTGATCACTCATACTGTAAACTAACAAATAGTCAAATAACACATAACACATAACAATAAAATACAGATATGTACGTATTTTAATAATTTATTTCCTAACAATTTGAATAATATATTGATGTCAGCAGAACACTTCTATGGATGAATCAGTGGCTTAGCTCTGATACAACCTTCTGTCGCAACCCCCGCCCCCTTATCTGTCTCGGGAACCGGCGGCCGCGAACCTCATTTGTGGTGGTATCAGTTTGTTTATTAATTTGGCAGTGGAAATTTCATCAGGACCGTAGTTAGGAAATGTTTATCAGAGTAAAACCACCATATTTTATATTAATAACCAAATGGGTAAAACCCAAGTTTCTTATTACAACATAGGGATAAACCCTATTTTATTGAATTTAAAACATCGACTTTTAGGTAACTTTTATAGCCACATTTTTCCAAGCCGTCAGTGCTCTCAAGCTGGCTTTCTTCTAATTTGGCTGTCACATTTTGTTACCTGAAACGCGTTTTAAAAACATTTGTCAGTGGGAAATACTGGTGAGTGAATTCCAGTTTAATCAAGAAACATTTTACCAATTAACACAGTATTGAGAGCGATCACATTGTTTATTTCTACACAATTACTCATTCAGTACTATCAATCCTGATTGGTGGGTCATATTACACATTGGCTAACTCGTTATCCAATTGTAACGTGTTCCACATTTTGTATACAAAACCCCAACATACCGGCAGTAATTGAAGAACTACAAAGACTCAATCACTGCTTAATCATATTGTAAAGCATTTAAGGTTTTGTAAAACAGTTCACAAAAGGTTTACAAAAAGAGGATAAACTCACATTGCTGTCTTTGACTTCTTTTAGAGTTTCCTGGTGATTTATCTATAATTTACACAAATGTACATATGTTAGTATAATAACCCTTTATTTATATTAACGATACCCTCCCCGAGACGGCATTCCAACAACTACGTCGGGCAGAACCACGACAGTCGTTACGGAACCCTGGATCAATCTGGCAGCGTATCTAATACGTAACTAGGGTGATAATACTTACAATGGAGCATAACTTCGTTAATTAGGGGGGTATTATGCCCAGAAATTATACTATCTATCAGAAATTTCGAGATTTAGAAAAGAAATGAGCGACGAATACTGAAATCCCGATGCCTTCTTATATAAGGCTGATTTCTGAGTCTCTTGCGGCCCGCGTGAAGGTAAGCATAAGTTTACGCGGCCCGCGTAATAGGGGGTTTAGGCGTAGGTGATCCGGGTCACGAACTAGGTTCAACACACGTTTGACACGTGTCAACACCGGGGCTTGCCTGATCCTACAGATGTCGCGGCCCCCGTAAGCTCAAGAGATGGCTTACGCGCCCCGCGTAAAACTCATTTTTCTTGTTTTTTAATTATTTTTAATGATATTTCATATTTTGGGCTTGGTTTTCACATATGGGGTGTATTTTAAGACATATAGGAGTATTTAAAATATATTAGGGCGTCAGAAAAATTTCAGGAGGGTTGTTATACATTAGGTGGTGGGTTGTCCACAAAAATGATTGAGAGAGGAGCAGAGCCAGTGGTTTTCATCAAATGGGCCTTGATTGCCTTGATATCTGCGTGTGTATCCTTGAACCTAGTTTCCATTAAATTTCTGATCTTTTGAACTTGAATTTCATGTTGCTGGTCAGCATATTGTCTTTGTTGAATAAGCATAGGTTGAAATAGACTCCAGAGCTCAGTGGGAGTAGGAGCAGATGATGGAGCAGATGTTCCAGCTGGTGCAGCAGTGGGTGGTGCCTTTTGTGCTTGTAACAACTGTTGCAGCATAGACTTAATATCCGCAACAAATGTGTCCAATTTATCAACCCTCTCCATCAATTCCTTGTACATTAAACTATCACCCAAGTTAATGGGATCATGTTAGGACTGGTTTTGACTCCTAAACGATTGCGAACCGAATGTGTGAAGTGCGGAATCTGTACACGAACGTGACCGAACACACGAGACGTAATATAAACGTGATTCTATTGAAAGATCTGATAACGTACAGCACCTGAATCCACGTATACGGAGCTTTCTCTCTCTAGACTTTCTCTCTCTAGCTCTAGGCTCTCCAAGTCTTCAAATGAGCAAAAGTCTCAAAAGTCCTAAACATAACACCTAAGACTTCTATTTATAGGCCAAGGCTTATAAGAGCTTTCCTCTTATTTACAATATTGCCACCTTGCCTTTTCTATCTAATTATAACAATATAAAGCTAGAATTAATCTGTTTCTCGCTACGGATCTTATTGACGGAGGCGATAGACATAAATGTACCAACAGACTTCCCCTTGGATATTGCCGTAGTCAATCCGTAGTCAAACTCGTAGCGTCTTGTCTTTCTTTCTCTCTGAGTCTTCTTGAAGCTTTAACACGTTTTCATCAACGTAGACTCCCTCTTGCTCGAACAGAATCCACGTGGATCTGTCTTCAGCTTCAGCTCCCCCTTTCACTAGACTCTTTCTTCAGGCTCCCCTTTTCGTCAAGCTTACGTGCTTTTGGGATCGACACCTGGCTTTCCGGATACAAGCTCCTCCAGTATAGTTACCTGGCTCTTGAATGCACACTTCCCCTTGCGTTGAGCTCGTCTTCATACTCCCCCTTAGACTCAGCTATCGGGATCGTAGTCTGGTACAACATCTGCAATCCTCAAACATTTATAAGTAAAAACATTTTGAACATCCAGGATAGAAGATCCTGGCTCTCTCAGCATAACCTAAAATATTTTTACAGTGAAAGCATTTTCAGTTATCCAGGAATCGTAACCTGGCTCTATTAAACTTTCTAAATCAAGATCCTGGCTCTAAGATATAATAATAATAAGAATATATCCAGGATTACTTAATTCTCTCCCCCTATCAACCATCTTCATAAATTTGCCAGTTTTAGCGAACAGGATCGGAAACTGGCTCTATATAACATATTTTAACAACATAAGCATCCAAATCCCTCACTGTTAATCATCCAAGTCCAAATTAATGACCGTGGAGACTTCACAAACTGTTTTGATTTTAAAATTTCTAGTTTCAAATTAATGAACTTGTTTATTTTCAGAAACACGATCAACATACTTAGATTTTGAAACTCAGTTCTTAGACATCGGTTATCGAAAATAAAATAGAAATCAAAATCTTTTTGTATTTTTATGAAACGTAAAGCAGTAAAAAAATATTTACAAACATATTTACAGACAATATTTTTGATTGAGTTCGCGTCAGAGGATCATATCAGTTTATGACAAATCACTAGTACCGTTGAGCTTTGAACACTTTAAGTTCTAAACGATTCACCTAGATTGTCAGTATATTGATCCACTTAAATTTTCACACAAAGTTCAATTGATTCGACATACGGAATTAGTGTTTTAAGGACTTAACTTATTCGCGTGTCCCACCTCAGAATATACTCCCGTCTCCAGACTCCTATATTCAGTCTTACAGGTGAATGTACACTAATTATATCTGTAAATGGGTAATGCGAGGCCATGAGAGCTCAGGTTAGAACTTCCGTTCAGACAAAGAGATGATGGCTCGACTTTTAGATGTGTTCCCTTTAGGGAATCTTTTCTTCAACAGCACATGATTAGCATTTTTCACTGTTTCATCATTTTTTATGCCGAGGATGGGCTTTATGATTAAAGCAGTGCAGAGTATTATACGAGGACTAGGCTATTGCTCCCGCAAAATCAGAAGTCCCGGTATAATACCCCAGATATCATCACGTACAAAGACCTAGTATGTCTGAAATAGAAAGCCCTTCAAACAAGATTTCAGGGTTACCTATATATCCGAGAGATGTTCCCCACAAGATAAGTAAGTATTGATATTTAGGTTTATATCTCGAAAACAATCTACTAAGCGTGTAAAAACCTACTGGCATATCATCACTGATACCGTTTATCACCTTTTAACTATCCAATTCTTTAGCGTACTGTGATTGTCTACTGATGTACTATCATTTCCTCTTTTTACCAAAAACTCATTTTTGAATTTTATCATGTTTTTGGCTTTTTCAAATTTTCTAATGTTTTTGGATTTTCTGACATTTTCTTACTCCCCCTAAAATTCAAAACATTTAAAGAAAATTTAATAACCGATGTAGATAGCTTTGTCTCGCCATCCATTTTCTGCATCTCTTGCTCTGTTTTGCAGAAAGTATAACATGTAACGCATAATGTACCCCCATGATTTACAACACATTGATCTTTTACAGTTTGAAAACCATTTTTCAATCTTGTGAAATTAATCATGTTTATTCCGCCGTGAGGGTTTCGGCATATTCACTCAACATATTTTTGTAATTTTTTTTTATTTTTGACAAATTTAAAAACAAACATATTTTTGATTTTTCAAATTTTTGACAAAATAAAAACATATTTTTGGTTTTTAAATTTTAAATTTTTAGGGTTTTTGAAATATGGTTTATTTATTTACAGAAACAAACAAACTCCCTGTATCAGTTGCAGGGACCAGCAGCCTCTTCCTCACGTGCCAGGCTGCTCCGACACTCTTCTTGTTGACATTCAGTTTTCTTCGGAAGCACCTGCACATTCAAATTACTCAATTACTTGAACAATTTAGCCCAGGTCTGTTTGACCTTAGGCATTTCAACACAATATGATTCATTCAACTTTGGAAAATCTTTGTCATTTTGTACAAAGACTTTTTCAATTTTAACATCATCTTTTTCATCATTTACCGAAGTCATTTGTTTCTTAACAGACCATGTTTGACCTTTTGGAGTACCTCTTTTATAAAAATGTGAATCTTTTTGAATATTTTGATCTTGAACAACAGTTGGTTTCCAAAACTGTTGTGGCTTTGTTGCATCGACTTTTGTTCTCCCACTTTGTGTTGTTCTAAATCTGGGTGTGTGATAATTGCATGTTTGTCTTGAATCAAATCTATTTGAATTTGATTTCCAAGTTTGATTCGAAGCAAACTTGTTTGTGTTGTACCTCCAAGTTTATTTTGAATCAAATCTGGTTGACCTTTGTTTCACATCCTTAGATTTCTGTTTTTCAACATCATCAGACTTCTTTTTCGTCTCAACATCAACAGGTTTCAGATTTAGACACTTGCGTGCAAGATGTCCAGTTTGATCACACTTAAAGCATGTTCTCTTTGAGACATCTTTGACATGTTGTTGTTGCTTTTTTTGAGCATAGAACTCTTCATTAGACTGTCGTCTAAATTTGAGTTCTTTCTCTTCTTCAGAACTTGTTCCGTGAACAAAATTCATTTTTGTCTGATAATTTGTCGTTTCTTTTTTCTTCCAATTCTGTTTCTTTTTATAACCCAAACCAGCCTTCATGTTTTTCTTCTTGAAACCAAATTTGTTATAAAAAGCTTTGTGACCTTTTCCAACAAACTTTGGAATTTCAGTTTTTTCAATTTCAACCATTTTGAAAACTTTATCAATCTTTTCTGAAATCACATTCTGAATCGGGAATACAATATCTAAGAATAATTTGTCTGATCCAATCATGGTATAAACCAATCCTTTTGAATCATCATTCAAATTTTTCTCAGATTTTGAATTTTTCAGATATTCTTCATGAAAACTACCTTCATTTTCATCGTGTGATTCAGATTTACCTTTTTCAACCGACTCTTCTTTCAACACACTTTCAACGACCTTACCTACCACCTCTGAATCACTTGAATCATCAGATTAGGAATAGGTTACGTCAATGTTATCTGGAAATTGATCGACCATGTTGAAGCTTTTTCGACTTTCTCATCATCATAAAATGCAAACTTTTCCGATGGAGGGACTTGATGAAACTCTGAGCCAATACCCTTTTTGTTTTTCTCAGAATCATCATCACCCGGTTTTATGTTGAAAATTCTTTCAAGCACATATGATGACGCATGATAGCTTTTTAACTTGTTGTTATCCTGTTCTAAATCAGCTATTTGACGCTTTAGCTTAGCAACATCCTCAATATAAGAATTAACAACTTGTTGCTTTATTGAATACTGTCGCTTAAGCATATCAGTTGTTTTAGAACAGTATCTCAATCTAGATTAAACAAGTTTCATTTGACTCTTCACATCTTCATATGACTGTTTTGTAATGTGGTAAGCCAATTTTATTGAATCATACTCCTTTTTCATTTCTTGAAAAGCATTTTCTTTTAGTAAACATTCTTCTGTCATTTTCAAAACCTTTTCTTTTAAAATTTCATTTTCTTTTTCTAAACTCTTACATTTTTGTGTCAGCTTTTTGTCATTGTCTTTCAAAACTTTTTTATTTTCTAACATTTCTTTGCATTTATTTTTGAAAACTTCTTCGATTTTAGTGAATTCAAGATCTCTTGTTCTGAACTTTTCGTCTTTTTCAGGACAAGCTCTGCACGTTTTCATGCATTTGTTGCACTGTTCAGCAGTTTCATTTAAGACTTCAGAATCAGTTTTTACCTCAGTGATTGGCACCTCGGCTTTTGCTGCCGTCTGTGTCTGATCAAATTCACTCTTCTTTTCATCACCAGCAACAACACCAGCTTCCAAACTCTCATCCTTCACTTCTCCTTTTTCTTTCTTCTTCATTTCTTCAACAACCTGCTGTTTTTCAGTAGCAACTTTCTTTTCAACATCTTTTTCTTATATTTTCTCTTCCTCTTCTATCTTCACATCTTCCAGTTTAACGGCTTCAACTTTGACTTCCTCAGCAACCTTCTTCAAATCATTCACCATCTCATCGACACTCTTCTTCATTCTTTCTTCATCCCTCTTTCTTAGACTTGATGTCATGGCATCACGAATAATCTTGTCCAGCCTTTTCAGATAAGTCTTATCTTTTGCTACGTTTGAGTAGTATTCACCAGACAAAGGGATTACTGCAAGAACATCATCATGGACTATATCCTTCTTGTGAACAACAGGTTCACCATTTTTGTTGACATAACATTCTTTATTCTTATCCCATCTTTTATTGCTTACAGCTTGTTCATACTCTTCATGCATTTTCTCAATTCTGCACCCTGCAAAAAATCTTTCTCTTTTAGAATCTCTTCTTTCGTTCTCACTTTTATTTCAGCCATGATGCTATCTCCTCGAATAAACTGAATATAAACAAACAAACACAATCAGTTTAAACACTTATCAAACAACTGATCGAACTGGTATCCGATCAAGTAAGTCAACAAAAATCAATAGTGACAATAATCGGGTGACAGTGTTGTCTGATCGGGTGGGCGTGTTGTCCGATCGGGCGACAATGTATTTGAATAGATTGTTAATCCGCTTGACCCACCACTCGATTGATGGCACTACATGACAAAAATTTATGTTGTCCGATCGGGTAGTCGGTTGGCTCTTTGACTTCTTTTATGCAATATCAAGGTATGTGGCCGACAATCTATCAATTTCACATGCAAACTAATACACCTTTAAGCAAATGGCCAACATGGTAATAAACCTTTTATGCAATACTTTGAATCAATACAATCAAGAGCTGACAAATTTCTGATGTAATCACGTGAACGACTAATAAAGATGACAGACTAAAACATTTAAAAAAGTTTGATCAAGTGATATTGTAATGAACTAAACTTTGAATCATATTGCCGCCCGATCGGGTGGTACTCCGATCGGGTAGGTCAATAAAAATCAAACCTGAAAATTCAATGTAATGAATCAGGTGGTACTCCGAACGAGCTGTTGTTCGATCAAGTCACACCACAAAGTTGCTGTTCGATCGAGTTGCTGTTCGATCGAGTTGTTGTTCGATCGATGGACACCACAAAGTTGTTGTTCGATCGAGTTGCTATTCGATCGAGTTGTTGTTCGATCGATGGACACCACAAAGTAATATGAATATTAATCAACACACATGTAAACTGACAATTATGAGCAATTTCAGAATTAATGGCCGACAACTTAAATGAATTCAAGAATCTTATTAAACCGCTTCACATGCACTGATCAATTCACATGCACTATTGAACAAACAATCACCTCTTTTAATTCAATGTCTGAAAATTTGTGCAGCCGACTTCTTGCTGACACTTAACACATATATTGTAACACTCGTTTAAATTTCTAATTTAAATCTAATAAAAGATACTAAATTTTAGATAAATAATACCTTGGTTTAACATTAGTACAAATAAGAGTTTCAAAGTAACACCTACTAGTCCATTACCGACTGGTTTAAACATTCATAACATGATTAGCAAATCATTCACATCAAAAACATTGTCTAAACGAAGTCATCCCAAAAGCATTGTTTAATCATAAACTAAGTTAGCGCGGAAGCTTGCAAATTTGTGTTCGGTTCTTCAAAAACTTGCTCGATCGCCATCCAGATAGTTCCCTTTATTACCTAAGGTCAAAACCACTTAAAATGTTAGTTTTAACATTTATATGAAGTGTATAAACAAGTCCAAGCATTGAAACATGCAAAAAAAATTAAAAAAATTAAAAAAAATAAAATTATACCCTGTCGCGTGGCGCGACAGGCCCTCGCGTGGCACGGGGGAGCTGGTTTTCCAGCAGGTCCAGTTTTGTGACCTGCACTTGCTGCCAGTTCCGGAAATTCAGATTTTCAGCTTAAAATGACCATAACTTGTCTCTCGGTTGTCCGTTTTAGGTGATTCTTTTTCCTATACGTCTGTAAATTCATTACCGACGTGCCTATTACAATTATCATACCAAAAATTTGATTTACGGGCCGAACGACTAAAAGTCACTTAAGCATTGTTCGACCCATTCAAGTTACACTCATTTCACTACCTTTTTAATAGTAAACATATGGCGCTTTTTACCCAACTTCCGGGGCTTATTATCACCGTCGTTTTATTACCAATCTTATGGTTTCATGCCCGTATGATTGTAACCGCCTTTGCTAACTATTATTAACTCTAACGCTACTATCACACCAATATTCTACCCGTTTGGCTCATCTTCGGAATCCTCCATTATGATGACTACCAAACGACTCCTAACCGATTCTTAACCTATTATTTCAATTAACGAACATTGTCGTTAAATCAACACAACCTTTATTCTACAACACAACTAAACATGCTCTAGTTATCAAAATTACTTAATTTAACGAATCGTGTTACATACCTTTAGTGCACGCCCTTCAAACGCAAATCGCCACCGGCTTGTCCACTCGACCCTCCGGTATCTTTTCCTATAGAGTTCAATCATGACGCGTTTAGAACTCTTTTCAATCACATATCGCATAATTTGCCAAAACATCACAATTATGCGTTTTAACTTTAAAATTTCAGTTTCAAGCCTTCTTTGAGGCATTTCTACAAACACTTAAAGGGCAGGATTTTATATCTTTTATATTCAAGTTCATGGCTTTTTCGCTTAGCCAAAATTAACATCAATCAAGCTATCACATATAGAATCAAACATCAAAGTTTTTCAGAAATCAGTTTCTATGAATCAAATTACACTAGAATAACCTTCTAAACCCTAGTGTTCATCAACTTCTCACAAAACCCATGAATCACCTTCAATGTGTTCATGAAATTTTCAGAAATTAGTCATGATTTCACATATCGTTGTCTAGGGTTTACTCCTAAACACTATATCATTCCTATTCTATCCATAAAACAAACATGCATTATCAGATTTCAAATTTTCTAAATTCATGAGAATTTCAAGTAGAGAATTCTTGTCAAATTTTACATACCTTAGGATCTCCTTGCAATGGGGATCACTAATCTATGTTCGATTTTTGTTTTGGACTTGATTTGGATCTTCAATCCTTGAGATTTGTGGAGTTTGGGGTTTAAAGAACCCTGGTCGCCCCTGCCCTTGCCTGGTTCAATCTCCACACACGCCCACAATGTGTTTTGGGTTTTAATTTTTTTGTTTTAATAATATTAGTTTCAATTTAAACACTTTTAGCCCCTCAACTATCATTTGGTTCTAATTTTTAGTGTTTTAACCCATTGTAAGTCACTACAAGGCTTTTACCTAACTAGGTTATTTTAATCCTAGTTAGTTCACTAGTTTATTTAACAACATTATATTTAAAATAAATGATTTGCATTTTCGGGCTGTTACATATATTCACGTGACTTTCTGATGAAGTTTATTAATGACGTCGATACAAGTTGACTGACAATTGACTTTAATGAAATGAGAGAGGTGTCACTGAATCGGATTACCGCCCGATTGGGTGGTAATCCGATCGGGTGACAGTCAACAAAGTCAACATCTTAATGAATTGCAGTGAAATGAATCGGGTGGGACTTGAATCGGATTATCGCCCGATCGGGTGGTCATCCGATTGGTGAACACCTTCTAGAATGTTAACAGCAACAGCAAACATTTTCACGTTTATCGAACACAAAAATTCAGATTTCTCACAAATTACTTAGACTTAAGATTTGAAACTTTGTAGGCTTTTAGATCAAGTGTTTTCGCACAACATATCCAAAAATCAGCAATTTTTAACCGTAAAAACTCGTTTAATTTGGCGTTTTTCAGTTGAAAACGTGACGAATATGAAAAATGAAGAAATTGAACAAATCTGGATGTTTTTAGGATCTGATTCTGAATAAATCTTGAATGATTATGTGCGTTTGATCTTTGCAACCGAGCTCCTGCTTTGATACCACTTGTTAGGACCGGTTTTGACTCCGAAACGATTGCGAACCGAAGGTGTGACGTGCGGAATCCGTACACGAACGTGACCGAACACACGAGACGTAATATAAACGTGATTCTATTGAAAGATCTAATAACGTACAACACCTGAATCACGTATACAGAACTTTCTCTCTCTAGACTTTCTCTCTCTAGCTCTAGGCTCTCCAAATCTTCAAATGAGCAAAAGTCTCAAAAGTCCTAAACATAACACCTAAGACTTCTATTTATAGGCCAAGGCTTATAAGAGCTTTCCTCTTGTTTACAATATTGCCACCTTGCCTTTTCTATCTAACTATAACAATATAAAGCTAGAATTAATCTGTTTCTCGCTACGGATCTTATTGACGGAGGCGATAGACATAAATGTACCAACAGATCATTTGATTTCCCACTGGCAGTGGTTGTATCAGTGGTTGACTTAGGAAAATTTTCCCAAAAGTCATCCAATGATGCCCCTTTGTCTTCCTAATGGGGACTTCTTTCTTCGGTAGGGGTAACCAATTTTAGTGAACCAGTGAATACTGGAAACACCCTGGTTCCCAATGAAGAAATTGCCTTCAAGGGAGCCTGACTGATGAAACTACTGTCCAAGTGTAAACCAATGGGTTCAACACTTGTAGTAGCTGCTCCACTTGAACTACTGACAGGAAGTACTTGTACTTCCTGCAGTGTAACCTCGTCAACTATTGGTGGTTTAACAGAGATTGAGACACCAGACCCAGTCACTTTCTGTGGCATATTCTCATTAACAGGTGATTGAGAAGAACTGATTTGTGTCTGGGCTAAATCAACTGCATCCAATAGGGGTAATATGGTTGGTGGAATTTGTGCAGTGAGGATAGGGGTAGAAAGCGAATTTTCCCCGGGAGCTGGGCTGTGGATGATGGAATCAAGTGATTCCAGAGCATCATATTGTGGTGTCCCTATTCTTACAACCTGATCTTTTTGAGAAGAAGCAGGAGGAGTTTAAGGCTCAGGTTGAGATCTTTCTTCCAACTGCTCTGAGGAAGTAGCAGCAGTGGTTATTGGTGACTTTGGTGTTGTCACTGGTAGTTGCTCTGGGATCTCATCTTCCAGAGTTACCTTTTTTGCAGGTTTGGGGGGCTTTTGGGATTTTTTCTGTTTTGGTCTTTTGGTGGTTTTAGGTGTGGGTTTCACAACAGTTGTTTTGCTACTGTGATCACCTTGAGCAGTGGGCTCAACAGTAGGTGCCTGAGGAGCAGTGGTTGCTGCTAAAGTCTTCTCAGGAACCTCTGCTTGTGTTTTGGAAACTTTTGACAGCCGTGTGAATGTTTCAGGAGTTAGGCTGTTTATTTGACAAAGTTCTCCTTGGATAAGCACATGAGCATTATCCTTTGAAAATTTATTTTGAAAATAGTAACTTAAGAACCTTGGAAATAGTAAAAATGATTTTTTATTAACATTTTTGACAAGATCATTGAAGATCTCCTGGGAATAGTTAAAATTTTCTTCATTCAATATAGCATAACCCAGGTATTGGATCTTCAATGAAATTTCATTGAAAGCAGTGGTTTTGTTTGAAACACACATTAGGAGTGTATGAAATAAAAACCTTGTTGCAGGAGGAAAACTGCCTTTTTGTAAGGTGTCCTGTTTCATTTCCTCTCCATACCCTCTCTCAAGAAAATCTGTTTGATACTCTGTTTTAGGAAAAGAAGTTTTACCTTGAAGATCATCGAGTTCAAATACCTCCGAAATGGTTTGAGGTGTTATTGTGACTGGAACTCCCTTTATCGAAGAATTAATGGCTAAGGGCTTTTTATCCTTAGATTCAAGTTTAGCATTTTTCCAAAATTCTTGCTGGGTTTCCAGGTAAACCGGAGCATCATAAGTCAACAAAGTTTTGTACTTTGAGGACGAAAGAGCGTCAATTACGGAGTCGAAGGTGGTGGTATGACTTGGTTTTGTAAGTAGACCGGAGTAATTGTGAGGAGCTTTGAATGGAAGAGCCATGGCAATTTCAGTGTGAGAGCGAGAGGAAGAAGAGGATGAAGGATTCGAGAGAAATGGATGGTAACTGCTTTGAGAAAGGAATTTTGAATTCGATTCGACAGTGAAAACCCTGTTTGGGGTTTTGATCAGGGTTTTATAAAGGGAAAAAGTGAATGCTGATGTGGCAGCGATTACAAAAGATCTGACGGATAAGTACTGTCCACGTGTCAACCACTGATGAATAATGGAAGACAGTTGTTTTAGGAAACCACTGATGGAACAATATCAGTGGTTTGCAACGGTTACAATGAGAACAGTGGCTGATTTTTTACTATCAGTGGATAACCTATCAGTGGGTTAAAACACTGATTTTGAACAACGGTGATTAACAAGGAAATGAGAAAACAGTGGTTGACTTTCAGCAGTGGACAAGATTATCAAAATAGATGTTTGAACCAAAAACAGTGGTTATGGCAGACTTTTAAGGATTAATGAAAATTTTTCATTTTTAACTATTTTTAAGGATGGAATTTTGATTTTCTGAAAACATTTTAATGCTTTTATTCATAGAAAAACAAGATTTTTCCTGTTATTCCATGTTCAGCGTGCCAATCCTAGAGATCAAGCTTTCAAAGGTGGATGTGTCTAATGCTTTTGTTAGCACATCTGCCAGCTGATCTTTAGTTGGAACATGGTGCAGAGAAATCAAACATTTTTCATAGCAATCCCTCACAAAGTGATGTCTTGTTACAACCCTCATAATTACATGTATCCGTACGATTTATTAATGATAATTAAAGTGCTTGATGACTGTGCTGAATTACTTAACTGCTTTCTGATTTACTGCGTCACACTTACATGTGCTTGTTAACATACTAGTCTTGTGCAGAAAATTGACAAAATGGTCCTGTATGCTTTCCTAAGTGTTGGGAATTAAAAGTGTTACAAAAAGTTATATAAAAGACACTATACGGAATAACTTAGCACTTTAACGGAACGGTATCTAACCGAACAACCGGACATTACCCGGAACACTAGAATATTGCAAGAAACATTGTTTTTATTTTTTCTGAGCTAGTTATGGTTCCCGAACACACTAACACAATGCATAATACATGAAACACACTAAACACTAGACTTTTACCTATAACCTTCCACTTATTACATCTTACCATCAAATATTACACTTAACCCCCCCCCCCCTTGCTAGAACCGTCCCCAAGCATGGCCCCACTCAAGGATTGCAATCTTCCTAATATCTTCCTAATCTTCTCTTGGATATGGTGAAGATTTGTCATGTACTTTTGTAGACACATTAACCATTGAGTAATAGAGATTATGTTTAAATAAACACATCACCTCCTTCACTTAATCACCACCACATTTTCTTCTCCCTCTCCTCCATAGCTTCGGCCGAGCACCCCCTTGCACCACTCACCATTTTCGATTTTTCACTCATACAATCCAAGGCCATCCTAAGGTGCACAAAGGTGAATTACGGAGTGTGGAACTCACGGAACTTGAAGGACCACCTTCGTTTGCTATTATCCTCTACATTTTCACTAGTGTTATTCCCTAGCTTTAAGCTAGTTGTAAGCTTCTTGAACACTCTTGATACTTCATGTTTTTAGTGGTTAATAGATATATTATGATGAAACATATGAACACTAAAAGACTTGAATATTGAATCATGAAACATAAGCTTAAAGAAGATGAAACATGATGAAACAAGATGAAATAATGTTAGTATGAAATTGTTTTGATTATGTTGTTGATTACTTGATGATTGCTTGTTAATATTGATGTTGATCATAACATAGAACTTGCTAGATTATGATTAAAAACATGGTTTAGCAAGTTAGGAGATGATTACGTGCTTACATGAAATAATCATCTTCTAGTCTAAACATGAACTTGAAAGAAAGACGATTTTCTTGCAAAATAATAAACCTAGTGAACTAGTAAACTTGTAAACCCAAGACTTGTGAATGATTTTCCTAAATAAACCAAGTTTAAAAGACGGTTTTGAAAGATCATGATCCTTACACTATTTTTGGAAATAAAGTAAGTATATGGATACTAGTGACACATAAAAATGTTGTAAATAAATATTTTTGTAAAATATGTTCACAAGTTGTGAACATCTAAAAATCCCGGGAATGAGATTTTTAACAAAAGTAAACACACTTTGGAGGGTAACTAAACCCACTAAACGCCTTACTAAGTTACTACGCGTTTTTTTATGAAACATCAAGTTCATGTTGGTTTGTAAATGGAATATTTTGCTCTTGGTAAATTGTTGTTGATTGTTGAATGATTTTCGGAAAAGAAAATTATATGCTTATTAGCATGGTCGCCTCCATTTACAAAGTAGACCCTGGAGAAATTTTCTAAAAACTCCAACACATAGAAAATTATTTTCTAACATGTGTTACAAGTGTATTTTTTACTATGATCTTTCCACAAAAGTCAGAGGGTGATATTTGAATTGTGTGGTATGTGATAGAAGTAATGAGTAGATAAACCGTACGTAGGATACGTGTTATGCATGCACGAGAAATTGATTGTTATCTGTACTTTATTAGGACGTGCTTGATTTCTGATTATTAGAGTAACTAATCTAACCGAGCAAACCAAGGTGAGTTCACACTCCTTCTAAGGAATGGGATTCCCGGTGGTTGGGAATGGGTTAAAGAACTAAAACGGAACCTGCATATCCTCCTTAGGTAGGATATGTACCGCCATCCTCCGTGGGTAGGATGCCAATATTAAAAGAACTAAAACGGAACCTACATATCCTCCTTAGGTAGGATATGTACCGCCATCCTCCATGGGTAGGATGCCAATATTAATCCTGCGTATTCTCCTTGGGTAGAATACGTACGCTCGTCCTCCTTGGGTAGGACAACAACCTTAAAACTTACTAGACAAAACTCTATCATTAAGTCCCTCATTTTATATCGACTTAATCGCCGAGGCCAATGGCGAGCGGGTCATTAGTTAATAGCGCTATTAGGTTTAACAAACCTCACACCGTGCCAGTCGGACGGGCGTGTACTAATGGACTATGGCAAACAGTCAATGATGATAGCCATTGACGTAGGGCACAACTTACTTTTGTTATTAGTCGATATGGTAACGGTCTAGTGGTTCACATGGGGAAGCCCCCATTGATTATGGATATGGTTTGGGTAATACGGAAGGAACTGGTTAATCATATTTTCAACTATGGGGTAACCCCCACGGCAAGTAAGCCAGCAATAGACAAACCATGTGTTCGGAAACAACTTAAAACTAAACAACCAACTGTGAACTCACTCAACTTTGTTGTTGACTCGTTGTTACATGCCTTACAGGTCGTTAGATGCTTATGGAGTTTGCACGAGGAGGAGGTCGTTGTGGGATATGGACTGTTATGTTCCGTGCTTAACATTTGAACTTTATGAACTTATTAAACTTATGTTTTGGTTTTACGTTTTATGCTTCCGCTGTTAACTTAAAGTTGGTTACTTTCTTTTGGTCACCAATTGTATTGTGGTTGGTTTTATTTACTTAATTACGCTGTTCAATATGATTGGTGGCTCGATCCTGGTCATGTCACGCCTCCAAGCGGTGATACTCCGCATGTGGATTTTGGGGGTGTGACAGATTGGTATCAGAGCCATTGGTTATAGTGAACTTGGTTTTAAAAAGGGAAAGGCTTTTTGACAAAACCAGACTATAACCTGTACAGTGCTCAACGATCCACAACGACGCTTCGCTCCACGTGCAAGACTCGACACAATAGGTGGTATGAATTATGTTTATATTGTATGTTTGATAGTTCACATAGTGCATTAGTTAACGTGATAACTGCTATTTGAGCCTTGTGTGCTTGCTCTCTTCTGTCGTCCCACGCTTACATACTTTCGCGACACTTTTCTCACTTACGTTGCTTCCTTGTGAAGATCATGAACGGACGCGGAGGACGTGGTGGTATCAACCTAACTCAAGCCCAGTTGACGGCTTTGATCAACGAACGAGTTGCTGAGGCACTCGCAGCAGTTCCAGCAGGAGGTATAACCTGCCATTTCGACCTATCCTAGGATGAGTAGATCCTACTCTCGTGAACCCACTCTTGTGCTTAACCTTGTCTTTTAATCTCACGCCACAGGTCAACATGCTCAGCCTCCCATATGTACGTTCAAAACGTTCATGGATTGCCGACCTAGTACTTTCAGTGGCACAGAAGGAGCTGTAGGTCTTCTTCACTGGTTCGAGAAGATTGAGTCTGTTTTTGAGATGTGTGAATACCCTGAAGATCATAGGGTGAAATTTGCTACTGGAACACTCGAAGGTGCTGCGTTAACCTGGTGGAAAGCACAGGTTCAACTGCTAGGGCTGGCGGTTGCTAATGCCACCCCATGGAACAACTTCAAAGATTTGATCAAAGAAGAGTACTGTAGTCGTGATGACATCCACAAGCAAGAGGTGGAATTTTTCAACTTGAAGATGACGGGGTCTGAAATCGAGGCATACACAAAGAGATCGAACAAATTAGCTATCTTGTGTCCTACTATGGTGGATCCTCCTATCAAGCGTATCGAGCTGTACCTTAAGGGTTTGGTGCCAGAAATTCAAAGCCATGTGACCTCAGCTAATCTCGGCACCATTCAGCAAATCATCCGGTTGGCTCATCTTCTCACTGATCAGGCAGTTGAGCAGAACAAGCTGCCCAAGCGTATTAGCGCTAATACTACTGATGCTCCCAGTGATAACAAGCGCAAGTGGGATGGAAATTCGGGCAATGGTTCTACTTCAGTTCAGTCTCAGTCCCAGCAGCGAAAGACTGAAGACTACCAGAGTCCTGGTCAGTAATCTTCTGGTAGTCAAGGACAGGGTGGATACTGAGGGAACCACCCCAAGTGCAACCGGTGCAACAAGCATTATAGCGGGCAGTGCCACAAGGGTCGTTGTCTGACGTGTAACAAGTTTGGTCGTGAAGCAAAGGATTGCAGGGGCGCACAACCAGCAAATCAGAATCGCCAACAATAATAACAAGCTCCACAGAACCACCAGCAGCAGCAACAACAGGGCAATAAAGGATGCTTTCAGTGTGGCGCTGAAGGCCACTTTAAGTGGAACTGTCCTCAGCTGAACTAGAATCAGAACAACAACAACCAAGGAAACGGGAACAACAATGGAGGCAACAACGGGGGTAACAATAATGGCAATGGTGCCAGGGGACGTGTTTTTGTGCAGGGTCAGGGTGATGCAAGGAACGATCCCAACGTTGTGATGGGTAAGTTCCTTCTAGACGACTTCTTTGTTACTGTTTTATTTGATTCGGGTGCCGATACTAGTTATGTGTCCTTAAAAGCTAGCCAAATGCTTAAGCGCACTCCAACACTTTTGAACACCAAACACACGGTAGAACTAGCAAACGGTAAAAGTCTTGAAGCCACACACTTAGTTAAAGGTTGTAACCTCGTCTTAGCTGGTCAGACCTTCTCTATCGATCTTATTCCTATCGTACTTAGTAGTTTCGACGTCGTTATTGGGATGGATTGGCTATCTCATCATCAAGCGGAGATTATTTGCAAGGAGAACATCGTCCGCATTCCTCGTTCTGGTGAAGAACCTCTCATGATTTATAGCGACAAGAGTGGTGCTGTTGTGGGCATCATCTCTTTCCTTAAGGCCCAGAAGTGTTTGCGAAAGGGCCACACTGCTATTCTAGCCCTCGTTTTCGATACATCTTCAAAGGAAAAGAAGATAAAAGACATTCCTATTGTGCGCGACTTTCCTGAGGAATTACCTGGTCTTCCGCCTCATCGACAAGTTGAATTTCAAATCGAGCTAGCTCCTGGAGCAGCGCCCATAGCTCGAGCACCTTATCGTCTAGCTCCATCAGAACTTGAAAAACTGTCCACGAAACTACAAGAACTCTTGGAAAAGGGTTTCATACGTCCTAGCTCTTCGCCTTGGGGAGCTCCAGTATTATTCGTGAAGAAGAAAGACGGTACCTTCAGAATGTGTATTGACTACCGCGAACTCAACAAGGTGACCGTGAAGAATCGTTATCCTCTCCCACGCATTGATGACTTATTCGACCAGTTGCAAGGGTCGAGTTTCTACTAAAAGATTGACCTAAGGTCAGGCTACCATCAACTGAGAGTCCGAGATGAGGATATCTCTAAGACAGCATTCAGGACTCAGTATGGGCATTACGAATTTCTGGTTATGCCTTTCGGATTGATGAATGCACCTGCAGTCTTCATAGATCTCATGAACACAGTGTGTAAGCCTTACCTGGATAACTTCGTTATTGTATTCATCGACGACATCCTGATCTATTCTAAGAGTCAGGAAGAACACGAACGACACCTGAGACTTATTTTGGAACTCCTTCGAACAGAGCAGTTGTATGCCAAATTTTTGAAATGTGACTTCTGGCTTCGCGAAGTCCACTTTCTAGGCCATGTGGTAAACAAGGATGGGATTCATGTGGATCCATCCAAGGTCGACTCGATCAAGAATTGGCCTGCACCCCATACACCAACAGAAATCCGCCAATTCTTGGGTTTGGCGGGTTACTACAGAAGGTTCATCAAGGATTTCTCCAAGATTGCGCAACCTCTCACCTCACTAACTCAGAAGGGTGTCACCTATTGTTGGGGTGATGCACATGAATCTGCGTTTCAGCACTTAAAAGATAGACTTTGTAGCGCGCCTATCCTCTCATTGCCTGAAGGCACAGATGATTTTGTGGTTTATTGCGACACTTCCATCCAAGGACTTGGTTGCGTATTGATGCAACGTGACAAGGTCATTGCGTACGCATCACGCCAACATAAAGTTCACAAAAGGAACTACACTACGCACGACTTGGAATTGGGAGTAGTTGTTTTCGCATGTAAGATATGGAGACATTACCTGTACGGTACCAAGTGCACCATTTACACCGATCACAGGAGTCTCGAGCATATCTTCAAGCAAAAGGAGTTAAACATGCGACAACGTCGATGGGTCGAGCTCTTGAATGATTATGAATGTGATATCAAATACCATCCGGGCAAAGCCAATGTTGTGGCCGACGCCCTCAGTCGAAAGTATACTATACCTAAGCGTGTACGTGCGTTACAGCTTACCATTCACTCTAGCCTTCCCGCTCAAATTCGTGATGCTCAGGTCGAAGCATTGAAAGCAGAAAACATCAGGGCTGAGTCCCTACGAGGATCAAGGAAACGGTTAGAACAAAAGGAAGACGGTGCCTACTATGTAAACAGGCGCATCTGGGTTCCACTTTATGGAAACTTACGCGAGCTTGTGATGGATGAAACGCATAAGTCTCGTTATTCAGTACATCCTGGTTCGGATAAGATGTACCAGGACTTAAAGACTACATACTGGTGGCTTAGCATGAAAGCCAACATAGCAACCTACGTCAGTAAATGCTTGACTTGTGCTAGGGTCAAGGTCGAGTACCAGAAACCATCAGGCCTACTTCAACAACCAAAGATACCTAAATGGAAATGGGAGCAAATTTCCATGGATTCCGTTACTGGCCTGCCTAGATCTCAACACGGAAATGATACCATTTGGGTGATCATGGATCGACTGACCAAGTCTGCACATTTTCTGGCTATCAAGGAAACGGATAAGTTTTCTACTCTAGCAGACGTCTTCCTAAAGGATGTAGTATCAAGGCATGGAGTGCCAACCTCCATCATTTCTGATCGTGACTCACATTTTACATCTGAATTGTGGCAAGCTATGCACAAGTCCTTTGGCTCTCGATTAGAAATGAGCACGGCATATCATCCACAGACGGATGGGCAATCTGAATGCACCATCCAAACCCTTGAAGACATGCTTAGGGTATGTGTAATCAACTTTGGTAATGGCTGGGAAAAACACCTCCCGTTAGTGGAGTTTTCGTATAACAACAGTTACCACACCAGTATCCAGGCCGCTCCGTTCGAGGCATTGTACGGACGTAAATGCCGATCACATCTTTGTTGGGCAGAGGTTGGCGACAGTCAAATCACTGGCCCAGAACTTGTAGTAGATACAACCGAGAAGATCGCTCAGATACGACAACGAATGGTGGCAGCTCGTGACCGTCAGAAAAGCTATGCTGATAAGTGAAGGAAACCACTCGAGTTCAAGGTTGGGGATCGAGTGCTACTTAAAGTCTCACCTTGGAAAGGTGTAGTTCGTTTTGGAAAACGAGGCAAACTCAATCTGCGATATGTTGGACCGTTCGAAATCATTGAGAAAATTGGCAAAGTCGCCTACAAGCTGAATTTACCGGTAGAACTCAACGGAGTTCACAACGTATTCCACGTGTCAAATCTGAAAAAGTGTCTGTCAGATGAGACCCTCATAGTTCCCTTAAGGGAGCTCACAATCGACGACTAGTTGCGATTCATTGAGGAACCAGTTGAAATCACAGACCGAGGCGTTAAGATTCTCAAGCGTACCAGAATACCCCTTGTTCGAGTTCGTTGGAACTCCCGTCATGGCCCAAAGTTTACCTGGGAACGAGAAGACCAAATGAAACACAAGTATCCCCAGTTGTTTAAGAAAAGTGCAACCACTACTGAGGCTGAAGCTACTGCAGAATTTCGGGACGAAATTCCAAACCAACGGGGGGATGATGTGACACCCCAGGAAAAACCAGGAAACCACGCAACTTAACTAGCTTCCTCAGTAACCACGCGCTAAATTTCGGGACGAAATTCTCTTAACAGGGGGAGAATGTGACAACCCTCATAATTACATGTATCCGTACGATTTATTAATGATAATTAAAGTGCTTGATGACTTTGCTGAATTACTTAACTGCTTTCTGATTTACTGCGTCACACTTACATGTGCTTGTTAACATACTAGTCTTGTGTAGAAAATTGACTAAATGGTCCTGTATGCTTTCCTAAGTGTTGGGAATTAAAAGTGTTACAAAAAGTTACAAAAAAGACACTATACGGAATAACTTAGCACTTTAACGGAACGGTATCTAACCGAACAACCGGACAGTACCCGGAACACTAAAATATTGCAAGAAACATTGTTTTTATTTTTTCTGAGCTAGTTATGGTTCCCGAACACACTAACACAATGCATAATACATGAAACACACTAAACACTAGACTTTTACCTATAACCTTCCACTTATTACATCTTACCATCAAATATTACACTTAACCCCCCCCCCCCCCTTGCTAGAACCGTCCCCAAGCATGGCCCCACTCAAGGATTGCAATCTTCCTAATATCTTCCTAATCTTCTCTTGGATATGGTGAAGATTTGTCATGTACTTTTGTAGACACATTAACCATTTAGTAATAGAGATTATGTTTAAATAAACACATCACCTCCTTCACTTAATCACCACCACATTTTCTTCTCCCTCTCCTCCATAGCTTCGGCCGAGCACCCCCTTGCACCACTCACCATTTTCGATTTTTCACTCATACAATCCAAGGCCATCCTAAGGTGCACAAAGGTGAATTACGGAGTATGGAACTCACGGAACTTGAAGGACCACCTTCGTTTGCTATTATCCTCTACATTTTCACTAGTGTTCTTCCCTAGCTTTAAGCTAGTTGTAAGCTTCTTGAACACTCTTGATACTTCATGTTTTTAGTGGTTAATAGATATATTATGATGAAACATATGAACACTAAAAGACTTGAATATTGAATATTGAATCATGAAACATAAGCTTAAAGAAGATGAAACATGATGAAACAAGATGAAATAATGTTAGTATGAAGTTGTTTTGATTATGTTGTTGATTACTTGATGACTGCTTGTTAATATTGATGTTGATCATAACATAGAACTTGCTAGATTATGATTAAAAACATGGTTTAGCAAGTTAGGAGATGATTATGTGCTTACATGAAATAATCATCTTCTAGTCTAAACATGAACTTGAAAGAAAGACGATTTTCTTACAAAATAATAAACCTAGTGAACTAGTAAACTTGAAAAACCAAGACTTGTGAATGATTTTCCTAAATAAACCAAGTTTAAAAGACGGTTTTGAAAGATCATGATCCTTAGACTATTTTTGGAAATAAAGTAAGTATATGGATACTAGTGACACATAAAAATGTTGTAAATAAATATTTTTGTAAAATATGTTCACAAGTTGTGAACATCTAAAAATCCCGGGAATGAGATTTTTAACAAAAGTAAACACACTTTGGAGGGTAACTAAACCCACTAAACGCCTTACTAAGTTACTACGCGTTTTTATGAAACATCAAGTTCATGTTGGTTTGTAAATGGAATAGTTTGCTCTTGGTAAATTGTTGTTGATTGTTGAATGATTTTCGGTCATGAAAATGATATGCTTATTAGCATGGTCGCCTCCATTTACAAAGGAGACTCTGGCAAAATTTTCTAAAAACTCCAACACATAGAAAATTATTTTCTAACATGTGTTACAAGTGTATTTTTTACTATGATCTTTCCACAAAAGTCAGAGGGTGATATTTGAATTGTGTGGTATGTGATAGAAGTAATGAGTAGATAAACCGTACGTAGGATACGTGTTATGCATGCATGAGAAATTGATTGTTATCTGTACTTTATTAGGACGTGCTTGATTTCTGATTATTAGAGTAACTAATCTAACCGAGCAAACCAAGGTGAGTTCACACTCCTTCTAAGGCATGGGATTCCCGGTGGTTAGGAATGGGTTAAAGAACTAAAACGGAACCTGCATATCCTCCTTAGGTAGGATATGTACCGCCATCCTCCGTGGGTAGGATGCCAATATTAAAAGAACTAAAACGGAACCTGCATATCCTCCTTAGGTAGGATATGTACCGCCATCCTCCATGGGTAGGATGCCAATATTAATCCTGCGTATTCTCCTTGGGTAGAATACGTACGTTCGTCCTCCTTGGGTAACAACCTTAAAACTTACTAGACAAAACTCTATCATTAAGTACCTCATTTTATATCGACTTAATCGCCGAGGCCAATGGTGAGCGGGTCATTAGTTAATAGCGCTATTAGGTTTAACAAACCTCACACCGTGCCAGTCGGACGGGCGTGTACTAATGGACTATGGCAAACTGTTAATGATGATAGACATTGACGTAGGGCACAACTTACTTTCATTAGTAGTCGGTATGGTAACGGTCTAGTGGTTCACATGGGGAAGCCCCCACTGATTATGGATATGGTTTGGGTAATGATACCAAAATCCAGCAATTGATTTTGAAGCCATAACATTTGGGTTATACACCTTGCAGCAGCTATATACTCTGCCTCCGCAGTGGATGTTGAAACAGCTGCCTAGGAATTGGCACCCTCTTGAGGTGGACTTCCTTGTTTTGTCACATCAAGCAAAGTCACTATCTGAGAAACCTGAAAGCTTGATATTTCCATCGGCTGGATACCAGATACCAAGTGTGGGAGCACCTTTTAGGTATCTGAATATCCTTTTTACAGCAATAAGGCTTGACTATCTAGGGACTGATTGGGATCTTGCACAAACACATGTTGCAAACATGATGTCTGGCCTAGATGCAATCAGGTACAATAAAGACCCAATCATGCTTCTATAAAGGGTTTGATCAACCAAATCATCCTTTTCATCAGACATGACTATCTTTGTGGTTGTAATGGGTGTACTACATGGCTTACAATCATCCATCTCAAATTTCTTTAAAAGTTCTTTGGCATATTTGCCTTGATGGATGAAAGTACCATTTTGCAGTTGCCTTACTTGGAGACCAAGAAAGCACTGGAGTTCACCCATTGCACTCATCTCAAACTCAGCTGTCATGAGTTGTCTAAACTCTTCACACATTTTGTTACATGTGCTTCCAAAAATGATGTCATCCACATAAATCTGGACAATCATCAAATCTTTCCCTCTCCATTTTAAAAACAGTGCTTTATCAATTTTACCTCTTGTGAACCCAATGGAAAGAAGAAAGGTGGAAAGAGTTTCATACAAGGCTCTAGGTGCTTGTTTCAGGCCATACAAAGCTTTATTTAGCTTGTAGACATGATTTGGATTAAATGGATCCTCAAAGCCTGAAGGTTGACAAACATATACCTCTTCTTGAATTTTACCATAGAGGAAAGCACATTTAATGTCCATTTGATACACCTTTATGTTGTGGTTGACAGCAAAGGCCAGAAATAATCTGATAGCTTCCAGTCTTGCTACAGGGGCAAAAGTTTCATCATAATCAATGCCCTCTTCTTGTCTGAAACCTTGAACCATAAGCCTTGCTTTATTCTTGACAACAATACCCCTTTCATCAGTTTTATTTTTGAAGACCCACTTTGTGCCAATAGGACTTACACCCTCTGGCAGTGGTACAAGCTGCTAAACTTGTTGTCTTCTAAACTGTTGGAGCTCCTCTTGCATGGCTTCTACCCAGCTGTTGTCTTTTAGTGCCTCTTGGTACTTGACTGGCTGATGGAGAGATAGAAAACCAGCAAAAAGACAGATGTTTTGGGATTGGCTTCTTGTTAGCATCCCTTCGTCGATGTTGCCAATGATTTGGTCAGTGGATGAGACTTCAAGAAGAGTAACTCTCCTTTGTATGGAACAATGACATTTAAGGGTGAGGGCTGTAAATGTGAATCATCTGAGCTAACCACTGCTGGTGACTTTGATGATCCAGTAGTGGTTTCAAATGGAGATGGAGGAATAGGAGGAAGTGGTGTGGAAACATGCTGACTTTTATCCACTGTTTGAGGACTTTAATCAATAGTGTTTGATGATGTGGAAGCAGGGGTTAATGGGCTACTTTGGTCAACATCTGTTGAGGTAGCAGTGGTTGAGCTTTGACAGCTGTTTTGAACATCTGCTGCTCTTCCAATTGATGCAGACTTTTGTTGTGGAATGATGACTTCATATACATAGTCTGATGGAGGATTTTCTGATGGACCTGCACTGTTAGTCTTGACAGAAACACTTTCAAATGTGAATTTATCAAGATCAAATAAATCTGCAGGGTTTGCAGGGATTTTCATTGATGAAAGTGCATTGAACTTCACATTCAAAGTCTCTTCCACTATTTTGGTCCTTGTGTTAAACACTTTGTAGGCCTTAGCAGTGGTTGAGTATCCATGATAACCACAATCAATTTTGGCTGCAAACTTTGAGATATAATCTTTTAAGTTTAAAATGAAGCACGGGCAGCCAAAAATTTTGAAGTATGAGATCAGTGGTTTTATTTTATACAGCAGTTCATAGGCAGTCTTTTGATGCTTGGAGTTGATTAAAACTCTGTTCTGGACATAACAAGCAGTGTAGACTGCCTTTGCCCAGAAAGTTAATGGCAAACCTGAATCAGCAAGCATGGTTCTGGTAGCCTCAATTAATGTCCTGTTCTTTCTTTCAACAACCCCATTTTGCTCTGGTGTTCTTGGAATGCTGTACTGCCTTACAATTCCTTTTGACACACAAAACTCATCCAACTCCCTATTTCTGAACTCTGTGCCATTGTCACTCCTGAAGATTTTTACTGGCAAGTCAAACTGCTTTTCAACCTGTGTGACAAAGTCTTGCAGAATGCCTGCAGTCTCATCTTTGGAATGTAGGAAATAAGTCCATGTAAACCTAGAAAAGTCATCTACAATTACCAAACAATATCTTTCCTTTTTTAGACTCATGACTTTAACTGGGCCAAACAGATCCATGTGAAGCATTTGCAAGCACTTGGTTGTTTTGGACTCTTCAATGGATTTAAAGGAGCTTTTATGTTATTTTCCTTTTAGGCAGGAAACACAATGCTCAGGACAGGTGAACAGTTTTTGAGGTAAACCTCTTACTAACCCCTGTTTTGACAAAGCAGTGATTGTCTTGAGATTTGTGTGCCCCAATCTTCTGTGCCAAAGTTCTGTCTCTTTGTTAGAGACAGCTGATAACAGACAGGCATTAGTTCTTGGGTTCTCTTTTGACAAATCAACAACATAAACATTGTCACTTCTTTGAGCAACAAGTTGGGTTTTTCCATTTTTTATTATTTCTTCAATTTTTTTAACCATTTCTGGTCCAACAATCCTACAACCCACCTTGGTGAAAAACGAGCCATAGCCCTTATCACTCATTTGTGAGACACTTAGGAGGTTGAATTTTAGATTGTCTATCAGATTGACATTTTCAAACTTAACATTTCCAGACTATACTGTACCAGACCCATCACCTTCCCTTTACTATTATTACCAAAGGATATATCACCCCCACCATGAGTTTTGAAATCTTTGAGTAGGGCTCTACATCCTGTCATGTGCCTGGAGCCTCCACTAACTACATACCAAAGACTATCTAAGCATACAGAAGCTCCCTGCACATAAAGTAAAAGGTTAGTTCATTAGGGTCTCCAAAGCCAATAAGGCTTTGGATGGGGTCTCAATAGTGTCTGTGTTAAGTTCAGGTGGATGGACAGTGGTTAGCTCAGGGGTTTGGACAGTTTTGGAACTGTTTTTCTCTAACCACTGTTGGGGGTCTTGCCCTATCATCTGTTGATACCCAAAGGGATGCCTGTTCACTCTTGGTTTAGAGGGCATTTTGTAAGCATCATAAACATGTGGGACCCTTGGGTATGGTGGTTGACCTTTACCTCTTCGGTATTGGTTAGCAGGGGGTGCATCAGTCACCTGAACATCTCTTTTAACAGAGGTTTGGTTCAACTGTTTTGTAATAGCTGTTTGAACTGGCACAAACAGTGGTTGATTCTTGACAGGTGGTTTTGATGAACTCATGGATGTTTTTGAAGTGTACTCATTCTTTTTTACATCAAAGGATTTGAGATACACACATTCCTGAGTGATGTGGTTTGATTTACCACAGATGGTGCAGCTCTTAGCAGGCACAATGACACCTGTTTTGTTGATATCATATGCTTTTAAATGAAAACAATCTTTTGTTTGATGATTCTTCTTTTCACAGAAATCACAAAATAAGTTTTTAACCTTTTCTTTTCTTCTTATCAGACTCCTTTGCAACAGAGTTTTGAACTATTATTGGGATGTCCTTAAGAGGAATGACTTTTGCCTTATTAGCTTTTACACCATCAATGGTTGTGAAGTCCATTGGTTTAAAGTTTTCAAGAATGTCACACTCATCAGACCATGTGGGTTTAAATTGGTGTTTCTCAATTTCCTCAAAAGTTGAGGACCCCACAGATCTTTCCAAAGTGATTTTGTTACCAAGTTTGTGAGTTATTTTAATTTCTTGTTCATTCTTGTTGGTTGGTATGATCTCAACAGAACCAACTTGATTTGCAGCAGTGGATTCCACCTATTTTTCACAAGTGATTTGGGTGGCTTCCAACTCCTTTTTGCAAACTTGATATTTTTCTATCACTGTTTGGAGTTGGTCCTTGGTTATGCTATGATCTTGTTTGATGCTGCAAATCTCACTTTCTTTTTCATTCAATTTGTTTTTAAGTTCTTTAATGACTTTTCAAATTAAACTTCACAAGTTAACAACCTATCCCTAAGGTTTTCATTCACCTCTTTAATGTTAGCAAATGCTATGATGCATTTTTCTGAACACAGATTTTTAAGAACCTGAGGTGATACCTTGGTTGCAGCCATCATGGCACAATCACAGGTATGATCACTTTCTTCTTCAGCCTTCTCTTCTTTTTCGCCTTCTTTCTTCTCTTCTTCTTCTTTGTACCAAGGATCAGACAGTGGTTCCAACAGGGGTTTTGAACTTTCTCCCAACAGTACTTCATTAGCAACAACAGTAACCACTGCTTCAGCAATTTTGTCCACTGTTTCATCACTTGACTAACCTTCTTCAGCTTCCAGCCCCTCTTGTATGGTCTCCAATGCTACAAAACATATATCATTACCAGAAACATTACTTTGAGCATAGAGTGCAAAATTTTGATCTCCTAACTCTTCAGGTAAACTGCTCCAGTCAACCAGCCCTTGGGTGAAAAAGCTTTGTTGGTCTGGTTGAACCACTGCCGGTGCAGTTTGTTGAGGTGCAGCTTGTTGCACCTGAACCTGAGGAGCAGGGGCTTGGACATACTGAATTTAGGGAACAGTGGTTTGAACATAATGCACGGGAATAGGGGTTGCAGGATGTGTATAATGGGCAATGTTTACATGGGCAGCAGGGGTATATTGGGCATATTTCACAGTGTTTTGGTTATTTTGTGGTCTAGGGTTTGAGCTGGGATGTGTAATAATTGGTCCAGTGGTTTGACTCCTGCATTCCCTAGCAAAATGACCTAGCCTATTACACTTATAGCACTTAATCTTTGACTTATCCAGCCCCACTTTCAGATTCCCATGTCAACCTGGAAATTTTCTCCCTGCCCTTTTGTAAAATTTGCTAGTTCTCACACTTAGCAATGCCAGTTGGTGCAAAATGTCCATTTCTTCTAAGTCAGTTGGACCAAAATGCTGTAAATCATTGAGTTCAAAGCACAGATTGTCAGAGTTCTGGCTTTCTCCATTTGTTGTGAAAGCAAAATTGGATGAGTGAGGGTCAGAGTTGAAGTTTCCACCAGCAGTTATGTCAATAAAATGATCATAACTCTGATCCTTACTACTGCCAGACTCTTCCTGACCCAAAAGAGTTGTGCTGCCAAATGAGTAGTCATCTGCAATTTGCTAGACTCTTGCAACTTATTTTTCTGGTTTAACTCCCTTTCAAAGGTCATGAGTCTACCATGAAGTTGGGTCAGGGTCAGATCTTTGAACTCAACGGAGTTTCTGGTTACAAAAGCTATAGTGTCCCACTTTTCAGGAAGTGATCTTAAAAACCTGCTGTTAACAGTTGATTTAGGAAATTCAGTTTTAACAAGCTTAAGTTCACTTATGAGAAACCAAATGGGGTAGCCCAGTTGGCCACCGACACCTACCTCTTCCTAGAGGTACCGGGTTCGAGTCTTGGGAGTGGCATATGTCGCCCAGGGTAAGAACTTGGCAAGGGGAATTCACCGCGATGCTAGCTTGGTCGGGTAGCGGCTCCCGGAGTGGGATCACTCCGGCGGTTGGGAGGACCGTGCACTATCCCCCCCCCCCCCCAAGTTCACTTATGAGACAACTAAATCGCTCAAACTGCTGAGTTAGTGTTTCACCCTTAATGTGACAAAAGGTTTCATACTGTTGGTTCAAAATTTCCTTGTTGTTTTCAATTAATTCCTCTGTCCCCCCAAACTGTTCCTTCAGTGTATCCCATAATTCCTTGGCACTGTTACAATGTAACAGCCCAGCATAGATCTCATTGGGAAGTGCATATGCAACGATGCTAAATGCCTTGGCATCCAGTTCAATTTTCTGAAAATCCTGGTCCGTATAGTTCTCAATTTCCTTAGGAACAAAGACCTTTAGATCCTCAGCACTCGGCACCATAGGAACGTGTGGTCCATAGATAACCGATTTCCAACATCCGGTGTTCTGTTGAGCTAGGATGTGACCCATACTTCGCTCCCAGATGTGGTATTCATTTCTTTTCAACATGGGTGGTTTGAAGAGATAACCGATGTTATTGTTCATATCTTGTCATTGTGACGTCATCCTAGTTGTTTTACAGGCACTGGTTAATTAACTTTGATCGTAATTAACCCTTACTCTGTTTTTTCAACGAAACGAACAACTTAAAAGTATCAACGATTATGAGCTGAACTATTTATGTAAAAATAACTGTTAGATCAAATTTGACTGTCCAAGCTCTGATACCAATTGTTAGGATCTGAGTTTCTTATGATTGTGCTTTGTTTGATTAAGATGAAGATGAATGATAAAAAATTACAGCGGAAACTGTAGGATCGTGTGATGACCCGAATGAGTCATTCAGAGAAGTTCTAATCTATTTCAGGTGCGGAAAACAAGAAACAGACGTTGAAACAGCTTGGAAATCACTTTAAACACACTTCTGATTGATATTACGCTGATTACATCCAACAATCAAACCGGCAGCACTTCGGTAAGATTTTCAAGAACTGTTACAAATGTGATCACTTGAAGGCTATATATAGGCCATGGGGTCTCGCTTGAAAGTGACCAGAATCAGTTCAAGAGAACTACTATATTGTTGGTTTCGCTTGAAACTGACAAAGTTCATTTCAAGTGGACACAACCATTTCAAGCGAACTAACACTTAAATCAACCTAAAATCTCCTATTTTCTCGAACAACGTGCCCTGATCTAACATATCTAGCATAAGACTCGATACAAGACAAAGTCTACATATGTATGCAATAACAGACTCCCCCTCAGATGTTGACGAGTCTATCGTCTCGAGTCTTTACGTCTTCATTCTTTATCAGTCTCTGGGCTTCCTTCCAGAATATCAAATTGGCTCTTGAACTTTCTAATTCTCTTGATCAGGTCTCTTGATTCTTTAAGATCATCAGCATCAGCGAATCCAAGATCATGATCTGGCTCACACTTTCCACAGGTTCAGGATCGAAACCTGGCTCTCTTAACCCTCAGAGACTTTAAGTATCGAAACCTGACTAAACCTGCACACTCTCTACCCAAAAATAAATTTTCTGATGACCACTTATAGAACAAATCTTAGAATGATTTAACAATTAGATTCTGATGAACCACTTGTAGGATTAATTTCATAAAAACTTTTCCAATCAAACACTGACTCCCCCTCTCAAAAAACTTAATCTTTTCAAACATTTTTTCCAAATCTTTTCGTCATGTTTAGCACTTGGAATATTGAAAATCAGCTTTTCAATATCAGTTTTCTAAAATCTTTTTGAATTTTTCAAAAATTATGCTAAAACACACCAAAAAACTTTTTGGATTTTTAGAATATGAAATGCTGTAAAGAAATATTTACAAACAATATTTTTGTGAATTTGTGCAAGAGGATCATATCAGTTTTTGACAAGTCACCAGTACCGTTGAGCTTAGTTACACATTAAGAATTAAACAATTCACTTAGATTGCCGATATACTGATCCACTTAAATTTTCACACAAATTTCAACTAATTCAGGATATGAGTTAGGTGTTTTAAGAACTTAAGCTCATTCATGTGTCCCACCTCTTGAATATACTCCTGTATCCAGATCCCAATATTCAGTCTTACAGATGAGTATACCACAGATGATATCTGTAAGGGGTTATAAATTATGAAGAATCATGAGAGCTCAGGTCAGAACTACCGTTCAGCAGAGAGATCATGACTCGACCTTTGAGTGTGTCCCCTTTAGAGGATCTTTTGTATTACAACAGCAATGACTATCAATTTTATTGTTTCATCAATTTGCTGAGGGCGGCGCTATTTTTCAAGCAAGCGGAAAGTATTATTCAAGGACTAGATCAGAACTTCCATTCAGCAGAAGTCCCGGAATAATACCCCAGATATCACTGAGCATAAAGACCTAGTATCTCAGAAAGAGGGATATTTCAAACAAGATTTCAGGGGTTACCTATATACCCAAGTAGTGTTCTCCACGAAATAAGCAAGTTTGAATTTAAGTTTATATCCCGAAAAAACTTACTAAATGTGTAAAAACCTATCGGCATATCATCAGTGAGATTGTTTAACGCTATTTAATCATTACATTTCTTTAGCATACTGTGACAGTCTACTGATGTACTATCATTTCCTCTTCTTTGACACTAAACTCATTTTTGATTTTATCATGTTTTTGGCTTTTTTAAATTTTCAAATATTTTTAGATTTTCTGTGAAATTTTTACTCCCCCTAAAATGCAAACACATTTTAGGAAATTTGAAAACTAACTGTACAAAACTTGACAACCAATATCAAATTGCATCAATTCGCCATCCACTTGGCATAAACAATCAGAACTCCCCCTTTCACAAAACTATTTTCTCATTATGATTTCAAAACACTCAAGTTTGTTTTAATCAAAATGATTTTTCCGGAAAACAAGTTTTGTTGATTTTGCCACTTGTAGGTTCAGGGTGTGGTTCATCACATTGTCTTTCAAAATACCAATTGTAGAAAATCAAGTACAACTTAATGTCCCTGATTTACCTTTTGTAGGAATATCACATCTACACAAAATCATTTTACCAATAAGGATGCTGATTCCTGCTTCACACTTGCCTACCTGGAAGCTCCGGCAATTCACACTTATCCTGTAAAAAAATATAACCATTATGAAATTCATTCACAAAATCAATTATCAAGAATGATGCTGATTCCTGATCCACAATTACAAACTTGGGATCTCCGGCCTAGTCAGATGTTCAAGGGAAAAGAATTTCCACCTAAGTCTTACCAACCTTGGGTGTTTTTAACTCTTGTTCAGTAGGGTTATATGTTGCTTTCATTGTTGCATAGAAATCTTTAACCCCTTTTACTTTCCCATCAATCATTTTCCCAAAAAATTTCTTAACATTTCCATTGAAAACCTTTTCAACATCAAATTCCTTTTATCAGAAAAGAATTGATTTGAAATCTCAACCTTACCAACTTTCTGTTTAATTTTTTCAAATGTCTAAGATGGAATTTTAACATCATCTTCAACTTGTGGCTCCACTGATTTTGTGGAATTAGATTCATCACCGACTTTCTCATCAACCTTCTTAACAACCTACATTTGGTTGTCTTTTGCTTTCTTTTTATAAAAAATTTTCTTTGAACTCTCACCAACTTCATAAGTAGAATTTTCAAAAACTTAGAACTTTTCAGTTGGTGGTTCAACATCAACAACTATTTCTTTTAGTTTTTCAGAAACTCCCTGTTTAGTCTTAGCATTTTTCGGACAGTTCCATGCAATGTGACCAGCTTCATTGCATTTAAAACAGGTACGAGTCTCTTTTGGATGAAACACTCCACTTCCATTCCTTTTCTTCTCAGCAAGAAACTCATGGTTTGATTGTCTCCAGAAAGGTTTCTTCTGTTCTTCTTCTGCACTTCCTCTTGAAACAAATTATGTTTTTGTTTTAGAATTTTTCTCATTTTTATAATTTTCTGGTGGAATAAAACCTAAACCTTTCTTTTTGTAGCTACCATTATGGTTTGGTTTCTTTTGAAAACCAGAACCAGAATTGTAACTCTTTTTCTTGTTTAATCGTTGTTGAACTCTTGAAGTGTATTTTTTAGGTTTTCCAGTAAGATTTAAATCTTTTATTTCAGAAATCTTAATTTCTGTCATTTTGAAAACCTTTTTGATCATTTCAAATCTAACACTTCTTATTGGAAACTCTTTGTCAGAATATAATTTGTCAGAATCATTCAAAATATATGCTATTTCGAATGTTTCATCATCCAAATTTGATTTTGATAATAAAAACTCTTTACTATAAGCCCTTTTAACCATCGGTTTTGAACTGTTGACTGACGAACTTGACCCTCCAGACTCAGACTTTGACTCAAACTCCTCATCAGTATCCAACACCTGATCGACCACCTTTTTGATTAACTCAGACTCATGATCAGTGTCAGACGAGGTGAACGTAACGTCAATGTTTTCTGGTAATTCATCAGTTGATTCGGTTTTTAACTTTATATTGACTGCTTTTTCGACTTGCTCCTCATTTGGGTTTCTGGGAGAATAACCTTCCCAGATTGGAGGCGGACATTTGTTATAGCTAACACTCGGTTTCTTACCAGTATTCTTCTTCTTTGTCTTTTCATCATCTTTAAATGCTTCAAAACCTGCAACAGTTGGATAAATTCGATCAATAAGATAATCAGAACTAGAATAACTCTGCAATAATCGTCTGATTCTCTCATTTTCAATTTTCTCGGTCTCCAATTCTTGCTTCCACTTTGCACTTTATTCGATGTAAAAGTTAATAGCTTTCTGCTTCGTTATCAATGTTGCATTCATCATTGTCAAAGCATTTTCTCTTTCAGAGTTTGTCTTTTGAAGACCAGTTACTGTTCGGTTCAAAACATCATAAGACTCCTTTACATAGTTGAGATTGAACAGTAATTGTTCCTTCAACTTCTCATATTCAGCTAGCTTTTCATCTTTAGCTGCACATTCTTTGCAAGTCTCCAAACACTTTTGGCATGGTTTGATGATTTCTACAATTTTTTCTACTTCGATGATTTTTTCAACTTCAACAACTTTCTCATCTTCAGTAACCTTTTCTGCTTCAAAAATCTTCTCAGCAACACTTTCAGTATTCATTTGATTTTGTTCTTTTGCTACACGTCTCTCCTTCAGCTTCTCCAGACGATCTGCAAAATAAAAATGAAAGCTTTCAGGAGAAAGATGAGATTTTGCAATATTAATTTGTTTTTCTTCTTCATCATCACTACTGTCATCAGTTGGTGATTGATCAAACTCCACTGATTTGTCAGAATTATCATCTGAAGAACCAGAATCAGATGGCTCTAATCAAGGATGATGTCATCATATCTAATGATGACATCATAAAGATGACATCATATATTACATCATCACATGAAAAGAACATGCAAACATGAAACCGATTTGTGAGTTAGCTTGAAGACAAAACAGAATGTCGGTTTCGCTTGAAGACAATCTGTTAGTTGATGTGTTTCGCTTGAAAGTGGAATGAAGGTTTCGCTTCAAGTTAGTGGGTTTCGCTTGTAGGTGAGCATGTATAGTTCAAGCGAGACCATGAACACTATATATAGGAGAGTGTTCTTGTCATTTGTAACGATTTCCAGAATTGATACCGAGGTGCTGCCGGTATTCCTTGTGATTGTATTTGCTATTAAATCAATATACAAGTCGTTTAAAGTGGTATTCAAGCTGTTTTTACATCCGTTTCTTTGTTTCCGCCTCTGAAACGGACTAGAGCTCTTCCGAACGACTCATTCAGGTCGTAATTCGATCCTACAAGTGGTATCAGAGCTCAGGACGAGGAGTTCTTGCCATATTCAGCTTGAAAATCTGTTTTCTACACCTTCTTTCACAAAATTGAAAATTTTTCACGGTTAAAATCGGTTCAAACTTTCACATATTGTGCGCAATCATGAATTAACAAATCCTGGAAAGTTTTAGAGCTAAGATCATTGTAAATCTAATTAAAATTGGACTTTCGCTTGAAAATTGGTTCGTATTTGCTGATGTCATCTGGCTTTCACTTGAATTTAAGTGTTGAGTCCGCTTGAATCTGGCTTTTGCTTGAACTTACACTTAGGTCTGATCTCACTCATGTGTTTCGCTTGAGTGTGTACATCGAGTGTATGAAACAGTCTGCTTAAGGTTGTCAGGTCACAGCTAGTTGAAAAATGAAATCATGTGTTTGTGCCAGTTTGCATTAAAGCATTCACGTTTTGTCGGTTTGTTTTAGTCATCGGTTCAATAAAATCAAGTTTTGAATTAGTTGGATAAGTTCAAGACCAAGCGGCCCAATCAAAGTAAACCGCATATCTGTCCAGTTAATCGAACCATGTGTTGAAAGATAAAGTGTGTCGGTTGAATGTGATCTCAATTAAGTGTGCATGTGAAGTATCAGACAAATTTCTTGGACAAGTCAATAGAGGTCATCGGCACTTGTGTAGTTTTTGCATTATCTTTGTTGTCGGCCACTTTCAATTACATATATAAAAGGTGATATAATAGTTCAAGTGGGGCATATATAAAGGGAATCAAAGTCAGTAAAGGCGTTCATTTTTAACTGATATTTGTATTTTGTGAGTCCACTGTTTTTCATCGGCCCAATATCAAAGTTCAATTGTTAATAGACTGTCCATTATCAAGCCCAAAACAAATCGCAGCCTGTTTATAGTTAATGTCATCAGAATTATAAAAATCAATTAATTTTGATCGGCAAATTCATTCAGATTGAAGTTGGTCAAGTCACATCAATCTCATTTGCAGAAGGTTGCTTGAAATTAATCAGTCTGTTTGAATTCAAACTCATGCTGGTCGTGTGATTTAACCAGGTCATTGGAAAAGGTCGTTTGATTTTGATCCGGGTCATAGCAGTCTGCACAGTGTGTCAACTTTCAGTCCGCACAGAATTTTCACCAGTTTGAGTACTAGTCTTATTCTGTTATTTGATAATTCTTTAAACTGATATTTTGTTTGTTTGTTTGTCAGGTGATACAGGTTTTTCACGAGGAGAACCAGTTCGTTTGAAACAGTTTGTTTGTGAATTTTGAAAAACGAAACATGGAGAACGAGTTTTATAACGCTTTTGCTAGTCCGATATCAATTGCTCAGAGTACATTGCTTGAGAATGAAATGGGGACATCACAGAAACCACCAAAGCTCTTGGATATTGATGATTACAATGCATGGTCTGAACGGTTTGGAAATTGGGTTGAAGCCTATCACTTGGATGTGTGGGAACACACTGAAGAACCATATGTTAGACCTACAACGAATGGTATTCAGCAAACAATTAGAGAAATGAGTACTGAAGAGAAAAAGAAATATAGAGATGAAAAACTGATGGTGAGTTTGCTTCAGCAAGCAATCAAAGAGGACATTTTGATCTTGCTTCAACATGATGGAACTGCTTATTCGATTTGGACTGAACTGGAAGCAAAATTTGTAGGAAGCGATGATATGCTTAAAAACAAAATGTCGCTCATGAAGAAAGAATTTGATCTATTCCGTGGTTTGAAATCTGAAAACACCAATCAAATTATTGAAAGATATTGTAACTTGGTGAGAAATATGTCGAAACTTGGTATTAAAAAGGATACTGATGAGCTGATTGAAAAACTTACTGATGCACTACCACATGAGACTTGGGGAACATTCCTGATGATGTTGAGAAACAATCGGAAAGAATATAAAAAGTTAACACTGGGTGAGTTCATCAAACATCTGGAAGCTCAAGAGATGGAGCAGAGGAAGATCGCCAGGATGAAGAACTACGATGGAGAACAAGACATCGGCTTGTATTTCAAGAGTGGTGTTAGTGAAAAGACAAATATTTCTCCAAAGGTTGAAACTACTTATAACGCAAAAGGTTCTTCTGAAAATGTATCTCAGGGATCAAGCAGCACAACAGGATTCTCTTCATTTCCAACTTATGATCCACAGTTTTCTACAACAAAGAGTGGCAAAGTTCTTCAATGCAACATTGCTTTAAAGCTTGAGAATGATCAGAATTATACTGAAGAAGTTGCAAAAAGTCATATGTCTTTATTGGTTACCGTGCTTGAATCCTATGGAGGATTAGTTGCAGGAAGGATCGGTAATCCAATGCTCACGAAAGAAGATTACGATCAAATCGATGCCGAGGAAATGGAATTAATGGATATTAAATGGTGCATGGCTAGTGTGTTGAGACGGCCTGAAAAGTTTAAACAAATCACAGGCAGAGATGATTTTCGCGAGGCACATGTTTCACCTTTAGGTTTTGATAAGACTAAAATTACTTGTTTTCGTTGCAGGGAAAAGGGCCATTTCAAGAGGGGGTGCACAAATCGAGAAGCGAGTGAAGCTCAAAATCCCTTCGGAAACAATGATTATCATAAAAAGGCGATTTATCATCAAGTCACACCACAGCCATATCAACAACAACAAGCATCGCATCAAGCACAAACTGCACATGGAAGAATAGAGATTAAAGATTCAAAGAAAGCTTGTCTGGGGAAGGATGATGGATTCAGTTGGGATAATTACATTCCAACAGACAGCAAAGTGTGTTTGGTAAATCAAGATGATGAAAAGTTACCTGAAGGCTTTAGCTGGGAAAATTTTAATTGGGATGATTATGTTTCAAACAAATCTACAGATCATAAAGCTTTTATTGCTAATGCTTACGATCTGAAATGGGCAGAAAAAATCAGAAAGGTCAGGGAAGCTGAGGAAGAAAAATGGAGAAAAATTGAAGAAGAAGAAGAAGAAGAAAGGTTAAAAGCTGAAGCTGAAGCCGAGAGAAAGAGAAGAAATGAATTTTTTCAATCAAACAGAACAGTCAAAGATGTTCCGAAGTTTGAGATCAAAGTTGATACTGAAGCAGTCAAAGTTTCTGAAAAGTGTTTGAATTGTGATTCGTTGATCAAGCAAAACAATGAACTGTTACATAACATTAACAGATTAAAAGAATCATATGATACAATGAACAGAGAGATCAACAAGTACACTGAGTCAAACAGTGAACAAGCTGTAGCAATGAATACACTCAAAGGAGCTTACATAAGACAACTTGATAATGTCAACTTCTACATCAAGAAATGTGCTGATCTGGAATTAAAGCTGACAACACAAAGAATAGAAACTGAGAGAGTTAAAAATTTATTAGAAAGTTACTCATGTTCTACTTTTGTTGTTGACATGATTTATCCAATTGTGGAACAAATGAAGACGTTTGAAGAAGAGAAGACTTCAGAAGAAAAGAAGTCCGAGACAAAAGAAGATGATGAAGTGAAAATATCTGGTGAGAAACCAAGTGTTATCTATAACAAATGTCCGCCCCCGGTCGAAAATGGATATTTATCTCGAAATCCAAATTCCGAAAGAGTCAAAAAGGCAATTAACTTACAGTGGGAGTCTGTGTCGTCGGATAATTTGCCAGAAAATATTGATGTTACGTTCACATCGTCTGATACTGATTATGAGTCCGAGTTGATAAAAAGTGTGGTCAATCAGGTGTTAGACAAAGATGACATAGAGGAGTCAAAACCGGAGTCCAAATCCGAGTCAAAGTCTGAATCCGACAAGTCAAAGTCAACAATTAAAAAGGACAAACGGGTTTATGATAAGGAATTTTTGCTATCAAAATCTAATTTGAATGACGAATCGGTCAAAGTAGCATATACTTTGAAAGATTCTGACAAATTATATTCTGATGAGATTTTTCCAATAAGAGGTGTTAAAAATGAAATGATTAAAAAGGTTTTCAAATTAATAGAAATTAATATTTCTGAAATAAAAGATGCAAATCTTTATGAAAAACCTAAACCTTACACCTCAAGAGTGCAACAAAGATTAAACAAGAAAAAGGGTTACAGTTCTGGTTCTGGTATTCATAAAAAACCAACCATAACTGTAATTTCAAAAAGAAAGGATTAGGATTTAATCAACCGAAAAATCATAAAAATGAAAAAGTTTATAAACCAAAAACTGTGTTTGTTTCAGGAAACTCTTTAGAAGCTGAGAAAGAGCAAGCGTTCAGAAAGCAGACAAACCAAGAATTCCTTGCAAAGAAGCAAGATGAGATGAAGAAAAGTGTTATTCAGAAGAAGACTGAGACAAGAACCTTTTTTCAGTGCAAAACTGCTGGTCATATTGCTAGAAATTGTCCGAAAATATTCAAACCAAAACAGGAAGTCTCTGGTAAATTGAAAGAAAAAGTTGTTGAGAAAACTGAACTTACAACCAGAAAATTTACAGGCTTTGAAAATTCAACCTTTGAAATTGGTGAATGTTCAAAGAATGTGGTTAAAAGAAAAGAAAATCTGATAAATAAAAAATGGGTTGTTAAGGGTTCAGGAAACAGTTCTGGTGATGAATCTGATTACATAAAATCAGAGGAGCCAAAAGTTGTTAAAGAAAAGGTTGAGAAATCAGTTCCGAATGTGGATGATGTGAATTTTCCACCTCTGCGGGCTGAAAATTTTAAAAAGAAAGTTGGGAAAGTTGAAATTTCAAATCAATTTTATTTTGACAAGAAGAAATTTGATGTTGATAAGGTTTTCAACGGAACTGTGAAGCACATTTTTGGAAAAATGGTCGATGGTAAGGCCAAAGGAGTTAAAGAATTCTATGCTTCCAAAATGAATGTTCACAAGTCTGTTGAAAGTAAAGATGAAGAAGAGATTGTTAGACCCAAGGAAGGTCAGGCTTGGGTGGATATATTTTTCAAACAGTAAAAACCTGACTTGCCGGAGCTCCCAAGTTGGTAATCGCGGAGCATGAATCGGCATCTTTTATTGTGTATGAAAATTGTTTTTGTATAAGTGTGAATTGCCGGAACTCCCAGGTTGGTAAGTGTGGAGTAGGAATCGGCACTTTGAGAATTCAACCAACAGATGATGTTTGGTTGAAAATGCTTGATTGGATTGATCTTACAAGTGGTAAATCAGGGACATTAAGTTGTATCTGATTTCCTACAAGTGGTTAAAAACAATGTGATGAACCAAATCCCTAACCTACTAATGGTTTTACAAAATCAACACAACTTATTTTCCGGAAAAACCATTTGATTAAAACAAACTTAAGTGTTTTGAAATCTAAATGGGAAAATAGTTTTTTTGTGATGGGGAGTTCTGATTGTTTATGCCAAGTGGATGGCGAATTGAAGTGATTCGATATTGTTTGTCACTTTATTGTACAGTTGGTTTTCAAATTTCCTAAAATGTGTTTGCATTTTAGGGGGAGTAAGAAATTTTTAGAAAATTTGAAAAAGCCAAAAACATGATAAAATGAAAAATGAGTTTTTGTGTCAAAGAAGAGGAAATGATAGTACATCAGTGGACTATCACAGCATGCTAAAGAATTGGAAAGTCAAATGTGATAAACGGTCTCACTGATGATGTGCCAGTAGGTTTTTGCACATTTAGTAAATTGTGATGAGATATAAACCTAAATTTCAAACTTGCTTATATCGTGGGTAACATCTCTCGGATATATGGGTAACCCCCGAAATCTCGTTTGAAAGATTCCTTTTTCTGATATACTAGGTCTTTATACTCAGTGATATCTGGGGTATTATTCCGGGACTTCTGCTGAATGGAAGTTCTGACCTAGTCCTCGAATAATACTTTGGCAAAATGCTTGAAACATAGCTGTTATGGGTCATTTTCTGAGCGTACATATCTTGATCAATATCCTGCTTTTAATTGTTTATTTGTGACCAGGATACTGGACGGGGATATTGCTAACATCCTTGGCGATATCCTGAGGTTGATTGAATTAACCACGTGCAGGTTAAAGGCTGGGGTTTGCTAACGGTCAGATGGACTTCATCTCCTCAAGACTCGGGCATGTTTGTTATGGGAGAGACGTTGAACCCGAAAGACTGGGTCTACAACGTTCGAGTGAGGAATATTCGCTAGAACCCGGTTATTTAGGATAGTTTGTTATATTTGTTTTACTATAAATAGATGGGGGCGGATCAGATTAAGGCACGCAACTTTCACATTTTCAAACACTTTCTCTCTAGCTCTCTACAAACACTACACACAAACACTTGTATTCAAATCACATTGTAACACCTAGTTGATTCGCTCTACATCCTGCACTGTATCCTGAAGTTTAAAGCAATAAGAAGAACAAGGCAGCTGCGATTGTCAGCTCCCGAGGTTTTATGCCGGCGATCTAGATTGATCAAGGGCTTTCCTCGTACATCACGTGTCAACCTTTACTTTTCTGCTCATTGTTTGATCACAGATACAGCTCTATATCTTGAGCCGTATCCTGAAACTATTTTCGCAAACTAACAGACCAACATATTTTTTACAAAGTATTACTAGCACACTACCTCACAAAACTAATTTGATCACTAAATTGCTTAGGTAATTTTTGACCAAAACAATTGGCGCCCACCGTGGGGCAAGTGGTGCTATTTTTGCTAAAAACTTTAGTAAAATCATTATTCGGTTTTCTATTGTCAAAACTTTTTTCTAACTTATTTTCAGTGGCTTCGAGATCAAACATGAGCTCCTCCACTATGTCCGCTATGACTTCTGCTACTACCAGTTCGGTGCTTCCACCACCTCCTCCAAGGATGCCAGTTTCTTCACAACTTCGGGATGTTATCCCTACTCGGAGTGTTCAGGAATCTGCTCCCGTTTTAGCCTCTAATGATGAAATTCTAACTTTATTTGGAAGTGTGCAGGAACAAATGAGGCAGCAACAGGAAACTAACCAAATGTTGTTAAGAGAAATACAACTCTTAAAAGCTAGCTCGAGTAGACCTGCTGAAGAAACTGTCACTCCTATACAGCCCAGGGCTCTGAACTTCAGTTCCGCAGTTTACACTGAGGATAATAGGGGGAATATCGTCCCAAGCCATTCTCAGAATCATACCCCTAAGATACCCTCCTCGATCAGAATGTCGACTGTGAGGAGTTCAGGATATGCTTCAGGATATGGCCAAAATCCTCAAATCGGTAATGTGTCAAATAATAATATTCTTGCTACTAACAACAATGGGTCTTTGCAGGATGCAGGTATGACGTCAACGTTTACCAGGGAGCTCTAGAAATTGAAGGACATGATATCCAGTGTACCTGGAGTAGTCCAGCCAATCCCGGAAGTATCCCAAGACAGTCACAGGATATCCCGCTTTGTGTATCCTATCTGTGATGCTGAAATTCCAAAAAGATTTCAGACTCCCAACATGAAACTGTATGACGGGACTACGGATCCTGAAGAGCATATTGCCCAGTACAGGGAACGGATGGAAATCAATCCTATCCCTCAAGATCTCAAGGAAGCATGCTTATGCAAGGGATTTGGTTCTACCTTGACAGGATCAGTCTTAAAATGGCTGTTAAACGTCCCTCTTCACTCAATTACTTCGTTTGCTCATTTGGTTAATTTATTTAACAGTCAATTTTCTTGTAGTCGGAGTTTTGAGAAACTAACCAGTGACCTTTACAGGATAACTCAAGGATCTCAGGAATCCTTGAGTGATTATGTGAACAAGTTCAGTCGAGAATCCTTGGATATCCCACATCTTGATGTTGCAACAGTTGTGCAAGCTTTTAAGATGGGGCTACAAAAGGATTCTCAGTTTTATCAGGATCTTGTAATGAATCCCTGCAGGAATCTCGACGAAGCTCGTAACAGGGCTTTGAGATATATCCATTTGGAAGATGACAAGAAGATGCAAGAGAGGATGAATTCTACCTCAACCTACGAATCAACCAACAGGAAATCAGAATCCTCATATAAGCCATATCGCTCCAAGCCATATGGCAGAAATGATAACAAGAAAGTGAATGTTGTTGAAGACGAGGATCCTGAAGAATATCCTGACCTATCTGAATACTGCTTTTCTGTTAATATACCTGAGTTAATGTATGCTATGCAGGGTTTAGGGGACAAAGCTAGGTGGTCTCGGAAGAACCAACAGAAAGCTGATTGGAAGGATAAATCCAAATGGTGTGCCTTCCATGAAGACTTCGGACATATGACCGAGGATTGCATTGCTTTAAGGAAAGAAATAAGTTACCTGTTAAGCAAAGGGTATCTGAAGGACTTGCTGGGAAGAAAGAAAAATAAAGCGCAGGATCCCAAGAAGGATCCTGAACGAGCAACATCACCCCCAGCAGATGCCAAGATAATTAACTTTATTTCAGGAGGATCCGACATTTGTGGGACTTCGTATTCGGCGGCTAAGAGACATGCAAAGGAAGCCAAGAGTGAAAGGGGAGACAAACCAGTCAGGATGACTACCCTCACAACTGATAAAGTGATCACTTTCGATAGTGATGACAGGGATACTGTTCAGGATCCTCACCATGATGCTTTGGTAATAACATTATATGTGGCTAACCATTTTGTACGCAGGATATTGGTGGACAACGGTAGTTCTGTCAATATAATTCAGCTGGAAACATTGAAAAGGATGAATGTATCTCCGATGGACATTACTTCGAAGTCCACTGTGCTCGTTGGTTTCAGTGGAGAAGCTAGAAATACTGTAGGAGAGATCAAGTTACCAGTATATGTTGAAGGGGTCAACTTGATACAACGCTTCTGTGTGATGGACTCCTTATTCTGCTATAACATAATACTAGGCAGGCCGTGGATCCATGACATGAAGGTTGTGCCTTCGACTTATCACCAATGCATCAAGATTCCAACCCCTTGGGGGTCGTCAAAGTTGATAGTGATCAGCAGGAGGCGAAGGAATGCTACACATCCTCGATGAAATCCTCGACCAAGCCTAATCCAGCATAGCAATTAAAGATGCGGGCCCGGGATACCTTGGAAGCTTCGGAGCAGGATGTGAAGAAAGTTATCCTGAATCAGGATAATCCTGATATCTCGGTGCTCGTCAGAACCAATATCCCTCGGGATATTGAAGAACAATTAACTGACTTTTTGAAGTGCAGGATGTCAACGTTTGCATGGAAGCATGAGGATATGACAGGTATATCCAAAGACATTATTACTCACAAGCTTGGAATTGACAGGTCGTTCAAGCCTGTTCAGCAAAAAAGAAGGAAGTTTGCTCCTGAGCGAAATATAATCATCCAAGAGGAAGTTGAAAGATTGTTGAAGTCCAAAATGATCAGAGAAGTCAAGTTCCCAAGATGGTTAGCAAATGTGGTCGTAGTGCAGAAGAAAAATGGGAAATGGAGAGTCTGTGTAGATTACACAGACTTGAATAAGGCTTGTCCTAAAGACGTTTTCCCCCTTCCTCATATCGATGCAATGGTGGATGCTACTGCTGGGCATGAGATGTTAACGTTCATGGACGCATCCTCAGGATTTCAGCAGATTCAAATGGGGCCTTCAGACCAGGAGGATACTGCTTTCATGACACCAACAGGTATTTATTGCTTTACTGCTATGCCTTTTGGTTTGAAAAATGCAGGTGCAACATACTAGAGATTGGTGAACATGATGTTCAAAGATAAGCTGGGGGACACCATGGAGGTATATATTGACGATATGGTGGTGAAATCTAAAAAGGCTGAGGATCATCTCCAGGATATCAAGGGAGCATTTGATATCTTGGATCAGTATAACATGAAGCTGAATCCTGCTAAGTGCCATTTCGGAGTGGGGGCAGGAAAGTTTCTAGGATATATGGTGATGAAAAGGGGGATAGAGGCAAGCCCGGAGCAGATTAAAGTTATCCTGGATATAAAATCACCCTCGAATATGAAGGATGTTCAACGGTTAACAGGCCGAGTAGCCGCATTGAACAGATTTATTTCAAGATCCTCGGAAAAATGCAAGGAATTCTATGATATCCTCACAAAGAATAAGAAGTTCGAATGGGGAGCAAAGCATGAAGCAGCCTTACAGGATTTGAAGCGATATCTCTCGACTGCACCTCTATTGATGAAGCCTGAAAATGGTGAACCACTATCCCTATACCTCGCTGTATCAGGGAATGATGTAAGTGTTGTTCTTATAAAAGACCATGAAGGTCAGCAATATCCTATTTATTATGTTAGCAAAAGTTTGTTAAATGCTGAAACTAGGTATTCTCATTTAGAAAAGTTGATACTAGCATTAGTTATGGCATCAACGAAGCTTAGACATTACTTTGAGACACATAGGATTCATGTTAAAACAAATTATCCTGTCAAAAATGTGCTTAGGAAACCAGAGATGTCAGGCAGGATGGCCAATTGGTCAGTAAAATTGAGTGCTTATGATTTAGTATATAAACCTAGAAATGTCATAAAGTCTCAGGCCTTAGCTGACTTTGTGGCTGATTTCAATAGTGACATTCAGGATGAGGTAGACCTAGAAGTCCAACAGTTAGGAGAATCCTCAGGATCCTGGACGTTATATACTGATGGTGCATCTAATGTAAGAGGAGTAGGATTGGGAATACTACTAACATCGCCACAGGGGGACATATTACCCCAGGCTATTAGGTGTGAATTCCCTGCTACTAATAATGAGGCAGAATATGAGGCTTTAATTGCAGGATTAGAGTTGGCTAAGAATATGAGTGTCAAGAATTTGCAAGTATATGTTGACTCTTTGTTAATAACTAACCATTTTAATGGATCCTATGCAGTTAAGGGTGAGAAGTTAATCGAATATCTCGATATTCTCAAAAAATTAGCAGGATATTTCGATGTTTTTACACTTGAACAGGTACCAAGGGAGGATAATGCTGAAGCAGATGCCTTAGCTAATTTGGGATCATCGATCAGGATACCAGAAGGGACCCAAATACCAATATTACATATCTTATATCCTGCAACGAATCTTCAGGATAAAGAGGTAGCGGGTATTCAGGATCCTGGAGCAGAGTATCCTGAAAATGATCCTAAATCCTGGACGGCTCCAATCATGAAATACCTCAAGGAAGGACACATCCCCGGAGATGAAAATCCTAAGGCATTTAGGATGAAGGTATCACGATTCACTATTACAAATAATGTTTTATACAAGAAATCTCTTGCAGGACCGTATTTGAGGTGCTTGGAGGATCCTGAAGCCAAAGAAGTACTTCAGGATACACATGAAGGGGATTGTGGTAACCACACTGGGGGCAGATCATTATTCTCAAAAGTATTAAGGACAGGATATTATTGGCCAACGATGAGGAAAGATGCTGCAGAATATGCTCGAAGGTGTGATGCATGTCAAAGACATAGTAACATACTACATCAACCAGCTGAACCACTATATCCTGTAACTTCCCATTGGCCATTCATGAAATGGGGGATGGATATAGTAGGGAAGTTAACAAAAGCTCCGGGAGGAAAAGTCTTTATGTTAGCAATGACGGATTATTTCTCTAAGTGGGTTGAAGCTGAAGCATTTGTTCAAGTTAGAGACCAAGAAGTAGTATCCTTCATAAAGAGGAATATCCTGACCAGGTTTGGGGTACCAGCTGAAATCATTTGTGATAATGGGTCCCAGTTTATAAGCAAGCGGACTACTGACTTTTGCAAGAGTTGGGGAATCAAAATGATCACGTCTACTCCGGTACATCCTCAAGCGAATGGACAAGCTGAATCCTCGAACAATATAATTGTCAATAACATAAAGAAGAGACTTGGAGCCAAAAAAGGAAGATGGGCAGAAGAATTACCCTTCGTTTTGTGGGCTGATAGGACAACGGTAAAGAATGCAACCGGCTAAACCCCATTTTCCTTGGTATTTGGAGCAGAAGCAGTGATTCCAACGGAAATGGTGATACTTACTGCAAGATCTATCCTACAGGATCCTGAACAGAATCCTGAAGCCTTATGTCAAGATTTGGATACTATAGATGAAAAAAGAGATGCAGCAAGGCTAAGGATGGCAGCATATCAACAAAGAATATCTAGAGCATATAACAAGAATATTAGGACTAGGAGATTTCGAGTTGGTGATCGGGTGCTAAGAAAGGCTTTTCAAAATACCACTAATCATGCCGATGGCAAGCTAGCTCCAAAATGGGAAGGAACATATGAAGTTGAGTCAGAAGCAGGGAAAGGAGCATATAGACTCAAGAATATGGAAGGGGATATGCTACCGAGATCCTGGAATACGATACACTTAAAGCTCTATTTCAAGTAAGAATAGAATTTAATTTCTATCTCAGAATGGTATGTATTCTATCTCTTTTAAATATATTTGTTTATTATCTTGAACCCAATACTGACTTAAGCATCGGAGGGATGTTAGCCAAGCTAACACCCACCTTAGTTTGCAGTTGTTTTGCAGCATATGTTTTAGGATATAACTCCAGGATATGCACTCAGGATAACTCGAAAGATTAGAGGATTGGCCCCCTCTCTCACGTATAAGGGATCCTGATCCCTTCACAGGTTTAAAGGTATTCACCTTTCTTCCGAATTGGGTTTAAACACCCCGCCTGGAGCGCAAGTTATTTGGGAATAGTTCAAGGTGGCGGGACCAGTCCATGTAAAAGTGGCTGACAATTTCGTTACTATTGGCTATATCCTGAATCCTAAAGGTATATGAGGATTGATCACACTCTCTCACGAAAGGGTATTTTCATACTCTCTAAGGTTTAAAGGTTTTCACCTTTCTAAGTCTTGGAGTTTATACACTCCCGCCTGTAGCGCACGAAAATATGGGATTTCCCCCAGGATACGAGGGATTCATCCCCAATACATTTTTTGGGTTTTACCCTTGTAACACGAAAAATTGTCTATACAATGGGAACTGATATCCAAAAGATTTCTAAGTATTTGAAGACATTGTACACAGGGGACATTCCTACTAAGGCAATGGTGTAAAGCTCAAAGGATAAGGCTCGGACCTAATACACTAAGTGTCTCATACAGGGGATATCTTTATTGGAAGAGTTGCAAGGGGATTGAAGTTTGAAAATAGGGTTATACCCTATTCCTGGTATGATCTTTCCTTTGTAAACGTTGTTTAAGTTTTTAACAGTACTATGTTTGGTAAAAGGTTAAACATCCTGATTAGGATAAATTGTCGGAATATATTTTCAAAATATATTTTCAAAATACTTTTCAGGATATTTGATTAAGATATTTGAAGCTGGTACTGGTTTGAAACTTTGATCAAGCAAGTATCGTCAAAACAGGTTTTAAAAATGGACTATCTTCTAATTTTCTCTAAAGGTGATTGAATTTTTAGAAATTCTATTTAATAAAAGTTTTCATAATATATCACTGAGTATGTTGATCAGGATATTTTCAAAAGATAATAGTACAAAATTTTGCAAAACTAAGGTCTGTAATAAGAAAGACAGGAAGTGATAGCAAGAAAAATGAAAGATGAAATTATTGGAAATGAACGGTACTAGTTGATAACCAAAGGCTTCATCCTAAAACCTAGGACCCATCCACCTTCGGCTATCAAATTGTTTTGATACGGAAATAAAAATTGTTCATAAGACATAAAATTGTCTAAACAAAAGGAAATAAGTTTTAGGGGGCAGTGCCATCTTCATTCGCGGTAATTTCAGCAGCATCCGTCTCTGGATCCACCTCAGCATCCCTCTCAGCAACGTTAGCTTTTTCGGCTACTTTGGAAGATCCTTCGGCAGCTGGTGTGGTAGAAATGCCACCAAGATTCTTTAGCTTCGTTTCCCAGGCACCAACGTCCCAAGAAGGGCATTCAAAACCTAGTGTTTTGGCTTCATGGGCCATCTTCAGCCTGGCCTGGAGAAGAGAAGTGATGACGGAACTCTTAAGGCTATCCCGGTAGCTGACCATATCTGTTCATGATGCGCATGGGCAGCTTCAATATCGGCTTGGTCTTGAAGAGTAGCTTTGTTGAGAGCAGTCTGGTGTTCTTGAATCATAGCCTTGAACTTCTCCTCGTAATGACGAGATTTGGCAGCTGCAATCATGCCCTGATCGGAGATCGTGACTTCTGCTTCCTTTGACTTGGACTCAAGCGTCTTGTTAAGCCCGCAGGATTCTTGATATAGATGAACCAGACGTTCAAGACCCTGCGAAAGTAAGAGGACATGTATTGATTTTGGTAAATCTTTGTAAATGACATAAGCTGCAGGATGTGGTTTGAGAATACTAACCTGGTTAAGAAAGGAAGTCATAAACCCGCTAGCTTCGATGAACCCGTGCTTCTCATAGGGAAAAGTGTCAGAGATGACGGGTGAATCGGGCTCTTTCCTTTTACGAGAGCTGGAGCTCCGGGGCTTGGTAGTTGACGAGGGTTTGGTGATGACAATGGCCATGGAACCGCTGGGTTTGGATGAGGCTATGGCCTTAGGATTGGGTTCCTTCTTGATCTGGACCTGATCAGAATAGCTGTCCAGCTCATCGAGATCAAAGACTTCAGGGATCTTAGCCGGTGCTGCATAAAGGAAAAAGTTTTACATTATTATTACTCTTCATTCTATTATGCTATACTAACTAACTATTTTAAAAGTAGTCCTTACCAAACATTTCAGATGCCGAGTATTGACTGGAACTCGGGATGTGTGTGGTGAAACTCCTGTCTATTGCAGGTAATTGGTAAACAGTCCTGATTCTTTTCTCTGATTCAGCAGTAGGGGGAGCTACTTCCTTGAAATTTACTGCAAAGAAGTCAAAAAGAAGGATATTAGCAAAAGATAAAAATCTAAAGGTACATAGGAACATTTATAATCCTACCGGTGGTTAACCACTCCACCGGAAGGCTGGCACCCTCAGCAATGGAATCTCGTTTGACGAAAAAGAACTTGCGCTGCCATCCGTCTTCATTTTTAGTGGCTTTAAGAATAAGGGGTTTGTTGGAAGTCGAAAAAAGCAAAATCCGGCTAGAGCCGTGAGATCAGAGGCGATAAGCGATTGGCAGATCTTCGATACAAAGGTCGGGACAGTGAAGGTTTTTGATTTGGTTAAGCACGATTAATACCCTCCAGACCATGGGCATGGTTTGAGCAAAAGAGATGCCGGTGGTCCGGAAGAATTGCATCATGAATTCGGGAAAAGGGTATCGAAGACCTAGCGAAAAAGGGTATGCTGGAAAGCAAACCCAATCAGTGGAAGAAACATCCGATCGAATTGACCGATCGAACGGTCTAAAGACTGTGTTATCAGGGAAAGCACCAAAAGCTCTCAAAGCCGCAATGTCTGCATTATCAAAGGCACAGACTTCTTTCTCAGGATTTTTGAGAAGATTCTGCTGAGTAAAAGTCTCGGATGATTCACCGGTTTGGGAATGAGTCCTGGTGGCCATGGCAGATGAAGAAAGAAAGATTGATAAGAAATAAAAAAGAAGTAGGGAATTACCTGGAGACTCTGTTGAAGATATCTGCTTTTCAAACAAGAAGAGAGAAAATATAGGGGCATTGTGGATCTCCATCGAGTTAAAAGCGCGCTGGAGGTTATGATGTGATTTTGACCGTCGTCTAGATTTAATTGCTTTAACTTATGAGATAAAACTTTTAAAATATATCTGTTGGATTGGTATACCAACAGATATATTTGGGGACAATTGTTATGGGTCATTTTCTGAGCGTACATATCTTGATCAATATCCTGCTTTTAATTGTTTATTTGTAACCAGGATACTGGACGGGGATATTGCTAACATCCTGGGCGATATACTGAGGTTGATTGAATTAACCACATGCAGGTTAAAGGCTGGGGTTTGCTAACGGTCAGATGGACTTCATCTCCTCAAGACTCGGGCATGTTTGTTATGGGAGAGACGTTGAACCCGAAAGACTGGGTCTACAACGTTCGAGTGAGGAATATTCGCTGGATCCCAGTTATTTAGGATAGTTTGTTATATTTGTTTTACAATAAATAGATGGGGGCGGATCAGATTAAGGCACGCTGTGACAACCCTCACAAAACTAGCTATCCGTACGACTTAATTAATAATTAATTACTGCTTAATTACTGTGCTTACTTGAACTTGTAGATAAACTGCTACTTGAATGCTGATACATGTACTTACTTGTATCATACTTTACTTGCTGTCACTCCATGTTTTTGCTTACAGCACCTTTGTGACAACCTTGATGCACCAAAAGCACAGTAGCACAATGAACGGATAACCTATTAAACGTGCTGTCATAACTAGCCCCAGGCAGGTACTGCCTCTAAGGCCTGTAAGAGCCTGAGATAGTTTGCTACACTAGTGGTGAGTGTAGGGATATAAGGGTTGTAGAACTGCGTCACTAGGAATAAGTTACAGTGACCGGATGTGCCTAAAACGTACTCTAGGTACAAAATTCAGCACTTTAAATAATAATTCAGCATCTAGCTAACTAATAAAGTGCCAAAACATGAGAAAAATATTACTAGACACTTTCCAAAGTGTCGGGAATAAGTTGTGTCACTAAAAATAATAATAACGACACTTTAAAGCTTTGTTAAGCACTTTAACGGATCTCTATCCAACCGAACAACCGGACTTTACCCGGAACATAAAAATATTGCCATTTACATTGTTTCTCTTTTTCTAAGCCAGTTAGGGTCCCCGAGTACCCTAACACCCGTTACAACTTACTACATGATAGTAACCAAGTTAACCTCCTAATTATCTAGCTAATGTCTAACTATCTAGTTGAAATGGAACCATAGACCCCCCCCCCCCTTCCAACGAAACCGTCCCCAAGGGGACACCCCTTTGTACTATCAAGATTATAATAATCTTGTTGTTTAATATCTTGGTGACATGAGAACCATTGGGTAATTAACATAAGGTTTGTCTATAAGTTTGAAACTTGATCCATCATATTCATTACATCACAACACACACACTCTCTCCATCTCCAAAGCTCTTGGCCGAACCCCCTACACCATCCATCCATTTTTCGGTTTTGATCTTCCCATTCCAAGAGCATACAAGTGTTGAGGATCACATACGAGGAGGCTTGGTGCATTCGGAACGCGAAGGACCTCTTCTCATTTCTTTTATCCACTCATTCTTCGACTAGTTTCTTCCCTAGCCTCGAGCTAGTAGTAAGTTGCTTTAAACACACTCTCGATCTATTTTAAAGTGGTTAAAAAGAACTTTGTCGGTTAAAATCTATGAACATACAAGAAGACATGCTAAAAGTTTACTAAAATGTTAAAAATGTTGGTTAAAAGCTAAGTTGTTGTGTAAATCTTGTAAGATTTGTTTTGTGTAATTATTTAGTGCCGATCTATGTTGTGGTAGCTCGGATCATCATCTAACCCGGATTAGTCATGATCAAGAATCATGGCATAGAGTTTGTTTAAGTGTACAAAGGGTTAAACGATGAAACTCTACCACACATTAAACATGAACTTGTGTAAAATCGACTTTACTTACGAAATAGTGTTTAAAACTAGTAGATCTACGGATCTACAAGCTGTATTTTCAAGGGACCAAGTGTCAAGGAAATCTTATTTTCTAAAACCGGATCTTACATGAACAAGAATGATTTTTAAACACACAAGTGTATAAATACTTGTGTAACGCTAAGTTTCGACAAAGAACTAGTTTTGTCAAATTTTACAAGAAGTTGTAAAGATGGAATTTCTTTAAAAGCGAGGCTTTTACGAAACCGGATGGATTTATATAAAGATACACTAAAAGTAAGGAGCTTTACTACATATTTTTGGAAAAACTACAAGTTCATGTAATTCTTGCGATTTACATATATATTGACTAGTTCGATGCTTTGAACATTGTTTTGGTTGAATGAGAAAATTGTTGGTTTGATTTGTAAAAGAAAATGATACGCTTGAAAGCGTGGCCACCTCCAGTTACAGAGGAAACTCTGGCGAAATTTTTCCAAAAACCTAACACTTAGAAATATTGTCACTACAAGTGTTAGAAATGCATTTTTAACGTGTTTTCGAATTATAGATTTCGCCATGACTTTATTACAAGATTTCTAATTATCGGAGGTGGGATTTTCACAAAATAAAAACTTGCTAAAATATATATTTAGTATATATTTAATAACAACACTTGTGAATTTTTATGATTATTTTGTGAACTATACAAATATTATTTTTAGGGTAAAAATAATATTACCGAATGATAACGATTCCAAAAATAATACAAACGCCTTCATAATTAATAATAAGTTACAACGGTATAATTATTACCACCCGATCTTTAAAACGTAACTTACGCATTTTAAGAAAATATTTATGAGCGCGTATTTTTGTCAAAGTATTATTTTGGGAAGAATATTTATATTTTGAAGTAAGAAATAAAATATATTAAGTGAGACTTAATAATGTATTTCGAATTTTACGAACACGCATGTATTAAATCCCCTATCCTTGGGAAGGAGAATAATTACCAAGTATTTACAGAAATATAAACACGAAATAGTTGTCTAACTATTTCCCAAAAACTTAAACCTTAAGCTAAGGCACGGCCGTCCGTCTAATAGACTTAGTACGTGTAGGTCGTCGCACAGCAGCTTGATCAGGAGATATACTTGGTAGAGACGCACCACTGTGAGTTCATGTCCCCCTTTTCTCTTAACTGTTTTCAGTTTTCTAAACTGCGGGGGTGAAATACATGTTACTATGATTACGAGTACTTTTTACATGGTATGGTTAGCGTAAGGAGGGTTATTATTCAGATCATGTGAGTGGGTAGGCAGAAACTTGAGGCCATTAATCCTCAGGGTAGGACCGAGGGGCAGGAGCGGTAGATCTATCTGGGTGTAGCGAGCCCAACCCCAGGCCCAAACAGAACGGACCTCGGGGTGACTTTGTACCCAACGCATAAATCTGCTAGGTTTGATTCTTCCTACTTGCACTTCACACATATCAATGGCCTTGCAAACCATTGGTGATCTCTTTTTCCTTATTTGCTACATACCAGGATTTTTATACATACAAAGGTTTATTTACTCACTTACACATGAACTCGCTCAACATTATTGTTGATTTTTCCAACTTACATGTATTTCAGGGAATTAAAGATCTGGCGTGGTATGTTGTGTCTTCCCGCTGCATATGGGTTCCGAGGTCATCCCGGTTTAGGAAATGTAACTTTTTCCTGGACGAGCCACAAATCTTAAACTGCGTTTTATTCATGTTGATGTTTATGTCTTTCAAAACAATGTTTTATGTTTTGGTGTTGTAGTCCCTAAGACAATGTTATGTTACTTCGGTTTTAAAACTTAAATCTATGGATGATCTTGCATGGTTTTATTATCATATAGCTTTGTTATGATTAAGCTATGGTATTAAGAAGTCACACCAAATTAACCACGCTTCCGCAAAGCCAGGGTGTGACAGCTTGGTATCAGAGCTCTGATCATAGCGAACTAGGATTCCTTCTCGAGTCTAGACTATGATCACTAGGGCTCTCACGAAAACATTTTTACACTGCATACCACTCAAGTCCAGATCCAAAACTTTTTACAAACAAATGTTGAGCACATTTATTTATTATTTATAGGCTCAGTCTGAGAGGCTGAGGCTCGGTCTGGAGGACCGAGGCTCGGTTTAGGAGACCGAGGTAGTTGCCTAGTAGGACTAGGGAGAGCAGTCTGAGAGGCTGGGAGAATAGGCTAGTGGGACTAGGAAGAGCAGTCTGAGAGGCTGGGAGAATTTGGCTAGTAGGACCAGGAAGAGCAGTCTGAGAGGCTGGGAGGCTAGTGGGACTAGGAGAATTATTTGATTGCTTACTTGGTGACTAATGTGCTTATCTGATTGTATGATTGATTATTTGTACATATTTGTGTTTGTGTTACAGACACCATGGACTCGCCCGGCACAGGTGATTCGGACACCACAGGCCCTAGACCCATAGTATCAGACGACTTAGAGTCTTCAGAGCACGAGGTCCACACATCAGATGTTACCAGCACAGACGAGGACGACTTTCAGCCCTTTGCGCTGCCCGACGCTGTCGATGAGCCCGCTGATGGTCCTTTTGCTGGGTACCTACCACTCGTAGAGGTCCCTGCTCCCATACCTTTGGCCGTTTATCCTGCTTACGATATGCTCCTCGACGCCGACGTTGACGACGACGTCGATCTATTTGATGATGAGCCCCTAGAGGACGATGTTGAGGGCGAGGCCCTTCTAGCTGACGGTGGTCTTTTGTTACTCGCAGATGCTCCAGCTGAGAAGTCACCTGCACACTCACCCGCTCCAGACTCCTTCGAGTCTGTGGCCTCCGCACCGTCACACACTCGGAGCGCACAACACTATTCACACGGTTCAGATCCTGACAGGGCATCATCTGCTGCCTCTGCTCCTAGATTTGCTTTCGATCACGACCTCGATGAGGATTCAGACCCTGTTTTTCCCCCTGGATATGATCCGGACCAGGAGATAGAGTTCATCCACTTGGATCAGCCTATGGTTGACCCAGTAGACCCAGTTGACCCTGCATTCGCTGATCATGCAGATTTTGATATGGAGTTCATTGATCCCGAGCCTGCCATGGCCCTTGAGCCAGTAGCTGCTCCTGACCCAGTGCTTGAGCATGACCCTGCTCATGCTGGCATACCTATTGATCCTGTGATTGCTGACCCACCCATTGATGATCACCCTGCTGATGCACCACTACTGGAGGGTGACCATGTTATTGCTGCTGATCATGTTGATCCCCCACTTATCGCTGATGTACCTGTTGACCCTCTTGTTGCACCCCCCTTGACCCTATGCCTGTACAGTTTGATAGAGCACTTTTTGAGGCACAGATTGACCCACGAGATGAGCACGCCCAGCATGGGTGGATTCCTGCGGATGATGAGCTTCCACCTATTCCTCCTCGTACCACCGATGCACATCACGTTGATTTCACTTTTTCATTTGCACAGTACACACCTCCAGCTCGACCTGGAGAGGGTTCCTCGGCTCGTCCCTTTGGACATGTGCCGACATATATTCCAGTTATGCCACAGTCTTCATCTGCTATTCCCCCTGTACCACCATTCTTTATGCCACCTTTTGATCCAGCCAGCGAGCCGTTTCTCTGGACGTCACCTTCTGTTATGCCATCGACCGACCCCTACCATCCTTTCCATATGGGGTATTCTATTGAGGACGTTTTGATGTCGTTTGTTGTCCAGCAGGAGGCACTCACACGGCGTATTCAGGAGCTTGAGAGAGCTCAGCCGCCGCCGTGCCAGTGTCAGGGTCAGACCCACCCTACTTCTTCGCAGCACCCTCGACCATTGATACCTGACTATGCTGCACGCCTTTTGGCACTTGAGCAGCAGGTTGCTTCTTGGTTGCGTACCCAGAGAGCCATGGAGGAGGACTGGCTCCATTTGCGACGTTTGTTCTACATCCATTTTCCCCCTCCTCCACCACCATCAGTTTAGGGCATCTTTAGTACAGCATGGGTAGACGTTGGTGAGAAGACGACGATTGCTCCGACCACACAGCATTTTTGGAGACTGCATTCTGATTCTGACTTTTGTTGATCATGTATATGGGATGTGTTGACACTGATTTGATATTCTTTTGGACTGGGGTGATGTAGCCCTTAGTCGATGATGATGTATGACACTATTATGTACTTGTACACTCTACCACGTGGTCCCGATTTTGGCAATGCAATCGCAGTATTCTCATCATATGTGATGTTTTGATTGATTATTTATAACATGGGATGTTGTGTGATTGATGTGATTATAACATGAGATGTTATGTACTATTACTATCATTATATACGTACGCTTTATTATGGCCTGACCGACGTGAACCCATCTTTTAGAAGATGCCGCCGAGACGTCAAACGCCGATGCCTACCAATGAGGCAGAACTCCAACAAGTCATCGCTGCTGCCATCGCGCAATATGCCGCCTCGCAAGGAGGACCCAGCGGAAGCAGCTCAAACAACAATGGCAACAACAATCCACCTCATGGTAATACTAAGTCATTAAGACATACCATGATCTAATTGGATATCTCTAGCAAGGATGCTAATGCCATTCATATGTTGTAACGTATGTGCAGGGTGCACCTACAAGCAGTTTCTAGACTGCAAGCCTGTCAACTTTGATGGCACCGGAGGTGCTGTCGCTTTTGTTCGTTGGGCCGAGAAGACTGAATCTGTTCTCCGCATGAGCAAATGTGCACCAAACCAGCAAGTCACCTACATTTCTGGGCTATTTCTGGATAGAGCCCTATCTTGGTGGAATTTGCAAGTGCAGACACTTGGTGAAGCTGCTGCCTACGCACTAACATGGACCGAACTGAAGGAACTAATGCGCAAAAATTATTGTTCTCGCGCTGAAATCCAAAGATTGGAAACTGAGTTCTGGCATTTGAAGATGGAAGGTCCGAAGATCGCGGAATATGTTCAGAGGTTTCACGACCTATCGCATGTGGTACCCTATATGGTCACTCCAGAATTCAAGCGAATTGAACGCTTCATTTGGGGATTAGCTCCTCAAATCATAAGCATGGTGACCTCCTCCAAGCCTGCAACAATTACTGAGGCAATCGATTTGAGCGTAGCTCTCACTGAGGAGGCTATCCGCCTGAACAAGTTTGGTGAGATCGAGACAAAGAAGAGAGAGACTCACGTCGAGTCATCCGGAGGTAACAAATGAAACTTCTCGAACTTCAAACAAGGCACTAGTGGTGTTGTTAAAAAAGGAGAGCCAAACGCGCCAGCTCAGGTTATAGCTGGTGGTGGAAAGAAAGGAAAGGGATATATGGGCACCCAGCCCAAGTGCAACACCTGCCAGCGTCACCATTCTGGCCGATGTGGTTTGAAGGTATGTGAAGCGTGTGGGAAACCTGGCCACTTGAAGGATTCTTGTTGGGCCACTGTTGGTCAGGGAGGCCAAGGAGGATTTGGAAACAGAAACAATAACCGGGGTGGAATTGGAAATCGCCCACAAGGAAACAATGGAGGTAATGGGAATCGAGGCAACAATGTGAATCAAGCAGGCGCTTTAAATCATAACCAAAGGAATAACCAAGTTGGAAATGGAGGTGGAAACGGACAAAGACCTGGATGCTTTAACTGTGGTGATATCGGGCACTTTAAGAGGAACTGCCCAGAGTTGAACCAAGCCCGTGGAAGAGTGTTCCATATCGAAGCAAGGGAAGCGCGCCAGGACCCCAATGTCGTTACTGGTACGTTCCCTGTAAACCAACGCTATGCATCCGTTTTATTTGATACTGGTGCCGACTATAGCTTCGTATCATTAGAATTTAAGAATATGCTTGGTTTAGCCGCTAGTAAGTTAGATATTCCCTATTCAATCGAATTGGCTAATGGGAAGTTAGTAGAAGACAATGAAGTGATCAGAGGTTGTGCAATCGAGTTGGGAGAACGTGAGTTTACTTTGGATCTACTACCGGTCCCGCTGGGGAGCTTTGACGTGGTAGTAGGAATGGATTGGTTATCAAGCAACAAGGCAGAAATTGTTTGTCACGAAAAGGTCGTTCGTATCCCGACCGAAGATGGCGAAACAATTGTGGTACATGGAAAAAAGCGCGATACGCTATTAAGAATTATCAGCTGCCTCAAAGCTCGTAAGTGTTTACAAAAGGGATGTGCTGCTTTCCGGGCACACATCGTGGATAAGAAAGCTACTGAACCGAAGATCGAAGACATCCCTGTCGTGAGGGAGTATCCGGAAGTCTTCCCAGAGGACTTGCCTGGACTGCCACCTCAGAGGCAAGTGGAGTTTCACATCGATTTAGTCCCAGGCGCCGCGCCTGTGGCTAAGGCACCTTATAGACTTGCCCCGTCTGAGATGCAAGAATTGTCGACACAACTTCAAGAGTTGTTAGACAAGGGATTTATCCGACCAAGCTTCTCGCCTTGGGGAGCTCCGGTCCTGTTTGTCAAAAAGAAGGACGGTAGTTTTCGAATGTGCATAGACTACCGGGAGCTGAACAAGCTGACGATCAAGAATAGATATCCTCTGCCAAGAATGATCTGTTTGATCAACTGCAAGGTTCAAGCTTTTACTCAAAGATCGATTTGCGATCTGGATACCATCAGTTAAGGATACAAGAGGAGAGTATCCCGAAGACAGCCTTCAGAACTCGTTATGGACACTACGAGTTCCGTGTTATGCCGTTTGGGTTGACAAACGCACCTGCAGTCTTTATGGATTTGATAAATAGAGTTTGCAAGCCGTACTTGGACAAGTTCATGATTGTGTTTATCGACGACATCTTGATTTATTCAAGGACAAAGGCTGAGCACTAACAGCATCTAAGAGCTATTTTGGAGTTGCTGAAGAAAGAACAGCTGTATGCCAAATTCTCTAAGTGCGAATTTTGGCTACGTGAAGTCCAATTTCTTGGACATGTGGTAAATGGAGATGGAATCCACGTGGATCCAACTAAGATCGAAGCGATCAAGAATTGGGAAACGCCAAAGACGCCAACCGAGATTCGACAATTCTTGGGTTTGGCTGGCTACTATCGAAGGTTCAGTGAGGATTTTTCGAAGATCGCTCAACCATTGACGCTCCTCACCCAGAAAGATAAGAAGTTTGATTGGGGAATCAAACAAGAAGAAGCGTTTCAGCTGTTGAAGGATAAGCTCTGCAATGCGCCAATCCTAGCACTACCGGAAGGTACTGACGATTTCGTGGTATACTGTGACGCCTCGCGTCAAGGATTGGGTTGCGTGTTGATGCAACGCCAGAAGGTTATTGCTTACGCATCACGTCAGTTGAAGGTACATGAGAAGAACTATACCACACACGATTTGGAGCTAGGCGTAGTGATATTTGCTTTAAAGATCTGGAGACACTACCTATATGGTACGAAATGTACAATTTTTACAGATCATAAGAGCCTACAACACATATTCAACCAGAAGGAGTTGAATATGAGACAAAGACGATGGGTTGAGTTGTTAAATGATTACGATTGCGAGATAAAGTATCATCTAGGGAAGGCGAATGTGGTTGCCGACGCCCTAAGTCGAAAAGAGAGGATCAAGCCCATAAGGGTTAGGGCTTTAGAAATGATTATCCAAACCGATCTTTCCTTGCGCATTCGTGCCGCGCAGAAAGAAGCTCTTAAGGAAAGAAATCTTGAAGAAGAATATCTTCGTGGGATGGAGAAGCTATTAGTACCAAACGAGGAAGGAACGTTATGTTTTGAGAAAAGGATTTGGGTTCCTCTGTTTGGTGGTTTAAGGAAAGTTGTTTTTGATGAAGCTCACAAATCGCGGTACTCTATCCATCCAGGAGCGGATAAGATGTACCAAGATCTCAAGGAGTACTATTGGTGGCCTAGGATGAAGGGCGATGTTGCTGTTTATGTGAGCAAGTGTCTAACGTGTGCTAAGGTGAAAGCAGAATACCAGAAGCCTTCAGGACTTCTGCAACAACCTGAGATTCCCAAATGGAAATGGGAACAAATCTCCATGGATTTTATTACAAAGTTGCCAAGAACGCCAAGAGGCCATGACACTATCTGGGTGATAGTTGACCGCCTAACAAAGTCCGCACACTTTCTGCCAATCAAGGAGAAGGATAACACCAGCAAACTGGCAGAAATATACATGAGAGAGATCGTCGCACGTCATGGAGTACCTCTCTCGATCATCTCTGATAGAGACGGAAGGTTTGTGTCAAGGATATGGCAATCCTTCCAAGAAGCTTTTGGCTCACAATTAAATCTGAGCACTGCATTTCACCCTCAGACCGACGGTCAAAGTGAGCGGACTATTCAGACCTTGGAAGATATGCTGAGAGCATGTGTTATGGATTTGGGCGGTAGCTGGGATAAGCATTTGCCACTGGTCGAATTTTCATACAACAACAGCTACCACACCAGTATTGGAGCCGCGCCATTTGAAGCTCTTTACGGACGCAAGTGTCGATCACCCCTATGCTGGGCTGACGCAGGTGATAGACAGCTTGTTGGTCCCGAGATCGTCCAAGAGACGACAGACAAGATTGCGCAGATTCGAAAACGCATCGAAGCAGCTCGCGAAAGACAGAAAGCCTATGCAGATCCAAACCGGAAACACTTGGAGTTCCAAGTTGGATATATGGTTTTATTGAAAGTTTCACCCTGGAAGGGTGTGGCACGCTTCGGAAAGCGTGGGAAGTTAAATCCGCGCTACATTGGCCCTTTCAGAATTTTGGAAAGAATAGGGCTAGTAGCATACACGCTGGACTTACCTGCCGAGCTGAATGGAGTTCACGATACATTTCATGTATCCAACCTGAAGAAAAGTCCAACTCAAGATACCATTGCCATTCCCACCGACGAGATTCATGTTGACGACACGCTCCATTTCATTGAAGAACCTGTTGAGGTTACGGATTGGAAAGTAAACAAGACCCGCCGGAGCAGTGTCAAGCTCGTCAAAGTTCGTTGGAATGCCAGACACGGTCCTGAATACACTTGGGAGCGTGAGGACCGGATGAAAGAGAAATTCCCCCACTTATTTCCCAAGAACCCTACATCTACAAGCAGAACTTAAAATTTCGGGACGAAATTTTTCTAACGGGGGGGGAATGTGACAACCCTCACAAAACCAGGTATCCGTACGACTTAATTAATAATTAATTACTGCTTAATTACTGTGCTTACTTGAACTTGTGGATAAACTGCTACTTGAATGCTGATACATGTACTTACTTGCATCATACTTTACTTGCTGTCACTCCATGTTTTTGCTTACAGCACCTTTGTGACAACCTTGATGCACCAAAAGCACAGTAGCACAATGAACGGATAACCTATTAAACGTGCTGTCATAACTAGCACCAGGCAGGTACTGCCTCTAAGGCCTGTAAGAGCCTGAGATAGTTTGCTACACTAGTGGTGAGTGTAGGGATATAAGGGTTGTAGAACTGCGTCACTAGGAATAAGTTACAGTGACCGGATGTGCCTAAAACGTACTCTAGGTACAAAATTCAGCACTTTAAATAATAATTCAGCATCTAGCTAACTAATAAAGTGCCAAAACATGAGAAAAATATTACTAGACACTTTCCAAAGTGTCGGGAATAAGTTGTGTCACTAAAAATAATAATAACGACACTTTAAAGCTTTGTTAAGCACTTTAACGGATCTCTATCCAACCGAACAACCGGACTTTACCCGGAACATAAAAATATTGCCATTTACATTGTTTCTCTTTTTGTAAGCCAGTTAGGGTCCCCGAGTACCCTAACACCCGTTACAACTTACTACATGATAGTAACCAAGTTAACCTCCTAATTATCTAGCTAATGTCTAACTATCTAGTTGAAATGGAACCATAGACCCCCCCCCCCTTCCAACGAAACCGTCCCCAAGGGGACACCCCTTTGTACTTTCAAGATTATAATAATCTTGTTGTTTAATATCTTGGTGACATGAGAACCATTGGGTAATTAACATAAGGTTTGTCTATAAGTTTGAATTATAGATTTCGCCATGACTTTATTACAAGATTTCTAATTATCGGAGGTGGGATTTTCACAAAATAAAAACTTGCTAAAATATATATTTAGTATATATTTAATAACAACACTTGTGAATTTTTATGATTATTTTGTGAACTATACAAATATTATTTTTAGGGTAAAAATAATATTACCGAATGATAACGATTCCAAAAATAATACAAACGCCTTCATAATTAATAATAAGTTACAACGGTATAATTATTACCACCCGATCTTTAAAACGTAACTTACGCATTTTAAGAAAATATTTATGAGCGCGTATTTTTGTCAAAGTATTATTTTGGGAAGAATATTTATATTTTGAAGTAAGAAATAAAATATATTAAGTGAGACTTAATAATGTATTTCGAATTTTACTAACACGCATGTATTAAATCCCCCATCCTTGGGAAGGAGAATAATTACCAAGTATTTACAAAAATATAAACACGGAATAGTTGTCTAACTATTTCCCAAAAACTTAAACCTTAAGCTAAGGCACGGCCGTCCGTCTAATAGACTTAGTACGTGTAGGTCGTCGCACAGCAGCTTGATCAGGAGATATACTTGGTAGAGACGCACAACTGTGAGTTCATGTCCCCCTTTTCTCTTAACTGTTTTCAGTTTTCTAAACTGCGGGGGTGAAATACATGTTACTATGATTACGAGTACTTTTTACATGGTATGGTTAGCGTAAGGAGGGTTATTATTCAGATCATGTGAGTGGGTAGGCAGAAACTTGAGGCCATTAATCCTCAGGGTAGGACCGAGGGGCAGGAGCGGTAGATCTATCTGGGTGTAGCGAGCCCAACCCCAGGCCCAAACAGAACGGACCTCGGGGTGACTTTGTACCCAACGCATAAATCTGCTAGGTTTGAGTCTTCCTACTTGCACTTCACACATATCAATGGCCTTGCAAACCATTGGTGATCTCTTTTTCCTTATTTGCTACATACCAGGATTTTTATACATACAAAGGTTTATTTACTCACTTACACATGAACTCGCTCAACATTATTGTTGATTTTTCCAACTTACATGTATTTCAAGGAATTAAAGATCTGGCGTGGTATGTTGTGTCTTCCCGCTGCATATGGGTTCCGAGGTCATCCCGGTTTAGGAAATGTGACTTTTTCCTGGACGAGTCACAAATCTTAAACTGCGTTTTATTCATGTTGATGTTTATGTCTATCAAAACAATGTTTTATGTTTTGGTGTTGTAGTCCCTAAGACAATGTTATGTTACTTCGGTTTTAAAACTTAAATCTATGGATGATCTTGCATGGTTTTATTATCATATAGCTTTGTTATGATTAAGCTATGGTATTAAGAAGTCACACCAAATTAACCATGCTTCCGCAAAGCCAGTGTGTGACACACGCAACTTTCACATTTTCAAACACTTTCTCTCTAGCTCTCTGCAAACACTACACACAAACACTTGTATTCAAATCACATTGTAACACCTAGTTGATTCGCTCTACATCCTGCACTGTATCCTGAAGTTTAAAGCAATAAGAAGAATAAGGCAGCTGCGATTGTCAGCTCCCGAGGTTTTATGCCGGCGATCTAGATTGATCAAGGGCTTTCCTCGTACATCACGTGTCAACCTTTACTTTTCTGCTCATTGTTTGATCACAGATACAGCTCTATATCTTGAGCCGTATCCTGAAACTGCTTTCGCAAACTAACAAACCAACATATTTTTTACAAAGTATTACTAGCACACTACCTCACAAAACTAATTTGATCACTAAATTGCTTAGGTAATTTTTGACCAAAACAATAGCATCACCCTCAGCATATATGATGAGACAATAAAATTGCTTAGCAATGCTGTTGTAAAAAAGATCCTCTAAAGGGGACACACCCAAAAGTTGAGTCATGATCTCTCTGCTGAACGGTTGTTCTGACCTGAGCTCTCATCATTCTTCATAAGTTATTAACCCCCTACAGATATCATTGGTGTTATACTTACCTCTAAGACTGAATATTGGGATCTGGATACGGGAGTATATTCTGAGGTGGGACACGCGATTAAGTTTAAGTGCTTAAGACATTAATATCATATCTCGGATCAGTTGAACTTTGTGTGAAAATTTAAGTGGACCAGTATACTGACAATCTAAGTGAATCGTTTAAAACTTAAAATGAAATGAAGCTTAACGGTGTTGGTGATTTGTCTCAAGAACTGATATGATCTTCTTACACGAACTCACAAAAATATTGTCTGTAAATATTTCTTTACTGCATTTCATTTCTGCATTAAAAAATTCAAAAAGATTTTAGTGTGTTTTAGCATAAATTTTGAAAAATCCAAAAAGATTTTCGACAACTGATTTTGGAGAGCTGATTTTCATAATTCCGAGTGCTAAACATGATGAACAAATGGTTTGGGTGAAAGTATTTGAGGATTGTTGAAATGAAATGAGAAAAGGTTTTGCAATAAAAACGTTATTCCTGCAAGTGGTAAATTAGATTTGAAAATCTTATCCACAAATGGTTATTAGAAAATTTATTTTTGGGTAGAGTTTTTGCAGGTTGACCAGGTTTCGATCCAGAGCAGGATGAAAGCCAGGTTATGATCTTGTGAATTCCAGACTACGATCCCAGCCTAGTGAAAGGGGGAGTCTGAAAATATCGAGAGGGAGTCTGAAGATAGTAGAACCAGATTCAGATCCTGAAGATTACAAGAAAGAGTAAGAGATTGATTGAGGATGCTTACAATGGAGAATTTTGAAGAAAGTGAACAGACTGATAAAGACTAAAGACGTCAAAGACTCGACACTTAAGACTCGTCAACATCTGAGGGGGAGTCTGTTGGTGCACACATCTGTCGTCTTCATCTTATATCGAGTCTCGGTTACGTTGCGGCTCTAATCAAGGATGATGTCATCATATCTAATGATGACATCACATATTACATCATCACATGAAAAGAACATGCAAACATGAAACCGATTTGTGAGTTAGCTTGAAGATAAAACAGAATGTCGGTTTCGCTTGAAGACAATCTGTTAGTTGATGTGTTTCGCTTGAAAGTGGAATGAAGGTTTCGCTTCAAGTTAGTGGGTTTCGCTTGTAGGTGAGCATGTATAGTTCAAGCGAGACCATGAGCACTATATATAGGAGAGTGTTCTTGTCATTTGTAACGATTTCCAGAATTGATACCGAGGTGCTGCCGGTATTCCTTGTGATTGTATTTGCTATTAAATCAATACACAAGTCGTTTAAAGTGATATTCAAGTTGTTTTTACATCCGTTTCTTTGTTTCCGCCTCTGAAACGGACTAGAGCTCTTCCGAACGACTCATTCAGGTCGTAATTCGATCCTACAGGATGAAATATATTTTTCCCAGTTGAAATTGTCTTGATTCACTAAACATGCTCTCTTTGAATCCTTAATCACTTTTCTACCATGAGCCACTTGTGGTTCTTGTTGTTGTTGTTGACCAACTTGTTGATATATAGCTCTTCGGTAGTAATCATCTTTACCAAACGGATTCTTTGCATCATTTGCCTCTCTATTCTTCCATTCTCTTTTAAAATGACCTTTCTCCCTGCATCGAAAACAAGTAACTTTAGATTTATCAAAACCTAAAGTAGAAACATGTGCATCAAGAAAGTCATTTCTTCCGGTAATCAGTTTGAACTTTTCAGCTCTTCTCAGGACACTAGCTAGACACCATTTGATATCCATGAGTTCCATCTCTTCAGCATCTATCTGATCGTAATCCTCCTTTGTTAGCATAGGATTCCCGATCCGTCCTGCAACTAAACCTTCATAGGATAATAGCACTGAACCAAGTAATGCCATATGATCTTTTGCTATTTCTTCAGAAAAACTTTGACCATCAGGAAGATTCAAAGCAATATTGCATTGTATCACATAACCATTTCCAGTCTTTGTGCTTTGAGAATAGAAGCTTGATGTAGTATCTTTTGGATTGATACTCGGGTATGAAGAGAAACCACTGCTACTTTTAGAACTTTGATCAACTTTTTCAGATGAATCTCCAGCACTAAACGTAGTTTGGATTTTCGAGCTTCTTTCAACTTCTGGAACACTGCCTTTGTAGTACATTTTTACATCCTGTTGACCACTTGGACTGTTCATCCTTGCGATCTTCTGCTGTTCCAAATCTTGACCCTCAATCTTCTCGATAAACTGAGAAATTGTTAACCCATCATAAACCCCAGTGTTCTTCAAGATCATCAAGTATGTACCCCATTCCTTTTGTGGTAACGCATCCGTTAACTTGTCAACCCATTCTTCACGATCTTTTGTTATGCTCAACATCGACAGGATCGAACTAAGTGGCAATATCTTTCAATAAGCTTCTTTGTATCTTCCCCGGGCAAACTAGTGAATAGATCAAATTCTTTCTTAAGAAGTGCCTTTTTACTCTTAATCATATTTTCACTACCCTCAAACTTTACTTTAAGCGCATCCCAGATTGACTTTGATGTCTTATCATGTTGAAGCAAGATAAAGATGTCTTCTTTAATGGCTTGTTGAAGCAAACTTATCATCATCTTTTCAGCTTTGTACATGTCGCGTTCTTTGTCATTGAATTCCGAGATTTCTTTTTCAACTTGCAGATCAGTACGTGGTAAAACATATTTCTTCAAAATACATTCCCATGATCTAAGATGATTGGCTTGAACCCAGTTTTCGAAACGATCTTTCCATCCGTAATATTCTTCAATGCTCATTAACTTCGGGGGTTTTTGAGTAGTTCCGGTTTCATTTCCAGATTCATGTTTTGAGCAATTGAAGCTGGGGCAGTCGGGGATGTTGCGAACGCGTTGTAAAAATCTTCACTCATGATTCCGGAAACTTTTCACAAAACAGCGATTTCAAGCGAGATAGGGTCTTCAAGCGAGAACACCAACTTGCAGCTTTCAAGCGAACTAACCAATTTGCAGCTTTCAAGCGAACTAGCCAATTTCAAGCGAGAACCCCAACAATTTTCAAGCGAAGACCTATTGAAGCGAAATATCAGAAATTTCAAGCGAAACCTTATATTTCAAGCAAAATGCCTTAGTTCGCTTGAAATGAACTCAATCTTTCAAGCGAAACCTGAGGGTAAGTTCAAGCGAAACCACTTCGAAGGTTCATTTTATCCATTTTTAGTCCGAATTTTAAGCTGAAACTTTCCAGGGTTTGTTAATATGCACTTTTATACACTCTGTGAAAAATTGAACCGATTTCAACCGTTAAAACTAGTTCTAATGAAGAAAAGGTGTAGAAAATCAGAAATTTTGAGCTGAATCGGAAAGAACTCCTCCTCCTTGGCTCTGAAACCAATTGTAGGATCGTGTGATGACCCGAATGAGTCGTTCAGAGAAGTTCTAATCTGTTTCAGGTGCGGAAAACAAGAAACAGACGTTGAAACAGCTTGCAAATCACTTTAAACACACTTCTGATTGATATTACACTGATTACATCCAATAATCAAACCGGCAGCACTTCGGTATGATTTTCAAGAACTGTTACGAATGTGATCGCTTGAAGGCTATATATAGGCCATGGGGTCTCGCTTGAAAGTGACCAGAATCAGTTCAAGCGAACTACTATATTGTTGGTTTCGCTTGAAACTGACAAAGTTCATTTCAAGTGGACACAACCATTTCAAGCGAACTAACACTTAAATCAACCTAAAATCTCATATTTTCTCGAACAACGTGCCCTGATCTAACATATCTAGCATAAGACTCGATACAAGACGAAGTCGACAGATGTATGTACTAACAGAAACTAAATGGAATAAACTTTCAACACAATCAAACGGAAGAAATGCTTTCAACATACATGTTTAACATGAAATCGAATGATTATATTTATTATAAACTTCAATTACAATGCATGCATGTAATGCAATCTCCCCCTCAGTCTGAGCTCACACTGGTTTGTTCGTACAGAATGACCTAGGATGAAAGAGCTAATAGAACAGTACAGGGTATTGTTCTATTTATAGTACGAAGCAAACCACTGAAGCATCTTTGCTGACGTCACCATGAAAGTGACATCTAACCTCCTAACAACCTACAACTACTGTTCTATACAAGCACTGTTATCTTAACCACTGATTACATTACAATACACATAAGTAAACTAAACTACTGCTTCCCATTCCACTGTTATACTCCCAGCAGTGCTTTGTTTTCATCAGCAGTACTTGAACCATGACAGTAGATTGAGCATCAGTGTCTGTCTTCAACAGACTTTAGGTCTTCATCAGTTGTTGAGTGATCAGCAGTTGTTGTAGACGAACAGTAGATAGAGGTCATCAGTTGTTAGGGCCACTTCCAATGGGAAAGAATGAATATAGCATCTGCTTATTCTGGATCCACTGCTCTGATCCAGTTTTGGCGTTAATCAACTGTTCCTCTGTAGGGTTCAATCCCAACAAAGACCAACGCCTGCTCTAATGTATTGATCCATTCATGCCATCAATATATCCATCAAGAACAAAGTGACATAATGACATATCAGTGTCATCAGTCTCTTTTTCTTGAATATTTGTCCATCTCATTTAGCAAAACCTTATAGAGATACCCACCTCAGAGAAGAATCCATTCAATGAAACTTCATTCGGAACAATACTCAATATTAAAGAAACGATGTTCCGCATCTGTGGCTTTTTTAACTATTATTTTTTTGGCGTTTTTAAAGTGAATGGTTTCTAGGAAATATGGCGTTTTTGGGTTGTGATCAGTTGATTGTGCAGAGACGTCTCTCTTATAGGATGTTTTTGGCACGTAGTTTAGGCAGGATTTTATTTTATAATTATTAATAAAGTAGCCGACTTTTCAATTACTGTGTATTTTTACTGTGTCTGTTCAGCTTTTTATGAGTTTTTAGGGTCATAGACTTTCCATCTCCCAAGCTTGGCATTTTGTAATGGCTTTAAGTAGTTTTTGGCCTTTTTTTCATTTTTAGCTTTTAATAATACTTCTGCAAATTACTTTTATTATAGTTTGGGAGTTTTTGACGTTTTACTGCATTATGGCGTTTCACATGCATTATGACTGTTTGGCGTTTTATTAATATTATGTATTTTTTATTCAAAGTTGAAAAATACATAACAAACAACAGAAAAAGAAAATTAAAAAAATAAAAATAGAAACAATTCATCTTCCAAATCTTCACTGTCATCAGTCTCTTTCTTCTTTGAAACATGTTCACTGGCGGTTTGGCTTTGTCATGCTTGTGTTTTTGTGGCCATTTGGAAACACAAAATGACATAAGTTTTTTCTTTGAATGTGTATCTTCAAACAACTCATTAGTGTCGTTCGTCTTTTCATGCCATTATAATATTCATCAATAACAAAACACAAAAAAATGACATAAGTCTGACCCCCAGCATTTTTTTGTTCAAGATTTATCCATCTTATGCAGCAAAATGTTATTTGAGTTACATCACCTCAGTGAAGAATGCATTCTCCGTAACTTGGCGTTGAACAATATTGAATATACAATAATCGATATTTGTCATTTTTGGCGTTTTACTGAGGAAATAGTGTATCTGAAAAAAACGTCGATTTTTGGGAATCTTTTGATGTTTGGGTGTTTTGGCGTTTTCTAAGATGATTGCAATATATTAAAATATGGCGTTTTTTGAGTAGGTGTGTTTGATGTTTTGAGGATTTTGGCGTTTGTAAGATGAATGGTATATAGTAGAAAATATAGCGTTTCAGGTTCTGGGGGGTGTGTTTTTATGTCTGGTATGTTTTTGTTTATATAGGGATGTGTTTTGGTCCGTAATGGCGTTTTATTCATTAGTTGGCGTTTTGGTATAGAAGTGTAAAGACCTTTTTACCCTTAATGAAGTGCGTCCACTTAATAGAATTCATGTTATTTATGAAAACGCCACCACGCCAATCTAGTCCATAGATTGTTTTGATCGAACGATCCATAAGCGTTCTCACCGTTCTCACATTTTTCACCGTTTTCTCTAAATCTTGACCCTATATATCTATACTATATTATAATGCATGAGGGAGGGGTATTTTAAGATACCCAAAAAATAAGAACTTTTTCCCCACTTTATTTATAGAAATACCCCTAAAATGAGGGTAGTTTAGTCTTTTAAACACTATTTATTTTTTAGCCCCTAAACTTATTACACTTAAATCCCTAAGGTTTTAACAAAATTATTGATAATTAGTTACAATTCACCAATCCACAACAAACTTATATTTTTTTACGTACACGTATCTTATAAACTATACTGTTTAAAAAAATCCAAAGATAGCATGACGACCTACACATTTTTGTCGACTTTTCGGTAGTTGTCTTGTTCAATATTGATGCACGGATTAAAAGGTACAAATCGATAATGCTTTAATGTACAAGTAATTAATACTTGTGATCTAATGCGCCTAATCTACAAAGATGGGCTCCATCTATGCAAAGAAAAACAAAAACAAAAAGAATTAAAAGTACCGTAACATAAAATGAAGATATTATGTGTCACATTTTATTTTACTAAAACTACCTAATATATGTACTCAGATATATCTTATAAAAACTTAAAACTAACTACAACAAACTTCCTAAATAAAGGGGTGTCAAATCTAAAATTAAACCCTAATGCACTTCTATAGTTACTACTATAAATATATAGCAGGACACCCCTATATCTATTGCTAAAAAAGGTTAAAATATGGATCCAGTTTTGAATTCAATTGTTGCGAAAAATCAAGCATGCGAGATTGAAAATTCTAAGGTCAGTTCTGTTATATCGCAGCAGTAAATAATTGTTTTCTTTTATTTACCTTTATGTGAATGTTAACTTATTTGATTTTTCAGATTCAGTTGCATGATGAACATGCCAATTTAAACAACCCATTTCTCGAACAAGCTTCTAAGGTATTGATTTTGCTGGTTTTTAATTATTATTTTTGCATATATCTTTCATATTAACATGTTCGTTATGTTATCATATGTGTGTTTTATTGCAGGATGATGGTGATAAAAGTGTTGATATTATTTCTTATGGTGCAATGTTTAGTCCATACAAGTCTAATCTTCAACGTGAATTTAGTGAAGAGGTAATTTTAAGGTTTATTTAATCTTTTTTTTTTAACTTTTGTATTCAATTTTTGTCCTTTTTAAGAATCGAAAGTTTGAGACTCAAATGAAGAGATCCAAGAGACTTTCTGAATAGAAATGGAGTGAGGTTATTAATTTGGACGATTCTGAGGACAATGACAAAGAAGAGGAATTACAAGATACTGTCGATTCGAGCACAAACCAGAAAACCCGATTAAAAATACCTCGAGTGTCAATTCATAAGCGGAACAGATTTCATGCAGTCTAATATGAAATCTATCAAGTGTTTTTATGTTTTTTTTGTCACACCCTGACTTTTGTGGAAGCGTATGATGTGTGACTTGCTCAATATCATTGCATTCAATTATAATAAACAACTATATGATTAAAACAAGATGTTCATCCATTCATAAGATTGAAATGTTATTAACACAAGTCATTTAAGTTTCAACCAAAACCCTCAAGTTATGATACAAAACAAAAGTGGATAACATCTAATCTTGAAATTTACGTCTTGAAAATAACACCAGCGCCCAAGATCCAACTTGTTTCCTGAAATACATGTGAGCTTTGGAAAATCGTCAACATAATGTTGGTGTTAATTCATGCAGTTTGTGTAAACATTGAAGCATTCGTTGTAGAAAACATGGTATGTAATTATACTGAAAAGAGTACTTCTGTAAATGTAAGGAAATCGAGATCGCTAACAGTTTGCAAGGCCATTAACATGTGACACGACATAGGAAGCATCCAAACCATAGGCATTTTTACTTGTCGATTCACGACTAGAGACACAAAAGCACTGCTTGGTAAAAGAGTGGCCAAGAGTGTGGTTGTCTGAAACCCATTAGATCTAACCTTTTGTTCCACGGTCTTGGTATGTAATTGATTAATGGTGCTTATGGCACCCTATTCGTGATATGATCTAAAGTATCATTCCTTAGTTTTAGTATTCAACATACCATAACACATGTATTTCCCCAAGTTTAGAAAACAAGTAAAAGTTTAAAAGTGGGGACATGAACTCACAACTTTGCGTATCCTGCGTCGTAAACTTCACCGGTTGGTTTTGTAGCGACGTGACCTATACGTGTTCTATTAATTTTAGTCACTAGACTTGTATCACACAAGTACAAGTCACCATCTTTTGTTTATGTATATGTTCTTTGTATGCTCAATCTTTGTGAGGATCGTTCCCTTGTTTGTCGGGTCTTGCCCGTTGAGTATATATTGTTTATTTGTAAATATATATTTTCCTTCTCAAATATATATTCATTTATAAAGTCTTTCTCAAGGTAATAAGTGTTAAAAATAGTTTATATTTTTAACCTTTCAAGTATGTTACTTATATATTTTTCCTAACAATAAATATGAGTATTTTGTGAAATAATATTCTCAATATTATTTTTGTACAAGTATTCTGAGGAAAGTTGTAGGATCGGTTTTGACACCAAACGATTGCGTAACAACACGTTCAACGTGCGGAATCCGTGAACGTGCGTGACCGAACACACAAGAAAGTACTATAACCATGATTCAATTGATTATGACGAGTACAAAGTGCCGAGAATCACGTGAGAGAACTTTCTCTCTATAGACTTTCTCTCTCTAAGCTTATCTCCCTAAAATGTCAAATGAGCAAAAGTCTTAAACTCTAACACTAACTCCTCTATTTATAGGCCAAGGGATATAATGAGAAATCTCATTATTTACAAAATTGCCACCTTGCCTTTTGACTAGATATAACACTATAAAGACTCGTTATCTTCAGTTTCTCGCTACGGCTCGGATTGACGAAGGCGATAGACATTACTGCACTAACAGACTCCCCCTTGGATATTGCCACAATCAATCTCATAGCGTTTTGACTTTCTATTTCTCGAACAGAATCCCCGTGGATCTGTCTTTAGCTTCAGTTGCTCTCCCTCTCCGTAGTCTCTTTCTTCAGGCTCCCCCTTTCGTCAAGCTTCCGTGCTTTTGGGATCGACACCTGGCTTTCCGGATACAAGCTCTTTCAGGGTAATCACCTGGCTCCTTGAATGCACGCTTCCTCTTGCGTTGAGCTTGTCTTCAGACTCCCCCTTAGACTCAGCTGTCGGGATCGTAGTCTGGCTTTCACATGTTCACAAGTTCAGGATCAATTCCTGGCTCTATTCTACATCTGCTCAGGATTTGAAACCTGTCTAACCTGCACATCCTCTACCTCAACATAAGTTTCACAAATTTATAACACTTAGATTTAAGAAACTTACTGGTAGAAATCATTCATTCATCAATCTGTTATAATTACATCAAGTTCAAGTGAATGACCTTGATTAACTAATCACACAATCTTTCAAAACATTTGTATATAACATTCAAATTTTTCAACAAACTTTCCCAACTCAATGTAGTTCATCATGTTTAGCACTTGGAATTTTGAAAATCAGCTTTCCAACATCAGTTGTCGAAAATCTTTTTGCATTTTTCAAAATTCTATACTAAAACACAATCTTTTTGGGTTTTTGTTTTTAGAGAAATGCAGTAAAGAAATATATACAGACAATATTTTTGTGAGTTTGTGTAAGAGGATCATATCAGTTCATGAGACCAATCAAAAGCACCGTTAAGCTTTAATCATTTTAAGTTCTAAACGATTCACATAGATTGACGATATATTTGTCCTCTTAAGCTCAATCTAAAAACTTTCGAAATGCTTACCGATACGTTAAGGTATATTAACTTTGCACTAAATTCTTATGGACCCCACGATCTCAACATATCCCCTCATCATGCAATACACTAACTTAAGTAATGCCTTTAAACTTTTATCAACTGTGATATGTGCGAAAAACAAAGCAGAATGTTTAAACATTAACAATCAGGTCGATACTTCCGTATACGCAGAGAAAGTCCAATGTTTAAACAAAAAAAAAACACAAGTTGAAATTGTTTAGGCTTTAACACCAGGTTGATACTCCCGTATACGCAGAGGTGATCCAAAGCTTAAACGAAACACCAAAGAAAATAACGCAGAACGTTTAGGCATTAACAACCAGGTCGATACTCACGTATACGCAGAGGATGTCCAATGTTTAAACAAAATAAAGAAATCAAACAAGTTTAAATCTTTGCAAAATGAAATACACAATCACAGCGACTTTTTAGCAAAGTTGTGAAAGTTCACAAGCTTAACCAGTTTTATGTCTTTCGACAATCAGCGATTACTGAGTAGGTACACAATCAAGAAGGACAAAACTAAGTACTATGCTTTTGACCATGTTTCCCACTAGAACTAGGCTTTTTCATTTAAGTTTGTATCATTATCGCAAATCTACTAGTCTAGCTGAGCCTACCGTCACATCTTTAGTGAGACCATTTATCACATTTTAACTATCCATTTCTTTAGCATGCTGTGACAGTCCAATTGATTTACTATCATTTCCTCTTTTCTCAACAAAACTCATTTTAGCTTTTTCAATGTTTTTGTCATTCTCAAATTTTCTAATTTTTTTTTATTTTTCTCCCCCTAAAATCAGAATATAATTCAATTTTGATTTTCTGGGAAAATTTGAAAACAAACTATACAAGGAAAGTGACAAACAGATATCAAATCGCTTCAATTCGCCATTCACTTGGCATAAACAATCAGAACTCCCCCTGACAACAAACTATTTTCCCATTATGATTACAAAACACTTAAGTTTGTTTTAATCAAAAATGGTTTTTCCGGAAAATTAGTTTTGTTTGTCTTTTCACAAACTTGGGGTTCTTTTCATCACATTGTTCTCCTTTAACCACTTGTCGGAAAAAATAAATCAAGTACAACTTAATGTCCTTGATTAATCTTTTGTAATTCGAAATATCACAGTTGCCAACCTGTGAATTTCTCAAGAAAGATGTCGATTCCTACTCCACACTTACCAACCTGGGAGTTCCGGCAAGTCAGGATTTTATTTGAACAGATTCACCCAAGCCTGACCAGCCTTGGGTTTGACAGTTTTTACCTCAACAGATGGCTCTTCTGGTTTTGTCGAACCAGAATCATTGCCTGAATGTGGCTTGTCTGACTTTGAAAAATCAGATTCATTGCCAACAATTTTCTTCTTCTTTTCTTTTGTCCCCAGATTTGTATCTGATGAATTTGTTTTGTTTGACTGATCGGTCTTAGGAGAGTAAAACGATTTATCAGAACTGTTATTCGCTTTGACGGCTGTATCCGAGGACAAAATTTTCTCCAAGTATTCTCTTGCCTTCTTTCTCTTCTTCCTCAGTCTGTCTTTCTGCCCCTGTGAAAGCTTCACTTTCGGTTCGTGAACTTTCTGTTCTTGAACTTTAGGTTCTTGAACTTTCTGTTCTTTGGGCTTAACATTGACTGGTTTCTTTGCCAATTTCTGAGAATCAGCCCTCGATCTTCCCTTTGATCTCATTGGGCAATCTCTGGCAATGTGACCTTTGATATTGCATTCAAAGCATCTTCTCATCTCATAACTCCAGCTCTGGCAGTTAACAGCGATGTGTCCTCTCTCTCCACAAGTGTAGCACACCCTGTTATCGTACCATTCACCACCATCATACCAAACGCTCAGATCATAGCATTTTTTGGCCTTGTGGTATTCAACTCTTCTCTTGAAAAATGGATTTGGCATTTGAGCACTGTGGTCAAACCTGCACCACTTATTACCAACTTTTTGTGAGTTTTCATTTTCAAATTTTTGTAATTTTTCATAATGATTGGATGACTGAACTGATGAGCTTTTATTTTCTTTTTGAAGATTTTTCGGCTTTTTATCCTTTTGTTTTTGTTCCACGTTCTTCTTTACAGGTTTTTGCGTTGAGCATTCACCTTCATCAGATTCGTCATCACAATCTTCAATTTTGACTTTGTCAAAATTTGTGACATTGTCACTTATTGGAACTGAATTGATCGGATTTGGACATACAAGATCTGGTACTGATGAAACATTCACAAAACCTTTCAATTGATTTTCTAAGTCATTGACTCTATTTCTAGCACTTTCAGCTTCTTTTTCAAGCTGAATGATTTTTTCAAGATGAGAATTTATCACAATTTGTTTTTCAAGATTATTTTTGCCAAAAATAGATTTCTCATCTTCTAAAATATTTATTTGACTTTGAAAATCTCTTTCAGTTTTTAATTTTCTATTTTCAAAATCTTTTTCATTTTCTTTTAAATTTTTTATTTCCAATGTCAAACTGTCCAAACTACTCAACAGTTTGACATTTTCAGATTCCAATTTCTCACAATTTTCTCTCATTTCAAGAATCTGTTTATCATCAGATCTTTTCTCATCCTTCAAATGATTGATTTCCAATGTTAAACTTTCCACATCCTTCAAGAGTTTGACATTGTCTGCTTCGAATTTTTCACATTTTGAGCACACAACTTCACATTTTGCAATTTCATCTTTCTTGGATTCTTCAATCTTTGTCATTTCTTCTTTCTCTGTCTTGTGTGTTTCTGCAAGAAAAATCTTAACCATATCAGCAAGATTCAAATTTTCATCCAAAAAACAACCTCTCTTGAAATCATATTTCATCCTACTTCTTGCATTAAGACCATTTCTAATTGTTTTGATTATTTCAAGAATTATATCCAAACTTATATATTCTGAACTTCTTTTTAATTCTTCTATCAACTCTTTCTTTTTCTTTTCATTCTCATCATTGTGTGTTCTAAGCTCTCTGATGAAATCATTTGAACTAAATTTTGAGAATCTAGAATCTTTTTTTAGTTTACCCAAAAATTCATCCCATTCCAAAGGTAAGGCATCTGTAAATTTGGATATCTTTTCAGCATCTGTCATCTTAATCCCATACCTTTCCAACTTATCAAGCAATTCATAATACCTCTTTTTCAAATCATCAAACTTTTCAAATTTTTTACACAAAAAGTATTCAGATCTTATAACCCAAGCATCCTTTTTCTCATCTTCTTTCCTGTATTGCCAATTCATATCAAACCATTCATTAATTCTTTCAAGTTTAGCGTTTTCCTTTTCGTCAAACATTTTAACCACAATTTCTTTGTTAAATGACTTGGTTCAAAAATTATTTTTAGCTCAAAGTCCACAAAATTTCAACTTCTTGGTATTTGCGCCTTGTAAACCACCTCGAATCACCTGCAAACAAACAAACAAACGATCAGTTTAAAAACGAAGTGTATATGTGAAAGTATGTGACGTGGAATTGATCTAAGACTCGTGTCGAAGATTTGTGGACTCGTTCAATGTAGTTTGGGGGAGTTATCCGACTGGATTACTTTCTCGTTTGATGGCACAAAAAGACAAAACTGTTGTCCGATCGGGTGAGTTATCCGACCGAATTACTTGTTGACCTTTTGACCACAATCAATGAAAGACAATCTCACTTACAACCTGACAATAACAATGGCCGACAATCATTTAATATCAAATCAATATTACATGCAATTATTAAATGAGCCTGACATGCACATGCAATGAATCGAGTGGGACGCTGTTCGATTGAATATTAGTCAAAGCACCTGTAAACTGTCAATATCACTTTATCATATGAACACAGATAATGATATCACATGAATTTATGTGACACCCGTGTCACTGCGACCATCAAACAAATGCCAAACCAATGAAATATTGTATTTCATACTTGGGATTTGTAAAAATATGTGTATCGATTGCACATATCAACTCTTGATCAAATCCAAACTCTAAATCGCTTTCTGGAAGGTTATACGCGCACCGATGCGTAAATATAACCAGTTTAATGCAACAAACACTCCGGAATAGTGACATAGGCTTAACATACCTTAAATAATCTTTACATAACTTAGAAATAAGTTTTGAAGGCTTTGGTATGGCAAAAACAAGTTAAATCGCTTACAGGGACTAAAGTTGACAAACTACGAAAGTATGCCAATTTGAACTGTAACAGACCTTCCGGAACATGACCATAAGTTAAACATACCATAAATATCCTTTACATAGCTTAGAAATAGGCTTTGAGGGGTTCAGTGTGCTAAAATAAACTTTTGGGTCATTCAGGGACTAAAAGTGTCAAAAAGTGCACAAGTTTGCATTTTCGCGCATAACTTACGTTCTGAATACATCCGGACATCCAAAAATTTATGTAAGCACTAAAATATTTTATTTTAGTGTTCGCCATAAGAAAAATCCATTCGTCGCGTCATTTGGTTCGTTTTTCGCATTCGGGACCAGATTCGATGTATTAGCCGTTGTTTAATTCACAACCACACATTCTAACAATGCTTAGTCAGCGGATAAGGATGGAATTTAAACACCTAAACACCATGACATTTCAACACATGTATGGATGGAATTTAAACACCTAAACACCCATGACATTTCAACACATGTATGGATGGAATTTAAACACCTAAACACCATGACATTTCAACACATGTAAGGATGGAATTTAAACACCTAAACACCATGACATTTCAACACATGTACGGATGGGATTAAGGCACGTTTTCCATGAAACGATCTTAACGGTTCGGGTATTCCTATAAATACCCCATGCCTTTCATTGTTTTAAAGCACTAGAATTCTGATTTGAGAGCTCTAAGTTGAAACCATTGTTTCATACCTGAGTTCTTGGATCGGGATTAGCATTCGGGGACCCTTCGTAAGTCTTCTTTCGTTCTTTTCCTTATTTTATTGCTTTTCGAGTCCGAAAGTCAAACTTTGTTTGACTTTCAGCGTTGACCAGTAATGGTCAATGCGAAGTTCTTTTGAACTTCGCAACGTGAGTGTAATCACGTTGGTCATAGTCCTTTGGGACTATGCCCACTGATTACCACGTTGTCTAGGGTCGTAGGGTAAGCGATCTGATGAATCGCTTATACCTCGAACCCGACCCAGTTTGGTCGATCATTAGGATCCGACCAAATACATTAGGTGACCATAGTATATAAGGAATAACCTTCCGAGGTTATACCTTATGGTCGCTTCGTTTAAGTAGTTGTATGATAAGTAGTTTATATGCCTTAGGTAAATTACCAGAATACCCTTTTCATGTATAATTGGTAATTAAGCATATGTAACCTAAACTTTTGTCACATGACTGATTATGTAACATGTTTAGGCATATAACACTTGTCATAGGACTAGTTAGACGGTCCGAACGCGTTTCACGCGAACGACGCGTTAAAGTAGCATAAGCTACCTAAACGGGTCGTAATGGGTCGTAGACACTTAGGTTAAGTTTCATTTAGTATGTAGGCTTTGATTAACCATATCATATGAGTTCCTACACTCATTTGGTTTACAAACCCTCATGCTACCCAGTCTTCCGATTTAGGTCCGGTTTATTAATGTAGTTACCTATACTAGGTGCCGTTTGATATCCGCGATCTCTAGCATTGTTTAGTTGTCACTCCAGAACTACTGAGCAATCTCAGGTGAGTACATAGACCCCTCTTTTACTGTTTTCCAAACTGTTTTGGGGTGGAACACATGTGCCTACTTGTTACTTTCATGCTTTCCTGTTTTAACATCATATACTGCTATGTTCGTTAGTACATTATAGTACATGATTTTATGACATTTCATGCTAGGTGTGCCCAATTGTGTGCATTACTTAGTACATCGTTTTACATGACATTTTGACATAGACATTTGACATAGACATTTCGGCATAGACATTTTAACATGATTGACATTTGATCATGCATTTCCCATAAAACATAACTTTGATTTAAACCAAGATTTACTTCAATACTTTGTTTTTGTGCATATGGTTTAGTTGAGACATTTCACTTGCCATACATGACATCTTGACATAGACGTTTGACATGGATATTTGACATAGACATTTGACATGGATATTTGACATAGACATTTTGATATGATTTACATCTTGACATGAATACTTTGACATATTACCCAATACATTTGACAATTGATTTAAACATAGACTTCTTACATTGGTTGGTTTGGTTTGATTAAGTGATTAAGTAACGATGCGTGTGTAATATGATACAAGCATGGTGGATACGCCGCTGGTACTTCCTATATATAAGTGTTTGTATGGTATTACATATCATAGCGTTATTTGAATCATTTCAGTTTGAGACATAGAACATTTTATACAAATAACATACTTTTCACAAGACATTGATTTATAAACATGTTATCTTATGCAAACATATTTTACTTGGTTATTCATTTAACCTTACATTTATTTATACTTATCATCTGATCTTATCGATTTTCAAATGATTTACAAAGCAAAGCAAATAACAAGGTTCATGACTAAACATTTTCTCAAACATAAGTCATGGAACCTATTTTCACAAAACCTATGTATCTCACAGGCATTTTTATGCTGACGTACCTATTTTCACATGTGTTTTTCAGGAGCTGTTGCATAAGATGATCAAGATACATATAGGCAGACTTGGGCTTTAGTGACAATAAAAGATACAAGACTAGTTAATTATGTTGTATTTCCTTGTTTGTTAAGACATTGTAACACTTTTAATCAATAAAACGAAACTTCAATTGCCATGGATTTGAAACAATTAATTCTGTTACAACACTCCCCGACATTTCCGCCACGTTTTGTATGTTCCACGTGGTCGGGGTGTGACAGAAAAGATGGTATCAGAGCCAATGGTTATAGGGAATTAGGTTATTAGTAATGCTTTGACCTAGTCTATAACTTTCTTAGGACCCTAACGCGAGTTTACTTGCGTTTAGTCATAAAACAATACCGTCACCTATCCTTAGGCGACTACCACAACAAGAACATAAATTTCAAAACCGCTTTGAAAACTAATCATCTGTTCTAGGATGATTGATTACAAGGTTTTGAACCCTCTATTGTAAGGTTTTGAACCCTCTGTTATATGGTTTTGAACCCCTTTGAATTTTCAAAATCTCGTCAAGGTTTTGGGTTTTAAATAATGTGAACACGTGCAAACTGGAAGGGTGAATGCCTGTATTCTGGGTTTTCTGTCTAGGCAAGCACTTCGTATACATCTCATCAGACGCGAGACCAGTTGTGCTTACCTGGGAATTCTTGGGATGAGCGTTCACTTATAGGCGAGCATGTCTTCGCGATACATTATATTGACCCATTTACTTTGATTAGTCACTGTCTCATTTGTTTGCCTTTGGTAACAAACAAATGGTCACAATCTACATGCCTTGTCATTTTCTTTTGACTATCTTTCGCTTGTTTCCTCCTATGCCTTTCGTTATCTTCAAGATGCTTCTTCATCGCAACAACAATGTCCGAACCAGGTGCTGCAATTACCCAGCGAATAGGCGTCGTACTCCAGAGGACCGTTGACTTAGCTATCACCATGACTCGCCTCAGGGATGAAGCCGTAAGGGAACTGCTCCTTGGTGCAATCAATGCAACTGTCATCATCCAAACCAAATACCCTGTTTCAAATGTACCCACGGTGGACGATGGAGACATTTGGTTAACATGTGTCGCTTTGCAATCCAGAGCAAAGCTGTTGCAAATCCTGCTGCTGCTCAACCTTCAAACTCTGCTTCATATGTCGCTTGACATATTTGGCGCCTCAACCTCATGAACTTTCTACCTTGTGTATCGAATTAAGCACGCCTAGTGCAAGGTGTCGGAACACCTCTCGTTACACAAATTCCAAAATCCATGTAGGATCTTTCTATCCTCATAATTAGATCCTTGTGGATGGGTATCATTCATCGGAATCCTTAATTGAATTCCTTGTATGATTCAATACGTACATCACAATTCAATAAGGACAAAGTCGAATTCCTATTAAGATTTTCCTATCTTCATAGATAGATTCTTGAAATGATTAAAGTGCCAAATGAAATCCACGAATTGGATTCCTGGTGTACTTTGAGTATCCGCGTCCAAAGATAACAAATTAATAACCAAGTTAAACAACTATGTGATTATGTGCTTATGTGTTTCCTTTTATGTTTTTGGTGTAATCCAAGTTTTGTTATCCAAATCCTCGTAGAATCTTCCATATCTTTGTATAAGGAAATTCAAAGTAGGATATCCAAAGGTACTATATTAAATCCTCAATGGGATTTTACGTAATAGTAAAGACCCTCGGATTATATTGTACTATTCCATAATTACACCCCTGAGTGGTCTAGGTAAACAGATTGATCCAAAAATCTGGTTAGGAATATCATATGATGATATAGCTGAAAGGACTCCTTGGTGGTCTAATTAAAAGGATCCTTTGTTGATCTAATTAAAAGGACCCTATGGTAGTCTAGTCACACTCATCGTCAGGTTTGATTATCCTCCCCACAAACATTTCAAGACAAGTTGTGCGGACTATGCAAGGAATTGCATAATTATGGATGCATACATAATTATGAAATTCAGTGCACAGAAACCACAGCGAATTTTGTCATGTGTCTAGAGTCTATTCTGTTCATTTTTGTTTCTGAAGATGTAAAATGACTATTCCGTTCATTTTTGTTTCTGAAGATGTAAAATGACTATTCTGTTCATTTTTGTTTCTGAAGATGTAAAATGACTATTCCGTTCATTTTTGTTTCTGAAGATGTAAAATGATTCTGTTCATTTTTGTTTCTGAAGATGTAAAATGACTATTCCGTTCATTTTTGTTTCTGAAGATGTAAAATGACTATTCCGTTCATTTTTGTTTCTGAAGATGTAAAATGACTATTCCGTTCATTTTTGTTTCTGAAGATGTAAAATGACTATTCCATTCATTTTTGTTTCTGAAGATGTAAAATGACTATTCTGTCCATTTTTGTTTCTGAAGATGTAAAATGACTATTCCGTTCATTTTTGTTTCTGAAGATGTAAAATGACTATTCTGTCCATTTTTGTTTCTGAAGATGTAAAATGACTATTCTGTCCATTTTTGTTTCTGAAGATGTAAAATGACTATTCTGTTCATTTTTGTTTCTAAAGAATGCCTGTTGAAAATAACTCGGTTCATTTTTCATTTCTGAAAAATGTTCGTTAAAGAGAAATTACAGGATTATGACTTGTTCATCTTTGATGGTTATTTAACACAAAGTCACAAATAGACTCCTACGAATTAATTTCGGGACGAAATTTCCTAAAGTAGGGGAGACTGTGACACCCGTGTCACTGCGACCATCAAACAAATGCCAAACCAATGAAATATTGTATTTCATACTTGGGATTTGTAAAAATATGTGTATCGATTGCACATATCAACTCTTGATCAAATCCAAACTCTAAATCGCTTTCTGGAAGGTTATACGCGCACCGATGCGTAAATATAACCAGTTTAATGCAACAAACACTCCGGAATAGTGACATAGGCTTAACATACCTTAAATAATCTTTACATAACTTAGAAATAAGTTTTGAAGGCTTTGGTATGGCAAAAACAAGTTAAATCGCTTACAGGGACTAAAGTTGACAAACTACGAAAGTATGCCAATTTGAACTGTAACAGACCTTCCGGAACATGACCATAAGTTAAACATACCATAAATATCCTTTACATAGCTTAGAAATAGGCTTTGAGGGGTTCAGTGTGCTAAAATAAACTTTTGGGTCATTCAGGGACTAAAAGTGTCAAAAAGTGCACAAGTTTGCATTTTCGCGCATAACTTACGTTCTGAATACATCCGGACATCCAAAAATTTATGTAAGCACTAAAATATTTTATTTTAGTGTTCGCCATAAGAAAAATCCATTCGTCGCGTCATTTGGTTCGTTTTTCGCATTCGGGACCAGATTCGATGTATTAGCCGTTGTTTAATTCACAACCACACATTCTAACAATGCTTAGTCAGCGGATAAGGATGGAATTTAAACACCTAAACACCATGACATTTCAACACATGTATGGATGGAATTTAAACACCTAAACACCCATGACATTTCAACACATGTATGGATGGAATTTAAACACCTAAACACCATGACATTTCAACACATGTAAGGATGGAATTTAAACACCTAAACACCATGACATTTCAACACATGTACGGATGGGATTAAGGCACGTTTTCCATGAAACGATCTTAACGGTTCGGGTATTCCTATAAATACCCCATGCCTTTCATTGTTTTAAAGCACTAGAATTCTGATTTGAGAGCTCTAAGTTGAAACCATTGTTTCATACCTGAGTTCTTGGATCGGGATTAGCATTCGGGGACCCTTCGTAAGTCTTCTTTCGTTCTTTTCCTTATTTTATTGCTTTTCGAGTCCGAAAGTCAAACTTTGTTTGACTTTCAGCGTTGACCAGTAATGGTCAATGCGAAGTTCTTTTGAACTTCGCAACGTGAGTGTAATCACGTTGGTCATAGTCCTTTGGGACTATGCCCACTGATTACCACGTTGTCTAGGGTCGTAGGGTAAGCGATCTGATGAATCGCTTATACCTCGAACCCGACCCAGTTTGGTCGATCATTAGGATCCGACCAAATACATTAGGTGACCATAGTATATAAGGAATAACCTTCCGAGGTTATACCTTATGGTCGCTTCGTTTAAGTAGTTGTATGATAAGTAGTTTATATGCCTTAGGTAAATTACCAGAATACCCTTTTCATGTATAATTGGTAATTAAGCATATGTAACCTAAACTTTTGTCACATGACTGATTATGTAACATGTTTAGGCATATAACACTTGTCATAGGACTAGTTAGACGGTCCGAACGCGTTTCACGCGAACGACGCGTTAAAGTAGCATAAGCTACCTAAACGGGTCGTAATGGGTCGTAGACACTTAGGTTAAGTTTCATTTAGTATGTAGGCTTTGATTAACCATATCATATGAGTTCCTACACTCATTTGGTTTACAAACCCTCATGCTACCCAGTCTTCCGATTTAGGTCCGGTTTATTAATGTAGTTACCTATACTAGGTGCCGTTTGATATCCGCGATCTCTAGCATTGTTTAGTTGTCACTCCAGAACTACTGAGCAATCTCAGGTGAGTACATAGACCCCTCTTTTACTGTTTTCCAAACTGTTTTGGGGTGGAACACATGTGCCTACTTGTTACTTTCATGCTTTCCTGTTTTAACATCATATACTGCTATGTTCGTTAGTACATTATAGTACATGATTTTATGACATTTCATGCTAGGTGTGCCCAATTGTGTGCATTACTTAGTACATCGTTTTACATGACATTTTGACATAGACATTTGACATAGACATTTCGGCATAGACATTTTAACATGATTGACATTTGATCATGCATTTCCCATAAAACATAACTTTGATTTAAACCAAGATTTACTTCAATACTTTGTTTTTGTGCATATGGTTTAGTTGAGACATTTCACTTGCCATACATGACATCTTGACATAGACGTTTGACATGGATATTTGACATAGACATTTGACATGGATATTTGACATAGACATTTTGATATGATTTACATCTTGACATGAATACTTTGACATATTACCCAATACATTTGACAATTGATTTAAACATAGACTTCTTACATTGGTTGGTTTGGTTTGATTAAGTGATTAAGTAACGATGCGTGTGTAATATGATACAAGCATGGTGGATACGCCGCTGGTACTTCCTATATATAAGTGTTTGTATGGTATTACATATCATAGCGTTATTTGAATCATTTCAGTTTGAGACATAGAACATTTTATACAAATAACATACTTTTCACAAGACATTGATTTATAAACATGTTATCTTATGCAAACATATTTTACTTGGTTATTCATTTAACCTTACATTTATTTATACTTATCATCTGATCTTATCGATTTTCAAATGATTTACAAAGCAAAGCAAATAACAAGGTTCATGACTAAACATTTTCTCAAACATAAGTCATGGAACCTATTTTCACAAAACCTATGTATCTCACAGGCATTTTTATGCTGACGTACCTATTTTCACATGTGTTTTTCAGGAGCTGTTGCATAAGATGATCAAGATACATATAGGCAGACTTGGGCTTTAGTGACAATAAAAGATACAAGACTAGTTAATTATGTTGTATTTCCTTGTTTGTTAAGACATTGTAACACTTTTAATCAATAAAACGAAACTTCAATTGCCATGGATTTGAAACAATTAATTCTGTTACAACACTCCCCGACATTTCCGCCACGTTTTGTATGTTCCACGTGGTCGGGGTGTGACAATTTATATCAATGACAGTCAATCAATTAATGAATCTTCAAAAGGTGCGACTAAGTTGGATTCAATTTAAATGAATCACGTGACTTGATGATTAATAAGGACAATAACTTGTTGACAACTGAAATGAAAGTCACATGCTCACCGAATTCAATTAATGTCACAAGAATCACAGATAATGTTGGCTGACAAACCTGAATATGTTGACTAAACAACTCGCTCGGGTGAGAACACTAGACTCGGATTGCTGTCCGCTCGGATAGTAATCCGATCGGATGGGTCAACTAAAGTCAACACGGATTGCTGTCCGCTCGGATAGTAATCCGATCGGATGGGTCAACTAAAGTCAATACGGATTGCTGTCCGCTCGGATAGTAATCTGAACGATGAACAGTCAACAGGTCAACTTTTTTTTAAATGAATTGGAATGGTGACAATTGAATCGGATGGTCATCCGGTCGGATTGCCATCCGACCGGTGAACAACTTCTTGAACAGCAAACAATTTAAGTGTCAATGAATGATATTTGAAATTCAATCAATACATGCAGACTGATAATTCACATGTAATTAACAATGGCCGACATCTTTGAATAATTCACATGCAAACTTTAATATGAATGTATATATTCTATAGAGAATCACGTGACAGCAATTAATGAGGATGATCAGCTGTAATGAAGATCACATGCACAATGATTTCAACGGTTATTAACGTTGACTAAGTGACATGATCGGGTGAGATGTATTGACACGTATTACCGTCTGACCGGATAGGTCAACAAGTCAACTTTTAACATAAAATGAAATGGCATAATTTGAGTCGGATGGTCATCCGCTCGGATTGCCATCCGAGCGGTGAACAGCAAGTATAACAGCAGCAACATTCAACATATTTCACAAACTTTCGAACCACAAAAATTCAAATTTCTCACAAATTACTTCGAGTTATGATTTGAAACTTTGTAGGCTTTTAGATCAAGTGTTTTCGCACAACATATCCAAAAATCAGCAATTTTTATCCGTAAAAAGCTGTTTAATTTGGCGATTTTCTATTAAAAACGTGAAGATATGAAAAATATGAGAAATTCGACAAATCTGAATGATTTTGGCTCTGAATCTGATCAAATCTTGTACGAATCTGTGCGTTTGATCTTCGCAACCGAGAACCTGCTCTGATACCACTTGTAGGATCGGTTTTGACACCAAACGATTGCGTAACAACACGTTCAACGTGCGGAATCCGTGAACGTGCGTGACCGAACACACAAGAACGTACTATAACCGTGATTCAATTGATTATGACGAGTACAAAGTGCCGAGAATCACGTGAGAGAACTTTCTCTCTCTAGACTTTCTCTCTCAAAGCTTATCTCCCTAAAATGTCAAATGAGCAAAAGTCTTAAACTCTAACACTAACTCCTCTATTTATAGGCCAAGGGATATAATGAGAAATCTCATTATTTACAAAATTGCCACCTTGCCTTTTGACTAGATATAACACTATAAAGACTCGTTATCTTCAGTTTCTTGCTACGGATCGGATTGACGAAGGCGATAGACATTACTGCACTAACAAAAGTATACTTGTATTTCATGTAAATACTTGTGTATTTTGTATTTTTCACCAAAAATCAATACTTTGATTTTTTTATTACTTTCCGGAATTATATTTCTTACAAATAATGTATTTTTAAGACTTGTATGAAATATATATATATTTTGTCATGCTATAAAATATATATATATATGGTTATTCTTGTTATCCGCCCGATTCTTGTATAAATTCCAATACTTGGTATAGGTTAATATTTTTGTCCAAAAATACATATTTAAGTCCATAGTGTCCAAATTCAATAATATGTTAAGGAATATATTTTTGTAAATATATTTTCTTGTATTTGTCATGTATTTCCTTGTGAGGAATTTTTGTATACTTGCATACTTATGTGTTCTCATGTATTTGTATGCGTATTTTTGTATTCATACTCCTTGAGAGTATTTAGTGTATTTTCAAGTCTCTAATACACTACTATATATAATACACATAATATACACTTAGCACAAAATTTGGTGATCACTAAATATATATATTTCCCCTAAAAATATACATATTTAATATAAATTTTAACTTGAAGAAATCATCATTTCTTAACTTGAAATTTTACACAAAAATTAGGAAAACCTTGGTAAATATTTTTAGGTGAATTTTTAGGGAACAAGTTTCACCACAACTTATATTTTCTAAGTGTCAAAATTTTATAAAAATTTTGACATAGTTTCCCCTAAAAATTGAGGTTTCCCATGTTTTCAAACATGTGTTTATTTTCTTTGCAATCACCAAAACAATTTTCAACAATAATCATCAACATCATATACTAATTTTTCCATATGAAACATCATGGTGAACTTGATTCTTGTTAAAAATGTGTAGTCTTTTAGATCTACACTTAACATATTATGATCTTTCCAAAAATAAGTGTTCTTGAGTATTTTAAACAAACTTATGTGAAACTTTAATCCACTAACTCAATCATCCATGAGTTTTATGGTTTCAAAACTTTGTAAATCATGTTTTAAGACCACTTTTATGCTCATTAGAAAGATCATTATTTTTAACATCGTGTTTAATCATGGATCTTTCAAGATCCATGCTTAATAACTTTAGATCTTTCAAAAACAAGCTTTATGTTAAATTTTTAACAAACTTTCCATGAATTTTAGTTTCAAAAATTAGTTCTACACACACTTTATTACTTCAAGATTACAAGATTATGCATCAAAATTCATTTTTCATGTTCACATAATGCTTCATATGTTCATCTTCAAGTTTAACCATGGATCCTTCAAGATCCATGCTTAAACTTGTTAGATCCAAGCTTTAACATACTTGATCTAAACATAAACACAAGACATAACATCAACAACTTCATTACATACACTAAAAATTCATGTAATCACTTGATTTCTTCATAAATATGTTAGATCTTCTCATTTTTAGCTTTAAAAGTTAAGTTGTTTAGATGGTGAAACTTGTACACAACATAAACATGACTTATATTAGTGATCAAGAAGCTTACTACTAGCTCTAATGGCTAGGGAAGTGGCACAAGAATGAAGATGATGATTATGATTATGGAAGAAATCAAGTGGTTAAAAGCTCCAAAGTGAGGTCCTTCCACTTCTAGCACCTTACACCTTCTTAGATGGCCTCCATACACCTCTAGATCACCTTGGATTGCCTTGTAATGAAGTGAAAATGATGTGTTCAAGGGTTTGTGTTGGAGCTGAGACCAAGGAAGAAAGGGGGGAATAAGATGAAGTGAAGAATGAGAAATGATGGTCTTGGTTACTAACTTGTGGTCTTATAAAAAAAAGTTCCAACATGTGATCTCTCATTAGATTTTATGCACACCAACAAGAGAACAAGGTTAGATAAAATATTCAAAGGTGTGTGGGGCCCATAGGGGCCGACCATGGTGAAAGGGGGGTAAAGTGTAAAATTTGGGAAGTTAGGGGTTTAAAGTGCAAACGAGGGGGTTTAAGTTAGTTTAAGTGTGTTTAGGTGTTTTTATGATTTTTAAGGTGTTCTAGCATCAATACTAGTTTAATATCATAAAAACATTACTTCTAGTCAAATTTTGATGTCCCGATTATTGTCCGGTTGTTTGGTTCGTTACGGTTCGTTAAAGTGCTTAATTACGCAGTTTCACTAGGTATGAAGCACCTTTTGTGGCAGTTTCAATTCCCGACACTTTGTAAGTTATACTAGACAATAAAAAATAAATTATACACGATATTAATGTGTTAAAAAGCTGATTATAGCTGAATTGTGCTGATTTATGCAGAATTCTGCATTTAAAGTGAGTTTCGGATGCTTTTTAGTGCATAGTTTAGCTTCCGGAAAATTTATATGTTAACCCTCGTATCCACACTTGGGTTTTAATGTATTTTAGATGTTGGACCTATTCCTAGGCCCTAATTCTATTATGTGACTGCTTTTGCAGAATTGCTGACATCGTGTCTTACCGGTGAGTTTACTAGTCTTTCTGACGCAATGCTAAAAGTGATGCATAAAGCAATATTTGAAGTATAAAACGTGCATGAATTCACATGTATAGCATGAAATCAGACAATGTTGACATTTAAGCACATAATTGCAGATATTTAATAATAATTAAAACTGTTCGAAAATTACCGGTTTTGTGCCGGTTGTCACATTTTTATCATTTGAGCTGTTATCTTTGATCTAGACGTATGAATAAAGTTTATTTTATATTTGAACTTTATTTTTTGGTGTTAATATAATGCAGTTATTGACCATATTAATAAAGTTCAAAATAAAGTTAGTATCCTAAATTTACAAGTCAACTAAACTTATATAAGTTAATATCCTAAAGTTGCAATAAATAAATATTGCAGTTAGATATAGTCAAGCTGAAATTATAAAATATTGCAGTTATTCTTAGATATTAATATAATAATTTGTATTTCTTAATTAAAAAATAAAGTAATAAACTTTAAAGCTAAACAAAAAAACTGAACTTACTATGATATAAAGTTAATAAAGATATAAACTCTTAATATCCTATTTTTTTACAAAAACTGTTTTTAAAATTTTATAAAAATATAATTTTTTATATATATAAAAACTAAATTTAACAATTAAAGTTAAAGGTGTAAAACGTACTTACGAGTCCACTACTTTTTTTTATTTTTATAAAAACAAAAAGTTTAAACTGAAAGTTTTTTGGACGAGTACCATGTGGGTATTTAAAAAAAGTTATGAACTTTAAAGAATAAAATTATAAACTTTATCATTTAACCAACAAAAAAAACTTACTTTACAACTATAACAACTTATCTTTTATCTTTTGTCATTTGATTATCATTTTTTTATAAAAAAATGAAACTGTACAGGTGTAAAACAATTTTTTACTTTATTTATAAACAAAACATTTTGTTTTTATAAAAAAAAATTCTTTTATAAACATTTTTTTGTAACAAGTAATATAAATAAAATACTCTAGAAATTTACAATCTTTACTAGATAAATACTAATTTGTGTTGCAAATTTTTAGGAATTATAAGTTCAACTATATTGTTATAGATAATATTAGTCAGTTTCAAAAGAATTCTTTACCAACTTGACTAGATACATAGTAGATTGTGTTGCATATTTTTAGGGATTATAAGGTAAAAGTAGACTCATATAGATAAGATTAGTTAGGAACTAAAAATCTGAACTTAGTATGATATAAAGTTAATAAAGATATAAACTCTCAACATCCTAATTTTTTTTATAAAAACAGTTCTTGAAATTTTATTAAAATATAATTTTTTATATCTGTAAAAAACAAAATTTAACAATTTAAGTTAAAGCTCTAAAACGTACTTACGAGTCAAATACTATTTTTTATTTTTTTAAAAACGAAAATTATAAACTTAAATTTTATTGGATGAGTACTATGTGGATATTTAAAAAAAGTTATGAACTTTAAAGAATAAAATTATATTTTATAATTTAACCAATAAAATAAACATACTTTACAATTATAACAACTTATCTTTTATTTTTTGTCTTTTGATTATTAATTTTTACAAAAACAATATCTTTTGTCTTTGGATTATTAATTTTTATAAAAAAAACAAAACTTTACATATGTGTAACACTAATGACATATATCCAGCATAATAATGTTATCATAAATATTAGAGTTAACTGCCATTTTCGTCCCTGTGGTTTGGTCACTTTGGCCATTTCAGTCCATTTTTCAAAAATGCGCCATTTTCCTCCCCGACGTTCTGGAAAGGTGCCATTTTAGTCCAAAAATCATAACCCAGTTAAGTCAGTTAGTAAATAAGGACTGATTGTGTAAATTTGTAACATAAAGGACTGATTGTGTAAATTTGTAACACCACCACCACTAGCCCTGCCACCACCACTACTCCGCTGCCACCACCACCGCCACCACCGCCACCACAGCCACTGCCACCACCACCACCACCACCACCACAGCCACACCGCCACCACCATCATCGTCATCATCTCCGTTAACGATCACAACGATCACCAAGCACATCACCACCGCTGTGTTCGGAGTTCTCGATTTACGGATGAAGATGATTACCGGAGACGAGAAGTGTAACCATGGATGATGATGACTGAAAGAATTGAAATGGTGAAGATGGAGGTTTCAAAACGGAAGATGGAGGTGAACGGAGATGATGGTAAGATGACGGAGAAGTGAAGTTGCAAGTTTCGATGACGGATACATGAAGTTGCAGGTTCCGGAAACACTTCAGATTCAAAAACTCCTCCCATTGATCTAAAATACCTTGGTGTAGTTCTGGAAGTTGGATTTAAGAACGTGTTCGACACAAATAGGATCGGCGATATAGACTTCACTGTGTGTTGGTGTAACAAAACGGAAGGTGCGGTGCTTCTTGGCAATCAAGGCAATATAATTGAAAAAGTCGTTAAAGTGTATGAACATTGTCAAAGTTGAACCTACCACTGGAGGTCGATGATCGTTTGACATCAATTCTTTGAGGTAAGATACAAGTAAAGCAGACAAGAGTACAGCCACAAACAAAAACACTAGCCCGATAAGTGTAAGCATGAAGGGTGTTGCATAGTACAACCCTGTGAGAAGGAAGAAGATGGTGGAAACCAAGAGCTAAGCAGTTAAAGCGGTAAAATAGCGGATAGCGGTCAAGGTCCGCTATACGATATATAGGTTATAGCGGTGGTATAGCGGTGATATAGCGGTAATTTTTATACCATGCATAATTTATGTATTTTTATATATATTATATACATATACCATTAATTTTATATTGTTTATATATAAATTCACAAGTATGAGGACTAAATATAAACTAATGAAGATGGAGGGGGGTTATATGTTAAATATATAGTTAACTTTATACTTTTTGTATACAAATTTACAAGTTTGGGAACCATATGTAAAGTTATGAAAGATAGAGGGGGTTAGATGTTATAAAAATACCCAAACTTAATTAAACCTAACCCTATCTTCTCTTTCATTACTGCCGCTCTTTCATTACAGCCCCTCTCATCAGACATGGCGCACAAGAAGCACAAGAAAGAAGCCCTAGCCCCAATTTTGGTTCCAAACGAGGTAACAACTATGACTCTGATGATGATGAACTGCTTCCAAGACCTCAACCAAGGCTGACCGCTAATATCACTGCTTCAGCCGCTATAAAAACTACATATAGCGGTCAAATAGCGGGCTATAGCGCCGCTATTAGCGGAACCGCTATGCCCAACCGCTATTTGGACCGCTATGATGCCAGACCTCCGCTACACCGCTATAGCGCGCTATAGCACCGCTATAGCGCCGCTATTAACTGCATAGACCAAGAGAGTCTTGTTCATCATGGAAATTAAACACAACTGGTTGACAGTTGCCTTATTATTATGATATTTGACGATAAAAACAAACACATGTTTGAATTTTGATTGGTGGGCCGACTAGATCTTATCAGAACATTTATCATCTAGACCATTTCAAACAGTTGACATGGAAGATAACCAAAAAAAATAGTGTGGATTATATGATGTAACCATGGATGATGATGACTGAAAGAATTGAAATGGTGAAGATGGAGGTTTCAAAACGGAAGATGGAGGTGAACGGAGATGATGGTAAGATGACGGAGAAGTGAAGTTGCGGTGGTGGCTGTGGTGGCGGTGGTGGCGGTGTGGCTGTGGTGGCGGTGAGGCTGTGGTGGCGGTGGTGGCAGTGGTGGTGGCAGCGGAGTGGTGGTGGTGGCAGGGCTAGTGGTGGTGGTGTTACAAATTTACACAATCAGTCCTTTATGTTACAAATTTACACAATCAGTCCTTATTTACTAACTGACTTAACTGGGTTATGATTTTTGGACTGAAATGGCACATTTCCAGAACGTCGGGGAAGAAAATGGCGCATTTTTGAAAAATGGACTGAAATGGCCAAAGTGACCAAACCACAGGGACGAAAATGGCAGTTAACTCTAAATATTATATGAATAAGAAAACTACCAGAAACGAGTGCCGCAATCCAAAGTGTCGTCCCCGCCGCATCGCGCGGGCACTCTACTAGTATGTATGTATGTATGTATGTATATATATATATATATATATATATATATAAGGAGAAAACGCCCAAAAGTGTGAGAACGCATCCTGGCCCAACAGGTGGCGCGCGATATAATTAGGGCGTATGGGCTTTTTTGTCATTTTATTTTTCGCTTTTCCAATTCCGCTTTTCACAATATTGATTTATTTTTGGGGTTTAAGATTTTTTGGCGTTAACTAAATTCAATAGTTATATGGCGTTTTAGTGGTTTCATTGTATTAATATTTTGGCGTTTATGGCGTTTTTCAAATCGTATGTCATTTAAACCCCCAAGGGGTCAGAATATCTCTCTGAATGGCGTTTTTCAAGGCGTTTTTCAAGGCGTTTTAGACAAGATGGCCCATTGTTCTATTATTTTCATATACATTTTGGCTTTTGTGGTATCTTGGCGTTTACAATTGTAAAATTATATTACAACCACAGGGAAAAAATAGAAGCGAAAAAAATAAATTAAAAATCCTAATCGGATCTCTCTTCACAATCTTCACTGTCATCAGTCTCTCTCTTCTTTAATACCATAAGAATTGTCACCAACTATATGGCGTTTTATGTAAAACTTAACAAACCCATCGGATTGATTATTTTGCCTACTCGTCTGTTGAAGTGGCTTTTTGTGGATGTTTAGGGACATAGATCTATGACGTGTGGGTGGGTTTTTTGCTTTGTTCTTCAACTTGATCTTCATCTTTATAATCATCCCACTCTTCAGTGTCATTGATCTCTTCTCCTCATCCAAGTCTTCCTAAAGAACAAAGAACACAAAATGACATATGACTGTCATCAGTATCTTTTTCTTGAAGATTTGTCCATCTTATGCAGCAAAATCTTACTGATTTACTCCCCTCACCTAACAATCCATTCAGTGAAACTTCACGAAGAACAAACTGAATATCCAAGAAAGCATATTAGCTATCTTTGATTTTTTTAATTTTTTTGCGTTTTTACAGTGAGTGGTATTTAGTAGTATTAGCGTTTGTTTGTTTTTTTGTTTGATTAAATGGAAGTTGCTAAGAGGTATCATTTTATAGGATGTCTTTTTGGCGCGTAGGTTAGGCGGTGCATTATTATAATAAAGTATTCGTCGTTTCAGTTACTGTTTGTAATTATTGTTTTTGATAAGCTTTTATATCTGAAGTCTGTAACACGTCCCATCTTTCAAGTTTTGCGTTTTAGATTCTAATATAATAAATTTTCCGTCTCTTCAGTTTTATTGTTTTGTAGTTACCCTTTTCAAGTTTGGTTTTTTTTTTTTTTTTATAATACTTATCCAACGTAATTTTATTATAGTTTGGTAGTTTTAGGGGCGTTTTATGGCATGATGGCGTTTTGACAAGCATTTTGGCTATGTGGCGTTTTTATTATATATGGCGTTGTTATTATATAACAATCAACTGAAAAAGAAAATTAAAAAAATATATAAACAATTAATCTTCCAAATCTTCACTGTCATCACTCTCTTTCTTCTTTTTTGAATCATCTTAACTGGTTGTTTCGACTTTCGTATGATTCATTTTGTTTTTTTGTTTTTGAAGTAGTTTTTTGTCGCCATTTGAAAGAACAAAGTCTGAAATCAGCCTCTTTTTCTTGAAGATTTGTCCATCTCATGCAGCAAAATGTTATTGAGTTGACATCCTTCAGCCAACAATCTTGAATTTCCAATGAACGATTTTTGATTTTTTAACTTTTTGGCATTTTACCGAGAAAAATAACGCCACTAAATAAAAGTACCTTAAACCTCTAAATTTGATCATGCTAAAATCAATAATGTTTTGCTGTATGAGATGGACAACATTGTTAATCCTCAGTTAAGAAAGATGTCTGACAATGTTGTCCACCCCATACAGCTAAACTTTATTGACAACAAACCTCAATAATGTTTTATGGGGTCCTTAAAAATTTATATATTGTTTCTATTACTTTTCAAAAAAAGATTAGAGTCCGTGGATCCGCCACTGTGTGTTCCCCGTTGTGGTACCCCTCGATGTCTGCTCCCTGCAGGCTTTCTCGAATCCACACCTAAGGGTCTTATATATATATTGAATAGCAACACTTACCCCTATCCTATTACACCAATAATCATAAATTAATTGTCTATGCCCAGATTTGAACCTAGGACCTCTCCTCTAAGAGGCAATTTTTTTTTTTAAAGGTTAAGAAGCTTTATGGATTATTAGATTATAAATTTGGATGGATGTGATTGATTAGTTGTATTTTTTTAGTAAATTGTGTTTTATTTTAAATAATTGATTTGATAGTAATAGGGCAGAAGTGTAATTTTTGTGTATCTTTAATTCAGAAACTCACATATAAGTTTTGAGTAAATTACAAAAATCGTCATTTATGTATGTTACTTATTGCAAACTGTGTCATTTATCTTCAATAATTACAGAAAACGTACTCGATGTTTGCAAACCCTTGCAAGTTATGTCCTTTAGCCCTAATTTAGTTAATTTTTGTGGTTAAATCTGACCAAATGGACCCCACATAAGGGTATTTTTGTGGTTAAATGTAACCAAATGGACCCCATATGAGAGTAAAATGGCCAAAATACCCTCATGTGGGGACCATTTTGTCAGATTTAACCATAAAAAATTAACTGAGTTAGGGCTAAAGGACATAACTTGTAAGGATTTGCAAACATCAAGTACGTTTTTTGTAATTATTGAAGATAAAGGACAAAGTTTGCAATAAGTAACATACATAAAGGACGATTTTTGTAATTTACTCTATAAGTTATCCATCTTTTTTAAGCGCCAATAACTTTTTTAAAGTAATTGTCTTCTTAAGAAAATTACACAATAATAATGAGTGTTTTTTATATGTTTCAACTTGATGTTTTCAGTACAGGTGCTTTAAACATGATATTTTCTAACTTTCAAAATTGATCATCCAACACTTACCGTCTAGACACTAAAAATATACTTTTTTTTTCTTAATTTTTTTAACCATGTTATGCCGATTTAGCTATTAACATTTTTACCCTTTATTTTATTTTATAACTTTCAAGAACTATTATAAGGGGCATTTTCCGCCACATAAACATTATAACACCCCTTAAAAATGTATGTAATGGTTAACCCCATTTAATGCCCTCGTTCCATCATTACTTTCCAATTTTGTTATCCTCATTGGGCATTATACTAGAAATGTCTCTTCCCCTTCTTGTCCATATAAAGCCCACTGGGGTGGTGTTGGGGGCATTATCAAACCATTTCACGCCCTTAAAATGTCCATTAGGGTGTAAGTGGTGCATGCCTAAGGGGATTAGGCAAAGTTTCGCATCACCCAATCATGTTGTGCCATGTAATTTGCGTAAACTTTTTCCCTATTACCCAAAAAAACATAAGGGGTGCATATCAAATTGAGATTAGGCAACCTATTTAAAAAAACGAAATTAATAAAAGTACAATAAACTAAATAAAACCATTATGCTACAATCAGATGAATCACTGCTATCGGGTAGGAATAAAATAAGTATTTCTTTCACCATTTAAAAAAAATAGGGGTAGAGATTTAAAGATTTGGAGTAATGAGGATATGGGTTGGTATGAATTTGTTTAAAATGTATGTGGTTTATATAGATTTATAAAAAAAAAACTTTTTTTTATTTTATTAAGTAACGATAATATTACCGTTCAAATCAATGCCAACGGTCAAAAACACCTCCAACGGTCCCTTTCCCCCATCGGCATACTCTCCCCGAAATTGATTGAGTCCCGCGTGGCAAACACTTTGGCGGCGGTGTTGCCGATTGACAAACCCCTTGCCGAATGGGGTTGCCGAGACCACCTCGTACACCCTTACTTATTGTCTTATGAAAACTATGTCAAGGTTTACTTTCCTTTTTTGTAAAGTCATATCATTTACCCGTTTCGTTATTCTAGTAATATAATATAGCATTTAATAAAATTTCGAATATACCATTGTGTAAAGTTTATATTTATATATGTTTTGAATTTTTTTTTAAATAAATTTTATTTTTTTTTCTTTATTTTGAGCAAACTGATATTGTCTAAACAATAGTCGTATTGATTAACAAAAGGCTCATTCTATACGCACCCCCCCCCCCCTCCTGATTACACCCCCCTTGTGAGAGGAAAACTGTCGGTCTCACGCAGGCCCCACCTGTAAGTATGTGAGAGGAGGGGTGAAAAAAGTAAATAAGGGGGTGTAGAAAGTAGCACCCTTAACAAAAGATGGAAACACATCCCATCACATAGGCATAAGTACTAGTTATTATGAAAACTATTAAAAAATTGAAGATTGGAAACTTAGAAAACAAACAAAAGATTTATATGGTGTGATATCTTATAACATGATCGTTGTATTCTTTTAAGGGAGAAGGATTCACTAAAAAGTGGATTTTGTCTAAGTAGTCTAAAAAGGATTGTGATGATAACATGTGACACTCCTAATAAGTAGGAATGAAGGGCATTTTGGTCCTTATAAATATGAGTGAAAATGACATGTGTCACCCCTTTTGTTTTTTAAAGAGTTAATTACATAGTTAGTCCATGTGGTTTGCACAAAGTAACATACTTAGGTACTAATAGTTTAAAATAACATTCTAGGGTATTAACTTTTCATTTTGTAACGTTTGGGGGTATTAAGCTTATTTGTAGGCTTAAAACCACATTCTGTTAGTACCTAAGTATGTTATTTTGTGCAAACCACAGGGACTACCTATGTTACTACCTTAGAAGTTAATACCTCCAAACGTTACAAAATGAAAAGTTAATACCCTAGAAGGTGATTTTAAACTATTAGTACCTAAGTATGTTATTTTGTGCAAACCACATGGACTAACTATGTAATTAACTCTTTTTTAAAAATACAACAAAAAAATCTAGTACAAAAAAAATCTAGCACAAAAAATCTAGTACAAAAAAAAATCTAGTACAAAAAATCTAGTACAAAAAAATCTAGCACAAAAAATGTAGTACAAAAAAATATAACACAAAAAAATCTAGTACAAAAAAATATAGCACGAAAAAACTCCGCAAAAAAATGTAGTACAAAAAAATCTAACACAAAAAATTGAGAAAAAAAAATTAAGACAAAAAAAATCAGCACAAAAATATAGTACAAAAATCTAGCACAAAAAAATGTTATACAACATAGAAATACAACACATTTTAGTGGGTTTTTTAGTCTTCGTATTTTATATAGCAATATGGTACTCAAATTAAAGATAAAAAGACGCTTGATTTTATGGTGAAATTTTTATGAAAAAATAATGTCGTATAAAACAGTTATAAACATTTAAAAAATTGGGGTGAAATATGCATGTGTCTTGCATGTGGAGAGAGAAAGTCTATAAATATGATTTTCCCACAATACCATTGCACTCCTCTTTTCTCCTACACTTTCATCTTAACCATTGATTTGAAAAATGAATGGTTAAGATTCCTTCTCATCCTACTTAGGGAAAATTAACTTTTTATTTTATCTTACCCCTTCTTTTAAGTGTTACAGTTATATATATATATATATATAGTGCGAGGTTTATTGGGGAACACTAAAAAGTGGAAAACCGGGAAACAGTGCATTTAACATGTTAAATATATCTTATAAAATCAACTTTCACATGGTAAAAATCAATTTTTATTAAATTTTTTTCGACGCTTTTCCTTATAAAAATGGGTAAAACTTTTTCCAATAAAAAATCTTTTTTTTAAATTAGCCTTTTTAACAATTTTTTAAACTTTTTTGTATTTTTAGTTTTTGAATTTTTTTATTAAAAATGCTTCTACATGTGTTTATAAGAAAAAGCATCGATTTTGTTAAAAATTTATTTTTAACATGTTAAGTTGAATTTTTAAGATATATATATTGTAGTGTTTCCCGGTTCCCCACTTTTTTAGTGTTCCTATATAGGGGAAGGATCCACTAAAAATGGATTTTGGCTAAGTAGCCTAAGAAGGATTGTGATGATAACATGTGGCATTCCTAATAAGTAGGAATGAAGGGTATTTTGATCCTTATAAATAGGAGTGGAGATGACATGTGACACCCCTTTTGTTTTTTAAAAATACAACAAAAAAATATAGAACAAAAAATGTAGTACAAAAAAATATATTACAAAAAAATCTAGTACAAAAAATATAGCACGAAAAAATTTAAAAAAATGTAGTACAAAAAAATCCAGCAAAAAAATTGAGAAAAAAAAATTAAAGACAAAAAATTCAGCACAAAAAATTTAGCACAAAAATATAGTAAAAATCCAACACAAAAAAAAATGTTATACAACATAAAAATACAACACATTTTATTGGGTTTTTTTAGTCTTCATATTTTATATAGCAATATGGTACTCAAATTAAAAATAAAAAGACGCTCGATTTTACGATAAAATTTTTATGAAAAAATAATGTCGTATAAAAAAATTATGAACGTTTAAAAAACGGAGGTGGAATATGCATATGCCTTACATGTGGAGAGATAAAAGTCCATAAATAGGATTTTCCAAGTATACACTTACATTCCTCCTTTCTCCAACACTTTCATCTTAACCATTGATTTGAAAAATAAATGGTTAAGATTCCTTCTCATCCTACTTAGGCAAAATAAACTTTTTATTTGATCTTACCCCTTCCTATATATATATATATATATATATATATAGTGTGAGGTTCATTAGGAAACACTAAAAAAGTGGGGAACAGTGGGGAACCGACTCAAACGAACTCCGATTGGACTCAATCCAGCGGCGTTGGAACCGGCTCGTCGAACCCTAACTAGGATCTCTTAACCCTAAACCCTAAACCATAACCCCTTAACCCTAAATATATTAGGGTTTGGCTTTTAGGGTTTAGCTTTAGGGTTTAGCCTTAGGGTTTAGCCTTAGGGTTTAGCTTTAGGTTAAGCTTTAGGGTTTAGCTTTAGGTTTAGCTTTTAGGGTTTATAGTTTAGATTTTACGGTTTAGCTTATGTTTTAGCCTTATTTTTTAGCTTTAGAGTTTAGGAGTTAGGATTTAGGGTTTAGGGTCAAGAGATCTTAGTTAGGGTTCGACGAGCCGATTCCAACGCCGCTGGAATGAGTCCAATCGGAGTTCGTTTGAGTCGGTTCCCCGCTGTTCCCCACTTTTTTAGTATTCCCCAATGAACCTTGCCATATATATATATGTGTGTGTGTGTGTGGGGGGGGGGGGGGGGGGGTTTAAATGAGAACGCTAACTATTGTGAGAACCGTGAGAAGGAATGAAAAAACTACGAAAACTTGGTAAAAAATAATTCAAAATTTCTTTTTACACTTGTCATTATTATTCGATTGCAATGTTAAAAAATTAATTCACATGTTCAAATTTAGGTGGATTCGTAAATAAAGAAAATTTACACGTGTGTAAGTTTACCATTTATACATGCGTAAATTTGTTATATTTACACATGTGTAAAAAAATCTAATAAGAGTGATTTTGAGAGGATAGTTCAACATAGTTAGACAAGGTTGTTGTCAATGATTGTTATATTAGTCATCATGGTATTGTTGTGTAGTCATATATGAAAACATACCATGTTTGGGATAATGTTAGATATAGTATCATATGTGCCCATACTACTATAACTTATATGAGGATTAGAATTTCCGCAATGTTATTAAACGAAGTTAAGGCGGTTAAAACTTAAGGCATGGTTCGACATTTCACATCAGTGGTTAAAGTCTCCCTAACCATGATTTCTAGTAGAAACTTACCATGTTTCTATACTCGAATTTGACAAGTTTTTTTTTTTTTTTTTTATGTTATTTTTTTAGGTCGACTTATATGTGTTTATGGAAATTTGTGTTTGTTTTTATTATATTTTTCTACATTTTACTTGACATGACTTCTCTCACCGATCAATATTTTGCTCCATGTACTTAAAATTTATGGATGCGTCACTACCTCAATCTCTTGTGAAGGGGCACCACTTTACACATGTGGATATAGCTAGGCCCAAGGCCTTTTGGTACCTTTCCTTGTTGATTAATAAAACATAATTAGTGGAATTATCCGCACGTTGCGGCGGAATTCGGTCAATGGTTCATTTCATTACATTGTTGGTATCAGTATATATTTGACCCGTTCAATACTGATTTTTTTTTATTGAAATGTAGATAAAAATATGCACGTAGCAACAATATATTAAAATTTTTATAAAGCACTACAGTATATTATTAGAATTACAAAAAGAGCGAATGAGATCACATTATTGAAAAAAAAACAAACTGAGTTAGTTTTAGGAACATGTACATTTGTGCTTTGATTACTTGTACAATACCACCACAACTCGGTTTTGGAAAAGAAAATATTGTCGAGACATAGATAAAAATAGGTATGTCGCAACGGCATAAATAAAAAGAGTAAACATCGTCACTTTATAAAAAAAAAGCTAAATGTAAGGTGGTTTTGATAATATATACTTTCGTACTTCGAGTATTAAGGCCAGAGGGTGTGGGGGGCGCCATACCCGCCACGTCACCGTCTATAGCGCCCCGGGCGCTATACACCCACACCGCCCGAATTAAGAAGGGGCGCTATAGATGGGGCTCCATGGTGGTAACGAGAGGGAAGGGGCTTTATCAGGTGGGGCCCTCTTTTTGCACCAATCAAAAAAAAAAAAAAATTTTATTTTTTTTTCTCTATAGCGCCCGGGGCGCTATACCCCACACCCACCATATTAAAGGGGGCGTTATAAAGCCCACTTGGCTGACGTGGCGCCTACGTGGCGCTGAGGTGTCATCTATAACCCCCAAGGGCTCCATCCCACACCCTCTAGCCTAATACATTACACATAGATAACCACAGAGAAGTTTCAACAATATGCTAAGAATTTAATAAAACACCTGTATCTTAAGTTATATTAGAACTAGTTGAGTCCAAAAGCAAAAAGTTTAACGACCTGAATCCCTATAAGCATTTTCATTAACCATTTGAATCATTTTAAGTCCAAATTTTAACCTTTTGAGTCCAATTTTTTGGACTCAAATCGTTATAAAATGAACAAAATTGGACTCTAAACATTATAAACTAAATGGCTAGGGACTCAGGTCGTTAAATTTTTTGATTTTGGACTCAAGTGGTTAAAACCACTAAAACACAGGGACTCAAAAAGTAATTTACTCTAAAATTTAATATTAATTTATTATTTATTTAGTTAATATAAGATAAGTATAGATTTGATCATACCTTACACATGTTCAAAAGTTGGTTTCTTTTATTATAGTAGATAGATTACAAAATATGTTTAAAATTAATTATAATAATAGATTAATAATAATAATAATAATAATGTACCGTTAAAATGTCGAAAAAAGTGGATTGACATCATATTAAATTATTAGTATAACAGATAAATCCTATATAACAGGTACGATTTGTAACTAATAGGAGAAACAAGAAGGGTATGTTTGGTGAGTAGCTTCTAGCTTTAAGCTTTTAAGAAAAAATTCCTACTTAATAAAAAAACTTTGTTTGGTTAAAGGAGCTTGAAGCTTTTAATTTAGGAGTTTGAAGCTTTTAGTTGAACGCTCCTACTAGTAGCGTTTAGAAGAAGCTACAAGCTTTTAGGGAAAAAATGATTATTTTAACCTCTAAAGATAATGAACTTTTTAATGCACAAACTTTTTAAATTTTTTAGTTATGTCCATTTTGGTCATTTTATACATTTTATTAAGAGCTCCGTCTACTCTGCTAAACACCAAATATATCTAAAAAGCTACAGCTACCAGCTACCAACTTTCAGCCACCAGCTACTTTTGCCAAACGTACCCGAAATATCTTACAAAATATCCGACTTATGATTAAAAGCAACTTTAGACAAGTTATTCAACATTTCAACGTGATCATTGATGACTATATTAGTATACTTCAGTGATAAAGAACAAATTAGTTTACAAGTGAACAAATTAGAAATAGAAGAACAAAAGTAATGTTTGGTGTCTTAGTTAAATGGAAGATCACTGATACTTTTTATTTAAATATATACATCTAGGGCTAGAGTAAAATGAAAACTTATTCAATTTATGAAAATTAAGAGAAATCAGCACGAAAGAGTTTTAAAAAAAAAGTTGTACCAAAAATTTTAAAAAAAAATCAACTTTTCCAAAAAAATAATTCTTATTTTTTATTTAAAGGTAAAAAAAATTAAATAAATAAGTGTGTGTATATATAAATGTGTGCATATGTATATATGTTATATTTATAATTATATTTAATTTTTTTATTTAAAGATAAAAAATATATAAAAAACCAAACAATAAATGGGCAAATTGCTAAAATCACCCTGAGGTTTGGGAATTGCTAAAATCGTCCATAAGAGTTAACGATACATTTCAACTGAGTTAGTGAATTGGATAAAAATGACAGCAAAATTGAAATGCCAGATGTCCAGTTACAAAAAAATAAATAAATCTTATTTTAGATTGAACAAGCAAAAGCGCCCAAACCTCAGGGACGATTTTGACATTTTACTCTTTTTTGAGTAAAGTTTTTTTTAGTCCCTGTGGTTTGTGCATTTTAACCATTTGAATCCAAAAACCAAACTTGTCTTGATTTGAGTCCCTGTGGTTTCTAATTTTAACCATTTGAATCCAAAACATAAACAACATTCAAATTAGAAACATTTGGTTTTTGGATTCAAATGGTTAAAATTAGAGACCACAAGGACTCAAATGGTTAAAATTAGAGAGCACGGGGACTCAAATCAAGACAAATTTTGTTTTTGGATTCAAATGGTTAAAATACACAAACCACAAGGACATTAAAAGGACTTTACTCTTTTTTAATAGATATTACCTTTGGAAGTGGGGTTGGACCCACAACCAATGGTCATCACCAATGGTTTCACCCCCCCCCCCCCCCCCCCTTAACGACATGGTAACACCCATAGGGACGGTGTTTAATGCCTGGGCGGTGGTGCCGTGGCCGGGTTGTTACCTGGTAACGCACAACCTTAGTGAGATCTTTCTAACCAAGGATACGATCAGTATTTTAGGTTGATGCTATATGTGTTCATTAAATAAGAGATGGTTTAAAATGTACGATGCTAATAGTTTGGATGCACCATTGTAAGTGCACGGTTCATTCATGCATCCAGGCAATTTGGACGCAACATTATGGTTTAAACCTACTATCGTAATTAGTATAGAAAAAACATTGTAAATAGACCACTTAGACCCACCCTTGTATATTGTTTAATTGATTTGTTATAAATATGTTAATTAACAACCACCAATTCACTGAATTATCATATAGTTAGACCCCTTTTAGTCTTGCTTAAAACACTTATTTAATCCATAATTTTTTCTTGAATGCTTTGCACGATCGTGGAAGTCATAAAGATAACAGAATCGGTGTCCACATACTAACAATTTATTAGTTTTTGGTTTGACTCTCATCTTAGGTGGTAACAAATTTCATTTTATACAAAATAATTTAATAGAGAAGTATAACTTAGATATTTGGCTTTTAAACTAATATTTTGACTATTATAAGTCAAAACAATATATTAATTGAAAACAAGGGACAACCCCAACACTTTGATTCATTGAAACCATGTGATGTGAGCACCATTAAGTCCCCTTGTGGTTGAATTGTCTTAGAGATGTGGTCTCCATATATGTCCATCCCCATTAAATTAAATAAACCCAAATGTTTGGAAGTAATTTCTTTATTAGTCTAGATATTTGTTTAGATAGAGTAAGAATAAAATAATGTCTTTTACACTTCATAAATAGTCATTTTTTTGTTAGTTTCATACTAAAAAAAAAAAAATAAAAAAAAATAAAAAAAAAAAACTTTAGCTTCTAAGTATTTAGTGGTTTTCATTACAACTCATATGTGTTTACAAGCAACTATGCTCACACACGAATCATGAAGTTTAAATTGCTCATGATCACGGGTTGCAAGTACCCATATAGCTAATACCATGTTCAAATCTAAGACAAAGTCGGAAATAAGTATCTTAAAAGCGATTTAATGGTTGCAAAGAAGCAAAATATATTATATATTATGAGTAAAGTTGCTCTACAAATAACTTTAACGTACGAATAGCATGGAAAAGACAAAAACACGCGGTGACATTTTTGTAATTATCTGCTTGTAGGGTAGTTATCAAAATTACTCTACAAATGATACTGCAGAGTAATTTTGATCTTGTAGAGTAATTTTGTAAAATGTTTTTTATAGAGTAATTTTGATCTTATAGAGTAATTTTGTAAAATATTCTTCTAGAGTAATTTTGATAAAAAAAACTATACCTCACCAAAAAAACCCTCAAAAAACCTAACCCCCCACCCCAAAAAAAAAACCTAAAAAAACTTTATCGAGTAATTTGGTAAGGTAAACGAGTATATCACCAAATCCGAAACCCATCCTAAACACGCGAAAAATAATTAAAAAACTAGTTCCAATCCGTCCCAAACCCTATTAACCAACCCCAAACCCGTCCCAAATGTGTTGGGTTTCAAGTTTACCCGTTGGGTTCGGGTATGATTGTCATCCCTACGACCTTCAAATGTGGAGGTCATGGGTTGGAGTCCCACTTGGTGCAATTTGCTCAAGGTAAAGGGTTTTTACCACAGTGAGCTTTCGACAATGGATTTCCTCTGAAATAATGGTCAGTCTGGTCACCGAAACTGTCTACATTCACAGGGCGTGAGTTCAGAATATATATATATATATATATATATATAAAGTGACCGCTAAAATGAGAACCACCTCGAGTTGTAAGAACCGTAAGAACTTTTTGATCCGGGGCGAGGTGGACCAAATTTTTTTTCATAAACGTAGATGCGTGTATTATAAACACATTTGTAAAAAAAATTCAAAAAAAATGTCGTGTGTGTAGTTTTGAGCACCACAAGTTTGTGTTTACGGGTACCGTAATTTTGAGCACCACAAGTTTGTGTTTACGGGTACCGTAAATTTTCCGGTAAGATTTACGGTACCCGTAAACACAAACTTGTGGTGCTCAAAACTACACACACGACATTTTTTTTTTTGAATTTTTTTTACATATGTGTTTATAATACACGCATCTACGTTTATGAAAAAAAAAATTGGTCCACCTCGCCCCGTACGGTGTAGTTCTCACGGTTCTTACAACTCGAGGTGGTTCTCATTTTAGCGGTCCCCTATATATATATATATATATATAGAGAGAGAGAGAGAGAGAGAAATGTTAACATACAAAAGGCATTATCATACTTCACGTACGCGACAATGGTAACCGTCGGATGAGAGCTATAATCACGCATGGAGGTGATAATCACGCATGGGATCAGTTATTTGGTGATAATCACGCATGGGATGTGATAATCACGCATGGGGAGTATAATCACGCACGTTATGATGGTAAAAATAATAATTACGCACGTTATATATTTGGTCGCGTAGGTTAATGTAGGTTAAGCCGTAATGTACATTATACTTTCTATATATATATATATATAGGCTAGGAGTTGGCTAGAAAGTCCAAATTTCCTAAAAAGTGTAAAAAGTCATAAAACACCATAATGTCAACCATAAAACACACAAAAAACCCACAAATAACATAATGAAGATTACTAAAACATCATGTATGTGGGTTTTGTGTTGTGTTTTAGATGTTAAGGCTCTAATTATGGAATGACAAATATTATTGTGTTTTATGTTGTTTAGCCTTTTGTGTTTTAAATTCATAGTTCTACGATGGTGTGTTTGAAGTTTTTATGGACTATTAGAGTTTGAATATGGTGTTTTAGTAATCTTCATTCTATTATTTATGAGTTTTAGGTGTATTTCATGCCTGAAATTATTGTGTTTTATGACTTTTTACACTTTTTAGGAAAAACACACTTTCCGTAGGATCCCCACTATATATATATAATGGTATTTTAGTCAGTTCATATAATAAACAATAATAAGGGTTACAATGTTCCTCGTAATTCTCAAGATACCACTTGTGACAACCCTCAAAATTACATGTATTCCGTACGATTCATTAATGTTAATTAAAGAACTTGGTGACTGTACTGAATTACTTAACTGCTTTCTGATTTCTGTGTCATACTTACATGTGCATGTTAACATACTAGTCGTGTGCAGAAAAGTTACTAAATAGTCCGGTATGCTTTCCTGAGTGTTGAGAATTTAAAATGTTACAAAAAGAAATATATAGGACACTATATGACACAACATAGCACTTTAACGGAACGGTATCAAACTGAACAACCGGACATTACCCGAAACGCCAAAATAATGCTAGAAGCATTGTTTTTATTTTTCTGAACTAGTTAGGGTCCCCGAACACCCTAACACACTATATATTACTTAACACACCACAAGACACTAACTAAACCGTTGATTTCCAACCAAACCACTAACAATCTAGTTGAAACTCAACCAAGCACCCCCCCCCCCCATCTTACGGTTACAAGGGGTGGACCCACCCCCTTGATTTCCTTGAATTGTTTATGTGATTATGTTGGATCATTAAGGGACATATTAACCATTAGATAATGAGATGTTGGAAGATTTCTATTTAAACCACAAGTCCATCACCATTCATCATTCTCTAACTCAAACAACACTCTCACTCTCACTCTCTCCTCTCTTCTTTGGTCTCGGCCGCCAACCACCATCACCATACCACTACCTTCAACTCATTTTCCATTCATTCCACAAGCATACAAGGGTGGTAAAGTGCATACAACGAAGCTCGGTGTGTTCGGAAGTTGAAGGACCTCTCTTATCTTCTTTTATCCACCACATTTCTTCACTTGAACTTTCCTAGCCTTGAGCTAGTGGTAAGAACTTAGATCCTTTCATTTTTCATCTTATTTAGGTGGTTAATGATGCATCATGATCAAAAATATTAAGAACACTAATGAATCTTATGAAGAAGACATGAACATAAACTTGCTAGATGAAGATATCATGATAAATACAAGTGATATGCATGTTGATCATTGTTTGTTGTAGAAATGATGTTGATCATCATGTAATCTTGCTAGATTATGATTAAAAACATAATCTAGCAAGATGAAAGGATGAACATGTTAAAGGATATGGATCATCCTCACTAAAGTCTTGAACTTGAAAGAACAACTTGGTTTTCTTGAAAAGTAACAAACAAAGTAAGTGGTTAAACACATAGATCTAAATATTTATGAAAGATTTTTTTTTTAAGAAACCAAGTTAAAATACAAGTTTTACTAAATCTTGGTTCTTAAAAAAATATACACCATTTTGGTAAACACATATGTAACAAGAAAATACATGAAGAAACATTTTTAGAAAAAATGAACATAAGTTGTAAAGATCCATATTCTTTAAAAATAGAGTTTTTAAAGAAACAATCACACTTTAAAGGGTAACAAGACTTACTAAATACACTAGTAAGTTACTACACATTTTTATAAATTTTCAAGTTCATGAAAGGATAGTTTATAACTTGTTTTAACAAGATTGGTAAGTAAAAATTGTACATTGTTGATTGATGATTGTTGGATGAATTTTTGAAAAGAAAATGATATGCTAATAAGCATGGCCACCTCCGTTTACAAAGGAAACTCTGGCGAAATTTCCTAAAAAATATCAACACTTAGAAAATATTTTTCTAAACAAGCGTTACAAGTATATTTTATAACTTGTGTTTCGAATATAAACTTCCCCATAATTTTTGTAACAAAATACAAAGCGTCGGAGGTTGGTTTTTGTAAATAAAAATGGGTAAATATATATATTTAGAATATATATCTGACACTAGAACACTTGTGTGGATACTTGTTTATTTTGTGAGATAGCTATATTATTTTAGGGTAAAATAATATAACTTAACAAAGTACATTGACATTTGAATTGTGTGGTATGTGATAGAAGTAATGAGTAAATAAACCGTACGTAGGATACGTGTTATGCATGAGAAACTGATTGTTATCCGACCTTATTAGGGCGTGCTTGATTTCTGATTTGTTAGAGTAATTAATCTAACCGAGCAAACCAAGGTGAGTTCACACTCTTTCTAAGGCATGGGATTCCCGGTGGTTGGGAATGGGTTAAAGAATTAAAACGGAATCTACATATCCACCTTAGGTAGGATATGTACGGCCATCCTCCTTGGGTAGGATGCCAATATTAATCCTGCGTATTCTCCTTGGGTTGAATACGTACGTTCGTCCTCCTTGGGTAGGACAACAAACTTAAAACTTACTAGACAAAAACTCTATCATTAAGTCCCTCATTTTATATCGACTTAATCGCCGAGGCCGATGGCGAGCGGGTCATTAGTTAATAGTGCTATTAGGTTTAACAAACCTCACACCGTGTCGTCCGAACGGGCGTGTACTAATGGACTATGGCAAACTGTCGATGATGATAGAACATTGACGTAGGGCACAACAAAATTCGTTAGTAGTCGATATCATAACAGTCTAGTGGTTCACATGGGGAAGCCCCCACTGATTATGGATATGGTTTGGGTAATAAAAGGAACTGGTTAAACATACTTTCAACTATGGGGTAACCCCCACGACAAATAATGCAACGAAAGTCAAACCACATTTTTCAGAAACAACTTAAAACTAATCAACCAACCGTGAACTCACTCAACTTTGTTGTTGACTCGTTGTTACATGCCTTACAGGTCGCTAGATGCCTATGGAGCTTGCACGAGGAGGAGGTTGTTGTGGGATATGGGCTGTTATGTCCCGTGCTAAACATTTAATCCTTATGAACTTATTAAACCTACGTATTGGACTTTAAACTTATGAACTATGGAACTTATGTTTTGGATTTATGTCTTATGCTTCCGCTGTTTAAATCTGAACTTGGTTAACTTAAAGTTGGTTACCATCTTATGGTCACCAATTGTATTGAGGTTGGTTTTACTTACTTAATTACGTTGTTCAATATGATTGGTGGCTCGATCCTGGTCATGTCACGCCTCCAAGCGGTGATACTCAGCGTGTGGATTTTTGGGGGTGTGACAGATTGGTATCAGAGCCATTGGTTATAGTGAATTTGGTTTTAAAAAGGGAAAAGTTTTTTGACAAAACCAGCCTATAACCTGTACAGTGCTCAACGATCCACAACGATGCTTCGCTCCACGTGCAAGACTCAACACTATAGGTAATATGGTTTATGTTTGTATTGCCTGCCTGCTAGTTTAAGCAGCGCAGTTGATCATGGTATGCTTAGTTAGTGTAACGACTATTGCTTGAAACTCTGTGTGTTTGCTCTCTTCGGTCACTCCACACTTACGCACTTTCGCGACACCTTTCTTACGTGTGTTCCTTTGATGTGAAGATCATGAGTGGATGTCTCGACATGACCCAGGGTCAGCTGACGACCTTGATTAACGAACGGATTGGTGAAGCCTTAGCAACCCAATCAGGGAGTCAACCCATGCACACCCAATCACGCATAGGCACATTCAAGGCGTTCTTGGAATGCAAACCTCCCACTTTCGACGGCACTGGAGGAGCAATCGACCTTCTACACTGGATCCGAAGAATCGAATATACATTCGAAGAAAGTGAAAGCCCTGCCAGCAAACGAGTAGAGTATGCTACTGGCATGTTGCAAGGGAAAGCGTATTCTTGGTGGAACGCACAAGTTCAGATGCTCGGGTTGGCAGACGCGAATGCCACCCTTTGGAGCGACTTCAAGGATTTGATTAAGGAAGAATTCTGCCACCTGGACGACATCCTGGAACTTGAAATAGAGTATTATGGTCTGAAGATGGAAGGATCAGAGATTGAGGCATACACAAAGAGGTCCAATGACTTGGCTGCCTTATGTCCTAACATGTCACAACCCATATCTAGACGAATCAAGCTATACCTCAGAGGCTTAGTCCCGGAAATCCAAGGGTCTGTAATTGCGGCCAACCTTCCCACAATCCAGCAAGTCGTTCGTTTGGCGCACCAACTCACCGATCAGGCGGTGGAAGAGGGCAAGTTGCCCAAGCGTAACTTTTCCAATGCAAATTCCCTTATTAGTAACAAGTATATTTGGGGTGACCACCAAGGTGAGGGTCCTAGCTCTATACAACAAGAACCGCACAGGAAATAGTACAGCGGGGGCTGAACTACCAGAATCAGGGGGGATACCAAGGGAATAAACCGAGATGCCGCAAGTGCCAACGGCACCACAGCGGGGCATGTGTGGGATCGTGTTGCCAGCGGTGCAAGAAGATGGGACATATGGCTAGAGACTGCAGGAGCCCATATCCTGCAAACCAGAACCAACGGCAACACCAGCAGGGTAATAAGGGATGTTACCAGTGCGGTGCTGAGGGTCACTTCAAGAGGAACTGTCCGCAGATGAGACAGAATCGTGACAACAGCGGCAACCAGGGCAACGGGAACAATAACGGAGACAATAAGGATAACCGCAGGACTGGTGAGCATGAGTTCCTGAATGGACAAGAGGAAGAAAGAAACAACCCCAACGTTGTGGCGGGTAAGTTCCTACCAGACAATTTCCTTGTTTCTATTTTAGTTGATTCGGGTGCAGATGTTAGATATGTGTTCCTAAGAGTTAGTCAGGTGCTTAAGCGTACCCCATTACCCTTAAAATACCAAACATGTTGTAGAACTAGCTAATAGTGAAAGTCTTAAGGGCACACACACAGTTGAGGGTTGTAACCTCGTCTTAGCTGGTCAGACCTTCTCTATCGATCTTATTCCTATTGTACTTGGTAGCTTTGACTCTGTTATTAGGAAAGATTGGTTATCTTACCAGCAAGTGGAAATTCTTTGCAACAAGAAGATTGTCCGCATCCCTCGTTCTGGTAAAGGACCCCTCGTGATTCGTGGCGACCAGAGTGGTGCTGTTGTGGGCATCATCTCTTTCCTTAAGACCCAGAGGTGTTACAAAAGGGCCACACTGCTATTCTAGCCCTCGTTTCTGATACGTCCTCGAAGGAAAAGAAGATGGGAGACATTCCTATTGTGCGCGACTTTCCTGAGGTATTTCCAGAGGAATTACCTGGTCTTCCGCCTCATCGACAAGTCGAGTTTTAGATCGAGCTCGCTCCTGGAGCAGTGCCCATAGCTCGAGCACCTTATCGTCTAGCTCCATCAGAACTTGAAGAACTGTCCACGCAACTACAAGAACTCTTGGAAAAAGGGTTTCATACGTCCTAGCTCTTCGCCTTGGGGAGCTCAAGTGTTATTTGTGAAGAAGAAAGACGGTACCTTCAGAATGTGTATTGACTACCACGAACTCAACAAGGTGACCGTGAAGAATCGTTATCCTCTTCCACTCATTGATGACTTATTCGACCAGTTGCAAGGGTCGAGTTTCTATTCCAAGATTGACCTAAGGTCAGGCTACCATCAACTGAGAGTCCGAGATGAGGACGCCTCCAAAACAGCGTTCAGGACTTGTTATGGACATTACGAGTTTCTGGTTATGCCTTTCGGATTGACGAATGCACCTGCAGTCTTCATGGATCTCATGAACCGCGTGTGCAAACCTTACCTGGATAAGTTTGTCATAGTTTTCATCGACGACATCCTGAGAGTCAGGAGGAACACGAGCGACACCTGAGACTTATTTTGGAACTTCTTCGAGCAGAGCAGTTGTATGCCAAATTTTCGAAATGTGACTTCTGGCTTCGCGAAGTCCACTTTCTAGGCCATGTGGTAAACAAGGATGGAATTCATGTAGATCTATCCAAGGTTGACTCGATCAAGAACTGGCCTGCACCCCGTACACCAACAGAAATCTACCAATTCTTGGGTTTGGCAGGATATTACAGAAGGTTTATCAAGGATTTCTCAAAGATTGCGCAACCTCTCACTTCACTGACTCAGAAGGGTGTCACCTATCGTTGGGGTGATGCACAGGAATCTGCCTTTCAACACTTAAAAGACAGACTTTGTAGCACGCCTATCCTCTCATTGCCTGAAGGCACAAATGACTTTGTGGTTTATTGCGACGCTTCCATCCAAGGACTTGGTTGTGTGTTGATGCAACGTGACAAGGTCATCGCCTACGCATCACGCCAACTTAAGGTTCACGAAAGGAACTACACTACGCACGACTTGGAATTGGGAGCAGTCGTTTTTGCTCTTAAGATACGGAGACAGTACCTGTACGATACCAAGTGCACCATTTACACCGATCACAGGAGTCTCGAGCATATCTTCAAGCAAAAGGAATTAAACAGGCGACCACGTCGATGGGTCGAACTCTTGAATGATTACGAATGTGCGATCAAGTATCATCCAGGCAAAGCCAATGTTGTGGCCGACACCCTCAGTCGAAAAGATACTATACCTAAGCGTGTACGTGCATTACATCTCACCATTCACTCTAACTTTCCGGCTCAAATTCGTGATGCTCAGGTTGAAGCATTGAAAGCAGAAAACATCAGGGTTGAGTCCCTGCGAGGGTCGAGGCAGCGGTTAGAACAAAAGGAAGACGGCGCCTACTATGAAACATGGCGCATCTGGGTTCCACTTTATGGAAACTTACGCGAGCTTGTGATGGATGAAGCACATAAGTCTCGTTATTCAGTACATCCTGGTTTGGATAAGATGTACCACGACCTAAAGACTACATACTGGTGGCCTAGCATGAAAGCCCACATAGCAACCTACGTCAGTAAATGCTTGACTTGTGCTAGGGTCAAGATTGAATATCAGAAACCATCAGGCCTACTTCAACAACCAGAGATCCCGACATGGAAATGGGAGCAAATTTCCATGGATTTCGTTACTGGCCTGCCTAGATCTCAGCGCGGAAATGACACTATTTGGGTGATAGTGGATCGATTAACCAAGTCTGCACATTTTCTGGCTATCAAGGAAACCGGCAAGTTTTCTACTATGGCAGACATCTGCCTAAAGGAAGTAGTATCAAGGCACGGAGTGCCAACCTGTAACACCCTTGTTATTATTTTAAAGGTTTTCGTATAAATAACAAAAATCAACATGTAATTACGATTAAGTATCCTTAGAAAATACGAGTAATCTAAAACTTTTACAACTCAAAAGTTTTCAACATAATATAAATACGTTCGTCATTTAAAAGTTAAAACGTAACACCGTGCGGAAGCTTTAATCTCGTGTGTTCGGTTCTTCGTTGAGCTTGATCTTCATCCGGGCACTCTTGGCGATCACCTATGATCAAAACCAACTTAAAAGTTAGTTTTGATAGTTAAATAATAGGTTTAAGCAAGTTACATGGGTCAAACAACAACAAAATAGAGTTTTTCCGGAACAAGGGGGCGTCGCGTGACGCCTAGGGCCGTCGCGTGACTCCTAGCCCC